>OX411329.1:7502500-8752500 GCA_948150665.1 Conistra vaccinii | reverse complement strand
CAAAATATAAGAAGATAAGCTAACATATTTCAAAGAAAACCATTTAGAAATCCTACTAATCTATACTAATATTATATAAAAAGAAAAGATTTAATTATTTGTATGTTTGTTTGTAATAAACTCAAAAATGAGTGGACCGATTTAATACAATCTTTCACCAGTAGAATGCTATATTATCACTGAGTAACATAGGCTTTAATTTATAAAGATATCACACGGGCAAAGCTGCTGGCGTAAGTTAGTAATATTATAAAATTTATAAATGTGAAAGTTTTTAATATGTTTGTTACTCAATCACGTAAAAACGGCTGAACGGATTGAGATGCAAGGCACACAGATAGTTTATAACTTGCATTACCACATAGATACTTTTTATACCGATAGTACATTCTCGTGGGATAATTTCCGAGTTCTTCCGACCCCCACGCGGGCTAAAGCTAGTTGACAAATAAATATTAACCAACAACGAAGAAGGAAAGGCAAAGGTTCGCAATAAACATAACGGTTTAACAGATATTTAATTTCCATAGAGGTTTGGAACGGAAGAAAACTCCGTGTAGAAAATTATTATGCACATCGCCTGGGTTATAAAATTTTACTATGGGAGCTGCTTGTATTCGATAATGTTAGTTATCTTTTTATGCTTGAATACCAATAACATTATGAATACTGGGCCTGGCATATTACACTATGACTAAAATGGGTAGTCTCTTGCTTCTCCTAAAATTGTTTGTCCGAAAATCATTATCCATAACACGTTTATTGAAACTTTATTTGTTGAAAACAGTTTTAGTCTTTTTTATATTATTGATTGTAATATTTATGACAAACAGGGCAAATTGTATTTAGGATTTCAATTTTATGTCAAGTGACATGTGAATATGTGACATTAAGTTCGGGGAAGTTATTATTTGGACAAATAATGATTAGGACAAAAAAAATTATAGCACTTTAGATTATGGATAAAAAAAGTTAGGTAACACAATAGAGAACCCTAAAATGAAATGTTTTGAACCGAATAGAATTGTATAATATATGATTATATGGACGCTTTACATACGTCCTACCCTGCTATCTAATTATGTATTACTAACTTAGTTTCAGTGAAGCAGTATCCGAAGACTGCCTCGTCGGTCTAGTAATCGCAAGCGCTACTACTGAGCATGAGGTCCTGAGTTAGATTCCCGGTTCCGGCAAAGTGTTATTAGGTTTTTCCATCTGGAATTTCTCAGTAGCAGCCCGGAGTTTGGATTTGTGCCCGTTTGGTGGCAACAGGCTCGCCCCCTATTACATGGGACTTAAAGATAACTGTCGAAATGTGGGTGTACTACAGGTACACCTCTGCCTAACCCTTCGGGGAATACAGGCGTGATGTTATGTATGATATGTAGTTCCTCAAATCTTCAAATATTCTAATTAATTTTTAGTTATATTTTTTAACATTCAGTTATCATCTTAAATATAATATACATCTAACACTAAAATATATAAATTATGTACAAGTATATAGAGGAACAGTGTGAGTTGTGAGCAGTGGTGGCCCAGTGGTAACGGCCCCGACTTACGAGTTGTTGGTCGTGGGTTCGAACCCAAGCAAGCGCTTTACTTTGTGTAAATAATTTCATCACCACTGTTCTCAAAATGGTGAAGGAAAACATCGTGAGGAAACCGGCATGTCTTAGAATTAAAAATTCGAAGACATGTGACATCTACCAACCCCCACTGGGTCCGCGTGGTAGATTACAGCCCACTCCCTCTCACAGAGCGGAGGCCTGTGTCCCAGCAGTGGGAACATTAAGAGGCTGATTATGTTATGTTACACAGAGGAAAAAAATATATATAAAAGAAGACCTCATTAAGCATAAAAAAATTCATCTGCATCGCTGTCAATGGGAAAAGTGCCCCAAAGGCGCGTTGCCACGTTGGATGGCAATGCTAATTCATTGACCTAAAAATTGGCCAGCCACAATATTCTAATTGGACCACTATTTTCTCAAGCTCTCTCACGTAAGTGCACTAAAGGTCGTCAGTTGACGGGATTGAGTAACATCGCGATCAGCTTTCATGTTTGAAGCGTGAATTTCGTTCATTCGTTCATTGTGTAATGTCAAAATCAAATGCGGGACGACCTTTGGCCGTATCGATGGACACACACACTTTGGAACAGTATAGCCAAGTGCAGTAGGCCCACACCCTAACGTAAACTGAATACCATGAGATCTTGGCTGAGAACTTCTATTACCTCAGCCATCGGTTTCATACATTATGTAAATTCACTTTTTTTTTATCCACATCGGGGAAGCTCTGCATCGCACCTCATGGCAAGTGAAGATTAGGCCGAAGGTGGAAGCGAGCTTCACCCCGAATCCTCACCAACAGAGGAACTAGCTAATTAGCTATCTTACCTCTAACTGGCGAAACACAATAATGCTGTTGACATTGTTGTTATGGCGACAGACTTAGATAAGATGGTGGTAGGTAGCCAGGCCGGCTTAGAACAAACCCTACCACCAACCAAAACAAGCAGAAAATTTTGCCTCCACTGGGAATCGAGCCCGGGACCTCTGGGTCTGAGACAGGTGGTCTAAACACTAGACCACTGAGGTTGTTATCACATACTGTATTAAGTCACGCCTTTTTCCTACGGGGGTAGGCAGTAACTACAAAACTCCACATGCTACGATCCTCACCTACTCCGTTTGCATCGTTTTCAGTACGTTGTAATTATGGTCTTCGATTACAGATGCAGCTGACTTGTTCTTCTACCACTTTTTTTTGCGTGGCGACTTCCGTTTTAATCTTATAATAGACAGCATTTATACTATCATCATCTTCTATAGTATTTTGACAATTTTAATGTTTTTCAGTCTCAACCACTACACTGTCATCAAACGGCAAGAATCGTAGTTCCTTACTTAATAGCCGAGGAAAGATTATTGACCCCTGTCAGTCATGGCGCCACGCCGTCATCACTATTCTGTGTTGAAGATATTCGTATGACTATAGAACTGACGGCTATTAGCTTAACTCGATCTTCGTTTGTTTTCAGGGATCTTTCAAGCACAGTTTATCGTAGAGAAGAAATACCTATTCGTCTTTCTGAGCCGTCACACATACCTAAACTCCATTTTAAATAAGATTAGACATCTATACAAACCTTTTTAACAGTCCGTTCAACCGATTTTGACTTCTATTACGTTGGTGTCATGACAAATGGCAGCTGCAGTAAGCAGTTGTTATAGTAACTACTTTTTACTTTAATGTCATCCTTATGCCTAGGGTATAGAAGTTTGAATCGGTTAAACGGACTGTAAAAAAGTTTTATTTAAATGTCTAATCTTATTTCAAATATACTTGACTTGACCACAGATATACGATCACAAACTGTTACAAGTGGGTCTTCTATCTATTTACTTTTGTAGTGTCCAGTATTATGTAGTCATGTAATTATTGCATCCAAATTGCATCCATGAATTCGTGGTATGTCAACGAAACGTATGTATCTAATGTGCTATTATTAAAAAGACGTGTCATCTCTCGTTATTGCCTATTTTAATATTCAATATTTTTTATAGCATATTTAGATACCTGTGTCGTGAGTCATGATTGGTTATAACGTAAATGACAGATACTGATAGTTTGCGCAAAATATACCTAAGTTATGAAAATAATTTTAGTAATAATAAACTTAAATTAATTGAAATTGATGATTTCCCGACAAAATCTTAATGTTCATCGCTATTTAGGATTTCCTTTATTTTTAAGAATTTGTCACCGGTTTACAAAAACGTGTAGTCAAAGTAAAAATATATCTTTTAGCTCATAAACCATCTTAATGAATTAGAAAAAAAGTTATTTGACTCTACCATGCATAAAGCATAATCAGCCTATAATATTCCCACTGCTGGGACACGGGCCTCCTCTTTTCGAGAGGGAGTGGGCTGTAATCTACCACGCGAGCCCAGTGCGGGTTGGTAGATGTCATATGTCTTCGAATTTTTGGTTCTAATACATGCCAGTTTCCTCACAATGTTTTCCTTCACCGTTTTGACAGCGTACCATGCTATAAGCATGCATGTTACATAATTATTATAATTACCTTATTTGGACAAAACCTGTGCACCCTATTTCCAATCATTGTGTGATTGATATCAATGATTATATTCGACATTAGAAAATAATTATAAGATCATTAACGTTCTGACTCAAACTCGTGGGAAAAATATAATTTCCTAGTATAACAGCACATATTCATTCCCCATAGTGACTTAATAATAAAATTATAAATAAATATCACGTGATTCACTAGTATGATTTCATGGCGGAAGTTCTTCTATTACATACAGTCACGACTTGAGCTACTGTTATAAATATTACTTTATAAAAACATAATAATTTAATATAGTGTGTCGAATATAAGTGTTTTACTTACATGTTATTATTTCATTTAAAAATTGCAAATCGTTTTGTTTAAGTAAATTGGTATGCCATGATGATATACATACAACTATACTCCATTTATTAACATTAGACAACTATAAGCTAAGTAAAAACATTTTCTGTAAAATATTATTGATATGACTGCACTTTAGGATTATATTTTATGTAAATGTTATACAGTGCTAAGGAATAACAGCCAGAAGGGTCGATCGATCAGGTTAAGCTACGCTTGCCGCAGTTGGTCCGTCGACGGGTGACCATGCTTACATACCAAGACCCCTTCGTATCTCGGTAAGCACGATACGCCGTTGGTCTCGGCTGTCATTCGTGGATCTTTGACAGTCGTTACGGGTCGTCAGAAGCCCGAAAGTCTGGCAACCAGACTTACCAAAGGATATCGTATTACCCAGTAACTGGTTTGTGGAGGTCAAATAAGCAGTCCCTCCATGTAAAATACGGGTATTCAGCTGCATACGGTTAGACTGGGAGCCGACCCCAACATAGTTGGGAAAAGGCTAGGCAGATGATAATGTAAATGGTAAAACATTGCTTTGTACTTATCGTGAAATAAAGGAGTTTATAATACGTTTATATCTAAATAACGAACGGGTGATAACCGTTATTTTTAGTCTGATAGAAACGGCAGAAAATATAACTCCCAAGAAAATTAACATGGGACAAGGGCAGGAATACGATGAGAAATAGTACAAAATATCAACGGAGCAAAACTTGCCTCTGTCAAAATACTATTACACCAAACTCAGAAGTAACGCCGCCGTCTTGTTTCAATACAATGAGAGTTTTCTGAAACGAGGTTCACTAGGTGGCAGCACTGAGACGTTAGGTCTCACCTGTCATTAGTGTCAAAGCGCCTATTTTTTTTATCATCACTGAAGAATGAACGAATGATGAACGTCATCAACATATTTTATTATATTCATTGTCGAAATGGAAGAACTCTTGTCAAAGTGGCGCAAACTGGTGGCGTTTCATGAAAATCCTAATTTTCGTGACCAACAACCTGTCAATGTCATTCATGCGCCAAAAATCCTTGAAGCACTCTAGTTATAAATATTGTGTCAATAACGTAACATCACTGACATTTTCTTCGTCAATAAAGTGTGTGCACACTGGTAGTTTCACGCTTCACAGTCTGACTGCAGTATTCAAAAGCAGGAACTTTAATGTACAGGGATCCGCTCATTAACGTCTGAAATTGGCGTAACTAGATGTTTTGATGAGTTATGCCACCCTAATAGATGGGGATATTCTAAATTATTTTAATTTCTTACCGGTGCTATATTTAGAGGACATGAATTTGCTGTGTGCTTGTGTGACAGATGTGATGTATTTTTTTTTACATTAATGAAGAGATGTATCTACGTTTTTTTTTTCGTTTTTTACTTTAATTAAGAGTCACGTGTTATATTTTAGATCTATGGGTTTATACTGAGTGAAATGTGTTAATGTTGACATTAAGGACTTCCTTTCATCAGTTCATTTTAATACAAATGTTTGATTTGACAGTATAAACTAAATTAATGATTTCGACTTCCTGTTCATAGGCGATTAATAACAACGGATTCACTTTATAAGCTGTTACCTTATTAATATCAATATTAATTAGTTCACATTGATGCTAATCCTGATACTACTTCGTTACTATAACACTGAAATATAATCCCAATAAATTATACTTAGCACCAGACATTGCTCGCCATTATACGTTCATGCACAGTGTGGGAGTAGGACAAGCTTAGCTAAGATTTAGATGTTACTTCACTATGAAATGTCAAAACATACCAACTGATACACTATTCAAATACCTACATTAACATATCAATTTATACCTCGAACCTGCTCATAAAAATTAAGTGATATGACTTCTGCTTCAAAAATCGCAATTAAGTTTCCTATATAATTAATTCCATATATTATTACAAAGATAAAACTTGTCTCTGAGCGTATAATCGAATTTTCGTGGGAGGCACAAAGTTCCCGAAGCCATAATTCATCTAAAACTCTCATTCTATAAAACGATTTCAAAAATAGAATAAGAGTTTTTGCCCCGTTCGGCCACCAGTCGTCGAAAAACAACAATTAATAAATATAAATAAAAAATTCCAGCCAGTGTTTCAATTCATTCGAGGGGCGGGGTCGCTTTACATTCAAGGGGAGGGTATCTCTCGAAATCATTAGTCGTGGAATGCCTTGGAAAGTGAACACGGTCCATAATAATTTTCGGTGCCCTTCGTCCGGCGTCGTGGGCGGATATTGCCTTTGTCTTTAGTTACAAAAAGGACAAAAAACCTATCCAAACGTCAGTTCAAAATATTTATTTGCGCCGGTCAATATGAGCCGCATGTAATTTCGCTCGCATTGTACGAGTCCCGTGTTATTGTCCAACAGAGTGATGTATAACGACACGCGTTTCATTATTCAAAATTATGTTCCAACAGACGACGTAAGGGCTGTGTTTCATCAAAAGAGAACAAAAAAAGATTTTAATCGTCGAGCACAAACAAATTTCGTTCGATATGATCGAACGCTATGTGGCCCGAATACGGAGAACTGCGAATACTACTATACAAGACCATCTTCCTTTATTAATGCTGTTATTAATATAAATTTAATGATGTCCGGTACAAAGTTATAATTCATGTCCTTTTTTAAACAGCTCATATAAACTTCATTATTGAATTCGCAAATAAGAATATTTAATTTTCGAATTAGTGAATCATTTTATGGAGGTTCATAAATTAATGAGTAACAACTCAACTTGTGCGGAGCTGGTTTTCTGTTTGCTTTTGAACTTCACAAGTTTCCGCGTGCGTCCGTCTGTCGTAATATATAACAATACAAGCGGGTTTTATCACTAAGACCGCCAATTAAAGCTTGTCTTGTAAGGTAGGCTCCCATTCATAGGGGTTATTACTCGAAAATCTTGTTTGTATAATAATATCATTAGTGCTTTTATGGTTGTATTCATAAAATCATGTGTTCATACTTTAAGTGCATCGTTATGACCCTTGTTTTGGATAAGATAAACCGAATTTACGGTAAAATATTCTTTTCCAACTAGCTTTCCCTTTAATTGACTATGGATACTTAAAAACCTATTTAGAGTTTTTAACACGAATCGTTATCCTGATCGTAAACCAAATGGAGCCGAATTTTCTATGAACGGAATGACTTTACGAGGGAACATGCCCAACATTTAAGTAAAAAATATATTAAATCACTGTGACTAGGTAGGTGCTTAAGGCTCATTTAACTTGGCGATAAATCCTTACTACGGTTCATAATGTGATTCAAACACAGCTTTAAAAGTAAATAATTATTTTCTCACAATGTGAAAAGATCAAATATATTTTTCCCATAGAGGTCAAAACCCCACAAAATATATTTTAATCGACATCAAATCATATTATTTTATTTTCAATAAAACTTTACATTAAAATACAAAGTGTGAATCTAAATTCATAACGACTTTTTACTTGAAAGAAGCAAGGTGTTCGAAATTCAAATGTATTGACATAAGATGGCCGAAGTTTCCAACTAATCAAATAGCACGAGTGTGAATAAAATACGTTCTTACAACTAATTATTTAGTCGGTGCTTCTGTACGAAGGCAAATAGAATCAAGACAGCTAATGAGAACAATTTACATGAATACACTATTATCACATGAGTGATGATCGTCTTATGTAAACGGCATTTTTAGCTGGCAACACGAATGCAAGTTGTTTTTTTTTATTGCCTATTATGGCAACCGGCTTTGTATTTGACTTCCCGCCTACAGTTACGACATTTTTGTTAATAATAATTTAACTATTTGTATGGTTTGTTCTCATAAATGTTTACACAAAATGTGGGTAAAGGTAAACTTGTAATTCGGTGCGGTGAAATAAATATTTGAACTAATGTTTACCAAAATTACTGCAAAACTTGAACACAGGCACGTACGGTTACGTAATAACGTAGTACTATCTAAGGCTAAGTCCGTTTGACATCACAATCAACAATGGTCAGTTCAGTATCCGTACATCTTAGTTATCCAAGTTTCGAAGATGCATCCAAATTTGGGGTGTGCCGCAAGGACTCATACTTAGGCCATGTGAAATTAAAGGAATATTTGCATTCAAGATTCATAAATATTGTATACTTACACATTTCCAGTGCAAAGACAAAATATTCCCACACTGAAAACGATGACAAAATTCAGCAAATCCTTACCAACAGCCAGCTAAACTGCACATGCATATTTTTTTCTCTTGAAAATATTAGACGTCGTAAGGATCTTAATACAATACACACCTACACGCGAAGGAAGACAAGGGACAAGTTTCACTTAAATCTGAAATCGTCGCGACAAAATCTTTTCTCTACAGTCCGCGCGTTTAATTAGAGTGAGCGCAAACTCCGCGGCGTCACAAAGAACTTTGTCGTATTATTTGATCGCAGACGATATTGTCGTTGAGTTTGTATACAGACTAACTTTATAAAGCCGAGATTGTAAGGAACTGCTCGCCTTTTGATTTGAGAAAAGTGTGCTTATTTGTTTAACGAGATCTGGCCGTAGCTACAACTATTATTACACTACATATCTGAAAATGTCGATAAATTGACTTAAATCGATTTGCAGGTGCTAATTTCTAACATGAATTCACCGCATCGTTTTTTTTATATCTTTAATTTACTGTGCTGCTTTTTTTCTTCGATAGATGCGAAGTTCCGGCAGACGTTGCATGCTACGCCCCTCAGCCAGATGGGCTGACGACCTCATGAAGACAGCAGGGGCAGATTAAAAGAAGGCGAAAAAGAAAGGACTCCTAAATTATTTGATAGTATCATTATCCCTGCGTGTGCAGTACAACAATGCGTTCAGGATGCTGATGGGGCTCCCGCGTTTTTGCGCGCTTCGGGGATGTTTGCTGAGGCGTGGATTGACGGCTTTCATGCCATCATCCGAAACCGGTGTGCCTCGATCCTCCGTAGAATGCGGGCCAGCTCCCACAGCATCCTGAGCACGTTGTGCGGTAGGTGGGATTGTCCGATGCTTCGACACTGGATCGGACTTCATACGTCAAATGGTATGAACTACCTATTTTCGTCGTTCCATCGATGATCGTGAAATCAATCAGTCGCAATAACGTTCGTCGATCAAAAGTTTCGTCGTGCCATCGTTTGTCGTGAAAACAATCTGTCGCGCTAACGTTCGTCGAGCTGATGTTCTGTCGCACCGCTGATGGTCGACCTATCGTACTGTCGCCCTAGCATTTGTCGCGCCTTTGTTTGTCGCAACTTTGATACGGAGTCCTATTAGACTCTATTACGTGGATAGTGTGAGGTCCGACTCCAGACTTAGGATTAGGATACTAACATTTTAGAATTAGTTTTTGTTTACTAACACTCTATGGATCTTTGTGGTCTGACAATAAAGTTTTTAATAATAATTTTAATAATAATTATCGCAGAGGAAACGTTCACGCATAACTAGATATGCATCAGTCATATGCATCTAGTGGGTTGAAAGAATACAAACCCCGGATATAACAAGTTTTATGATAGTACTTTGTCTAGCCTGAGTCTATCATAAATTAAGTTAGTTTTCTGGTATTGGCAGTTACGGCACATGAGTAGGTAAACTCTGTGCTTGCGGGACGTAATAGTTTGTTAAAATGAAGGTAGGTACTCCGTTAGTGACAACATCACCATTATCATTTCAACCGATAGACGTGCACTGCTGGACATTTCATATAGCCTTTATTAGCAATCCTTAAAACTAGTTTTACAATTTATTTTAAATTAAAGGCTTAGACATCAGAATTCTCCAGACTTCTTTGCTCTTTAGCATAGGCCTCCCCCAGGCTTCTCCATAGCTCACGCTCGTGAGTATTTCTCCTCCATATCCCTCCCGCAGTAGTTCTCAAATCTTCTCCCCATCTTTGAAATGGTCTTCCTCTTTTCCTCTTTTCTTCTCTGGGATACTATTCTGTTGCTTCTCTGGCCCATCTTTCGTTTTTACCCCTGATGACATGACCTTCCCACTTCCATTTTAGTTTTTTAACTGTGTAAATCACGTCTGCTACGTTTGTTTTTCTTCTTATAAGATTGAGATTTACTTAGTCTTCTTTTCAGTATGCTACTGATGCCACTGCTGGACATAAGCCTCGCCAAATCATAACCTCCGTAGGTGACAACATTAGTGCAGTTAATAACAATGAAAGCTTAAAAGAATGATAAGTCAATCATTTTATTGCATTCCACAATGTGTACATAAGTGCTTAAAATATAATGAGATTATTATGGAACCTGTCGTGACAGTAAAGTTACAAGTGTACCTACACGCCTAGGGGGCCCTCGACCTAGGGCGCCCTCGACCTAGGGTTTTGCAGACCAATATCTTTAGCGCTCATTTTTATCATAACAGCAACAACAGTACAATAACAGTTGCATTTTTTACTATGTGATCCAAATACTAATTCACGTGTCTTCTCTTTATCATACTCTTTTCTATCTGTTTCAATAATCGCACCCTGTTCATCCATCCATGACATAATGAAGGCAACCTTTCGCAAAGCAAGCGACCACGGGGACAGATCGGCCAGTATTTATACCCACATAAAACTGTTCTCGATCCGAACAAGCGATCACACAACAGATGTGACTGCCAGACAACGACAACGTGATTTTCAGCTTTGTTTATTGAAAAAAAACATTTCATATAAACTTCGTGGACTAACTGCTTAAATAAAGTTATGGAGAGTTGCTGTTGAAAAGTTGAATTGTTTTGTTGCAGATATTTAACTCGTCCTTGGCATTGCAGCTTTGAACGGTCGCTGAATTTAGTAAGGTTTGATAAGAGCTGATGGTGACAATGATAATGGTACAGAAACTAACGCAGAACCTACACAAGCCTGAGAATAGTATCGAAGTACTTAGATTGTACGTACTAGCTGAAATTTTATTCATCTTTACGAGTAGCTTAAAGGATTTTTGTTAACCATAGAATCACGACTACGGCTGATGTGTTTCGTTTTGAGACTACAGACCAAAAAGTATATTGTTCTAAACGTATTATTGATTTCTTTTAGAATAACAATCGAAAGAATCGCTTAGCAGAAAAAAAAAACTTTAACTGATTATAGTGTTCCCAGTCAGACCGCCATCGCCATCATGGACCATCCCGAGGCGGGTTTGCAGACAAATTGTTGATAAAGATTTACTCCTCGAAGTTTTCTATAGAGACATGTTTTAATCCCTAATTTTTTCATAAAAATTATAAACAAATGCGTTGTTTATAAACAATATAGCACCTATGTATGTCATAACTTCCTATTACCATTATAATATATTAAAATATGTAAAAACGCATAAAAATCCGACAGCTAAAATAACGGGAGCTAAAATATTAAGAGCATTCTGGACTGTTTTATTGCTGTAATATTTACTGCCACTAAATATTACTGCGGCGTACAAAATTAACAAATGAATGAGCATTCATTGAATACATCTCATACAATTTTAGGGTTCCCGTTCATATATTGACGCTGCAATCACTCTGAGGTTGTTGTAAATCAATTTTACAACGTTTTTGACGATCAGACGTAAAATATGAGCATGTTCTCGCAGACTGGAATTGTGAAAACGGCCATTCCAGGATTCGCAGCGTACGAGACGAGTCCGTATTTATAAAATTATATAATATTTACTGTTTCCGATGAACATCGCCCGTTTGTCGTTTACGAGTCCGCCAATGTAAACAGTTATAGGTACTGTTTACACAAATACGCAAAATATTTAAACAATACCCGAAACTCATACGCAACAAACAATATTTGCTCCATTACGCAGTATATGCTTACGAGTATATCTTACGCGACCCAAATAAAACCGAAAGGAAAGGGTTTGATCGCTAAAGTGCTCCTTATCAACATCCCAAAAAAAACACGCGTTTATATTCAACTGAGATATGAGGACATGTGTTTCAATATAACAATCCTCTTTTTAAGTTGAGCAAACAATTTGTTCGAAGTATTGACAAGTGATAACTGCATTAAAATCGCATTAAGCATTCTTATCGCACAGTTTTATCTCACACTTAACACTTTTAGTGTGTGATTCAATATTATTTAGCTTCGGTTCGAATCAGGAATTCGAATCAAAATCCCACACTCGGGCACTTACGTTCTTTTTGAAGCGGGCCCGGTATTAAATCAGATACACAAGTAATACTTGTTCTATGCATATCCATACTCGTCAAATTGCCTATAGAATCAATACCTCCCACATAAAAAGCTCACGACCGTTCAAGCGCCGTGAGCCCGTGACCAATAAAAAACGATTAGTTCACTGCTTCAACATGCGAAGAATTAATATTTGTATAGACGCGATCAAAGGTCGTCATGTAGCGGAGGTCTATCTCGTTAAAAAAAACTGTCAGTTTTTTGCTTCCAACGAAGACTGCACAATAAAAGTGCCAGTGTGTTCTTACAAACGAGAATTTATGTTCACTATATGTAAATGAAGTCCGGTGACGGTCGTACGCTGTGCTTTTTTGCTGAACAAAACACTGCTCGTTGCGTGCCCGTAATCAAACTGTAATGGAACAGTTTACGCAATGTATGTGAACGTTTTTTGTATGTTTCATGAAGTTTTTGTACTGCTTTTTGAAACATTTGCGTTTTCAACGGTATTTTATATGAGCAAGAACTGGAAATAATTTAAATATGGTTAAGTGAATTTTTGTAACACAGTGTGCAATATTCGAAGAAAAATACTGATGGATTGTTTACGTATATGATAAAGAGACCTGAAAATTTAACTTTATCAGATGACTCAGTACTTTTTGTGGGTAATTTGGTAGCTCTACCATCATAATACTTTGGATATGATCCCGATATCACTATCGTTGAAGAGCAAAGTGTGATTAGATGATTGATATCATAAGTACTACCTGGAATTTGTTCGATTTCTATCCTAACTTCGACAGAACAGACAACAACAATCACTTCACAAAAGTTATTTTTCTTCTTTTCGTGTGATTAGTGACTAACCTGGTGTCAGAGTTTTAAAGCCGCTCATGGGCCTCTGATTTTGCTTCATATGCCACCTCACGATGTTTTCCTTCACCGTTTTTGAAGCAAGTGATAATTATACAATACGCACATGAATCCGAAAAGTCAGGGGTGCGTGCCTTGGGTTGGAACTCGAGACCTATGACTTGGCAGTTTGTCGGTCTCACCACTAGGGCCTACCTTTACCTCTTCACTGCATACATGGCTACTTAGCTTTCAGACGTCTTTGCTAAGTATTGCTTGCCTATTGTTGTATCAGCTAAGTCTCCAACATCTTCTTAATTAAATTCAATTACAGTTGCATACCTTTCAAGCAGCTCTACGTTTACTTCAAATCTCAAGTCATTATTATAAAGCCTTCTTAGGCCTATGCCACACTTGCTGGAAATTCCGACGCCGAATGATCTCGGTGCGCGGAGGACGGAACAGACGTAAGAGGGCGAGCGGTCCGCGATGGAGCGACCGATCTTCCGCGTAGTGTGCCCGTTATACCTTTAAACGAGAAATTCTTGTATTATATATAATCTGAATCTCGGAAACGGCTCCAACGATTTCGATGAAACTTGCAATTTAGGGGTTTACGGGGGTGAAAAATCGATCTAGCTCGGTCTCACATCTGGGAAAATCATTTTCCTTATTTTCACCGCCTCGGGAATCTGATAAAACGTTGGTGTCCCTGGATGATATGTTTATATTTTCACCCCGAGCAGAGCTCGGTTGACCAGATATTTTATCATTTATATGCAATAACATGTATTGGCGTTCCGACGCGGAAGATCCGCGACGGAATTTCCGTCAAGTGTGGCGTAGGCCTTACTCTTGCAGCCGAACAATAAAAGGCTCATCTGTATTCTGTATTCATAAATATTATTTAACTGCTGGCATGACATAAGACCGTGAGTAGAAATGAGTATTTTATCACCTATATTTCTAACAGCCCACTAAATTATCAAGACATTTCTTGCGAAACAAACCCCAGAACTGTGACTAACTTCCCATAATATTTTTCATCGACAATAAATTTTACTATGATACTAGACAGTGAGGGGTCAAAATGCATAGCCGTGAGTTGTAAAACAACACTTAAAACTTACTACCATCATCTATGATGGTCACTGTCGTAGTATATGGTGGATTTATGTGAAAGACATTGAATGTTCCGTTGTTAGGTTGACAACAGCATTATACTTCAACACAGCCTGAACAGCATAAAATCTTCTACGTACTTCGACGTAGCTTTATGGAAATAAAATTGAAAATGCCAAGCTATTCCTTTGTAGGCATTTAGTATAAGAAAACCTTGCTACTAAAACGTTTACTTAGTAACGGTGACAATGTTTTGAATTATCCTCATGTTCCGTCAAAGTTTGTATAAAGTTTCAACATTGATAGCGACGATTAAAAATAAAATAAGCCATATCGGATTGAAAATAAGTACTAATTTCCCAATAAATTGCCGTAAACCAGTCAATGTAACTCAATAAACATTCCCACAATAATCAACTTGAGTGAATTGTATAATTCAGCACTCAAATTAATTTCGCAATACAACAAAAAAAAGAACCAAAAAAGTATTCACATTTCCATGCTATGCAATTTAGTGCCTGTAAATTGGCTGGATGCAATTCAAAAATGCATTCTAGTCTTTGTACTTGTTCAATCACTAAAAGGAGCTTGTTTAATGGATTTCTACCATTACTGAGCAAATAATCGTACTGGACTCGTAAGGGTGCGCGCTTATTGCGCTGTCTATTAACACAATTTATGTGCGCGTAATAAATAATTTTGTACTTTTTGAATTATTAAGACGGTCTTCTAACGAGATGTGTTTTATATCGTTTATTTCTATCTCGTTATTTGGTTCTACTATTATTTTTACATTATTCAAATCTTACGCACATAAAGATTCAAAAGACATATTTTAATACATATAACGTCAAGCGGTTTTCAAAGCTAACGAACATATAAATGCATTTCTTCATAAATATGCCTAGGCCATTATTTTTCCGCTCGATAACTATTTTATGCTCCAGGATTTTGTATTGACTAAACATTTACACAGTACTTGTACAAAAAATCCATAGCTTTGGTCACATGGCCCTTAATCGTAGTTTCCCTAAACCCACTAATATTACGTTACCAACTTTTGTTACATGTTTAGCTTCGCAGATTACTGTTAAACTCGTCTGCTTCATCAGCCATATCATTAACAAGTCGCACTCCTTCGAAATCCTTTAGTTTATTTCCTATTGCTTTTTCTCCAGACCAATTTTATTGAGTTTAGACATAACATTTTTTCCAAAGTTGATTCCCGCTTCCCGCTCCGCTCATGTTCTGTCCTCTGTAAGTGGATGCGCCCGCGGCGCGGCGGCGCAGTCACGACGTGCCCGTCTCGCTGAACCGCCAATTTGTGGCCGCCCCGTGTTGGTTTTGTTGAAGCCAGCGTCTTCATACCTACATGCGAGGCTTTTTACACTTTTTGCCACCTCAATACACCTAGAGTGAACGTGAAAAAATGTTTACAAGCCCTTCTTACCGATGTATGCGATATGATTCGAATACAATAGAATATTTGAATTACCATCAAACCTGTATACCGGTATGAGTTTCTATTTACTTCGTTGTATTGGTTTTGGAAGATGCACATTGTTCTACAATGTACTGTGTTATTCGCTCTCCGATTCGTATTGTCTCTTGAATAAATTTCAGGATTGAATATAATTTTGTTGTTATAAGGTTACTCTACTTTTGCATAAAACGATTTCCAAGCCGAACATGTATTTATTATTAAACGCTTATTACCGAGTAACCGAAGTTAACTTTACATGAACCAATAATTAATAATTAAGTGCGTAATAACATTTACCGCATACCTCGTCAACTACAAAATTTCCAAAACATACAACCTGCACCAGTACTGGTTGACCTTTGACTGCACGTTGGTTCCGCCGGGGGCCACAATTTTGTGTATGCAACAGGGGGCACCGCGGGTCAAGATACAGTGGACGCTCTTCATAATGACGGGCCCGTCAGTTCGCCCGTCAGTCAGCGAGTCCAAAGAATGAGTTCATTTCCTTCGAACACGCGAGATACGATTTTTAATTAAGTTTTTGTTAAAAATTCATTAAAGAGCAGCGACGATGGCGCGGGTGGGTCTTCAAGCTCAACTCTACATGCATAAATGAGTATGTAATTAATGAGCGTAGAACACGGCCACTTTCGTCGTTATAATGTCGAATTTTAAAGGTTATGTTACCATTATTTTTAACCGTCAACTTTTTAAATTAAACTTCGGCATGGAAAATGTTTTCTAGATAATATAGGCGATGCGGTGCAGCGAGGGCTGAATTTAAAATTTAAAACACAAGAAACAACGGAGGGACGTATGAGCCGATGAAATGTAAATTCCTACTTATTATACCAGCTCCCGAATGTCACCGGGAACGGTCAAGTCACTTTTTATTCATGGAAATAATAGTCAATGTGTCAGCACTAAATGAAAGGCAGTCGCGTAACGAATATCGGTTTAGACACGATCCGACAGGTAACACCCGCTCGGCGAGCAAAGAACTATTGCCATAAATAGAAATAGATATTTTTATAAATAAAAACAAAACTATATACGTCGTTTCCCTTACAAGCGTTTTCCTTTTCATGTCCTTAATGTGTACGTAGTTTCCTTTACATGTCCCATGTATAGTTTTAGATTTATTTATTTATTTATTATACTTTATTGTACACCAGGTGATATATTACAAAAAGAAAAAGTAATACACAACAAAATATACAATGGGCGGCCTTATCGCTTACTTCGATCTCTTCTAGGCAACCTTGGATGTTTTAAAAACTATAACAAAATTCACATTTAATATTTGAAATAATAAAAAAATTACATATCAATTAATTTTATAATTTCCTTTCCAGTGTGTTACGAGAATCACCTCCATCTCATGTAGAAGCTGTTGTCGACAAAGCCAAGTTGAGCGATACAAAATCAGCCTATAATGTTCCCACTTGCTGGGACACAGGCCTCCAGTCTTCGAGAGGTAGTGGGCTGTACCCACTACCTCTCGAAGACTGGAGGCCTCTCTGAATCTACCACGCGGGCCCAGTGCGGGTTGGTAGATGTCACATTTTTTTTTTAAATTGTTCTAAGACATGCCAGTTTCCTCACGATGTTTTCCTTCACCGTTTTGAGAGCCGTGGTGATGAAATTATTAACACATAGTAAAGCCCTGGGTTCGAACCTACGATCTACTACTCGTTAGTCGGCCATTACCCTTATTACGTAATGCACGATCAATCAGAATTTGCATCGATTTGAAACAGATTGCTAGTCCATTGCTTCATAAGTTCGAAACAAATATCTACTCAACAACGTAAATAATGCAATGAATAATGTTGAACTGTCAAAATGAAACAGATTAGTCGGAATCGTTTGTGAAAATGTGTTGCGTAATTAGATAGCAGTGCTCCAGTTGAGCGGTGATGCAAGTGTAATACTGAACTTCTCCAAAAATTTTGTCGCTTCAAGAAACATCAAATTCGTTGACATACACGGGAGTTGTCAAGGGGGTGAGACACGACGGCTCATTTAAAAATCCAGTCAGCACTGCGTACGAGTTGACAGGTATGGGTTTTCATATACATACTTAAGAAACCATAAAGCATTTTTGAATAACTAAAGTCACAATAGGTCAGTAAATTATCGGATCATGGTTGGAATTGGAATATATTTATGGATGCAGAGAAGAAAATGAAGAAGAAGGTAAGCAGGACTATGACTAACTTAGGTGCGTCAGTAAGAAAAATATAAAGACAACAGTATAGCCATGTGGTTTTGGTGTGAAATAATAAACTGATGGAAAAGAGAATAGAGATGACAACGATGGCTATGAAGCGATTCTTTTTGGCACACTGGTATCAACGCCCTGCTTAGCGCCAAGAGTTGAAAATCCAACAGTGTTCACTCTGTGTGCACTCTGGTGGATTCTCATCGCTCGGCTAGACACCAAGAGTTGAAAAGCCTGTGCAGTGCGCGATAAAATCTCGCCGCGATATTTTTACGTCCATCCGAACATGGGCTAACATCTGAAGACACACTTGTTGGAATAGGTAAAGAAAACACTTAAAACAAACTTTCAAGTATCAGCATTAACAATTAAAAGGAACTGCAGATATAAACGTCTAGCAGCGATCAAACTATCCACTCTATGTCCCAGAAACCACACTGCCTTTGAAGCCATAACAAGCGGAATCAAAGGGGAAATGAAAAACGTGATAGATTAGCCTGTTACCCAAATTCTATAGAATCGTTTGATATAATCCATATTATATTTAGTCGCTAACAACCTAACCGCAGCTGCGACAATGCGTCCGCGCAACGCAAACCCGCTGTCAGCGTGCGGCGCCGCCACCATTTGTAAATTTATCTTCAAAGTAAGCCCCGGCTCTAACATATTGCTCGACGGATCGAATCGAGCGTCGCTGAATCGTTTATTTCGTATCTAAACTAAAATAAGAACGTTTTTAAATGAATGTCTAATGTTGTGTTTTAAATGGGTATCTATTGTTCACCGGTAGTGGCTTTCATCTTAATTAATTTGTAACTTCATTTTATTTTCTTATGAAAATAAACATCCTAAAAGTTGGCAACGTCGTAAATAGCTGTCAAATATTTACCTGTTTTGATTAATTTGGAAATAATACTGTGTGGAAATAAGAAATGTGGCTAACTAGCGAACTAGAATATTGATTATTATAATTAATATCGTAACACCGAATATTTAGTTTTAGATGTAAAAAAAGTATTTGGAGACTTTCTAAATGTCTTTTTTACACCTATAGGGGATGAAAGTTTGTATGGAAAGTTAAGCATTTCTTAAGTCATATTTATTAAAATAAAAATGTATGCTTTTGGTAACAAATTAAAAAATACTTGTTTCAGCGTTTTTAAAAGTCATCGCCCGGGGGAAAATAGGGGACGATTTAAAAATGGAGACTATATAACGTTATTTTTTATTCATTACAAACCTCTTAAGGGGTTATTGTACTCATCATTATGCACAACTTTTACTATGGGACCAAAGCTGAAATCGCGAAAAAAAACAGCTGTTCCCTACATTTTGACGAGATATGCGAACATAAATGTATGGAACAGCAGATTTTTTTTCGCGATTTCAGCTTTGATCGCGCGCAAATGCACACGCTTTAAAATGTTTAGTTTTAAAATTAATTGAATGAACTATAAAAATAATGGTTTCCAATATAAATATGCTTAGCTTATAACAATGTCGTAGGATTGTCTAATTATCTAGTTGCAGGCAGATTGTGTGATTCTTCATTTAGCACTGGGTGATATAGGTAAGGTAAGGTTAAAACTGTGACCAACCGCGCGTGAGCCGAACGAGCGAAACGAGCGGTGCCGCGGCAGCGGCCGGCGAGAGCTACTTCCCAGTTGCTCGCAGAAATTTGGTTCATGTGTAATAATATTTTAAAGTGCTAATATACAATTTTAAAGCAGTTAATGTACTATTAACTTTAAAAATTCACATTTGTATATTATTGAAATTTTTGTGTACCTCTTTTTAAGAGATTTAAGGGAAGTTTTTGGAAACATCCCTTAAATCTCTTAAAAAGAGGTAGGGGTAGTAGATGTTGGCATCTACGCAGGTGAAGCCGCGGGCAGAAGCTAGTGTATCTTATAATAACATGTAACTTATAGGCAACGACGATGTTCCAAGGTTTCTATTTCTATTATACTCGCTATAAAACAAAATCACGGACAGTCCTTATGTGAAACGATTCACCTTACTGCCACTCATAACTTGTCTCGTAAAGGTAAGGTAACAGCTGAATACCGGTATAAAATTAATTATCAAATAAAACATGAAGTGTTAAAATAATCACCTTTTAAGGATTCATACTAATACACTGTTAGACAATTAGGTTTAATAACTTCATGCAAATCAAGGCTTTACGTGGAAGCCTTTTTGTAAAGTTACTGGAACCGCTGTAAAATTGAAAAGCTTTATTGTACAGATGGCCAGCACATCAAGTTACTACAATCGTTCAAATTTCTTTAATAGATTTTGAACTTTATCGCTAAAGAATAAGGTTCAATGTTGATTAGGAAAAGGAGACCGATACGCTTCCATACATTCTTGGGCCTAATTTGTAATAGGATGAAAATTGTATCAAATAATAGGTAGTATAATATAATATTATCACACAAAAACTTGCGGATATTGGCAATCTGAGAACAGAGATATTAGCTGTTTATTATAAGTGAGGTTATGTAACTATATCATACGAAAGTCAACTAGTCCTTGACCATACTCGTTTTTCAAATTGGCGCCGACTAACAAGAAGTTTAGCATACGTTTTGCCTTTCATAGATAGATGTCAAAGAGTTGACACTAGAATGTCACCGGTCTATGAACGTCGTTCTCAAACTCATATTATCCGACAAATTCAATGTGAGTTATTTTATGATGAAATCGCTGCGATGAAGAAAGGCAATACGATAAAACCGCAAAGTAAGTTGAGAAAACTTAATCCGAGATTTGACGACGACGGTGTGCTGCGAGATCAAAGTCGCTTAATGGCTGGAAGAGAGTTGTCGCTTGACTTACAAAATCAGATTATACTCGACGCAAGACACAATGCGACTAACCATATTATGGAACGCAAGCACCGACTATTAGGACACTACGGTACAGCGGCCCTGTTAAACGAACTTCGACAAGATTACTACATATTTCGGTTACGGGCGGCAGTGCGATCATTAATTGCGGCGTGCACGCTGCGAGCAACCAATGATGGCAGGATTACCGACTATGCGCCTCGAATACCACTGCAGACCATTCACGTACTGCGGTGTCGACATGTTCGGTCCAATGACGGTGACCATCAGGCGACGACATGAAAAGCGATGGGGTGGTCAACAAGTTGGTGGTGATAATGAAAACAGTAGGGCCAGCTGCCACCGTATGAGCTCGACGGTCAGGGTCGAGCGAGGAGGAGTATGTTGCTGGCAGTTTTAAAAGAAATTAATGATTTTGAAAATATATTTAATAAGTCACCTTTGATATTGACATGTAAGAAAAGAAAATTGAATAAACGATTTTCTAAGACAATTTCAGTAGTTTTATCTGAAACAGTTTTTATTAAGTATTAAACTATTTTAAACCGAGATGCAACAAAAAATGTACATCTTGTGATACAAGTTATATTTTTTTAATATTAGGTATTGCTACAGTTGCTTATAAAATATCATAAACTAGGGCATCCATACATGGCTTTGCATGCGATAAGGGGATAACAAATTATGTTTATTTGTTTTGAATGATAAAATGTTCTTGACTCACAATATAGTTTTTTATAAATACTTAATTGAAATTGATTATAAATAAATACATTATAAATTAATACATTATAAATTCTCAATTCCCGAGTTGAGCCAGTGTGAAGAAGATGGCTGACTTGTGATGCAAGAGATCGTCCACAGCGAAGACAAACATTACGGTGACCAGGTTGTCTTGTTCCTTCACTATTTGGTCTTTGCGCATTATCCCAGCATAGTTGACAAACATAGTCACTACTGCTAACCTTAAAGAATAAGTAAGATTATAAATAAAAATATAAAAAGTAGGTAGGTACTATAAAGTTCATTCCCAGTTGTTCCTTAGTAATAAAAGAAAATATTCATATACTGATGATTTCTCTTTTGCTTGTGACGCAGACATAACAATAGTTATTTTACAATTATTGTATAAAACATAATTAATGGTACACTACATTGTGAATGTGTATGTTTTGGGTGGAGCTGCGTACATGAAGCAGGCTTATATTGAAAAACAGGCAATCTAATATTTGCAAGCAGGTACTTACAGGTTGTGGTGCACGCCATTGTTGAATCACTGACAGAATCATCTCATCATCTAATACTCGTCGGCCTAGTGTATTGCAGCGATTAGTCGCTATTCCACAATTCACGCAGCGATCCATGTTTCAATATCCAATCGATAGTCCAAGATAACGAGTTCAAGTCAATCGTAAAGGCAGGTTCAGTGTCTGGTAGGATAACAGGAGTACAAGTAAAAGAAGAGCAGAAGTCCTTAGAAGAAACGCAGTGGTCGAGGAGAAAAGCAATGGAAAAATACTCAAAACGCAGGAGGTAACGCACGAAACGATACGAAGCAAGCGAGCGAGTGACCTGCGAGTCCTGTGACAGCGTAGACAGTGTGACAGTGATACCGATTGACATTGACGTTTCAGTGTTGACACTGTAAAAAAATACTCCAAAGTAAAAAATCGATTACTAAACGTAAATCGATAAGATATTTTTCTTTATTTTACGAACCGTTTAATAAATACTTAAACATTATTAATATAATACTTTGATTGATGTGAATTAATGAAATCAGATCAGATACCAATTCAGCACCTGCAAACTTATTTTTTGTTAAATCATTCACATAAATCGATTACAGTTTAATCGATTACACATTCCTTGTACAGCAAACTTATTTTTGTAATTTCTCTGCTCCCAGATTGCGGATAAGGCTCATTTTTTGAACTTTGATATATAAAAATATACCCTTTTTTTTAAGCCATACCGCAACCATTTACATTTGGGCCCAGAAATGCCCATCTCCTTTGATAGATTGGAGTAGGTTGCCGTGCTGGCGTCTGTACAATACCACCAGAGCTCAACGACCAAAAAAAACCATCAACTCTTTATTATTTTGTCGTTTTTAGATATCCCATCACGTCTGCGGAGTTTGGCTAGGTAATTTAATTCGACCCTGTAGATAGGTATAACTGCAGTAAGTGGTAGTAAATATTTTCAGGCATTCATTTTCATAATAGCTCCGCCCATAGCTCAACAATGAAATTGTCGTACACTTTTAGTTACCAAAAATATGAAATTCCTTATTCTCGAATTGAATTGCTAGTATTACTAGAATCAAAGAAACAGTTAGATTTCTAACTTTCACAACTGTTAGGGAAACTCGTAGTATGATTTTATCAAATGATTCTTCTGTCTATCAAACTGACGTACCTACCCACTTTGTTGACTTTTCCGGCACACACTAGAAATCAAGGAAAAGTAAGAAATATACAAAGACATTTACATTCTAAACATCCTTAAGCATACAAAATCGCAATAATATTTTAGAATGTAATAAAAATCTAATGTTCTTCTTTTCATCATTAACTTATAAATTCATAACAATTTTTTAGTTTTGCGAAAAATATTTTCAATGAATAAATAAAAAAATAATTTCCCGTACCGGGAATCGAACCCGAGCCTCCTGGGTGAAAGCCAGGTATCCTAGCCACTAGACCATACGGGATACTGATAGACATGTCATACGGAGCATTTGGTATTATGCCGCTAGCTGTACGACGACCGTTCTGACATAGCATAGGTGTCTGTACGCTATAATGATATATCATTTCGATAACCAGAAGATCAATTATAATATTATGGTTTCTTCTTGTTAATCAAAACATAAATATCAATTTAAAGACGCCAAATGATTTATATAATGTAAAAAAATAATTTGGAAGAGTTCTCGATTACATTTTCCAAATCTTAATCTCATTAACTCACAGAAAGTTTTAAAGCCAATAAATTTAAAACTTATTAATGGCAACAAAAAAGTTAATAGGCTCAGGTGGTCTTATAACACATAATGTTACAATAACCCATGGACAAGTCGATCTCCAACTGACATTAACGCAAAACAAAATTTATCTACAATGAAATATTAACAACTTTATTCAGCGATTTTATTAAGTGTTTCCTTTAACAACGCCTAAACGCGTATCTTAGGCATTTTATGATACTTATCAATTTCATATCAGTTGAAATCACAGTATAAATTTTATTTAGAATGCCTGTTTTAATATATGTATGCAAATGTAGGAAATAAATTCAACGGAAAAATTATGTGATACTATTAGGGCATGCTATTCGGATATCCGGATATCCGAATTATCCGGATATCCGTCGAAAATATTATCCGAATAATATTTGTTTTACTATCCGGATAAAACGGATAATACGGATAGTTAGTTTTGTTCCATTTTCCTTTTGATAATATAACATTTAAGGGGGATGCGCCAAGGTATCCCGCGATATTCAAATTTTCTTACGTTTTTTTGCAATTTGCAGGTCAGTATCAGGTTGTATGTTGTTCTAAATATGATTCGCGGCCGTATCAAATGTTTATTTATAGATTTATAATCATAAAAGTCATCAATACAAATCTCTAAGTTCATGTAACTGTATTGAATGACTAATTCATGAAATCATGACATTTGACACTTTTGCTAACTTAAGGAGTTGTATTGCTAACTCTAATGATTATAATTCTGTAAAACCATATTTGTTACGGTCGCGAATCATATTTTAATCAACATACAACCTGACACTGAGCTGCAAATTGCAGAAGACGAAATAAATTTGAATTTCGCGGGCTACCTTAGCGCATCCCCCTTAACGTTGTGTTTTAATAAAATAGGTATTCGCAATCGTGACAATTCATGCTATATCTTCAAAAATCCATCTAATGACACAATTACTATGTAGATTCATCATAGAGAAAATATAGAAGAGAACATTTTTAAAGTGCTTTTGCACAGAGCTCGACTTCAGTTGACGACAGCGATGGTGATGATGTAGCACTCAGTGATTACAAGCAGCAGAAACTGAAATATCATTTACTTTAACAGAGAAAATAAGCAAAGAGATCGAAAGGACTCTGCAGGTTAACCATCAACAGTGAATGCTTTGACAAGCATGGCATTTACTTTAAAGGCATTGGCAAGAATGATGGCTTTGATTAGTAGTGTTGTTCTCTAGATTCATCTCGGTATTGTGTCTTGCTTGACGAGATCTCACAGAACCAAAATAGAGTGCCTGCTAAATGAAACATAAAGAAAAGGTTAGGATTTGCTACACTTGAATAAGCTGTTTTGGTAACCAACCCAAAATCAGATTGATATGGGAAGTAAGAATGTGGAGCAGAGGCCTCATCATGATTCTCGGCATTCATGATTTGCATTAATTCGTTTCCTGCCTGGACCGTAAAAACCCAATCCGGAAAGTCCTCTTTAGGAGGTATTCCTAAAGAGGACTGTCCGGATTGGGTTTTTCAAAGTTGCACATATATGTCTAACGGAAGATAGGACTGCACAATCGCGATAACGAGAACTGAATGACCCGAAACGCACAGAAAATAGTTCATATTCAGGGAATCGATGAAAGTACATGTCATTCGTGGCTATTAGTTTGTGCTGATCCAACTTATACATCAGATACTTTGACATCTAGCAATGTCAGTGATGTGATTTTGTCTCATTTATTACCAAGCACTTTTTTGTAAGACTTCCAGTCTTAATCTAATGTGCTTTCAATTGTTCTAGCCATCTTAACAAAAATAGCATTTGACCAGCTCACGATCTATTATACCATTGTGCATTGGTAGATAACCCGTGGATTTCTTTTTTTTCTTTTCTCGTATCTGTCAATGACAGATCGGACAGATTTTGCTTTTAGTGCGAACTGATATACTTTAGTATGCGATTGTTGGAGAGTTTTTGTAATAAAAATGTCGATTGTAAACTAATATAAGTTTGATTTACCTCTTTTACAATGGTATCCGAAATATCCATATTATCCGAATATATTCGAATAGTTGTCTGGCAGTATCCGAAATATTCGAATAGTAAAATGGGCGGATAATTGCATGCCCTAGATACTATTTTAAGCGAGTCTTTAGCACCTTATGAAATCTGATACGCGATTGAGAATTCTGCGTTCTCGATTTCTTGGTACTCGGAACAAACGATAAAAAGTGTTCTATTAACAAGTCAGACTACACGGCTGACACTGTTTGTAATTAAGTCGTTATGTGTAACGGAAATCCTAATTATAGACAGGATGATAATCTAACACTTGCAGCTTTGGCACTATGGCAAAAAGTGCCAGCGGAAAAAAACGGCTGGTTATAAAAAAGGCAGTCGGCACTATAACCCTATGGAATAAAGTGCCGCTAGCGTCATAATAGTGGGGCTACTTGGCCCGGCTAAAGTACCGTAAGCATTGCATTCTCATTGTCACTGTCACTGCGTCACTGGCACTTGTTATTTTGATTGATTGTTGAGGTTAGTTCGTTTTAAAACACTACATTCCCAAAAAATTACAATCTCTTGTACCTAAATGTACCCTAGCGGTGCGTGGTCACAGTTCTAACCTACCTTGCAGCCATTTTCATTTGCTAAGCCAAGGGATTACGGCTACGCTATGGCTACGGTTATGTTTAGCTGGCTATAGGTAGATGAAAGAAATTAACATTAGCCTCTCCTCAAAAATAAACTCATCTTTTGATATAATTATCAAAAATAAATATGATCGATCAATACAACGCGTACTAACCTCAACAATCGAACAAAATAACAAGTGACAGTGACAATGAAAATGCAATGCTTACAGCACTTTAGCCGGGCCGAGTTCACTATTATGCCGCAAACAGCGGCACTAAACAACAGTTTTTAAAATGGGAAGTTCATAATGAGCAATGTTATAAGTAATTACTGCCAACCAGATTTCTTGATACATCCAAATTAATTTATATATATCCTTATGATTACTCATCGATTCATAAATCAGTTAACACTAGGCAGTCGCCAATTTTCACCGAAATATCTTTACTTTGAACGTCAAATCCAATCGAACAAATATATTTTAAATTCCAGACGAGGATTCCGTCATCCGGAATTTTATCACAATTATAGTGTGATCTTTAGTCATGGTACCTACCTTACTATTAAAAGCTAGCTTTTTACCATCGGAGAACTTCGTATCTATACACCGTAAGGACTATTTCTGGTTGCATCGCTCTTCGGCTATAGAATCGGGGCGGTAACAGATATGGTCATCGTGTTCACGGGATTTTGGTTTCAAACTGCTTAAATATGAAGTTCTTCAATATCTTGGGTATGACGTCACTCCGCTACCATTAGTATATTTTATAACAATGAGGTAGGCAGCACAATGTCCCTTCACAGTCCCTAATGCCATATCATAGGTGAAAGACGATAAATATTTTAGGATACCAGTGTGAACGGACATTGTCGCTTTATATTGTTGAAGTGACCGGGTTTATGGCCTCCATAAAGCTTCACTGTGCACTTCTTGTGTTTGTAGGATCTCCATTTTCTAAGGACATTCCAGTATTAGTACGCTACTGTATTATTTAAATTGTTTTGTTTGCAGTGTGGCTTCTGGTGCAGAAAAGGCTTCCCTGTGGCTTGCAGCAGGTTGTCATAAAAGAAGAGGAGTATTGTATTGAAAGAAAGGCAGGAGCAGTACAATGTGCTCTAATAAAATACGGTTGCCACTGTTTTTGCCAAGTAATGATGGGCAATATTTCATCACAAACCAATGCACGGTCAATTAGGATTTGACCGTTACGGTTAATGTAAAGAACAATAATGTAGTAAAAGGATTTAAAAAAACAGGTGCACTGCAGGTTTCTTTTATGCATTCATTTATCTTTCAGGTCCCCATGTAATACCAACCCAGGACGAAAAGATTCACCTTGAAGATAAACCTTGCACTCATGTCATTCTTTCATACCTTATTAAACGCCATTCTGATTAAACACTAAAGTCCTCGTCAGGAGAAGCTATAAATTTTGTAAACAAAAAACTTCTACTAAGTTACGTAGCGACAATTTAATCAACACCAAATAACCCCAAATTCAATCAATTAACGATATAAAGCGCTGTCGTCTAATGTTTTGTGGTACAGGAACGCGCCTGAGTTCCAATACTACAAAAAATTTGACGACAGCGATTTATATCGCTAAAATATAACCCGACCAAGTGAAATTACTGCTCGTTATTTTCTTATTACACGTGTGTTACTTTGAGTTGATTGAATTTGGAATTACTAGTTTCGCTACGTAACTTAGTAGAAGTTCTTTGTTTACAAAATTTATATCTTCTCCTGACGGGGACCTTATTTTCGTAACATTTTCAAAAATACGAGATTTTCAACACTGTCTGACATTCCCTCCCAACGTTTGGTTACCCACCTGTAGGAAACAATTCAACCATTTAGCATACATACGCAAAGGCCGAACATAACAATGTTACCAGCCCCCAAAGATGCCCACTCCTGGTCATTGTCTACACAACGGTGGACTTACACCACGTTTATAGACCGTGGATTATAAACCGCATAACGGAGGGAAATGACGACTAGCGGGACGATGAGGAAATTGACGATAACTGTCTACTGAGGAACATTTTTTATTGTAAAGTCGATGACAAACGACAAACAGATTGTGAAATAAGAGTAGAAACTAATTGTTAAAGAAGCATACAGACATATGGGACATGCATGAATGATGAATGCCATGTCGTTAGAACTTCTGGATGTTTTAGTAATGTTGACACTTTACTGGTCCTTAAAATATATTATACCAATATAATATATGGAATTTAAGATAAAATCTAAGAACGAAATATGGACTCTTTTTATTTCTACTAATTTATCAGAAGCAGTAACACGTCGTCTAGAATTATTTAAGTCTCGTATCTAAGCATCTAAAATTTAATGGCGTGTCAAATATCTACTATAGGTAAAGGTATAAATTATTTTTCGAGGTATTTTCTGAATTCTTAGTCAGAACTCAGATTCGTTACATTACCACTGAGTCACTAACCAAACAACTTTTATGTCTACGATAAGAAATACCTGACTTGATAATACGCCCTTCCCGTGTCTAACCCAAAACCATTAAGAGTAACTTCGCGACTACCGTTCAAAACCAACATGAACCTCATTTTATTACTCCGATAATTAATGCTCGATCGGTTTGTATCGGCCGCCAACGCTCAGACGTCGGCATCTATCAAAAACCAAATTTAAACAAGGAACATAATAGGCGGTAACAATAGCTGTGGGCATCGACGAGCACCTCAACCTAATACCAATAACTAAAACAGTACACAGCGGCTTGCCTGTTGTCTAAACGCATTTTTCCCCGAAGTAAAGGGTCAATATTTACCCTTTCCATGAGCAGCACAAAGCTTAATGTTTGTCTCGACGTTGCACTTCGGGTCCTGTGTAAACTCGCCCTAACAAATTGTACGTAGTACTGTAGATATACAACAGTTCAATCTAAACCTTGTTCCGAAAAGGCTAAGGTCGGATTTGGGAAACGGAAAACCCTGGCGTAGTAAAGACACAAAAAGCATTATATTTTATGTCTATAGTAGCATTTAGTAGCTTAAGGCGATTCTGCGGTTACATTGTAAAGAACTTTATAAGAAAATGGATACATCGCCTCCAGTGCTTTCAAGATAAACTATAACGCAAACTCTGAAGATATAATTATATTGATATAAGACCTAACTCAGGGGACGTCTTATGAATTACTTATTCCTTTAGACTAGAACTGGTTCTTTGATTACTGGCGATGGATACACTAATGGATTTTCTGAGAGAAAATCGGCCTACTAATGCTAGGGTTTGTAAATACATAATAAACAAAAATAGAGCTTACCACGTTTAAGTCCTGTTTATATGAATATATAAATCTAGTCTACTTTGATATAATTTACGTTTCATACCGTGATTTTATGCGAGGAATTTGTATATTATGTGAGGTTTGCACGCAACCGAAAGAATTTGCTCAGATAAAGCACAGCTACATACATTACGAGTCCATTACATTAATATATTGATAAAACACTTTATATCAACCGTACCTGCTGTAATAATTATTCGGATAAGAATTATAAAACATGACCTACAAGCTCTTAAAACCCTTCCATCTCAATTTGTTATAAGAGAACAGGATCACGATGCTACGAATTCAATTTGTTCTCATGCTAATTTAGAAATAAAAGTAAAACATAGAGTGGTATCAGACGGTTATCATACCCCCCAAGTTGTAGGAGCAAGGTTTTGGGAAACAGGTTATTTTGTGCTCCTAAGCGGGTTATAGTTACTACAACACGATTATGATTCCCAGAGGGGTAAGCAGGCTACGATTTGTAGCTGTCGTATTGCTCTTTAAAATTTTATGAAAAAGCTACTGTTGATTTGGCAATCGGGATGATAAATAACGTACACGTTTTTTTTCTTTTCTTACGTTATCAAAAGATTACGTTGAGGTAAAATATATGCCATGACATCACGAGTATGTAGATTTTATACTTACTTGTGACTTTGTGACGTAGCGCCCCTACTCCCCAACTTTAATGCATTATAACTAAGTCATTTTGTATATGATAAAGCAACAAATACTAGTCTAATATTTTTTGTTTATCTGACTGACGGACTAAACAGAATTTCTTTTTTTTTTGACCCAGGCGTCATCCCTATTCTGTTGGTTGAAGATCTACTAAATGTGAAGATTCAGATGACTATTATGTAGAATTTAAAACATAATTTCAGTGTTAGTTAATTAAAGGGAGAATATATCTGAAGGAGATAAGCAACTGTTTGTAATATTGGACAACTGTCTCAAAACACTTCTTTGAATCTAAGTAGAATTGTCCGAAAGTATAATGGAATTAGCTTAGATAAGCCTTATGCTAGTAGTAAAAGCTAGATTATCCCTCTTCCCACATTTTAGGTTCCCGAGTCCCGAACTTAAAACTAAAACTTTATTTAACAAATAGTTGTCACCATGATTCAAATCCTACTTTCTATTGATGTTATATATCGATGTTACGCGCATTTATTTCAGCAATTTGTTTATAAGGACTTTGTTTATAGCTACTTCTTTAGTCTTGGCTCCACTTTTGATACGCTGCCTTCCTTTAATAAAATAACTGTAAATTATATATCTGCCTAGCTTTTTCTCAACTATGTAGAGTTCGGCTTCCAGTCTAACCGGATGCAACTGAATACCAGTATTTTACATGAAGCGACTGCCTAATGACCTCCACTACCCAGATACTAGGTAACACGATACTCTTTGGTAAGACTGGTTGTCAGACTTTTGGGATTTTTGGGAATATGTAACGACTGTCAAAGATCTCCGAATGATAGCCAGGACCAACGTGCTTTCTGAGACACGGAGGGGTCTCCATCCACGGGCCGACCTTGGCAACCGTAGCTTAACCTTCAATCGACCCGTGCGGCTGTTATCATTTATCCACGAGCCTACAGGATCAAATACCTGTAAATTATACAAACAAAAAACCCATAACAAAATTTTCAATCCACATTTGGGAGCTCCATCTGTCTGACTTGTAACAGCGGCTTGAATATTTATTTGACATGTTTTGATTAAAGCGTTAGATACGGTGAGACAGCCATCCTGCCGATATCGCGAGATGTTAGCATCGCATTCAAATAATGTACCAACTGATAGGTACTACACAATCAAAGACTGTTAGAAAAAAAACTAAGATAACAGTGTTTGGTTATGCTATTATGTTGAACAATCGGATTAGAATGCGTGAACTTATATAATTGTAATAACATTTGTATATATATATACAATGTGGAGACTACAATACAACAATAAATGAAAATACTGGCACTACTAATGCATAAGAGTATTTTGGAACTGTCAAATAAATCCTAGATTCGAAATTAAAAAAATAGTTTTTCAAACAAATTAAATGTAATGTGACCCTAAGCCTATAAATTCCGTTTATCCAACTAGGCCTAGGGTGGATTCTCGGGCATACGTTTCCGAATATCCATCTTAGAAAAGATTTTTCGGTTACATAAACGGAATACCCTAAGCCGACTATTTTGCTGAGCTATGTTGACTAAACTATTGAATATATTGAATTGAATTTTTGTATGCAGAATGGGAATGTCATTTCATTAGGAACACGCCGTTTAATTTTTTGTTGTTTTGATTGTCGTTGGGAAACCGAGAAGAACAAAAAACACTTTCTGAATAACACAATTTATATGATTATACAAATAAACACAGAGTAACTGACATTTAAAATTATCATAACTACTTATTAAGTACGTATTAAAAATTCAAAAGAGACCATTAATTTGTATTAATATAATACTAACAATATTAATTAATTAAAATATTCTGTTTTGGTTCATAAAACAGCGTTCTAATTAAGTAGGCTCTCTTAATTATATAAGTAATTTAATGCACATAGTATAATCAATGTTTAGGTAGCTCATAATTTTTGCAAATCTTTCACACTTCATCAAATTACAAAGCGGAAAATTTTAAGCAGTATCTGATTACTTTTTATACGAAACTTCCCATTAAAAGGTATCTAAATTGCCTATATTTTTACACCTAAAATGACACCAATAAAAAACCCATAATATTCACATCTCGGTAACTGGATCATAAATCAAGTTGTAAAATAAAACTAACGGGCCCACTCTATTACTCGACAATACTTTCCAATGGAGACAAACCCATTCGAGACAGCAATTCGCAATCCAGCAGCAATAAACATTTACCAGTTAAAACTTCATTGTTAAACATCACAAAACAAAGGGTTGTCGCGAACCTCGTAAACAATAACATAAATACTTGCAGATCTTTCACAAACCAGTACAAAGTCTTTGTTGCTCGCAAACCCTTTGGGAGCTTTCACAATGACAGATGACTCAGTAACCTATTAACTGTGGAGCAGTTAAGAGGTATCTAAATATTGACTGTTGCTACAGCTACTGTTAAAATACATATCAAACTAGTGTACATAATATATTTACATGTATCTGAATACATCAAGCCTTTGACATTTGTCGTTGAATTCTCTATTTGTGTCGTTGGAGATACAAGTTGTTTTCTTAAAGCGCTTAAGGCATGCTTAAGGCCATTAATTTAGTTTCGGCTTTCCACATAAAGCTATAAAACATTCGTTCAAAGCCTAAATTGCCTACAAACGATACAATCTGGAATTGCTACGTTCCCAATTTACGAGTATAGTTGCCTCAAAGCATTCTCCGTGCGGAGGAACGGTTGGCATTTTTGTCGAGCACAATATTCTTATGAGTTTCTAAACATGACCATTCCATTTAAATCCGAGCTTCGTTTGTGAATATACTTAAGATTTTATTGCGCTATTATTCTTTATAGACGGAATTTAGAATAATTTTGAATGTTTAAAATAGTCTGCCGTAAAATCTAGATAAGTATCAACAGACTCACTAAATTAGGTATTATTATTGCTATTAAAGATATTTTGATAAAGTTAATTGTTTCTTGTGTTCATAAAACTTCGTTTAATAGGGTAATTCGCTGTTTTTAATTAAACAATGGCAAAGTTATGAGTACGTTTGTTTTTGCTGATGCCGATAGCAGAATGAAGATTCTCTAAAACTAGCAATCAATTTTCCCAACATTTTCCCAACTATGTATGGATTGGCTTCCAGTCTGACTGGATGCAGCTGAATACCAATATTTTACATGGAGCGACTGCCTATTTGACCTCCAAAACGCAGTTACTGGGCACAGATAAAAACAGAGTTACTTAGACAATAACAACCCTTAATGTGTTAAAGAGAACCAAACGGATCGTATACCTTGGTATACGATCCGTTTGGTTCTCTAATACTAGCGTCACTTACAATTTCCTAAAATAAAATACATCTCGGAACAAACGAAATAAAATTCTGAAGAAGTCACTTTGATATCCAAATTAACTACCAAATAAAAAAATGCTTGAGCATAAAATATTGTCAGCCTATGAAGGATGTTGAATTTTCAACAATGTCCGTTGACTTTATAAATGATAGTCAATTAATTTTGCTATCATTTACATATCTATTCGTATATTTGTCTACGACTTGTGAATGATGTTGTCAATTTAGAACTATAGATGATCATTCAACGAGTTGGAGGTTTTTCTTCTTCCACATTTCCAATACCTACGAATCGAAATGGTATCATTAATTCATTTGCAATTCAATTTATTCAGTAACCATATATGCATATTATTGTTACTGAAGAAATAGAATTGCGTTCGAAACAATCCATCATGAAACATGAATATCCACAAATATTACAAAATGACGATGATACAGGTATAATTATTTTAAAAAATGCAATTCAATTTAAATTACGAAATACTTTTTACTAGATTTAAAAAAAAAACAAAAAAAAACTGAATATCAATATCAAACAAAATCCTTTAAGGATCTTTAGAAGGTTTAATCCGACATTGTTGTGGGCTCCTAATGGTAACTCAAAAGTGCCGACAATAAACGCATTAACCGTCTGTCGGATCACGCGTCTCCATCAAAATAATGTGTCACATATCCAAATCCCCGAGAGAGTGTCGCTTCCATAAGCTTTTTTCAATAAAACCACCAATGATGTCACTAAACGAATAAACGGTTAGAATTACTACTTTGTGATAAAAGGATTTTTTTACAGGTGGTCTTCTAACTAAACTGATATATTTGTTGAAATCTTTACGCAATATTATTGTGTTTATTATCATATTAAAACACTTAACCTCAATCTATCGTGTCGAAACCAAAACCCATCAATGAATGAAGCATCACACAAAGAGTCCATATGGAGAACCACGTGACAATTATTCACGTTTTATTTACCATAATTCAATCGTCCGTCGCTTAAATAACATTATCTAAAGGCAGTAAATATCGGCCATTATCGAGGGCCCTTCAAAATTCCACGCGGTGTTTTTGAACGAACACGAGAGAATGACGCGTCAACTCCATCCACCAAGAAAAATATTGAGACAACAGGCTCGTCGAGTGCCCTCCGCGGCGACATAATGGCTTTTCATTGAATTCCTCTTGCTTTCTTTTGTTTATATCCCATAATGTTTCGATTGGAGCATGATGGAGGGCGGCCGTGATTACTTTAATAACAATGACGACCGGGTACAAAGGACGAGACCACTAAAATTATGTGCGGGGTCGGTCTGTATGGTTCTCATGCCCCTCACGTAAGCACGCCGAACCGGGGCACGGTCTGTGACGTTTACCTGCCCCCACGTCACATACAAATAGTATCAACACAAAAATAATGAGCCTTTCATAGAACCCATTAGGTTTATGACCTGATACCAAAATGATAAAGAATTATAAAAATATGTGACTAAAATACGGAAAACGTTTTCGTTAAGATTAGATTATCATGTTGATAAAGAAATTCTGCGAGTCTGAGGAAACAAGTCAAAGATAAACCAAACAAATACTTAAATGCCGGAGGTGTCCCAATTATGGAGTCATATAAGGGTGCAGTCAAACTGAACCTCGGTCGTGTCTTTTTAAGAACGTGTCAGGTATTCTCAGACCGTGTTCGGTTAAGCATTAGGTATGGAAACCTCGCCCCAGCGGAAACAAAACGCATTTCTTTACTTATTTTAATAAAGAATAAAGGCGTCGCTGCCCGTACCCGGCGATATGTATGCGACACAGCAAAGGGACACGCTGTTTGATATGGTTATTACGTCCTTTGTGGAAAGGATAAAGAAGCCGGTGCGAGCGGGCTCTAGGCTCCGCGGTGAGATTTGTCTTCGTGATACGCTAAAATTTAGAAAAAAGGCACTTGACAAGAAGCTACACAGTCGGCCTCCTTGGAAATGGTAATGTTTCATAAAAATCGAAACCTGTTTGGGAGATGGCCTTAAGAATAACTAAATTTGGTGTGACTAGACTGGACGCCATTCATCTCTGTGGATGTCATTCACGACATGATTCATTTCTTGGTAACGCTACGAGAAACAATAGACAGCGACCATCATTCACTGAATAAACTAAACTGGGAGTAATTTCCAAATCTGGTGGAGATTCACAAAAAGCTATTATTCAATCCGGTTTTTGAATTCTCAAAGCTTGTTCCCCTAAATCTTGGTATTTGACGTGTGGCCCACAAACAATATTCACTTACGATTACCATTACCACCACGGCGAAACTGCTACCTAAGACGCTTCAAAAGATACATGAAGCATAATAGCTGTTTACTGTCTTCTCCCCGTAGCGAAGCATATTTTATGGGTTCATGTATGAGCGTCCCGGTCCGACGAGCATAGCTCCAAGCGATTCCGACACGATAATCGCAACACAAGAGGATGTCTTGACATTTCTTTTCTTCGAGGCGATGTGTAGCAGTAAATAAGCTGGCATGGACATCAGTACTGGGCTGACACCGTGCTATTATATTGTTTGCGTAATTGCACCCCGCGACCTGGAACACTTAACGTATCCAGCTTGAGATGCTAATGCATGCGAAGCGGACGCAAATTACTCATGTGAGAAATTATTAAACGTAACATTAATAATTTCTACAAACATTACATAACTTTAGCAGTGGTTAGACTATTTACTAGCTAGCTACTAAGCTATCAACTGGTGTGACCAAGGCACGCACCTCTGACTTTTCAGATTCATATGCGTATTGTATAATTATCACTTGCTTCAAAAACGGTGAAGGAAACCGGTATGCCTGAGAGATATTTCTGGATGGCATGAGCAGCCAATCAGAGGCCCATGGGCGGCTTTAAAACTCTGACACCAGGTTAGTCACTAATCACAAGAAAAGAAGAAGAAGAACTTTAAAAAATCAATGAAAGCTATATACGCATTAAGTGATTATGCAGTTGTTTAACATGCAAATATGAGGACTTCTTATACCGATATACGGAATCTGAATGTATGCAGAAGCATTGTCGTTCTCATAAACAAACAAAGGTTTGGAATAAACTTAATGAAGCGTCGAAAGTCAACGGGGAAAGCAAACCTCAGTAATATTTGGAAAACATCTTTATGATAATACGACTTAGGCTCTCTTTTATTTTTCTTACGAACCATACTGTTTGACTACGTGCTGAAAGCGTAGGGAGGGACTTAAAAATAGGATCAAGTAAGGCTAACTGTAAGATATGTGTTCTTGGAAACAGTCACGCACTCGGGAAAATATCCACGTTTGTCGTTGAGACTTTTGTATGTGACCCCAGAAGTAAATCTAATTTAGAGGCAGTTTGCACTTACAGCACTTGCAGCATTTTCCTTTATAACAAGAGAACGTCATTAGAAACATTTGCTAGCTTTTTAAGAGATTTTTAACATCTAGGTAATAAAATATACTTATGGGTGTTGAGAGCGTTTACGTCACACGACATTTCATACAAACTTTCAAGCCCTTGTTTTTCGAAATGACTGAACCGATTTTAATGAAACTTCATACGCATACGCAGGATACAAAGTTCTAAAAAGTTAGTAGAATATTTAGTAGTAAGAACATTTTCGAAACGTCTTATTTAAAAACAGATAACTGGAAATCTCTGTTTGTATGAAATGCCGTACGTCGTAAACGCTCTTAAATGATGTTGCAGATTAATTAGGTAATGGCTCCCTATTGACATCATGCATAACGTTCAAGACAAAATTCTGAAATCAGTTTTTGCCGTAAGGTTTCAGAAATACGCAAAACAGTTTTAAATGCTCCAAAATACGCACCAAAAATTATGGTTTAACCACACATACATTACAATGAACTCGGCATATCACCTCGTCCTGTTCTAAACAAGAATCGTAGCGTTCTGTATCTAATCTTCACATCTGTGCATGTTTCCTCCAGCGTAAGTTACGTATTTACGTTAGCACCTCTGTTCCTTGCGTTGTCAATTCGCAATGAATCTCCTCGAGTCGTACCCCATCGCACTTTATCAGCTAGATCTGAAACGCCGCATACCTGATCGCTGGAGATACGACCCTGCGGTTGAGAGACCGCAATTTGAATATTACGTCCTATATTATCTTTCAGATTTAAATGTTATTGTTATTCTGGTTGTGTTATTAAGCGGTTGGAGTTTCTAGGGACTCTTTCGCAGGATTGATGTCTCGGTTAACAGGTGCGTTGATAGTTAAAAGTAATTCTTCCATAGGGTTACTATGATTAATTTCGAATTCCTACAGAGTACTTGCATTTAGATCGATGCATTTACTAAGTCAATCGACCAGAAAGTGGTTTTGTGAATGTGTGCATAGTACACATTCATCAAACTGTCGTTTTGCCTTAAAACAACAACAGTATCATTGTTGACATAAAACACGTTTGCGCTAGCTGTTATGCAGGATGACAATGTTTGACAACATCTAAAGTGTCAATTTAGACAAATTGCACGGATGTCGCAACTTTGAAACAAAATCCCGTTAGAGTAATCTCGTGGGTCTAATGTACTTTCTACAGCATAGTCGGCAAATACAAAAAGGTGATTCACACAGGCGCTAAAACATTCCATTTGCTAATATTTGCTTTTTAGATTTCCCACTTTTTACCACCTTCATTGCACAATGCAATTTCTATGCGTTTTTAAGGCGCCGATTTTTATTGGGGACCGTTAACGTAAAACTAGAAAGCAACGGTACTGAAGGGTTCGCAAAAAGAGTTGCAAATAAAACAATAAAGCCTTTCGAATCTGCAAACCGAACATTTGTTGTGACACGAGGAACCGTTAGTCCGGTAAAGGGCTTATTTATTGCAGCAAATAAATTGTTTGCAAGGTCCTTCAAAAAAATGAGATTTCGCTAATTAAAGACAAAGGGTGTAACGGGCTGTCGGCGAATACAAAACCCATTAAACACAAAGAAATGTTTACTGCCTAAAGGGATTAGTATTCCGTTGCAGGCATGCGGGAGCTAAAGGGTTAAATAAGTACATGTTCTTGTTTATTGTTTTTGACAATATTTAGCCGACAAGGAGCAAAATTACGGTTATAAATTTACAGTAGGAAAAACCCAGGCACGGTTATATTCAATCATAACGTTTTACATGCGCATATCAATTTTTTAATGCTAAATTGCTCGTCATACGGACCTATATTACTATAGTCATGTTGAAGTACACGACGCTCGACGCGACGCTAGAAATTAATTTCTTCCGAAAGGATCGTCAGTATTTATTTGATATAATTATCATCAAGCCAGTCGTCATAAAGTCAATAATCACACACCACTTCGGTTTTTACGACATCTGTTTTATTATCAAGTTTATTCGGTTTGATGAACTGAATATATTTTATGAAGCTCTACAAGCTGTTGTGGCGTTTGCAGAAGCAATTAGTAAACCGTTATCGAATAATCAATTTATGAAATAAATTGTTTGTAATTTTATTCCTGTAAAAATATGCATACTTACACCTAATGGCTACTAGACACATGCCGGCGGCATGGCCGCCGGCCGGCTTTTGCCGCGCGGCACGTGCCTCCGGCTTTTGCGCCTTCATTTCCTTTGCGTTTGCTTGTACAAACAATTTGAAGGTAAAGCGTATAATGTAGGTTATATGCGCAAAGCGTCGAATTGTGCACAACTAAATGATTAAATACCTGCAATATACAAATAGTAAAACGTCAAGAGTTAATAATTGTTCACCGCCAGAGCGAACTATTTCAAACAGAATAAACCTCTCTTACAGTGTTCCATATAAACACATGGTTTTATGCATGACAACGAAATTTACTGTTGTAAAGGTCGCTAAAGCCTCTGACAATGAAGTACATTGTCATGCGCTTAAAGCACGTCCGAGTGAGGCGCTGTGAGTGACAGGCAAATAAAAGTAGACAAAGGGACCATCGCGCGCCGTCGACGTGGTCCGTGGACGTCACTCTTCAGTCTTGAGTCACACTGGAAACATCCTCCGAGCGATTCTCACACTTTCCCTACTCCAATAAGAACGAACTAAAAATTAAATCAGGTATACATGCGAGTTTCATTAAATCACTCTTGAAACAAGTCTGCCGTGTAACAATGAACAATACTTCACAGTTTCCGAGTCAAAAGCCTATACTAATACCATACTAAATGTCCGGCCGTGAGTTCCCAGATGTAGTGAGCTTTCCTATAGCCCGGCGCGGCATGAGAGGGGGGGCCGGACCACCAGCGCTGCGCCCGCGCCGCCCGATCCGCCGCATAATTACTGTGTACTGACACACACACACACCCATGCCACTGGCCGCACACCTATCGATAAAACATTAAATTAAATTTTATCTGCCTTGTAAATTTCATGGGCACTGATTGAGTTTTCGGCGTATAGTCTTTAACTGGTCCGGAATCAGACTCGAAAACAGACGAAGCGTTCTCCGGTAGCCATATAAAAATCAGCTTCGGTCGCACTGGGCAGTTTTACGAGCGTCTCGTAGCGTTGTTGTTGATGATGGTAATCGATCCGCAACAATGTTGATCCATCAGCAAAATAGGTAAGCAATACAGCAATATTCTCTTCAATCTCTATAAAATTTCCATAGGTATGCGACCTTATAACTCCACACACATATAGGGCTATTGTCAAAACGTACCTCGCGTAACGTGTAGGAGCGATATATTCGCATTCTTTGCGTGTTTGTCGTTCCAATCAAAAATGGCTTCTATATTTGTTCAGTGAAATGTCAAAATATGTCGTGAGAACGTTACGAGGCGTATGATGGCGCGGGCGCATCGTGTCGGACCGGTCACGCGAACGCTACACTTGTACCAGTACTCTCCTACTCTGCACTGTTTGCGAAATAAGAATTTCAGCCTCAGGGAGATTGAAGGCTCTTATGGAATTTTAAGTTGGAAAAGCATCCGTCAAAGGTTGTTGATTTATGGACTGAGAAATATGGTAATAAGTGGCTTTATCTTTTTAGATGCTGAAAATCCTGATACCTTGATATCTTGAATAAAGATTAGATTAGATTAGACGTAAAATTTTCTTTCCAAATATTTCTAGTTCTGATCCAGTCCAGAACATGGTTTGAAAAAAATTCGGGTGACATGTGTCAAATTACTCCCCATAACGTGAAATCGACATTCTATAACAATCGACAGCAGACCACAAAAAACTGGGTACCTCTTACTTTCTAAATGATTATTAACCTTTACAGCAAAGCAGTTAATCAAGACCCTAAGCAGCTCCAAAGTAAATAAAAGCCTGGCCCCGTTTACTACAGCGCGGTAAGTTTTATAGATGACCTACGACCCGCGACAAACATGGCATAGCTCTGATAAAACACAGAACATTTAGCAATCAATGAACAACACGAACCTTATTGCAAAGGTTAGTACACAAAACATTTAATAAAACACAAAGTTATAGTTCTACCACTGATGCGAGGTTAATAAACTCTCCCGACCAAGGAATACGATGATGATAGAGGACCGTCGCACATAACTCTCGATTTGAACGATAATCGATGATTCATAATTGAGACTTCGAACAGTTCTAAATCAATAGATAACTATGAAACATGATCTCATAATTACTGGCGAGCTAACGTCGGTAGAAAACCAACAAAGCAAACGGGAAGACTGTAATTCAACCACCCATCTGTGGAGGCGACCCAGTAATGGCCATCTAAATCACTGGACGTAATCGCAACAGTGATTTTAAACAGAGGTCACGAAGCACTCCTATTGGACGATATTTATGAAGACAAAAAAGGTAGGCCCCTCTGGATGCCATTTATTACAGAGCACTTTTTTGTCAATTATACTGTCACGTCACACACCAAATTTCTGTACAGCATCTCCGTTTGTTTTTGTCTCGACCCGATCGATCGATATATGAAGGCTTTATCCGAATATGGCGCGATCGACTTACGAATAAAAGGATCAACGAAAAAAGCTCGGCGTCCTTTTAGACGTGGAAGTTTGGTATCTAAGCGACGTGTCTAAAAACACATTAAGTAGATAATACTGACAGTGGTTTACACATAAATTGTGTAGAGAGCCGAGTCTCGGGTTCGAGTCGCGCTCTGGATCACGAGGCTACTACAAATGACTGCGTATCCTTATCAGGTAGCGCCGATGCCTGCGGAGAAATATTTTTATAACGTTTAGATGCAGGCGGCTTCCGTGTCTTTCAAACAGTCTGCCGGATCTAGTTACATGTTCCTATTACGACGTTTTATGGCTCGTATCTCATAGAAACATTACATCAACGACATTTCACAACATCTTGGCGACGTATCGCGATGGCTCGAGCCGCTCTACAGTTTAAGGATCCATAAATATTTGTTTTAAATTGAACGATGTCGAATATAAATTCCGTTACGGATTTATTTTTAATTGGAGTAGAGTGTGCGCTCCTTTTATACTCTGCGTGTCTCGTTTCAATAAAATTGATCGTAATCGCGCTCGTATGTTTTATCTACAAAGTCAGTTTTTGAGCGGCATACCGTGGCTTCAATAAATCGATGTTCATTACAGAAATCGCCGTAAAATACCTGAGCGATTCGACATCGATGCGAGGGATGCGCGGGCGGCGCGAGCGAGCTGCGAGGTAGTGTGCGTGCGAGCACCACACCTCGGCGTACGGCGGTGTCGGGAACAGGTAGTGTTGTGTATAAACAAATAACAAAATCGACTTGTCTTACAGAGCGCGCCAAGGTCGGGCTGGCCTGCCCGCGACCGCGCCGGAGCCGCCCGACCGCCGCGCCCGCCGTCCATCTACAGTCCACTTTTATACTTTTTTTCTTTCTTCAAAAGCCCTTATTTATTGTGATGGCTGAGTATTTGGGCTCACAGTTTGTATAAGCAATCAATTTTATTCATTTAGACGGAACAAGTTCTCTTCTACAAATAAATAAGTGAATATGAAAATATTGTTGCTGCCGACTGAACGGCCGGGTTTTTGAGTCATCGAATGTAAGCAATTACATAACCGAACCGAAAAATATTTGTATTGACCAGATCCAATATAATCGAATACCGTAAAAAACATACATCCGCTAAACAAAACTAAACTTAACGGTGATAACCTAACAAATGGTGGGGAACGTGTCCGTGAAATCGATATCTCAAACGTTTGATTCTTCGATCGATTTCGTGATGAATGGTGGGTGATATTCGATACTCGATCGATTAGTGAATGGCGGCGGAAGTGCGAGCGTGGTTGGAGTAGAACGTAAGCCACGGGGCCCCACGATCCTCAACTGTGACAAATCGCTGCGTGCCATCACTCGTTCTAATCGTTCTGCTTTGCGTCCACAATAATATCGATTTAATTCAATTAACGCTTCAATGCACTCTTGCCATGCGAACGGATTTATGAGAACAAAAAACCGATAATGATTTTCGTTTATGCTTTGATTCGGTTGATCAGCAGGCTGCCTGATTAATTATGATGTAATTTTGCTATCTTATGTAAGTATCTGAATACAATGCGTTTACGTCCGCAAACATTACCTACATTTGGCCGATGGATGACGTTCTTTATTACAAGAGCTAGGGAAGACGTTATTCATTTCTTAAATCTACCAACGCCTGTTTTTGAAAATTCGCAAGACATAATATACAAAACCTAAGAATCAAAGCCGAATAATACCTACATTTATATAGAAGAGAAGTAGAACTAGCACACAGATGGATGACATCATGCAATTAAAAATCAGTGTACAGTGTCTTTCGTAGGAACTCCGTAGACACCCAGGTGACATGACAAAGATAGAATTACACATCACTGTTCTACTCTAACAATAAAGTTAGCGCTATTTTCCCATACACTTCAAGTTATAAATTCTTAGAACCCTGTTCCGTATTATAGGCAACTAATACACAATATAACTACTTATTAACATACCTATCGGTAACGGGTTTTTTACGACGTTAAAATTGTTAAATATTTGGACCAAATACGGTAAAGTACGGTATAAGGTTTTTCGAGAGTATGTATGCATGTTTTATTAATTATGTTATGGATATAACGACAAAAGGTCGAACATCTAACATCTATCCTAAGCTTCTCATCATAGATAGTACACACACCTATATGACACTCTTCTACAAATAAATATATTTGCTGGACCACATACAGGTGATTGGAAGCGAAACGATAAACCCAAAAGATAGAAACGTCTACTATGCTGGCCTTTGATGAGAATGACTGTAGTTGTATCATCATCTTCTGCTAGGTACTTCTTTTTCTACTCTTCGCATTTTAATGCATTGCTAGTCTTTAACCAAGACTTCTACTTGCTTGTTAGTATTTAATCTTCAATTTCACCATCCTCTTGTATCTTTCGTATCTCTTCCCTCTCCCCTACCTCTTCCTTCAGTTCCTTGGTACCTATAACAATCTTCACATCATACCAATCAATCAATTTTACACAGGTTTACACTCGTGCTTGGACATGACGAAGGTCCGATTTGTCCTTGGTCACCTCAACAGTTGTAAAAGTCTATTACAGACTAGGTACAGATCACGAAGCACGGAATCGCTGCGCCGACCAGCGTCTCTATTACGTGGTACAGACACATATTGTATACGGCACATTCCAGCACTGTCTGATGTCTAATATAATCAATGTAGTATGAGGTTGACTAAAACTTGACATGTTAAACAATTTTTTTTTTTAATTTGTTTTTTACTTATTTAATGTAAATTGCATGACCGTAATTATTATGTTTGTAAAATGTAAAATGTATGTGAATGTAAAATGAAGCTGACTGAAACAACCAAAGCAATGGATAATATCCACCAACAATGAAAAGAGTAATTTTTATTTTGATTAAGCTATTGCATAGCTTCTATCGCGGGCCTTGAGCGTGGAGACCGAATCCAGAAATTCCGTAACGGAAATAACCTAACCTAACACCCCTGTCTCTTTAGTTCAGCAACTCGCCTCTAGGTCGCATTGGTTGTATTATAATTGCATAAGTTGATAAAAACCGCTATGCAATAGCTTTACCGCGGCAGTCTCCGAGTGCCACACGTCTTTTTTTTATTATTCATTATTTTTTTGAACATAGCCAATAATATTGACATGCTTAAAAATATTGCACACCCCATGGGTATGTGACAGTGATACAAAAATGTTAACTGTAAGAACTGTCTTTTTTACCTGTGACAAACAATAAATGAATTTCAATTTGAATTTGAACTGTCTAATGTTTAAACAACATTGAAATAATTATACCTTCTATTCAACAGTTACATGCTACAAACAGTAACAATGTATTACACTCAAAGTGGTTTACTTATAATAAGCGACGACAGGAAGAAACCGAACCCGACAATTTTCCACAATTATCATATTCTCGAAATTGCCTCTAATGTCAAGAATTTCATCACGAGCCTCCTTGTTAGCGACAAAAAACGTCACGAGTAACAAGACAGTAGCTTGTATTAGAAGCTGTCAAAAAAAAAGTATGTAAATCGATCCGAGACACGCAACGGCTCGCATGTGTAACTGTATCAGGTTCTTAGGGGGTTTTTTCGAAGTTTGTATTCCGGTAGCGTTAAAAATAGTTGGTAAGCGACGGAAATGTTAGAATTCTAATTCTATGGGTTTTTCAATTAATGTGGCCGTATTGAATTCATTAAGAGCGTAATACCTTTTAGAGTATGGCTCCTATATCATGGGTGCTAGCCTCATCATCTGCCTAGCCTTTTTCCAACTATGTTGAGGTCGGCTTCCAGTCTAGGGTGCAGCTGAATACCAGTATTTTACATAGAGTGACTGGCTATCGGACCTCCACAACCACTGGGTTGTGGAGACCCAGTAACTGTACTGGGTAATACGATTGGCTTACCCCTTGGTAAGACTGGTTCCTGGGTGCTAGCTTATTCGTAATTAAAAGTTTAATAGGGACAAAACTAAGTTTTACAACTCCTAACCCAATTAAGTAACTAAACGAAAAACTTATAGTGCAGCCCATCATCACGATTCAGGTCAAATGGTCAAGTAAAGAGAACGGGACGAGCCAGTGTGACGCTCGAAGGCAATGAATTTTAACAAGCAACTTGTCCTTACCTCTGTGAATCTGCGATCTTTGCCCTTATAAGTTACTTAGCTGCAGTTCCAAGACCTCATAACGCACGTTTTGGAAATCTGCCAACACAAAAGGAAGCCAAACTCTTATTTGCATAATTCTAACTTAAAAAGACATTACGCATTATATTCGCCTTTAACAGAATTCCTTACATTATTTTGCCTAGTTAATCTATATGCAGCTAGACGCTGAGATCACCGCCTCCGTTCCCAAGCCAAGCCTTGACACATATCATCCAACAACAATGAGCAAGAACATAGTAAACGTCAATTACAGCTTTACTCGTGTATCGCTGACTCAATCGTAGGCACATGCGGAATCGAACAGGCGACATGGTGCGCCGCTTATGAGAACACAATTACAATCCATTATATTCGCCTAAGACCTTTTAGGGCCAAGCTAACCAGCTAACCGGATCGCAAAGCAATGCGTAGCAGTCGGCAGACGAGGAACACAAGAGTCCGTGTCGGGGCAGAGCCGGGGCACAACATTATGTCCCCCATCCCGTATTGTTTGTCACTCAGACGGATTTCACGGCGACAAATGGCCTCAGAGATCCAGGATAAACACGACAAGGCACAATGCCTCTCGTATAAAATTAAAACAACTTCAAGTTAATAAGAGTTTAGTGAGCTAGTTATAAAGGCAATTTTCTAAACGACTGCTTGTACGACTTCATCCTTTACGTTTGTTCATCTTGAACGGCAGCAGAATAGTTCATTGTGGATACTTTAATGAATGTCGGAGAAAAAAACGTGTAGGTGGAAACTTTCGTTCTTACAATCAACATGTGTGTTGCTAATGATCATTATTCTGACAACTTTGTTTATGTATTCGAAAGTGAACAAAACACGTTCGCCCATCAAAATTATACCGCGAACGGAAAAGTGTATCAAATTGCAAAGAGCTCATCATTAACGTTTGGATCGAGAATACTGCGATGTTCGAGTGAAATCATGTAGGTTGGCAATTGCTACCGTTGCTATTAAGAGTCCATAGTACGTCAGCTCCAATTCACTCCTTATCTCGCTCGCACGATATTGCTCACGGACTAGGTGAGAGTGAGACTGAGCGACGGGAAGAAGGCTCCAAGGCGCCAATAGTTTAGGTAGGTAATTTCTTTTTACGGCGGTATTAATGGTAATAAAAAACAGACATAGTATCTGCTTTATAGTTCAGTTATTATGCACAGTTTAATTATCTACATAATTTGAAGTATTTTTTGAAAACCGGTTCGGTTTGGAGGTACGTATGGATTTTTTTTCTATAGAGAAAATTTTCGTGTTGTCGTCAAACATAGTGTAGCGTTTACACCGCCACATACGAACTACGCATCAAAGACATGACGTCACACAAATCCTGCATCGCGCAATTAGACTTTACTGCGCGATTGACATATAAACAAACTCCCAACTTCAACCTTCGTGCAGTTGCCCGCCAGACCTGTTCGGAGGATCCTCCCTTTTCTAATGGGGATGAGTGAACTTTACATCCTGTTCCTCATACCTCTAAAATAGTACTTAATCCTCAACTTTACCATAATATTTATTTCAAAACTAATGCTGCAGTATTTTCGATATAACAGAGGGTCATGCTAAGCAATTTGAGGTATTATAGACTCTTAATGTCTGCGCTAAACATTATGTATTCAGAATGGCCTTTTTCGTGTCACCCTACACTCATTATGCAATAAACAGTGACGATTTGCAACCTAAAGGGCAAACGAGTGCGTACGAAATTGCGTCCAATTTTCCTCTCTCACACAATTGTAGGATTAGAGCAAAATTTATATGTCTGGCTTTTTCAAATTAGAGCTCTGAGCTTAATACCGTCTGAGGACTAGCAGCCATTCCATTTGTCGCCTAACCCAAGGCTGTCGTAACAATAGGACTTTACCTTTAGCTAGGTGGGCTTAAGGACTCGGGCTAACTTTAAACATCATCTTCTCAGAATTGTTTGTGGCTTACTTTTTGCGTAAAGCGTGTGAATGCTTATGAAAGGCACTCATCCTTCTCTGTAAGAGGAGTGTAAGTTAAAATTATAAATGGGTAAGATTTTTCATATTTCAATCAAACAGTCGTGAGGAAAGTTTTGAGTATGAATGTCGATGGCTATAAGAGTAGAGGAAGACCAAAGAAACGATGGATGGGCTGTGTGAAAGATGATATGGTTAGAAAGGGGGTGACTACCGAGATGACGACTGAAGAGAGAAGTATGGAAAAAAGGGACATGTTGCATCGACCCTAAATAAATTGGGATAAGGGCAAGAGAATGATGATATTTCAATCCATCTGCTTTGCCCTTTTCCAACTATGTTAGGGTCGCCTTCCATCTAACCGACTGCCTATCTGACCTCCATCCAATAACTGGGTAGCATGATACCCCTTGGTAAGACTGGTTGTCTGACTTTTGGGCTTCTAACTACCCGTAACGACTGTCAAAGATCTACGAATGACAGCCGGGACCAACGGCTTAACGTGCTTTCCGAGGCATAGAGGGGTCTTGATAGGTAATGGATGGTCACCCCATCAACCAACTGACTGCGGCAAACGTAGCTTAACCTTCAATGGAACCGTGCGGCTGTTATCATTTAGCCACGAGCCCCTTTGTTTATCTTTTTTGTAGTTTTAAAAGAAGTTGGTTTTTTGTAGAAATGTAGATTCACTTTATGGCGTTTCATTCGAACTTTTTTTTTTTACCCTTCACGGGGTAGCTCTTGGCCTATATCTCACCTGACGGTAAGTGATGATCAGGCCGAAGGTGGAAGCGAGCTTCACCCAGAATCCTCAACCTCAGAGGAACTGGCTTCTTATCTCTAACTGCCGAAACACAACAATGCTGTTAACATTGTTGTTATGGCGACAGACTTAGATAAGATGGTGGTAGCTAGGCAGGCGGACTTAGAACAAGCCCTACCACCAACCAAACCGAGCAGTAAATTTTGCTCCCACTGGGAATCGAACCCGGGACCTCTGGGTCTGAGACAGGTGGCTTAACCGCTAGACCACAGAGGCGGTTAAAAGACTACTCCCAACCTCAATCTGTTTCCTCATTTCTTCACTATCCCTGTTATATATTTTCCTCAATTTATATTCACTTACTTTGAATAAACATTCTTCTTATGTAACGTACACCTTAGTAAAGTCAACAAAACCATAATAAATGAGTGCAGATCTTAGCAGATAAAGAACATATACATGACATTAAGAGGCTGATAACCTTTATTCAAACCGTATAATTATTGGAGATACCATTTGCCAAGACTACTAATGTTTAAGTACAAAAGTATGGTGGTCATGGGAAAATGGACCTTAGTGTTTGATGATAAGAGTGAAAGGTGTGTTGTAGAGGTCCCCGGTCCGTCAAGACTGTGCTGGCACGTAGTCTGCGTCGCCGCCACGAATTGGTCTATAATTAAGAAATAAGCTGAGATACGGTTTTTAGCTGACTTTTTACAAAGCATCTTACAGGCCAACGCAATTAACCCGCCTTGTAAATTGAATGTTTGCTTTATAGTGATTAGTAATTAACTTTTAAGTTTTTGTAAGAACCCGACCACATTGATCTTATTGATGCTGATTTTGTTTTGTTTATAACGCGCAACTCAATTTTGTACTCGAGGGTATTAATTTAACCCGTGCTTTGTTTGTTTTTGTCGTAATTATAGTACGCGCTGCTACTCAAGTATTAAAATTACACACCGTTCGTGGCATGAAAGAGAACCAATACTATACTGTGACAATATAGCCATTTATGTAACTTTTATAAGCATATGAATAATGCGATTATTGATATTAATTAATTCACTATTAGATTCCACTCTATTATTTGTTTCATTGCTAAACGTTATGGAAGAACGAACGGTATTTTAACAACACAACACATTCTGTATTATTAATATCTCTTTTGTTACCAGAATACTGAAATTCATCAATCTGCCTAGCCTTTTTCCCAACTATGTTGGAGTCGACTTCCAGTCTAACCGGATGCAGCTGAATACCAGTATTTTACATGGAGCGACTGCCTCTCTGACCTCCACAACCCAGTAACTGGATAATACGATACCCCTTGGTAAGATTGGTTGTCAGGCTTTCGGGCTTCTGGCGACCCGTATGGACCGTCAAAGATCGTGTAACGTGGTTTCCAAGGCACGGTGGAGTCTTGGTATGTAAAGATGGTCACCCATCCACGGACCAACGACGGCAAGTGTAGCTTAACCTGGTGGATCGACCCGACCGGCTGTTATTACTTAGCCACGAGCTCCTCGAAATTCATCAATCCATTCATTCAAAAAGAGTGTCTGAGCTTTGAGAAATGGTTATTATTCAAACTTTTCAAGTGTTCAGGGCTTTTAGTAGAAGACCTTTGGAATACTATACTCCATTTGAAATAAGATTAGACATTTAAACAAATATTTTTTTTTACTGTCCGTTTAACCGATTCTGACTTCTATACCAGCCGGCACAACTGCACAAGAAAGAAGAAGGCTTTCAAAGCAAAAAAGTGATTACAAAACTAACTGTTTACTGCAGCTGCCATTTGTCATGCCACCAACGCAATAGACGTCAAAATCGGTTGAACGGACTGTAAAAAAGGTTTAGTCAAATGTCTAATGTTATTTCAAATGGAGTATAAATATAGGCTTATACTGATGAAATCATAACACAACACAAAGGCACCATTCCATAAACGTTGATAACACACTTTGAGTACCTACTTCAGTTGAGATAAGCTAATCACTTCCTGAGCTACACTGTGGATGAGTAAGTTTAATATCTGATAAAAGATACCGTCATTAACATGAATTTCGCAAGATTATTGGAAAATTGGTACAAGGTTTGTAATTGTATGATGCATCGATGCAGTCTAATCAAGAAGGTATATCTGATATGTTTTGCAACAAGGCCGAGAACAGCACTTCAACAACAGTAGGTATACTTTGATTCTTTCGACAGCTAATAAAACATTAGTCAAAGAATAGAATTGACAGAACCGAGAATACGCAACAGTGAAGAAGACGTCTTTTTTTTTTTTGGCTGGGAAATCATCAAATGACTTCTGCCGCTCTGGGCGGAGCGGAAGGGCGTGTCAGACTCTTACTGACTAAAACCTACCCGTGTTCCTTCCCCTGCCTTGCCAGGGGCCACGATTTCCCCTTAGGACTTCCCGCAACCTCGGTAGGCATCAGCACTAGCGGACCCCGTCAATTTCCCTGACATCTCTTTGAGGCGCGCGTGGAACACGACGCGCCGTCGACCCGGGCCTGGTCCTTATCGGACGGCGAGCTGCCCATTGCTCTCCGTCCGAAGGCCCGCGCCAAGAAGATACGTCTCTATTACAACATACGGATTTTTTTTCATCGACAGAAGACTTCTCCAACGTCCTTCTCGTATCATGTCGTATGTGACTGATACATCATCGTACTGACTTTTACAAAAACCTATCTTTTGCCCTAACTTTCTCCAACCTTCCTTCACGCGTAGCATCAGTAGCATGACAACTATAGAAACGGGTTTTGTCGACAGAAGAATAGACTAAATGACAAATTGTGATTGTTTATCTCTCATTTTGTCTATTCTTCCGTAGAAAAAATCCGTTTCTATTCTGATTAATATGCTAAGCATGCTGGTCTATGACATCCGCAATAAGCAACCATGATCAACAAAAACAGCCACTCCATATTCTCCAAGTCGTGATAGATCGACAGGAAATCAAAACATTGTAAAAGAAGCACCCGATATACCCGCACATAACCATGCATATTTCATAGTCAACAATATCACGGAACACATAACATATCCCAGTTTCAATATTCGATCAATTAGCAATAAACCATTTCGTCGTAGGGCAGTCGCAATCCTGCATAAATTCAATTAGAGCAACCTCGGTGCCGGTCTACAATTCCCACTGCCTTTCGAGACATAACTATATGGAATAATTGATCGGTCGACGATGAAACCCGGGAAACCCTTTAGGAATTGATATCGGAAATTATTGTCTCTTGCGCGTGATATGAGTATATTTATTTGCAGTAAATTATTAGGTTTATGAGGCTAAGCCAGTTTGCCTGACGTAGTAGTGTTATGGCTTGTTGATATGGTTTATTGAAATCGAATGGTAACCTGTTTTACATTGAGGAAGTGTGCAGTAAACCCGAAGTCTATCATCACATTATGTCGTAAATATTCTATTGTTGAACTAGTCCTCCCATTAACCGTTATAACGATCAGTTCAAGCAGAATATTAGCATGATTACACTTTGGTACTTCATTTAATAGCATTTCTACACTGGGAGCTGTTTCTGATAGCATGCGTAAGTCATCTCTCATATCCTCTGACTTGAAAAATTTATTGAGTATTTTTTTGAAAATCGAAATCGAATCTTCATCATCAATAGCCTCATCTGATAGGATCACGCTTCTGATAGGTATATGTGACGTGTGCCATGTGGTATCATTATTTATTTAAAAGGGTTTTCGGTTATTTCTTTAACACCAATGCAGCAGCAGCCTATGCGGTATACCATAATACTATATCCAGTAGTGTGAGCTTACGTTTTGGTTTTGGAAAGGTCATGTCTTCTCCTGTTAACTGAACTATGTCGATGGACAATGGAAATTAAAAACGCATCTGTGGTCTAGCGGTTAAACCACCTGTCTAAGACCCAGAGGTCCCGGGTTCGATTCCTAATGGGAGCAAAATTTTCTGCTCGGTTTGGTTGGTGGTAGGGCTTGTTCTAAATCCGCCTGGCTAGCTACCACCATCTTATCTAAGTCTGCCGCCATAACAACAATGTTAACAGCATTGTTGTGTTTCGGCAGTTAAAGATAAGATAGCCAGTTCCTCTGTGGTTGAGGATTCCGGGTGAAGCTCGCTTCCACCTTCGGCCTGATCATCACTTACCATCAGGTAAGATGCATGCCAAGAGTTCCACGTTGTGGGTAAAAAAATAAAAAGTAGGTTCTGACCTACATCCACGGGTGATATTAGCTCCTCATCTTATTGAACACTATTCAATACAAGTATAAAATTTTATTGCATTTATACTATACCAGAATTAAAGATAAGATTGCCCATGAACATTACAGGATCGCACGCGCCGCAAGTACACGCATTGCATTAATCAGATTCGCTGATAACACATGTTAATATCGTATTCATTGGTCGTATTGCATTGCACTGCGATTTCCTTTGGTTTTTCTTCGAAAGAAGTGACGTCATCGGAAGGAAGTCATACCTTATTTTCTAGTTAAGCAATTTTAACATTTAGGTAGTTGAGTGTATGTTGGAAATGGGCAAATTGGAGGAACGCTTTTTAATTTAATGTGGAAAAAAACATAAGGTTAATTATCTACGATACGCAATTTAGTGCAAATGTATCCGACCCTGGATGTAGGTTAAATCACAAAGTCAAGTCTTAAAGTCACTCAAACTAAGACTAAAACTTGCAAATCCACTCAACTGCCACAAGCCTCACATGCCACGTTTACAACCGTTAGCCTAATGAAGCATCTAATGAGATTCGAATTGAAACTGAAATTTCTAGAAAATCGCTCATATATAGTTACATTCCAATCTACCTAAGACCACCTGGCTGTTAAAGGAAAATCAACATCCACAAGAATCAAAGATAGCAATTCTACAAAACTAATCACGTTCAAGTCAGATAATATACTCAGATCGCAATAAAAAGGTCTTAAAAATAAATTGGTACAAAGGCATAAACTGTTAGGAAATATTCCGACGGAACTTCCGCAAGGTAAAATCTTAAGGCGGTCAGTTTTATGACTACAAGCAATGAAGGTTGAAGGAGAGAAATAAGATTAATTTCCGTCTTCAAAGATTCCCGTAGCTATAAAATATTTAGTGTAATAATTTTGTTGCTGAATCAACCATATAATTGAGGTACAAATCCACTTCAAACTGCTTTCCATTGCCTGACAATCATATACGGATGGATCGTCGTATGTTTTATTGCCAAAAAAGAGGAAAAGCTACTTTATATCCAGCCTTTATAGTATCCTCTAGAAATATTTTATGTTATCCGCAGGTAAAGAGGATAGCAGTCCGTGACTGGCCTATGAAAATCAGGCATTAAGTCTTGAAAGAGGTAAAGAGGGAAGTAGTCTATTACTGTTCTCAAAAAATAGAGATTATCTAAAAGAGGAAGTAAATGTACCTACTGGCCACGCTATGGAAGCGGGCTGTCTAAAGAACTCGTGCACAAAAGTTATTATTTTGTATCTCTAATGCCTTCCGTGTATTACATCTTTATTGCTTTTGTAATTGTCCATCAATAGAAACTGGCCAATTAGTCTTTTTCCTATTATGTAATGAAAAAAAAAACGGTATGAAATAATAACACATACTGAAAAGTGCAATACGAGTAGTCCTTCATAACAAAAGCCAAGGAAAATGAACAGTAGGCAAACACAGCAACATAGTAGCGTCACGGAAGAGGGAAGCCTCTTGAGAGTACAACACAACATAATCTCCCGCCGCTGAGCCCACCGCTCCATTTATTTATTTATGGAGATTATTATCGTGCGTAATAATTCACTAAGTTTCAATTGCATAATGACGGCGGACAGGGCTACTAGGCCTGCTAGCTAGCGCTCTGGGCGGACGCACCGACTAGCGACCACAGATAATCTTCCACGCGAGGACTATTATTAAATAGGGGGCTGTCAGTGAAACGGCGGCTGCCTCCTAGCGCGATCCCGCGATGTTATGTCCAACTTGTAAGACTGGCAACATCGAACAGCGGAACATTCGTATTTTATTTTAAACACTTGATTAACGTTCCAATGCGCACAAAATATAATTATTAGTAGAGTGCTTTTCAACAAATAGTTCCTATGCCGTAATGTTGGCTCCACTGTTGTAGGACCAATAAGAATAGGTCCGTTTTTTTTTAAATTTAACAGTAGAGCCAGCATTACTGCATAGGTACTTTAGGGGTATGAGGAACAGGGTTTAAAGTTCACTCATCCACCATAGAAAAGGGAGGATCCTCCAACCAGACGGGTGTTGTGTCTGGCGGGCAACTGCCCATAATTATGTTGATTTCGGATAGTCTTATCTATGTTTTTCGCTCGGTAAACTCGAACTGCGCGATGCAGGAATTGTTTGACGTCATGTCTTTGCTGCGTAGTTCGTATGTGGCGGTGTAACCGCTACATCACTCCCCTCCGGAGACCGGAGGTCGAAAGCGGGCTGAGTCTTGTGTCTTGCGATGCTTCACAGTGCCAGCTGTGGTTCCAGTGAGACGGAACCGGGTGCCGCATAGTTCACGGTGAGTCGGAACTGCCTGCGGTGATTCCCCAGTGAGTCGGGGTGGCGCTGCGTCGTCATCCAGTGAGTCGGATGTGGTACAGCGCCGGGTTGTGGCTGACTGCTTGCGTCGACCAGGAGAGAGGGTAGAATAGGCTCTGCTTGTGAAACCGGCCGGAAGTGCAGGTGCTGTGCCAAGGTTGCTGATGAGGCTGAGGGTGGACCAGGAATGCGCGTTCGCTGCATGCTGGTGGTCAGGATACCCGTTGAAGCCGTGGGTGCTGGCTGGCTGTGTGACTCGCCTCACGAAAGCTTGCGGGAGTGATGATGATGACGTCACGCTGAAGTAATTGCACGAAGGCTGCGTTGACGTTCATACTCGGGGTCACCAATTTAGGGGTATGAGGAACAGGGTGTCAAGTTCTCTCATCCACCATAGAAAAGGGAGGATCCTCCAACCAGACGGGTGTTGTGTCTGGCGGGCAACTGCCCATATGTTGATTTCGGATAGTCTTATCTATGTTTTTCGCTCGGTAAACTCTAACTGCGCGATGCAGGAATTGTGTGACGTCATGTCTTTGCTGCATAGTTCGTATGTGGCAGTGTAACCGCTACAGTACTATTTATTGAAACGCACTCTACATGAGAAATCAGTAAACATTAGTCAACACTGGGATCTAGATATTTTAGATTTATGAACTGGAAGTCGCTGTTCCACTTGTAGAAACAAGATAAGAGATATGTAAGATAATCTTGTTACGATATGCGTAAATCAATGAGATTCCGATCGAATCGATCATATCTATCTCAATGTTATCTATGCAGAGCGGTTGATATCCACAGAATTTCAATGCCAATCGTTTAAACAGCTCAGACTAAATAGAAACCAAGACATAACGCTATCAACTTTAACGTGAGGCCGGTTTTATAAACATATGTGCACTTAGTGAGCTTAGTGAGGTGTAGTTTGATTGCAGTTTCATTGTAGATGGTTGTAAATGTGTGTGGCATGCCTCACTGTATTGTTCGCAGCGCTATGTCTTGGTTTTTTATATGGTCTGAGTTGAACCGTTTAAAATAGAACAAACAATTGCACGGATAGATTCATTGAAGACTGCAGATTTAAGACTTCAGATAATGGATGGTAGAAACAACTTTAAAACGGACACTCATAGACGTGATAAAGCGTGACTCCATCAGCAATGAACGCCGGTAACCCATTACAAATTGTTTTATTGCTGCACAAAAAGTTGGAATTTCACGGAACAAAGAAATTGCGAGAACGTGTGAATGATAGAAAGTACTATTACGGATATCAACAGCTAAGTAACCGCTCGTTCGGGCATCAACTAGTTGACGCCCTTTAAATATTTCGAATTCAATAGAAATTACTGCACGCCACCACACCGCATACAATGAATGAGCTTGTGAAACAGTTGGTTGAGCTTCGAAGGAAGCGGTCTCGACGAACATTCCACGTGGAAAAACCAACAACGATTTCACACAGGAAAACTACGTCATTCTCAAACTAACACTAAACCACCAACGAAGAGGCAAGTAAACTTCTGTTTTGAAAACTCCTGTACCGTTATCTGACATTGTTTTATAAGCACGCTCGTTTAGAAGCTGCACGGCGGAGCTCCCAACACTACATTCCCATCAGTACGGCATCTTGCGCCGAGCACCGTTACCTAAACAGATATTAATCATAATTTTCACTGACGCCTGCTCAACTATTTTAGATGATAGTTATTAGCTCATTTTGATTGTGACCCGACTGCGTGTGGGCAAATTCAAAAGAGCAGCTACTGGAAAATTGCCGTGTGACATCTAAGGGGTAATGGATTTAAAACTGCTCTCTGGGACACCTTTGAACACCAAAATAATCACTTCCTGCACAATTACTTCCTCAAGCATTACGACAACTTGTCTGGGTACTTTAAAACGATTAGTCTTTAAAGTTTTATCATACTCTTGTAAGTTAGCTTGATAGCTATTCCAAAACGTTGTCTTGGCTGGTAGAAACGCGAACATTTTATTGACTGTCCGATTCATTTAAGGCGAGGAATCCTTGATGGGAATGCGGACATCAAGTGAACAAACAAAGCTAGTAAGAATGCGAAGGAATCCGTCGTAAAATCTACACGTTTTTATATGTTTCATAATTGTCTTACGCTGTACGCATATCACGGGAACGAATGAATGTATTATCAGGGACACTTAAAGGTAACTTTGGTAAGTGAAAAGTAATAGACTTTTCATAATGAATATTCTAAGAACCAATACCATCATAATAAAAAGCAACTTTTTGAGATTGGCAAAATCATGAAGATGAAATCTTTCACGATAAAAACAGATTTTTTTACGGTTTACACATTGACCCTGGATCGTGTCACGATTTACCCTATTGTTAGTAGCCTACCAAAAACTATGAGAAGCAAAAAAGGTGAGCACTACGTCATTCAGATCTGTCAGACCATCATAACATAACCGATACGAAGATGGCGGAGTCAGAATATATATCAATTTTATGACTCATCTAATCGCCAGTTTATGCAGTGAATTATCAAATATTTAGTATTAATTTGCTAATAGCCACTAAGCGTCTATGATTGAGAAATACCAGACTTTTTTGTATCATGCTCGAGGCGAAACAACATTTTAAAACAAATTAATTTAACTATCTTGACTGAAGACGTAGCGACGTATATCAAACGAATTGACGGATACATAGTCTTAATGGATTTTAATTCAATTGGTGACTAGGCCAAGTTGTCTCCGGGATTTATTCGGGATCAATCAGATCAATTAGAAGAAGGCAATTGTCATTCTCGAGGCTCGTTTAAACGGACTTGCTCGTTCACTGTGTTATTATTTATTTATTATCTTTAGCCTGTGTTATCCCGGAGCTCTTAGCTAAGTAATACCAGCCGCACAGGACAATTCATCAGGTTAAGCTACGCTTGCCGGGGTTGGTCCGTGGATGGGTGACCATCTTTACATACCGAGACTCCTCCGTGCCTCGGATAGCAGTTGGTCCCGGCTGTCATGCGTGGATCTTTGACAGTGGTTACGAGACGTCAGAAGCCCGAAAGTCTGACAACCAGTCTTACCAAGGGGTATCGTGTTACAGTAACTGGATTGTAGAGGTCAGATGGGCAGTCCCTCCATATAAAATACTGGTATTCAGCTGCATCCGATCAGACTGGAAGCCGACCCCAACATGTACTTGAGCCTGTGTTATCCCACTGCAGGGCCAAGGCCACCCTTTCTCCTTTCCACTCCTCTCTGTCTTGAGCTAGTGTGGACCAATCCTGTCTGTAGGCGTCAAGCTCGTCTCGCCATCTTTTCCTAGGTCTGCCTCGATGTCAACACCCGTTTTCTGGGAAAACCAAACATTGGCCAAATCTACCACCATGTGGTTGGTAGATTTGGACAATGTTTGGTTTCGCCCATGTAACACTGTTTTACCGAATAATAAGATCTTTTATCAGTATCTGTATCTAGGAAGTGAAGTTAAACATACTTTTGAAAAGCAGAGCTCCAGGCAGAGAAAACCTGAAGCTTCCAAACATTTTTCAGAGACAGTTCGTGAGTTTATTTGTTTTTACAATAGCCACAAACGCTAGCAGATAACCTAATGGTTACCTGCAACCATGAACTTTAGTAACACCAGGAGTAACTTCTATGCTATAATTTTCGTATAAAGGAAGCATACTTCGCTTTTTAAGGACTTTCACATCGTACTTTTATTATTACAAAATGATTGCCCAGGAAATTTTTAATGTTAGCAAAACCATTAAATCCTCAATTAATTATTGCTAATCTAACAGTATTTATCAGAAACTCTTCGTTGTAACGAATGCCAGACACAATAGCATCAAAGCTTGCGACAAAACCAGTTTTATCATAAAATTAACTGCGTCACCAATTATCATATACCTATCACAGCCAAATATCCGTGGAAACGATTAAACAAAAATTGCATATCGAATCTGCAACGATTACAGTACATTTTCTTATGTGAACAAGCCTTAAAACTAAAGTATGAATATGACAAGCTATCCAAAACTGATTAATCGTTTTTAAAGATATGCTGTCTACGTGCCGTACCTAGCTTGTTTGTACTTTGGACAGCTAAGCCTACGTTTGCACGGACGTAAAGACATCGTGGCGGAATTTTATCGCGCACTGGATTTTCAACTCACGGTGTTAAGCCGAGCGTTGGGAATTCAACAGAGTGCATCCCAGCGCGTCGAAGCAACACACTGTTAGATTTTCAACTCTCCATGCTAAGCAGAGCGTTGAAAATACAGTGTGCGTAAAATTCCCGCCGCGATATTTTTACGTCCGTGTGAGCGTGGGCTAACAAGTCACAACCACTCCTTAAAATGTATGCCACCGCACTGCCGTCAAAGGCCAAACGCCACTCTACCTCTCCTCTCCTTCCACAGTTCCACTTCTCCCTATCTAAAGCTGCTAAGGGCCAGCCTTTATCTAAGGAGTTCAGCTCACCACGCCATCTCCGTCTGGGCCTGCTGCACGATGTGGCTTGATTGGAGGAACACAATTAAAACTACTTACTATATTATTAGATAGAGCTCAAGTGCGTAGACCCGCGTCTCCCCTCAGGCAATGGCCCACCTACCATCTTGCAGCGCATTCTCTGACACCTGTGCACTTGATGACCTTATGACTGTGTTAGTGAGCGGAGTTCGCGTAATTGAAATTTGGGTTAAACATATTTAACTTTTTGCCATCGATACGCTAAAGTCGCTTGTCCACTGCACCGTGAACGGGACGTCAACGAGAACGAGATGAAGACGCCGAACTAGCGGCAGTACTTTTACTATGGCCGCGTAATCTCGTTTCTCGTCCCGTTTACGGTGCGGTGGACAAACAGTGTTGGAAAAATAATAGATAGTTTAAAAATTGATAGCAGCATTTTATACTGCCGAAGAAGAGCTTGTTTTATTCATACTCTGCTGTAAATATAGCGGCAGTGGCAACACTGGCAAGTCAGGACAGGCGGCATCATCCGATGTGGCCACTTGATTTAATTGAATTAAATTGAAACAATCGATGGCAGTTACCAGCGGTTGGTCGACTAGGTAGGTACTCTCCGATTTATAGTTGGTACAATGTGAATGGGTAATGAAAGAATGAATTTGAAGGTTGGTTTGTATCTTTTCTAGTAGTTATTTGGCAAATCGGATCGGCATGTCACCGGTCAGCTTCATTCGAGTTCGAAACTAGTCTGGCAATCCCGAAATAAACACATTGTGGGGTAATCCCCAAATAAACAAATTTATAAAATAATAAGTATACGAGTATTATATTATATTGGGGCTTGTAGCTAAGTAATAACAGCCGCACGGGTCGATCGTTCAGGTTACGCTACGCTTGCCGTGGATGGGTGACCATCTTTACATACCAAGAACCCTCCGTGCCTCGGAAAGCACGTTAAGCCGTTGGTCCCGGCTGTCATTCGTGGATCTTTGACAGTCGTTACGAATAGTCAGAAGCCCGAAAGTTTGACAACCAGTATTACCAAGCGGTATCTTATTACCCAGTAACTGGGTTGTGGAGGTCAGACAGGCAGTCACTCCATGTAAAATACTAGTATTCAGCTGCATCCGGTAAGACTGGAAGCCGACCCCAACATAGTTGGGAAAAGGCTAGGCTGATGATAATGACAAACGAAATTGCAACCGAATTCTTGTCCAATAATTTATTATTCTTTCAGTAAGCTGAATGTTCACGGATGCATATAAATAGGTTATCTAATCTCGTGATACGAAAATGCTAACGACCCTTTATTACAAAGCCAGACAATAACAACAGAAATATGCAACTAATTATGCGATTATGTCATCACAACGTTATTCATGCATATGTGAGGCCGAAAATAGCGCTCGCACACAAACCTGCCCGCGCGCACACTTGAATGACGCAAGAAAAACAAAAGACAGCTTTTATCAACGCATCCGAATGACTAACGCAGCTGAAAAGATATTTTTAAAAGTCAATGTCGGTGCTCAAAAAACGCTAGCATTTCTTCTCATTGAATCGCTTCATAACAAAGATTTCACGACAGTGTAACAACTTATTCACTGGCACTCTGCCTCTTGTTGCTTTTTAATACCCCCGAGGCACTAATCGTCGTACACTGTACCTGCTACAGCTGCTATGCGCTATAATTGCTCACATATCAATCCACAAAGAGTAAGTGCTAACTTAACATCCGCTTAAAACAAACAACCTGCTTTGTTTAATATATTAGTCGTTACATTTTTATTAAGATAATGTTACTACAAAATCTATTGCTCCATCGTTATCTATATATTTATGGACGACTCAAACGATGCACAAAAATATAAATGTCGCAGCAAAATAACGATATATGTAACGTTTAAATAACAAAAGGACATTGATACTAACGCATATCCGGGCGAATCGCCACGTTCAGGCCTTTAAACGCAACCGATAAAAACATTACTCGACGCTCTCAATAAATACACATTAATGTCCTGGAGCATTCTGGTTTACATTCCGTGCGGTTTCCAACGAGTTTTATAAAAGCTCCGTTCGGCCGCACACGCAATTACAAGCGCCTCTTTGCGGTACAATCAATATTTATCCCCTTACGAGACAATACAAGACACACTTGTACATTACTGCGCCGGCTTCAGACCACGAACACGCCATGTCTGTGTAGCCGGCAATCAATTCCCGACTCGAAATTTCGTTCACGTTACAAGCGTAGCGATTTATGTAAAGGTGGGCGCACACTGACCGGCCTGCAGAGTTCGTGTCCGTGCATAAATAACCCACCGTGCAATCTTCCAAGTTAATGATATTGCGATGCATTATCATTTCAGTCATTTGAAATCACTCATTTCGTTTTTCTCATCGATATCAGGAACAAATGGGCTTTCAGCGAATTAATAACGTAAGAGATGTGCTGTGCAACAAATTAAATGCGCATCGTGATTGTTTTCGTTTTCAATTAATAGCGATTAAAAGCTTGAATTCATGGGTGTTCACAGAATAAAAGTAAAAGGGATTTAATTGCGCCGACAAGACAGAATAAAGGCAATCATAAAATAAACGGATAAATTTTATGGCGCGGAAAACAATGCGCTCGATTCGAACAATCGAAATCGTCGATGCAATGCGAAGGGATGTTGAAGTGAAAGCGCATGCGCTGATACAAGAAAAAGCCTCGCGAGTCAACCAGTTATTACACTAATCGCAGCGATATAATTCCCGAGTCAACTTAAACACAGGTTCCTTGCGGATCGAAATGCAAACATGGCGGGCGCTTTGAGCTCGATAGCGCGGGAACTGACGCGTGCGGCTTATCTCGAACGAATGTTACAATCCTCAATACTATCAATTAGTAACTGATTGGAACTGGGATTCAGTGGCTTTACCTACACTACTATGACAACTGAACTCCAAAGCTGTTTGAAAAAACCAGAAGACACTTTTCTTTAGTTGATGTCCCTTTAGGCCGCAGTTTCGTCACTCATTACGAAGCAACGCAAAAGCTCGATGCACATTTAGTAAGGAAATCCAAAATGGAATCAAGATAGCTTTAGCAGGTGCAACAAAGAATAAAGAGTCTAAATACTGGCCAGCTTGATTTTTGTATTTTGCCCACTGAAAATTAAGTGTTCAATGAGCTTTGTTTGGCAATTGGAGCTGAGCGAAGAAAATGTGTTTGGAATTCGTAGAAAATTTTGAAGCTTTGCCCATCATAGACCATAACAAAAAAAAAAACAAACCTGAACTTTCGCAACAAAAAGCGATAGTATTTAGTTACATATATTATGTGTATGAAGACAAAACCAAACGATACCACTTAAATAAAACATAATGTCCTCTATAATATGGGGATCGATGCATTTTTTTGCATTCGCAGTAAGTAGCCCGCACCTTCGGTCGCACCCGGCCCGTTTCGGTCCATCAAAACGCAGCGCGAAAGTCGCAAGCTTCGTTTTATCGCGTTCGCGCCAGAGTTATCTGGCCGAAGCGCCTGCGCAGCGCCCCGGTACAAAACGGTTGCTCGATACAACTCTTTATATCCCCATAAACGTTTTACATGTTATTTATCACGATCTTAGTGGGTGACCTGCTTTATTTATGACGCTAAATATTATAATCGTCTTAATGTAACTTGATATTGAATAGTGACTCTATAATGGTCAGACTGTTGGGCTTTACAGGATTTGTGAATATTTTCAAAAGATTTTTTTACTTTCTAACAGAACCGGGCCAACAGGCGCGATTATTTATGTAGTTATTTAAGTAAATTATAACCATATAATTAAACAAAGTTCCGAATCGGTCGACTTTATAATTTATGGTCACGCTTATAAATTATAATGCGAATGTATTCGTAACACCTAGCCGGTAAAGATGACGTTTACGACCGATGTGGTATCCAAATATTTATTGGCTTAGAACAAATTAAAAGTATAAAATTTTAATGTTAAGGAACTAAAATCTCCGAAAAGTATAATAAGCTGTCACTTGGCGACCATATCCTGTTTATTATTGGTATGGACCGACTTGTCTCAGTCACCCGGAGTGAATATTAATGAAATTCACCTTTACAACTCGTATAATTCCTTCATGTCTATTTGATAACAGTTTATAATGCGAGCTTCGTTATAAACATATTCTTTTTTTATTATAAAAATTAATTATATGCCACGTATTATTTTATTGGATAATCCGCCTAAACACTAAACAGCCATAAAATTTAAAGCAATTTGAATTATAAAAATTGAATTAATTTACTATAAGTATTGGATTAAAAAACAAAAGTGTTAATAAACCTTCTAAAATCCTACAGCAGAACGACCGAGTCAATTCATCGAATTAACTAAGTAAGTTCGTACAGAAACAGATTCGTAGAAACGGATATTACAAACAATATATCATAGATAGACCTCCTAGCATCTGGATTAAGATTAGGCAATTAAAAAGATGTTCTTTTAAGGGTAGCTATTAAAGAGTGAAATATAGCCGGGGAGGCCGGCCACGGCCACACAATTATTCGCTTAACCCCCCACAGGCGGCCACCACACAGCACAGACTATATTTAAAATTTATCACTTGGATATTAAATGTCGTCCCACATATAAATTACTGTCTGTAAACCGAGGTATTGGCACGATTACTGCACAAGTGATTTTGTATCTAGTTTAATTGGAATTATTAATTTCTAATTGCCTTCTTCGGCACTTAATAGACTTCATCTAGTTAATGGTAAGTTTCGTATATAGTTCTGGAAGTAATTGGTATCATTTATTATATTCCTGTAACATCCTTTCCATTAGTTGGTCTATTGCCAATATGGACTTAACTTATGTTGTTTTCAGCCCACATACCAAGTACATTCAACTAACCATAATATTTGTTTCAATCTGTGTTCAGAATTTACAATAAGTCATCTATAAAAAACTCAATTAAGCTTACCAAACTTTTAACAACTGCAAATAAAATCTTTATACACATTACATTAAGATACTTTACTGAAATAAAAATACATTATTAAATCTTAGAAACTAAAAGACTAAATCAAAATACACAAAGAACTTAAAAAAGTTTTAAAAGCAGATGACGTAGCGCCCTCTCGCGTTTTCTCGCCACACGAAATGGTCAGCTGAAAACTGAAAGGTTCGTATTTAAACTCGCACTGTCGGACTGTTTTCAGTAGCGCTACGCACATAACTACGGACGATGTTTGAACGCTACGATTCTGTGAATGTATCAAGACGCGGGACGCTTTGAAGGCTTATGTAGTTTATATATACTAAAAGTGTTGTCCGTATTGTATGATATTCTTGGGTGTTAAAGCAGACTACTTTGATTACCTTTATCGTTCTGCTTCTAACGTGTCTTTGTAAAACTGAATAAATAAACGACTCAATATTGTAGATAAAACTTTAAAAGCGTACCTACAACTTTTGTCGTACGATTTTCTAAGAATGCTGTATATTGCTGTCATAGACAAGTCCACTATTTTAAACCTTCAACCAAACAGCTTATCCGTTCTATGTTTTCTGGTTACATCAACGTTAAAATATTTATTATTAACGTATCACCTATTAGCCACATATCACGCTATTATTTTCACATCATATAGATTCATAGCTTCGTGCTGCCTGCAAACAATATCAAGATCATTAATGCCAACAACTGCCTACGTATTTTATAAATCTTAACCTGTTTCACTAATTAGATAGCCGCCTCCTACTGTGTCCTAAACAAACCGCGACAAATTATTCATCCCCGCTGAGTTTTGAACTTGACGTCCGTTCCCCAAAATAGTACCTACCTCTACAAGGCCAACAGGTTTAGTCAAACGTAAAATTATAACTTTCAATGCAATCCGTGCAAGTTCGCTTTCATTGCGAACTACTAAGGACAACTCGGTACAGGTGGCTCCTACCTCGCACGGCATCGTATTTCGTTCGATTGTGTATCGCGAATTGCGATCGAACCTTTCCGGTCGGAACTGGGTTGCACGCCCATCGTAAGCCATTGTGAGATCCACATTAATTGGCCTCAGCCGCAGTCATTTAATATCTCGTAATGCGCTCGAAAAGAGACAAAAAGGCACCCCGAAATCTCCCAAAGCTTCAACATCCGCGCATTCAATGCGTTCAGTGTATAAACTGTAATGCGATATTTTCTTAAGCGATTTGTTGGCAATAGCAGATGGGTGTGTCTCGAAACAGGAAATAATTTCGAACTTGTTGCCACTGACTGATCTGTTGCGTTGTGTTCGTTTTGTTAACAAACCACGTGTATTTATCTTGGAGTTTCTTCCATTGAAACATGACTACTTGTATACGTAGTTATTATATTCATGCTCGCTGTAGTAGGGGACTGGGAGTATTGAATTTCGCATATAAACACCATCTGCTGCTGCGTTTGTGTTTTGTGAATTTAAAAGCTACTGTAAACTATGTTGCACAAGTGTAAGTATGTATGCAATTTATGCTTTAGTACTAAAGACACTCTAATTTATAGTTTTGTTTAATGTAATTACCAGAACTGTCTTCTCTTAATCTTGAGTAGAACGTCTACGGAATGTTTAGGATTCTCTTTAACGTACGACAAAGTAGTGACGCTAAATTATTCAAACGAACACTGGTAGAAGTTTATTCCTGTCAAATCTTCAAAAAACACCTCGTCTATTCGTGTGCACACATTTGTTTAACGGGACCCATCGCTAACTAACTTACCGTTCAGGTAAAAGATAATATTTTTTTCAACGCACGATCTCCCCGCATTCGTGTCGAAACGCCACGAAGAGGGATTATTATTTTAGTAACATCTGTACGAGTAACTCTAACTAGATACTAATAGATAACCACTGATGTTTTTTATGCGATCCCGCTTTTTAATCTTTTGTATCGGGTCGTACACCAAATGTGCATTTTTATTTATAGGGGTCCGTTACAATGGGATATGTATTGGGGTACCTATAACAGTCGGATATACAATAAAATGAATGATAGAGGTCGCACTTGTGACCACTTGTCGCTAATTGAATTTTTTATTAACAATAACAAACAAGTGCGTGGAATTACACTGACATTTGTGTAGCTCGTCCTCACAAAAGACCAGCGAACAAATAAATACTCGTACACTAGAATCAATTAAACTGAATCAATTGGCGGCAGGTACTTAATTATTAGGCGCACTCGCAGTAGTTAATCACATTTGGAAGCGACAGGACGTCCCCAAAGTTCCAATAAACTGCTACTAATTACGTAATTCAAGCTCCGTGACGGAAATAAAAAAGCTAGGATAACTCGAGCATTGTGGCGGCAAACATAAAGGGAATGTGGATCCGGGGAGACGGGGACGAACGTCACATTCTCTGGAGCTGAGTAGTTTAGTTGTCTTTTTTTTGGACGATCTAGGATGGAAGGAGTATAGTGAATTAGCTGCGACGAATCCCTTGGTCATTGTCGCAGTCAAAGGGATAATTTTATACTTGTCGTAGACTATGAAATGTTTATAGAGTAAGCTGATTTACAGTTCAAGTTATTAGGAATTGTCGTAGGGTTTTGTGTAGGGTTTGGGTCCCGAGACGTCTCGTGTTTTTACCCGACTGCCCAGAAGGAGGGTAATATTTTTCGAGAGTATGTATGTATGTATGTCTATTTCTTTGGCACGCTCTGTAGCCTAAACGGCTTGATGGATTTTAACATAGGAGGTGTCGTTAGATTCGTCTTAATCGTAGAAGTGACATAGGCTATATAATATTTATGTATTGCATCTGCAAGTACAAAAAAAAGGGAGGGGAAGGTTTTTTTTTAAATAAATTTCAACAATATTTGTATCAAAATAAAAGCTGGTAATGAGTCAATTCCAAATTAAGATATATTAATAAAACTAAAAAACTTGAAATAAAGAAAATTATTCAAAAAACAAAAAACCCGACTGCAAAAACACATAACTGAAAAGAGAAAAACAAGCATTATAATCTATAGAATTTTGGTATCGCAGGCGGGGACAATAATAACCGGAAATATGGTGTACCTACCTAACTTTTGTTTGTGCATGCTTGTTTTTCTCTTTTCAGTTATGTGTTTTTGCAGTCGGGTTTTTTGTTTTTTGAATAATTTTCTTTATTAGTTGTCTCTTTTCGTAATTTTAGTTGTCTCGAGTCCCGGGACTTTCGCTTCGAGACGAGACAAGATTGTCAAAATTGTTATGTTATCATTTTTATTTTCAAATAATTGAAGGAGCCTAGTGCGATATGTTTAGTTTACTTGGTCTACTACGTAACTACTGAGTACACAACACAATAAATGCGTTAGCCGCGCCGCCATCATGCCACCATATTTGTTGTTTTTTAAAAGCCTATTTTATTAAATCAGCAAAGAAATCTAATTAATGTCTTAAATGACTATTTAAAAGACTGATTTATAAGTCTGTTTTATTATTAATATTTAGATTATTTAATTATGAAACAAATCTGTGATTATGAGAATTAACAATGTTGTGATTATGACCAATGATTAGATACTAGAATTACTAGATATTGGTAAACTTATTAAGTATTAGTATGCTTTTTAACCAAGTTCGTTTTATAACTATAAGATTTAACTGTGTGTGATTAAAATACATAAAGAAAGCAACTATTAAGACTGAAATTAGCGTTAAAGTTATTAAGATTTAATTTTATGTTTAATAAATGTTGATTTTAACAAAAAAAACCTTTTTCTAATACGTTTTACCAGAAATTAAGTCAATTACAATTCTTCAAAAAAGGCTTTCCCATTAAAAAAAAACAAAAAAAGAAACATCAAAAATTGTTTTCTTAAAAGTCTCGGGACTTTGATTGTAGGCTGTCTCGTGTCCCGGGACTTTGAAATTGCCAGGAATTCCCAATTTGACAACTTACTCCGCACATTATACTAAAGTGTCAAAAAAAAAAGACGTGTGGCACTCGGGGACTGCCGCGATAAAGCTATTGCATAGCAATTTTTTATCAACTTATGCAATTGTAAAATATTAACCCGAATACAAGAAATAGCAATGGTGACATTGACAGGAACTGTTATTCACATTTATAGTTTTTAAAACTTGACACAACGTAATGGGAACATCAAACTAATAAAAAGGTTTTAATTTAACTATTAATAGTCAAGGATCATTCGTCTAAGTAAATTTAAACTTTGTTGTCAAACAGTTAAACATAATTTTCAATACAACACTCTCGTTAGATCATTCGTCTAAGTAAATTTGAACTTTGTTGTCAAACAGTTAAACATAATTTTCAATACAACACTCTCGTTAGGCGTTAGGTATTTTCGTTACGGAATTTCTGGATTCGGTCTCCACGGTCAAGGCCCGCGATAGAAGCTATGCAATAGCTTAAAACTATTTTGTAGACTAAGGGATATTTAACGTTATTTAAATTTGCTAAGTACCTTATGAAAATTTCAAAGAAAAACAAAAAAGTTATGTATTCCTATTTCGAATAATAGTAAGACATAACACGATCATTTGTATTCCTCTTTCAACCCTACACTTGTATCTGCGGGGTAGTTTTTAACGAACCATGTATTGTAACGGGGCATGCCACAGTCTGTCTCCTAATCAATGTACCTATTCAATTTCATCCACTTATTATTTTTTGTGACACACCCCCACAATTTATTCGCATATGCCAGATTTTTGCTAACCGCATTGTGTATTTTAAATTAATGTTCGATAGCTTTTATCTTTCTGTCTTTATGAGATTATAATTATTTGTGTACACTTTAAATTATTGGGTTCCAGCCGTATTCATTCAGTAATTCAACATTTAAATAGCCTAAAAAAGGGCAGTTATTAATTATTATTTTTGGCTCGTAAGTTGAACACAAATAAAGAAAAACAAATGATGGAAATTTGAAAAATACGGTTATATATAAATATAAAAATATATAAGTAAGTTCAAATCATTGCAAGCTCAAAAGAACCGTTTGTAGCTTATGAAGACTGAAAAGTAACAATATAGAAGAACACAATTGAGGTAAACTCAAAAATCAATATTAGCCCGCATCCCGACAACCAACAAGAAAAAAAACCTGAAACACGTTCTACAATACTTCAGAATGTTTGCGAAGATTATGCAAATAGATACTTATGCTCGGTAATTATTTTCTTGCTACATAGTGGCTAGTGTTGGACCCAGAAGCATTTATTATGTCTGTGTTTACTTAGATAAATGCACGGTATCTCGCAGCATCCGTCTGTAGCACGTCCGGGGAATTATCCGCAGATCTCAGTCCCGCACTATTTACCCTTATCCACAAAATCATGCATTCCTTTAACTACGGCGAGGTAAAAACTTTCAACTTAATACCGTAGCTTCATATGACTAATGGCCTACAGATGTTTCTAAAACGTAGACGTATATCAAAAATAGAAATTAGGGGTTACACGCTCGCCCTCGATCAATGATAATAATTAAAATTAAATTTTTATCTTTTTCAAATCTTGCAAGCCACCCAAGTAACGCTACGGTGTTTTACATAAATAAATAAATTTATATATCAAGCGTTAGTTTCATTAACACATTCGAAATGTTATATCATTTTTATGACGCAAAGCTTTTTGGCAATGTTATCAGCGATTATCGCCAACGTTAGTTTTATTGCTTCTATATCTTAATGCTTGCAAATTATAATTAAAAGAGGTCTAAATAAGTTATGTACGCCAAAGTTTAGACTCTATCAATTTGATTTTGTCGATTAAAATTGCCTTTTTATCGGTGTCGTTAAGTCATAAATGATTCAATTCGGCGATGTTTGAACATTATTTGAAACTGGTTTAATATGTAAAAAATCGGACCACTTTTATAAATAGACTATGCTTTTCCATAGATATATTTTTTGTCCAAAACATTAAAAACAGAAAGCTAATTTCGAACAACAGCATATGCGTTACATTCTCCGCTTTCAACACTGTCACGGACTATTCCCTGGCGAATTTAAATTTGTAATTCCTTCCTTCGCTCCTACCAATAACAGCGAAACATTTATTAAAAAAACCTGTGACTCCTCCTACCAACGGAAGCAGCTGCAACCCTAATTATTACAAACATGGACTCTTGAGCATTGGGCAATGCTATAGATAACTAGAGTTATTGTTAATCATCTATAGAAAATTGTTATTAATTTACCAGCTGATAGAGTCGAAGACATAAATTGTTAATGTTTAATAAAATACTAATCACCAAGCAGTATGAATGATAGGCTGAGGAATGATGTGATAAGGCAACGGTGCGGTTTAAAAGAAGATGTAGTGACAAAAATTGAAAAGAGTATGCTTAGAGCTCATGTTGAGAGCCGGGAGGTAACGTCATAGGAGGACATAAGTGATCTTAATTGTTATGTTCTTCAAAAATATCGTAGTGCGTAGTACTCGCAACCGGCGTGCGTGTATGACCAGATATAAACGTAAACGCAGCAAAAGGAGTATGTAAGGATCGTAGCAGGTAGCTTTCTGTAGTTTCTGTCTAGCCCCATGAGAAGTAGGTAAGTTTATGTATGTATGTAATCACTGGTCTTAGTAATTAAGAGGTTAAAGGTCTAGTAATTAGCTTCATCAACCTACGATTTAGTGACAATCGTGTTAGTAGATAATGCGGCCATAATCAGAAGAACATTATCGATCATCACCACAAAATCAATATCAATACTTACATTTACAATTTTAATTCAGCTATCAAGTATTTTATTTGTTTTTATAAAGCCATAACCGAACTATTTTATTATGACATACGAACGTCCTACGCGAATCTCACGGGCTTGAACATTTCTTTAAACATTTCATTAGTTGGGTCCGGGATATTTACGATTTTGGATAGCTATGGGCGGTCACGATTACGGTTATAGTAGTATCATTTAATGAGGATACGAATACATTTTACTTGAAGCTAATAACAGCAGCCTTCATTTACCCTCCCACGCATTGAAATTGAGAGGTTAGAATAATTTAGAAACATAAATATCGTAATGCAAACTTAAAAAACGAACGAGGCTTACAGTAGTCGCATAACATGTGTAACATCTAACATCTCACCTTGGTAATAAGCAACATTAAAGGGGCTCTTCAAGGTCGTTTCTGACGGCCAACACTAGCACCGCGCACGCTCATTGGTATAATAAAACAGCGCGCGCTTTTGCGGCTTCCTGTTACACACTTCCGTCCCTTTTCAGGATATCACGCCCCCAGATTTAAGCGAGACACAGATTGCAAGAAAGCGAGAGGTTAGAAGACGAGAGGAAGTTCAAGATTTAAAAAAAGGAAACCGAATGGAACAGTCCCGGTCTGCACTCAAATGTTGTACATACCGCTGATGATTACATATTCACTGTTGGACTTGCAAAACACCTAAAAATGTCAACCGAAATTTATTGCAGCATTTTCATAAGAAGTGCCATTAATACTTTTGTAATAAACCTGTCTGAACAGCGATAACATCACAATCTCAACTTCACCAAAAGCTAAAAGGTCGTTTATAGGGACATAAACGTTTATAGAATCATAAAGCAGAGCCAATCTATTGTTTCCATTCGGCCTACGCTCGCCGACGACATAACTAATCGAACGATTCCGCTTTTTGTCTTTACAAGGGACATAATCAATTGTCACTTCGGTTTTAGATATTTCCCACCTAAGTTTAAGATGTCTAAGATCCATTTGGAACGGGTTTAGAATTGTCCGTGGACAATAAACGATAGGATATCGTATTGCATGGAGAAAAAAGGTGATGAGTTGCCGATGTCGGGGTCTTGGCGCGTAAATGAATGGCCTGTATGTCATAGACATGGGACCTCTTGATGACCATCATTTAAATCCTTAACGATATTCGAAGTTTGAATTCTTATCGATATAATATTACGTGAGTGATTCGATTTAGCGATTTGCTTGTTTTTTCTTTGATATTTTTGATATCGAATAAAATGTCAAAGGCATCCAATGTGAGACAAATACTTTTACGACTTTAGAAGTGATCATTTGATCAAAAAAGTGTCAAAGCTTTATTGCTAGTTCAGACTACAGCGCAAAGAATTCATTGTTGATTTTATATTAGTCTACAATTCTAACTTCTCAATAAAAAGTTTTATCGATTAAAGGCTTTTAAACTAATAAACGTTCAAAAAGCTCTAGATTCGGCCACTCTACCTAAGAAAGAAACACAATTAGTTGAAATATCAAATGGAACCTGACACATGCGTCTGCGCACTTAACGCGTAATCGATTGCTCCACTTGCTCACGCCGCTACTTAACAATGAAGAGACATCGTCGTAATCAAAAGTCAATTAAAATGCTGTTTATTCATCATTGGCCCGGTCGGCAGATGATTTATAATTTCGCAGCGGGCCATCGCCGCACGCGCACTGTCGCGGTCGCTTTTTAAATTAAAATCGTACGGACTCGGGCGTGATCTTATCCGGGTCGATCAATTTAGATAAAATAAATATTTATACATTTGACTCTGGATGGGCGAACAAAGCGTTCGGTAAATTGATTATGTCAATGAAAAACTTATTTGACGTTTCGACGTTTGCCCCCATTCTATCACCTGTTCCGATTTAAGATATGCATTTATAAAATGTTACGTCTTGTTACGTGAGATTTCAACTCAAGCATTTTTTGTAACGATTTCTGTCTCTTCACTTTAAAATGTGAACTTTTAGGGGCAAAGCTCATGAGAGAAAATATTTGGAAACGAGACAGGTCTATTAGATAATGTTTATGAGTAAGGCAAACAGTTCAATAGATTCGTCCGAAGCTTTTGAGAGCCTCCACCTGTCTGCTACAATACAACTTCTTATGGAGTAAGCTTTAAACATTTTATTTATATGGACAACACTTTAAATAATATTTACTTTTCATTGACAGCTTTGACAGATGGTTGCGCTCGGACTTTGCTTGAGCTTTTACCATTATTGTGTGCTTCAGAGTGAGCACACTAATTTAGTCTCTTTGCTGCCTAATAATATGAGTTATATTTGAAAATTCTCTTGAACAGTTGATTGTATCTCGTGTAATTTGTCTTGTGTATGTGTGTAAAGAGTGAGTACGGGTTGTATAATGTATGAAGTCATTAAAAGGCAATAATAGTAGATAAAAATATTATTTTATTCATACTCTGCGTTTGGAAGCGTAATAAATACGAAAAAATTTCATATCCTAGCTAAAAATTACATCACAAAATTATTTACTTACGTATACTTCTTACAATTAAGCTATTTACAATTGACTAGGGTACATTTCAGTTCTGCGATACCTTTTACTTACATAGTATTATTTACAGTACATATTTTCATACAGTTCTCACTTCACATGATAAATTCAAGATAAGTACCTAACATTATCACAAAATACTAAGCATGTCAGGTCTTAAAATTAATCAGGAACCTTAAAGTACCAGTGTATGTATTATTACTCGTTTACATTACAACCTATGCATGCACATAATGCAAAAAGGAATGTATGGATTTACATAACTTCATTTATCTACAAAGAACTCATAAAAAGAATGTGGACAATGAATGCTATTCAAACAGGTACAAAAGATACTACAAATATGTTCAGAATTCGTTATAGACATCAATAGTACTTACAGTACAATAAAAAAGAAGATTTTTCAAGTCTGGCATATAAGACTGATGACTGTTACATAATACAATTTAATATTACAGCACCAACAAAGATAAGCTAACAAACACAATTTGCGTCCAGTACATATGCCAGTTATTTTAATAATATTTTATTTACAATGATATTTACAGATAAGAGATTAAATCACAATGATCATTCGCTTATACGAAATAAGTCTTTCTAGGATGCGTTGTGCTCGACATAGGAATTTGTTGGGCAGGCCTTAGAGGACGTTCCTCACACTGGTGATTGTCTATGGAGACGTAACTGTGATGGTGAGGTAGACGATCGTCAGGACGACCCTCACTACTTGCCACCGAACACGTTTCGTCCTCCGTGCTGCGCGCTGACACCTCTGCGCTTGCGCTGGTCGAATGCATCGGGCTTGACATCATCAAACCAGGTGGATTCATCCCATACTTATACCAAGGATCATGTGACGTCGGCGGCGCCGTATACCTCAAATTCCCATGACGACCAAACGCCTCCCTGTGACTACCACTTTTCATGTTATTCGCATTATGAAGCGTCCGATTTGGAAGAGTCACGTCCACATCCGGTAACCGAAAATTTAGCTTTTCCCAACAGTTTCTCTCACCCCACACGATCACTGTACACGTTTTAAGTAACACTTTTAAGTCCGGATCTATGTTTATAGCACTCAAGTCCGTCGTCACGAGGAATATAATCTTTTGACGTCTATGCCTAACGTTCACTGAATTGATTGCACTTTGTATAGCTGCATTGGATTCCGCCGCGTACCATTCTTGCTGCAAGAATGTTATCGATAACACTATAACGAGTCTTTTAGAACTCTCGGAGGCACTCACTAAACTGTCACCTGAACGTCTTTCAACTAAAGGCAGGTCCCTGTGTTGTAAACATAACGTATGTCCCATATTTTCTAGTTCGGAACTTACGGCGCGCGTCACAAAGTCTTCATCTCGTGGATTGTACACAAAAAAAGCGTCGAAGCGTTTGTTTTTATTATCGTTCATATCTTTCGGAGTCGAAGTGAAAACTCTTACACCGTATCTTGAATGCATCCATAATTTAAAATCTTCCCGGAACATGAAGAGCAAAGCACACATTAGTAAGAGAATAATTGCTATTATCAGCACCGCAGCGATATATGGAATGTAATTTTCGACACCGTCATGCGATTCAATGAATAATCGCTTCAGTGTCTCGGTGCCGGTCTCCTCAGTTGTTGTCTCTGTTTTACATTCCTTAGCTACTGTTGCGATGGTTTTATTCATTGCTTGACCATGAGCAAAGTAGCACATCATACTCTCTGTGTCTTTTGACTTTTTTATTAGCCACTGATTCAGCTGGTTGACGTCTTTACAATCGCAAATCCAGTTATTCCCATCTACTGAGACACGAGTGCGGGGATCGTTGTCTGTAATGACTCTCCATGGCATATAATCAACGTACCCGTTATTGTCTAGACCCAAGTACTCCAGTGAAGGCAGGTAATTAAATGTATCATTTTCTATAACCTTGATCTTATTGTCACTGAGATAAAGCTCATTCAAATTTGGTAATCTTGTAAACTGTGTATTCCTCAAAACCTCCAATTTATTGTTTTCCAAATGAAGAATCCTCAAAGACTCGATACCGTTAAATGTTCTATTTTGTATTGTGTTGATATTGCTGTTATTGAGATACAAGACTTGTAACTTTTTTTTGCCGATGAAAACGTGATTCCCTAACTCTTTCAAGTCATTTCCATCTAAGTATATTTCGGTCGCGTCCATCGGTATTCTGTCCGGCACGTGATCGTAGCCAGCGCTCGAACAATCGACCACGTTAGTGGTGGTCCAGGTTTGATCATGATAACACGAGCATTTATCTGGGCAAGTCATCTTACAATCACAGGCGTCAAAGTCACAACAATGGCACACCGCGAAACAATGTGACTCGTACTCGCACAGAAATTCTGAAGATTTTACTTCAAGCAAAAGCATTTCCGATCTGGTTCGTGAATGGGTTAAAGAGCACCTTACACTTTCTAAATCCATTACTCTCGGGCGCTGCCTGAGGTCACTTAATTGGTTAATTGTCTGCAGCCATTCCATTGTGCAGTCACACTCAAATGGATTTTCGCTAATATAAAACTCGGGTAAATCTTTGTCATCGGGAACAGCTGATATCGCAAAGGCGCCGAGCTCCAGTGTTCTTATTTTATTTGCATACAGTATAACTTTGTTCAGATTATACTTTTGCAGGAATGTCCCTGGGCTTATTTTATCAATGTTGTTATTGTTCAAAACAACCGTCTCTATACTACTTGGGAAAGAGAACTCATCAATGCTCCTCAATTTATTGTAACTGATATCAAGCATTTTAACTGAACATGATTCCTTCAGTCCGTATGTGTCTTCAAGCTTCTCAATTTTATTTTCGTGCATATCCAGCCATTCAAGATTTGTAGGAATATGGCTGTAATCAAACCAAAGTAACTCGTTGTTAGACACGTTTAACCAAACAAGCGGTTGGGTGTTAGTAAATATGCCTTTCAAGTCCACTAGTTTGTTGCCGTCCAGTCCGATTGCTTTTAGCTGTTGGTTTGAAGCAAAAGCTCCGTCGTCTATTTGATCTATGTTGTTTGAAGCTAAGTTCAATATTTGCATCGAAGGTAATGCAGCAAATGTATCCTTTGATATCTTTTCTATTTTGTTTCCAACAAGACGTAAACCATACAAATCATCCAATCCTTCGAACTGAGCAGTTGTTACTTTTGTTATCCTGTTCATGCCCAAGTCCAAGGATGTCAAAAACCTCAATGTTTTGATAGCCTCCGGTACTTCTGATAACTGGTTCCCGCTAAGTCCCAAGTCATGAAGCTTCGTTATATTCTCAAAAGAACGTAAATCAACTTTCGTTATTCTGTTGCCGTCGAGGAACAACTGATTCAGTACATAAAGATTTGAAAAATGTCCGCTGTCAACTTCTAATATGTTATTATGAGCCAGAGAAAGCGAGTGAAGGTTTTTCAAATTAGAAAATGCACCATCCGCGACGCGTGCTACGTTGTTGTGTTCCAAACTTAAAAACTGAAGGTTATTCAAATCTTGAAATAATAGTGCATCTATTTTTGTGATTCTGTTGTGCGATAAATTGAGAACTATCAAACGGACTAGTCCTGAAAATGTGTCTCTATTTACCCATTCACTAGTCAATTCATTCACTGATAAATCCAATATTTGCAATTGATCCAATCCTTCCAATAGTCCAGGGGCTAGTACACTTAGCGAGTTGTTGTTCAAATATATTTGTTTGATGTCTCTCGAAGACTGGAACATTTCAGGTGGTAAGGCAGTCAAAGCATTTGTTGACAGATTCAGAATTTGCAAATCACTCAAGCCCACGAAAGCTCTATCCGCTACAGCTGATATTCTATTGTTTTGTAAGAATAACTTTTGAAGTGCGCGTAAACTTGATAATCCATTGTCAGGTAGAGTCCTTATTTCGTTGTACGACATATCTAATGTTTCTAACACTGTGTTGCATGATTTACCTGGTGCAGTTGGCCCATTGCCCCAGTCGGAGAATCCAAGATTTGATATGTCTTGTAATCTGTTTTGTGTTATATTCAGCTCTTTTAAATTGTACAAAAGGCAGAATATCTCAGGAGGCAAGTTCCAAATGTTGTTATCACCCAAATCCAAAGTTCGTAAGTCAGTGAGACCTCGAAATGTGTCTCTATGGAATTCCATAGACATCGCTGACCAATCCGTGTTGTGTGTTCGAAGAGTCAGGCTCCTCAATCCACTAAGTGGTGACAAAACTGCAGAGGGAACATATCTAATCTTACAAGACTCTATCCTCAGTTCTCTAAGGTTGTGGAACCGGGACAGGAGCTGTGTTCCTTCTTCTTTTCTTCTTCCAAAGTCAAGAGAGCTCTCGAAAAAGAGAACATCTGTGCAATGTAGGTCTAGGACAGTGATGCGCTGAGCTTGTGAGGAGCTCAGACCAGCCAGTAGGTCTGTGGCGCCGGCAGCAGTACGGAGCGAGCATGCCAGCTGGACGCGAGTGGACTCACTAGCATCCCCCGACACTCGCTGCCACTCGCACTCCTGAGGCGCCTCTGCGACGCGACTCGTCAGCGAAGCAGCGCCGGCACCCAAGTACATCCAACTCCATGCGGCATACCACACAGCCAATAATCCCATCGATAACATCTCGAATAACTCACTTTAAACTGTCACTTTATTTAAATTGTCACCGTTTGAGTTGATATTATCGCGCACATCGCTACGTTAGTCCGGACGCGCTCGGAAAACTTCACGAATTTCCCGTCAAACTTGTTTCGAAGTGCGACACATAACGGCACGAGTTTGCGAGCTGAGGTGCAGCAAGCGCCTCTCTCGAAGACTCGTGAGAAGCGACTGAGTGTAGCGCAAGGCAAGTTGAGCGACCGGCCGGTGGCGGCACGCTCCCCGCGCACGGTTGCTCCTCCCCCGACAGAGAGCTCCGATACGTCTGTCTCTGTTAGTTAAAAAGTTCACAACGGCAACAAGTTGCTCGCCGCAAGATTGGCATGCATGAACAGAAGCGCGCTTTGCGAGCTTTTATAAACATGGCGGTGCTTACTTTGTTTGTTTTGTCTAATCATAAAATTTCAATAGAGTTCCGACTGAAAAGCGTGCGAACTAAAAAAATAATATAAGTTTATAAATAATTGAAACTCGCAACTACTTAACTGGAGAATAAGATCTTTTTACTGGACCAGACCAGGATATTAGAAAAAGAAAAAAAATAAAAGAAATGAAACAAGCAAAGAATGAAGAAGCTATTTCAATAAATAATGTATGCAGGCTTAATTAATACATGCATAAGGCTCAATGATTACTTATTATAATTTTTAATCCACACTGATAACTCAAAATAACAATGCAATAAACCTAATCATCCTAATCTTACCGGAATCCCAATCCCAAAAGATATAGACAGATACCTACGATATTTATCACCTCTTATCAACTGAGAACGTGCATATTTTCACATGATCGCTGATAATGCAGCACAAATTACATTGTCATTTCTGACAATATGCTTTTGTTCTACAATTTGGGACTTCGGTACCTGGGCTATGTTATTATGACGCATTTTGCGATATCTCGTGTTATCTAGCTCACCTGTCAACTTACTTATGATGACGTCATCGGTAACGAGTTCCTATCTTTCTAAAACCTCTTTGGAAGCTTTTGGAAGGCATTAAGTCGGGTACTAAGGGATTATAGTGTGAAGTAGGTAATTAGTGATTCCTCGGCTTTATCAGTCCATTCTGTACTGTTGGTTTTGTAATTTTATCAATGCTAATGGATACTTTCTTTCTTTTTTTAAACTCTACATAAGCGATGCAGTTTAATATTATTATCATCCTGTATATTTTTAAACTAAAATGTAAAGTCAAATTAAAAATCTTTTCTTATCACATCCGCATTAATTTCACAAAAGTTATTTGAAGAAGTCAAAAAATGTACCAAAACGAACTGTTCAGAACTGTAATTAAAAAATGCCGCATAAAAATAACATACACACGTACAGTTTTTTTTAAATACCTGAACTACTGAACGGCAAAGTGTTCAATACTTCGGTTTCTTTGGTATTTATCACAGAATCAAATGTAAAAGCGAACACGCAATTCAGCTGGACAAACAAAAGGCGTCGGGGAACATGAAAAGGGCTTTATTGGCATTCTCGGCGGCGAAACACAAAAATTGTACCGCAAAGAGTTAACTGATCTAAACGAGTGCACTCCGAGCGACCTGACGTGCGACGGTGGCATAACATGGATTTATGGATACCTGATTTTATTACTATAGTATTGATTTACTGTTTTGCGTTTCATAAACAAGATTTTGCTGAAATTCCTCGCACAAAACTGAATCTGTCTGCCTCGTTGGTCTTGTGAGCATGAGTTGCTGGGTTCGAAGCGCAGGTCGGGCAAAATGTTATTTCGGTTTTTCCATCAGGAAATTCTCAGTAGCAGCCTGGATATGTGCCCGATTGATGGCAATAGTCTCGCCCCCTATTATACGGGACCTGGCGAAATGTGGGTGTATTATATGTACAGTACGACACAACTTAGATGTAGCATCGGCAAAATTCGTAAAGCCGATCACCATCCGAACTGAGTGCGCCTTCAAAATCACCAATCTTTATTACTAATTTAGGTGAAAATGATCTTTCGAAAACGCAATATCTTGTAAAATCTTATAGCCAAATACATTCGTGAAATTGAAATTAATGAATGAAAATTTTCAAATCTATGCTACATCTAAATTGTGTCGTACTGTACACGTCTGCCTAGCCCTTCGGGGACTACAAGCGTGATGTTATGTTAAGTTATATAATTTTAACAAGCATCGTAATCGACGCACGTTGAGGGAATTTAACCGAGAAAACTCATCAGTTGACATAACGGAAATCGACATAAAGATTTTCTTGAATAAAAAAAAAACAGAAACTTGAGAAGAGGCTTGTGGCTAAGTAATAACAGCCGCATGGATCGATCGATCAGGTTAAGCTACGCTTACCGCGGTTGGTCCCTGGATGGGTGACCATCTTTACATAATAAGACCCGTCCGTGCCTCGGAAAGTCGTTGGTCCCGGCTGTCATTTGTAGATCTTTGACAGTCGTTACGGGTAGTTAGAAGCCCAAAAGTCTGACACTGGTCTTACCAAGGGATATCGTGTTACCTAGTAACTAGGTTATGGTCAGAAACAGAAGCTTCTTGTACTAGATAGTATTGCAGATCAATTCTAAAGTCAAATATTTATGAAAACAAAAAAAGCTAAGAAAGTAAACAAGCAAAGAGGAGTAAGGAATTCTGGCCATAGGCATGAAGCTTAAATTAACGAAGAAACGTCGGACATAAATCAAAAGTAGAAAAATATGCCACGCCTTGTATCAAAACCTTTAAAGTGCGATGCACAGAGCACATGGTAGGATTCCGTCCATAATTTTTTTTACAACGAATTAGACAAGCAATGTTGTAAATTTTGTTTTAAAGTGAATTTATTTTTTATGAATTATTCAACTGATTAATTACTTCAAACCTCGCACTATTTAATGTAGAGCAGAAGTTTTCATGAAATGAGAGCTCCTGAAACTAAAATTCTATTTTTAGTTTTTTTTTATGTCAAACTGTACCTACTAATTTCTGCTGGAGATAAAAATTACCTTACTACTAGATCCTTATTTATCTGGATACAGAACCCTAACAGCGATACTTTAATTAATAGAGACCACATTCGATAAAACAAAAATATAAAGTCATAATTTATTTAAATATTTATCCAGCTCACTTCAAAACGAGTTTTAATAAAATATTGTGATCTTTATCGAAAGTGATCATCGATAACGATCATTGATAGCGATCATCGATCTTCAACTTTTTTATTCGAGGATAAACTATGTACTTAGATCCGCAGTGGTAGCACGCGAAACTCAAATTTTCTTACGTTCATTAGAACAACATTAGAATCATTAATTCTCTTATGGAAGATTCTAAGAAGATGGAAAAAATCTAACTCAATCTGCCTAGCCTTTTCCCAACTATGTTGGGATCGGCTTCCTGTCTAACCGGGTGCAGCTGAATACCAGTATTTTACATGGAGCGACTGCCTATCTGACCTCCACAAGTAAGTGGGTAATACGATATCCCTTGGTAAGACTGGTTGTCAGACATTCGGGATTCTGACGACCCCTAACGATTGTCAAAGATCCACGAATGATAGACAAGACCAATGGCTTAACGTGCTTTCCGAGGCACGGAGGAATCACGGTATGCAAAGATGGTCACCCATCCACGGACCAACCCCGGCAAGCGTACCTTAACCTGTTGGATCGACCCGTGCGACTGTTATTAATTAGCCACGAGCGCCACTGGAAGAAATCTATCTAATTATTATAATTCTGTAATACATACGAGTATTTGTTATGGTCGCAAATCATATTTTGATCAAGATACAACCTGACACTAACCTGCAAATTGCAAATAACTTAAGAAAATTTTAATTTCGCGGGCTACCTATCAATGCCGAGGGATAGGCAATAAATTTAGGTACTTAATATAGGTATATTGTACTCGTTTGCAATAAATGTCCCTGTCCCAAGTGTCCCATCAAGTTCAGTGCTAACGTGCCACTTACTCTCTGCAGGAAGTTGTAAATCTCAACTGCTTTTCTGACCAGCTTAAACTGACCTGCCCTACCCCCCGTACTTCTTACTAAACAAGCATCAGATTCATGCTCCCTTCGATCACCAGAGTTCTAGTTAACCTGGTCTAAAATTTTGACAAAGCGCTGAAAACTTTAAATTATTATCTTTTTTTATTACCTACATGTGCATCCTGCGGCCTGCCTGCGTGACACTGCCGTTCAGAAAAATAAAAGGTCATTAACGTCTCTTGTCATAGTTCCTAATGAATCAACACCACGGAATGTCACCAATGATAAATTAAAACCATTATTCAATAGACCTTGATATTCTGAAAAATTGTTTATAATAACTCTCTTCCGTGACTATAAATATTAAAATAACGGTGACTCTTTCGTAAGTGGGCTTAAAAACGATGGTAACAAGTTACAAATAGCCATTACAAAAAGTTTGTCTTCGAAGTTTCGAACACAGGTGTTTGATGTACAACACGATAATTTATATGTTTGGCAGCCAGATATACCACATTAACCTAATGACATCGAATGAAATCAACATGTGATTTTGATCACCATAACTAACCGCATTACAACTTAAATCGATTCCCGCCAACTGTTCCCTATGGTTTCTGGGTTCTATTATCTGTCAATAAATAGGGTCTATTGTGGGATTTGGCAAAAAACGCATAAATCGAATCGATCTTCCTAGCTGTCTGCCATTCACTTTGTTCCCGTGTTTCTAGGGATCTAATGGCCGATCCCCAAAGAGCCACCACACATATTTGGTGGTAGTAAATGTCAAAATATTTTGTATCAGTTGTGCTAATGGTTTGTAAAGTCGGCATTAAGGTCATATTGTTATTTTGTACGGGGATATTGTGGCCAAATGTGCGGTATTTTTACTAAATCATATTCCTTTCAAATTGAGGATGTTTGTTGATAAATGAGAAATCGTTTTCCATAGGGAATTCTGTGTTGTATATCGATTGTCTCTGAAAAATTTAGAGCTAGTGTTATAACTTTTGCTGTCCAAGTCACCGTTATATTCAACTTTATTAGAAGGTCGGCCATCTTGTAGAAAACTGACTTACCGAGCACTGAATTCATTAATTTCCAAAATGAACTTATAAAAGAGGCTCCATTTAACGTATTAAACACAATTAACAAATAGTATTTCTGATTAGCCCCCACAGTCGCAGCCACCGCTTACATTAACGTTTTATAATGAGAAAAGCACAAGAGAGAGAAAAAAATGATAAGAATCCAAGACCTATCTCAGGATACTTCACAAAATCCGACGAATGAATGTAATGCCATTATGATTAGCATTATTTTGCTGGGAGGGTCGCGGATTCCGGTTTACTGGATAAAGCGAAATTCATCGTCACAAAGAGGTTTTTTTTGACATGCTTTTTAATTCCCCCCTAAACATCTGTGGTGGCTGGGACTACATAGCGGCTTTAATCGCATTTGTTGCGCCACACGTTATTGATAGTTGAATGGTTTGTTTAAATATTTTGGTGATAGGATACAAGGAATATACGGCTGTGAATACACTTGAGTGGGTTCTGTAGAGTCGGAGATATATTTATTAAGAACAAATTGTGGTATACATAGATCAAAATCAATCTGCCTAGCCTTTTCCCAACTATTTTGGGGTCGGCTTCCAAGTCTAATCGGATTCAGCTGAATACCAGTCTATCTGACCCCCACAACGTCGTTGTGGAGGTCAGATAGGCAATCGTTGTGACAACGATACCCCTTGGTAAGACTGGTTGTCAGACTTTCGGGCTTCTGACGACCCGTAACGATTGTCAAAGATCCACGAATGCTAGCCGGGACCCACGTGCTTTCCGAGGCACAGAGGATCGAATATCGGTATGTAAAGATGGTCATCCAGCCACGGACCAACCCCAGCAAGCGCAGCTTAACCTGATGGATCGACCCCTGCGGCTGTTATTACTTAGCCACAAGGTTCTCCTGTATGTACATGGATACCTGCAGCAAAATATAAGTACCTACGTATGTAGATAAGTACAAGATATGAGGACAGTTAGATACGATACGAGAAACGGCATCATATAAGACAACCTTGGTTTCTGTGGGTAATAAATTAAAGCCATGGATTTAATTTTACACCTTTTGGTATCACGGAACTCTAAAAACTTCTTTACACAGTGACACAAAAATTTTAATTTATGTGAGGGATTTTAATAAATAATTATAGACGTGGTCTGTAAACAGTAAGCTGAAATGTTTTATTTTTTACGTATTTTATAGTTCTGCTAGCTAATCCGGTTACGTTTGTCACGAAGCCTTTTAGTACAAACTCGACTGCACTAAATATGAATCTTTATGTTTAACTGTGACATTAATCACAAAAACCCCGTGATTTATGTTACTATGCAACAGCACGGATCCGTTTACAGTTCAAACTAGAGTTTAGAAGCATGCTTCACATTCGAGAACAACAAAAGGATCGTTATGTATTTTATTAGTTTTACAAGTGCTCGAAACGTGGCTGTAAATAAAATATGACTAAATGTGAACAAAGACTTAGTTTTGAAGAAATATTATTGGCTTCTTAAGATTCCGGGTTATGCAAGACGAAAAACGTAATCATTGCTTTTATCCATAATCCACAAGGTTTCAATATCAGAACGACTCCTCATCATACCTTTGAGCTTTGTCGGCCGCATCGTCGTATAAAATAGTATAATTAAAACTCAAATCGAAATATCGACGCAGCTACGCGAGTGCGCATCCCAACGTGTGTCAGTGACCGCTCCTGAATGGGCCCTAATTTTTTTCAGGCCTTCGATTTGTGGGTTCTTGCTTTGTGATACAAAATTAATGATTTTTGGTCTGTGCTTCGCAGCGTCAGCGGGTACAATGGGCCGAGTGACAATGGTGCCCCGCTGTCCACGATATTGACGGAAGGCCGTGCGGACGAAGCTACCTACGCTCCTGGCTGCCCTACCGGCCCCAGCCCTTTGTCCACAAGAATTTTAGACACGTCATGAACCAAATGGAAGCTCGTGAGAATAACCGCGATATTATAATAAAATAATTCTTTAATTATACCCCGATAGATCCCAGTTATTTGTATCCTACTCATTTTCTCTACATTATGCCAGCACGCTGAGCGCCTCTTTCTTATATCCTCTCGAAAACTAATCAAAATAAAATTAAAAACATAATTAGCTAAAGCCATAACATGCCAGTAACTTGGACTTCTTACGTGTTCCAAGTTCCAATATTTAAATATTACTCAAACTTTTCACACAGCTCACATTGTTAAAGTTTATTTTATTGAACGTAACCTTAACGTCTACTTACTCATTGGCCAACTGCCCCAATAAATTACATCATTCATTTCTTGTAGCAGACCAAACATCTTGCTCCCAACACTATTGTGACTGGGGACCACAGCGCACCCAAACATTTAGGGTGGTCCTATTTTGTGACCAAAATTTAACCCAAATACGGCGCATTGTAAATAGTCATCATTGTGGTCACCCCAGAAACGGACATTGTCGCCTCGCCTCTAATTTATAGCAATTCAATGAAATTTCATTAGCACCAAACTGTTTATAAATCTGTATGACCACAATATCAATTCGATTGACGACAGTCTGTTGTTATGGCCAATAAATTTTAGGATTATCTTGCCCGTGGGCCGTGATTAGGTGCCATCAATGTTTTGAGGGAAAGTCAGAAATTAAATCGTTTAAGCCCAGTTAATGGCGGGTGTACAATGACATCAATACGTAATGATAAATTACGGCAATGAAATAAAACCACAGTATGTCATCATAAATAACGTTTGGAACACTCACAAATGTATTCAAAGTTTTGACTGTATGTATACTGTATTAGAAACTTTCTTTGCAAAGCGCATTCTACTATTGATTATTGACAGAATATTCAACTGGAAGTTACTTTATAAAGTTATATTTATAATGCAAAGTTGAATGAAATAAAAATGCTTGTTCTCGAGGTTGTGCGTCTGACCATGCTTCGCTCATTTTAAACCGGCTTCAAAAGAGCTGATCCGAGAATTTGCTATTTAAATAACTACAGGCGCTCCCTTAATTCTTCAAGTTTTTATCAAAAATCTTGACCGAATCGGCGTGTATCGTTGTAAACAATTCCCGTAATTCATTCGAGATTCGGTTTGCGTCTAACAGAGATATACTGAAATGACCAATCACGGACGTGCGCGGACTATCGAACTTGATGTTTACTTCAGCCTTACCCATTGTTGTCACACCGACATGCTGGTATATTAGCAATATTTATGAAGCCAATTTATAGGTCTTACCTTTATACGACTCGCCTTAGATGGCTAATGTTGGATTCCTGAACAATACGGGACAATACCATACTTTCATTGCTATGAATAATAATTATCTATCTAACATGGTGTATTTTTGTTTGACCTCATTAGCTAATTGAACAGTAAGTACCTAATGATCTTGAAACCAACAAGGTGCTTAGAACATAATTGGTCTCAATTATTGCAGTTGGCAAACAATCAATTAAGTACCTATCACAACTCATTTTATGAACCTATCAGTAGGAACGAGTTCTCATGAGGATCTCCACTTAGGTACTTTCAGCGTGTTGGTGATTGAAGGACATTTAAGGGGGATGCGCTTAGGTAGGACAGTTGTATTGATAATTTTTCTGATCATTATTGTATAAATAAATATTTGATACGGCCGCGCATTCAATGCGTAATAGGTTCACGATCAATCTAAGAATCTGAATCGTTTCGAAACAGATTGCTAATCCATTACTTCATAAGTTCGAAAAAAAAAAATCTGCTCTACAACTACAACGTAAATAACGCAATGAATGTTGTTGAACTGTCAAAATGAAACATTAGTCGGAGTCGTTTACAAAAATGTGTTGCGTAATTAGTTATCTGATACTGACCTGCAAACAAACGTAAGAAAATTTGAATTTCCCGGAACTCGAATCATCATAAGCTTTGAGTTGTAATCGGAACCCAGTGAAGAGAAATTTAAGAATTATTTTAAGGATACCTATACAGAATAATATTCTTAGCCTGTTGCAACATCAAAGATTGTTCGCAAAAGAATTTCGGTGTAAGCATTCACGAACACCGCAGTTCGATACGATAGTTACATTTGCTCCGAAATCGACTATTTTTATGTCCATTAGTTTAATGTGATTTCTTTTAGATGTTGGAAAAGCATGTTGGTACTTATCTAATGGTCTTATCCCTTTGGTAAAAGGTTCAATAGTGTCTATGTAGGTGGAGCCTTCAAATATACGAGTGTTGTTGATCCAGAATTTCAAATGTTGTTATTATATCTTATCTAGCTGCCTACATACACTGAAAGGAAACAATCGTATACATAATTACATATATTTCACTATTTCTCACTTTACATTGTGTTGAAGATATATCACCTCTATGTACTAACACTGGCTACTGGGTAGATAGAAACCTATCTAGATAAAATAGCCATAATTATAGTTCTGAACTGTTCTCCATATTAACACTTTCAGGGCCTGTTTCACCACCTACGATTAAGTTCCTATTAACTAACTTAGCAGATAATTTCATACAAATTCTGTTCCATTTTTGAAATTATTCTGTAAGTAGTGGCTATTCGGGCATCGTGAAATAGGCTCTTACTCTTAAACCTTCCTAATAAAATATGCTTAACAATATGTCCTGTGCTTTCGTCCTGCAAGCAAACCCAATCTAATTGTTTAGTCGATTATGGCACATTTCATTCTGCCACACATTATTGTTAAATTAAATGAAACAAGCCACCATCATGAAGTGAATGCGCAGAAACAGAAAGTTTCTTGCACTTTCTTTTTAACACTCTTTCAGTTTCTCTATTGCTCTACTTATAATCCTGCACTTCTTCCCAGAAGACGTTTTTATTGCAGACAAGCAGGAGTTCCCCTGATGGTAACCAAGACAACTGATGGTAATTGGTCAATAGTGCTTTTAGTGGTCTGCAAATACGAAAGGCATCGCAGGTCTGTACGTTACCATCACAGATACCTAGATAGCTGTAAAAGATCTTCCGCAGCTCATAACATAGGTAGGAGAGCCGAGTTCTAAACTACCGAAGGAAAATCTAATCACTTCCATTCAACATTTTTTTAAACAAAGTTTAACGACCAACAAAAACGATAAATAGCGGAAATTATACTGTCAACGATAAATTCAAACGTAATTAGACGATTCCTGTAATTACCTCTGATTCTTGAAATTAACGTTAATTGGGCTCATTAACATATAACATCTACTTAATTTATTTGTGTCGAGATTGTTAGTGCAGGACTACAATGACAGGGGACGTGACATCCATAGAGTAATATAGGGTTGTGCAAAGTGCTGGACTAAGTAGGTTAGATACCTAATTCACTTTTAAGAGCTGGTTTCTCCAATAACACTGAACGCGATTCGCGTTCAGCACATCTAAACTACGTTCAAGAACTGTCAGTGTCATCATTATTGTGGAATACTGACACTGACAGCTCTTGAACGCAGTTTAGATGTGCTGAACCATGATTAGTAGGATTAAGCAAAAGAGAAATTTTCTAACGACTGTGGGGCATATTCAGCAGGGGGATATATCTTTGGGCTGAAGTCATATGTCCCTAAACGAAAGGTGGTCAAGGTAGCGCTTGTCAAAAAAAACATTTATTTATGAAAACTACCATTTACATTCTACCTCTAAAGAATACTTCGTCTTTAAAAAAAAATTGTTCAGAGGTAGGGTAGTTTTGTCTTTGCTGCAGAACTATAGATAGTGCCATCCACGAAGACGCGCCCAATTCTTCTTCCTAAACGTCTGGCACCATCTGTATCTTGTTAAGGCGACGATAACCGACTTTTAATGGTTTTATACTGAAGATCACGACTAAACGAGTAGTGTTAATAATTTGGAAAAAATGTATGTTAAAAGACATTGACCAAACCTGGTATCGCTATTTACTCTGCTGTGACTTAAGTTTATAATGTTGATAAATCTTGTTTTTAATTATAATAATTTTATCTGGTAATGCGAATCCTTAAATTCTCCAGATAAAAAAACACCATAAAAGTATTAGTTTTTATTAATAAATGAATATTTTAAATTATGTTTATATTACGTAGTGAAATTTATTTTTATGTTATGTCTAACTCGGATAAAAAAACTGAGAAATCGGTCCAGCCGTCTTCGAGTAATCGGGGAACATACATAAAAAAAAAAAAACATTCCGACGAATTGAGAACCTCCTTCTTTTTACCCGACTTCGGCGAAGCAAAAAGGAGGGTTATGATTTTGACCGGTATGTATGTATGTATGTATGTATGTATGTATGTATGTATGTATGTATGTTTGTAAGTAAGTATGTATGTATGTATGTATGTATGTATGTATGTATGTATGTATGTATGTATGTTCATCTGTAACCTCATAACTTCTAAACCACTGATCATAATTTGATAAATGAGGTATCGATGGAAGCGTCCTGATTGTCCGCTGGTTATAGGCTATGTGACGTTACATTAAATTTAATATGGCGCCCTCTAGAGGACATAAAGTGAAGAACGAAAAAAAAAATTTTTTTTAATCTTACCATGTTTGGTATCAAATGAAAGAGCTTGACGAGCACATTACAAATATGTATATATATCAATTTTTAAAGTAAATAAATATGTTTAAATTGTTAAAAACATGCAAAAGTGAGACTGCTACGTACGGCGCAGCGGCGGTGTAAACTAATATCCATTATACAATTAAACCTATACAAAAAAAAATAAAGCGGCTCTGCAAATACCTTATTTCATAATTATAACCCCAAAACAAATTAAATAAAAAGCAAGTTTAAAAACTAAAACCCGACTACTGAAAAATCACGCTCTAAAAGGTATGAAACAAGAAAATATTTCGAACAGAAATCAAGACATAGGTACAAAAATGGTCAAAGTAAAGCCGTAGTCGCATGCCTGTCGGCTACAAAATTATAATGGCATGCGACTACGGCTTTACTTTGACCATTTTTGTACCTATGTCTTGATTTCTGTTCGAAATATTTTCTTGTTTCATACCTTTTAGAGCGTGATTTTTCAGTAGTCGGGTTTTAGTTTTTAAACTTGTTTTGAAGTCGATTAAAAATAAAGTCTCTTCCCCTAGTCTGTAGTAAAGATTTAAGCATACATAGGGATGCTTAAATCTTTAAAACTGCGCAACGGATTTAGATGCGGTTTTTTTTTATAGATAGAGTGATTCAAGAGGAAGGATTATATATGTATAATACATGCGTTGATAATATAGTAAGCTATCGAAGCCGCTGGCGGAAGCTAGTTTTAAAGATAATTTAATTATTGATCTTTTAGTATACGTTTTATTAAATTACCTTTTGTTTTATGTATAATAAATTAATAATGCGTCTAATTTGGAACAGCGCTCCTTGATGGGCGAGTCCTATAACAGAGGGCCTAGACAAATGACATTCGCTTCGGAGCGATTCTATTTCGACAATCGCTATCGCTTCAACGACATACCTACACTACGTTTCGCTATCGTCTGATCCATTGGTTTCTTCGATAAAAATTACATATTGTCTCTGGTCTTTCGTTAGCAAGTTATCGTTCGAGGCTGTATGAATGGAATGATGTTAAATATTGTCTAGCTAATTTCTATTCGTTAAGCTATGATCACGTGACGTTTCGATAGCTTTTGTCAATCCCATACATTTTTGACTTTTCTACTAGCGTTGTCGCTAATCGAATGTTACTTTGTCTAGGCCCTCTGGCTGGACATACGACGCGTTGCGTGAACTCAGTACAGAACATTCAAGCTAACAACTTAAGCTCACTGGCATAATATATATGTGTCTTAAGAGGGTGCATCCTAAAAGTTGGCAACGTCGTAAATAGCTGTCAAATATTTACCTGTTTCGATTAATTTGGAAATAATACTGTATGGAAATAAGAAATGTGGCTAACCAATTGACTAGATAATTATTAATGAATTGCAATTATAACATTGAATTTGATGTTGTACCCGCCGTTTTAGCTGAAAAAAGGCACTTGGAAAGTTTCCAAATACTTTTTTTACATATAAAACTAACTATTCGGTGTTACGATATTAATTATTGCATTTCATAATCAATTTTCTAGTTCGCTAGTTAGCCACATTTTTTATTTCCATACAGAAATATTATCAAATTAATCAAAACAGCGAAATATTTGACATCTATTGGCGACGTTGCCAACTTTCAGAATAAACACTCTTAAGGTGTATAGTAGGCTCACTGACCTTGTGCATGTGGGCGGAGCTAAACGCCCTACTCTCCAATACGTAAAACGTGCAACGGTGGCGCACTACACTAAAACGACGATCAAAGACTAGACAAAGGCGCAGACATGCGCACGTATGTCGCATTTTTTGCCTAAGATTCCTAGTCCTAAGAGAAGGAATCGTAGGCAAATCTGAAATTGTACGCCGACTACCATATTTTGACCCGCATATTATTTTAAATACTTTGTTTGTTTTTTAAGAACATTCCTGGCAATAAATAAAATATCGGTGTGCGTGTGTTTGTAATTCTTCTTATGCTAAATGGCTTGACTGATTTAGATGTTTTTTTTTTCAATTCTTTTTGTGTCACTTGGATGGTTCTTAGCTATAGTTGGACGCGCTGTTGGGAGGCGCTGTTGTCGCATGACAACGTCTGCCTACCGGGTCTGCTAGTTATATTTTGGTGCCGATTCTCTTGTCACAAATGCCTCTAAACTAGACTAAAAATAGATTGCACTGAGTTATTAGTTTAGTGAAAATGGCAATTTTGCTATTCTGAGTTTGACGTTTTTCACCTAAAAATTGGTGTATCCAACTAAATCTGACTATTTTTAAACGCGATTAAAAACGTGTGGAATAAAGTAAGTTGGCATGAACTAAAACCCCAACACTTCGACCTCAGTCCAAAAACAGTATTGTATTTTTTTTTCTTTTGCTTATATCTCGAAAATGGTGTGTCCTATCGCAAAAATAATGAAATTTTCGACCCCCTTTAGGAAACCTTTAAACCCCTATATCCCAACATGTTGGTAATAATTTTTCATATTTTCCATACAAAAAGTGAAAAATTCCATATAAAACACGTCGAGGCTGCCAACCAAAAAAAAAATTCACGGGGTAGAGCAAACAAGTACTACGTGGAGTCGTCACGCGATTGTCAAATTCGATTTTAGATTCGATTTTTTTTGTCAGAATGGCTTTAAGATTCTCATAGCCAAAAGTAAGGAATTTTAGTGATTGTAGTTAGTTTAGTTCGGTGTACAAGAGAATCGGCCTTTGACTGTAGAAATTTTTTGTAGGTATCATAGTTTTTTTTTTTAGGAAAAACTTCTTTAAGCGCGTTGAGTGATATTTGGTAGGGGCAGCCCCGGATCTAGAACGGAACGGATCTTTTGAGGCGGGGCAAAACCTATCGCCTGACCCCGAATCGTTTTTTTTTCTTAAAAAAAAAAAACGTTTTTTTTTTAAATATACTAGTACGTTTCAGACATTTATTTTGATTAGCCTTATTCACTCTGCCTGAGATAAGTTGGATTTTTGCTTTAGGAGTTACTTTACTAGGTTGCGAAAATTTAGGCATAATAAACATATTAATCAAAAATCGATCGAAAATGCGCCAATCCAACAGGGGCGCCAAAACTGTGGTAAAAGTTAAAGTAAGTCGTGTCACAGGCGTCGTCGGCGTTGAAGCAAGACGCCCGGCACCGCAAAACTTAAAAAATAGACCACAGAAACGCTCATCGAGTTCCTGGTAGAATACAACTGCGCCCGCTCACAAGTACTCACAACCCGCTCAGACCGTTTGACGACCTAAACCTACGCTAATCAGTAATTTCCTCAGTGCACCACCCTCAGAGAAAGATTATAATTGTTGCGCGTCTCATTTGTTGCAAAGTTGCGGTGCGCTGGGTGGTGCACTTGTCTGTCATGCTCGAATTTGGCGCCCCCTAACGGTGTCGCCCGGGGCACGTGCCCCGTACCTTAATTACGTAATACACAATCAATCAATTGATAACACGAAAATAACTAAAAAAATACAAGAATAAATTATAATTAATAAATACATATTATACATAATAAACAGAATAAACTTTGTCAGGAGACATAACGATCGGTAGAGGAGAAATAACGATCAGAAGAGGAGAAAACGAAACATGCAGAATGCAGTTATTAAGAAGGCGGTCTAGTTATTGAGAAGATCTGCATTCAGGTCATAGTAACACACATCATCATAGTCAATTATGGGAAATATTAGGGACTGTACAAGCATTGCCTTTATGTGTGATGGGAGAAGGTTTTTCTTATCGCAAAATGGTGCGTCCTATCGCAAAAATAATGTGAATTTCGTCCCCCTTTATGAAATCCATAAACCCCTATAACTCAGCATATCATCATTATCATCATCATATCAGCCGAAAGACGCCCACTGCTGGACATAGGCCTCCCTCAAGCACCGCCACTTCGACCGATTCTGTGCTTCCCGCATCCAGCGAATTCCTGCGGCCTTTACTAGGTCATCGGTCCATCTTGTGGGAGGCCTTCCAACGCTACGTCTTCCGGTACGTGGTCGCCACTCCAGAACCTTTCGGCCCCATCGGCCATCTGTTCTGCGAGCAATATGTCCTGCCCATTGCCACTTAAGTTTGGCAATTGTTCGGGCTATGTCGGTTACCTTGGTTCTCCTGCGGATCTCTTCATTTCTGATTCGATCACGTAGGGAAACTCCAAGCATAGCCCTCTCCATTGCTCTTTGGGTGACTTTTAGCCTTCTGATAAGACCCATTGTGAGCGACCACGTTTCAGTGCCATAAGTCATCATTGGCAACACGCACTGGTCAAAGACTTTCGTCTTGAAACACTGTGGTATGTGGGACGAGAAGATATTGCATAGTTTCCCGAACGCTCCGAGCCGAGTCGGATTCGACGATTGACCTCTTTCTCGAAGTTGGACCTACCTAGCCGGACAGTTTGTCCTAGGTAAACATACTCGTCTACAACTTCGAGCGTAGCGTCACCGATCTTTATGAGGGCGGGTGTTACATTGGCATTTGACATGACCTTTGTCTTGGCCATGTTCATTTTAAGACCCACTCTTTTGGAGGCTCTACTGCGGTCATCGAGCATTATACTGAGGTCCTCCATGGTCTCAGCCATGATAACTATATCGTTGGCAAACCGAAGGTTAGTGATATACTCGCCATTGATGTTGATGCCTAGCCCTTTCCAGTCCAGTCGCAGTCAATTCCCGACGCCCGGGACGTCTCCTACGGCGGCGGCGGCTAGGGCTGGTAGGGCGCGGCCTTTGCCACTCCCTCGCGCACTCCGCCTCCTCTTTCGCGAGCATTACTGCTTCGCAGAAGGAGGTGACGGCTTGCCATGCCCTCTCGCTCCGCACCATGGCCTGGACCATGGCCGGACGCGAGAGGTCACTGCCACCGAAGTTTGACAGCACTAAGATTGCAATGAGTTATTAACTTAGTAGTTTAGTGAAACAGGGAATTTTGTTATTCTGAATTTGACGATTTTCACCTAAAAATTTTGATTATTCAAACTAAATTTGACTATTTTTTTTTTACGCGATTAAAAAGGAATGGAATATAAAAATTAGTTGTCATGAACTAAACTTCACACCAACACTTCAGGTGCAAAAACAGTACTGTATCTTTTTTTTTTTTTTTGCTTATAACTCGAAAACGGTGCGTCCTATCGCAAAAATAATGAAAATTTCGACCCCCTTTAGGAAACCCTTAAACCTCTTTACCCCAACACAAAGGTAACAAATTTTCGTATTTTCCATACAAAAAGTTAAAAATTCCATACAAAACACGTCGACGCTGCCCCCCTGCGCGCCTCTGGACCTAAAAAAATTCACTGAGTAGAGCAAACAAGTACCACGTGGAGTCGCGAGTTCGCGACGCAAATTCGATTTTAGATGTGTCAAAGTTATTTATTTTTTTGCAGAATCTCAGATTCTCATAGCCAAAAGCAAGTAATTTTAGTGATAGTTTAGTTCGGTGCACAAGAGAATCGGCACCAATCAAGATTTATTTCTTAACCTTCTTACCTACGTAACTTAAGAAAATATTTGGTGCCGATTCTCTTGTACACCGAACTAAACTAACTAAACTACGACTAAAATTCATTACTTTTGGCTATGAGAATCTAAAAGCTATTCTGCGGAAAAATATCTTTAGCATAAAAAATAATTTTGACACATCTAAAATTGAATTTGACAGTCACATCGCGACCGACGTGGTACTTGTTTGCTCTACCCCGTGAATTTTTTTAGAGACAGAGGCGCGCGGGGGGGGCAGCCTTGACGTGTTTTGTATGGAATTTTAAACTTTTTGTATAGAAAATATGATTAAATATTACCTATGAGTAGGGGCATAAGGGTTTACGGGTAGCAGAGGGGGTCGAAATTTCCATTATTTTTGCGCTAGGACGCACCGTTTTCGAGATATAAGCAAAATAAAAAAAAAGATACAGTTTTTGCAGCTGAAGTGTGTGAAGTGTGTGTTCACGCCAACTAATTTTATTCCACTCCTTTTTAATCGCGTTTAAAAATAGACTGATTTAGTTGGATAATCTAAATTTTTTGGTGAAAAACGTCAAATTCAGAATAGCAAAATTGCCATTTTCACTAAACTAATAACTCAGTGCAATCTTAGTGCTGTCAAACTAAAATATAGTTAAGTTGTGTCACCTTAGTCTATTTCAGAATGGGAAATGCTCGTTTGACAGGACTAAACAAATTTTAGTGATTTAAAAAAAATTAACTTTAGAAACTTTAAGAGGTGCTTTAGACCATCAAACTGAATAACTTTTACTTTAACTTTGAAATCGCGAAAAAAAAAAACAGCTGTCCCATACAGTTTAGAACAGTAGGTATTAAACTTTACTATGGAACAACAGATTTATTTTTTTGCGATATCAATGTATGTCCCAAAGTAAAAGTTATTCAGTTCGATGGTCTAAAACACCTCTTAAAGTTTCTAAAGTAAATTTTTTAACACCTTATATAGGTACACCTCTGCCTAACCCTTCGGGGAATACAGTCGTGATGTTATGTTATATTTTACATTTACATTTTTTAAGTTTATATTGTAAATTGTTAATTTGTATGTAATTGTCAATGTATAAAAGTATTAATAACTAGCTTCTGCCCGCGGCTTCGCCCGCGTGGATGTCGGAAATTATCCCACAGGAACGTGTAACATGTCCTAAATTAGCGGGGTAATTGCGTAGCACTTACAATAGCAATGGGTTTTCTTTTGACAGTTCAACAATTAATTGCGTTATTTACGTTATTTCTCGAACATAATTATTAAGCAAATAGCTTCCACTCGGCGCTCTGGCGCGTCATCCCCTGGCTGGCCCGCCCCTCCACCCTCGTTCTGTGCGCCGTCGACTCAATATCGCAGGTCATTCTTATCGTTCTAACTTTTAAACTATTTGTCCAAATTACTTAGTGTAAAAGACAAACTTTATCTACATTAAATACCAAAAGCGATGAAGGTATTTATTTTGATAAGAATTAACTAAATACTCTAAAATATGCAATTTAAAAAAAGTATTCAATTTAACTGTATTTATATTTTGGTTATAAAGGCTTCCATATAAAAGGTAGATATATGCTGTCGCGGACTTTTATTTAAAACTCTTTAAGACAAACAATCCCACAATACATTTTCTTCATGTAACTCTAACGGTTTAGGCAGCGCACGCAGCATACGGTGGAGGTCTGCCCGGCTTGGGTGGACCACCGCCGTGTCCTCGTGGAGGCGATCGGTGGCGGTGACCTCTCGCGTCCGGCCCTGGTTCAGGCCATGGTGCGGAGCGAGACGGCATGGCAAGCCGTCACCTCCTTCTGCAAAGCAGTAATACTCGCAAAGGAGAAGGTGGAGCGCGCGAGGGAGTGGCAAAGGCCGCGTCCTACCAGCCCTAGCCGCCGCCGCCGGAGGAGACGTCCCGGACATCGGGAATTGATAGCCGATTTCCGGGCACCGTAGGCGCGGGCCTGCGGACGGAGAGCAACGGGCAGCTCGCCGTCCGATAAGGACCAGGCCCGGGTCGACGGCGCATCGTGTTCCACGCGCGCCTCAAAGAGATATCAGCAAAACTGACGGGGTCCGCTAGGGCCGATGCCTGCCGGGGTTGCGGGTAGTCCCAAGGGGAAACCGTGGCCTCTGGCAAGGCAAGGGAAGGAACACGGGTGGGTTTTAGTCAGTAAGAGTCTGACACGCCCTTCCGCTCCGCCCAGAGCGGGAGAAGTCATTGGATGATTTCCCACCCAAAAAAAAAAAAAAAAGGCAGCGTACGCAAAGATTGATCTCAGGGGGCAGGAATTTTTCCGACTTACTTGATACTTATCGTTATATTATGGCCAAATCACATAAAATCTTTATAAATTGTAGCCTATGTGTTATTCTAATGTATAAGCTACATTATTGTAAAGTTTCATCAAAATCCGTTCAGTAGTTTTTGTGCGAAAGAGTAACAAACATCCATCCATCCATCCATCCATCCTCACAAACTTTCGCATTTATAATATTAGTAGGATCAATGTAGGGCAGTGTTTTTCAACCTTTTTCATGACTCGCCCCCCTTAGAATAAAAAAAATTTTCGCGACCTCGACCATTCGAGAACGATTTGAACTCAGTCGAGATTCCCGCTGAGTCGAAGTTTCTGCAGCACGAAACCTAGCCTGATGTTCCCGAGTTGCAGAGAGCCTTGCCTCACGACCTTCCTCAGATTGCTCTGATCGAACTAATCTCATCCTTTTAGCATTTCTGCTACATTGGGAGTTTCAATTGGGAGAGGTTGGATCTTCTTCGAGGCATTCTTACAATAAAATAGTACTAACTACTTAACACACAGTTATTTAGTAAACACGTACTATCGTAAACAATTAAATTATAAATACTTACAGATTATTATACAGTCTAAAATTATCACAGTTTAAGTAATAAGTGTTAAGACGTGTAAACCAAACGTACTAACTTTATAAAACAAAAGAATTGCTAGTAAAATTAATTACTAACCTGAGCTAATAAACTTATAATAAAGAAAATCAAGAAAAGAATGTTTTTCAACCTTTTTCAAGACTCGCCCCCCTTAGAATAAAAAAATTTTTCGCGACCTCGACCATTGGAGAACGATTTGAACTCAGTCGAGATTCCCGCTGAGTCGAAGTTTCTGCAGCACGAAACCTAGCCTGATGTTCCCGAGTTGCAGAGAGCCTTGCCTCACGACCTTCCTCAGATTGCTGTGATCGAACTAATCTCATCCTTTTAGCATTTCTGCTACATTGGGAGTTTCAATTGGGAGAGGTTGGATCTTCTTCGAGGCATTCTTACAATAAAATAGTACTAACTACTTAACACACAGTTATTTAGTAAACACGTACTATCGTAAACAATTAAATTATAAATACTTACAGATTATTATACAGTCTAAAATTATTACAGTTTAAGTAATAAGTGTTAAGACCGCGGCGACCCTAGAATTTTCCATACAAACGTAATTCCTAAATCATTTGCAATTTGAGCATATTTCCATCATATTATGTTAATATTCGGATTTAGACAGTATTTATCTAGGCTTGTACATCTATTTTTTCCAAAAAAACTTACCTAAAATAAAGTTTAAGCGAATTGAAATTCGCACAATTTTTAGAGCTAAATGACATGTTTTCGTACTGTTTTTTCTGTATTATAAACAACAATATTTGGAATATTGTTTCGGCAGAAGCATAGCTTATATTATCAAGTTACAAAGTATAGAAAAAATTATGAAAGAATATTAGGTTTTCATTCATCATTTTTGGTATTACGGAACACATCCAAATTTATCATAAATTGCGATAGCTAGTAACAACGCTAACAACACACAACACACATAACACACAACAGACACAGACAACAACAACAACACAAAAACACAACAGAACAGAGATAACAATATTCCAAACGCATTTTGGAATATTGTGTTCGCCGGACCCTTAAGACGTGTAAACCAAACGTACTAACTTTATAAAACAAAAGAATTGCTAGTAAAATTAATTACTAACCTGAGCTAATAAACTTATAATAAAGAAAATCAAGAAAAGAAATGCCTAACCTATACCAAATACTTATAATATTTATATACAAACCCTAAATAAAAATTAAGATAAGTATACCGAAAATCAAGGAAAGAAATGCCTAACCTATAACAAATGTTCGCCGTGATTCTTTAAATTGACATAACTTTTTTATTTATGAACCGATTGACATGAAATAAACACTAAATGTTAAGTGAAGCTTACTACAACATATTAGTGAAAACCGCATCTAAATCGAATAAGCCGTTTCTGATATTAGCGTGCACAAACACACAGACAAACAGACAAACCGACAAACAGACAAACAGACAAACAGACAAACAGACAAAAAAAAAATTAATTACAATCTCGGGTTCAGCATCGATATAATAACAACCCCTGCTACTTTTTTTTCATATATTTCCATTGTACAGACACCACTTTTCTACAATTTTATTATATGTATATAGATTGTACATCAAAGAACAACTCAACAATAAAGCGCCTACGCGCACAATCGATTTGGACTCTCTGCAGCAAGCTCGTCTATAAACGCACACTAATACAATAAGTTCATAAATATTCGCACTAACACATACGTATGCGCATACTCGGTCGATAGCCGGAGCGGACCAGCGAGCGACACAGCCATCCCGTCTCAATGCTCACGGGCGACTGCCGCCCGCGTCCCGCGCAGAGCCCCTCTGAACCTCTATCTCTAAATGGGGACATTTTGTTTAACAAATATTGATTGATTTACAAATGCAGTTTCAAATTTGTAGTACCTTTAATCAACAATTTTTCAGTGTAATTTTTTTTCCAATCGTCAAAGCCGTTTAGAAGTAGTTAGGAATATTAGCCAAAAATAGCGTTATGGTAGATATTTTTTTAAGGCAAAAGTGTTAGTCATACGAAAAAACCCGGTTTCAGATATGTTGTAGATGAATCTATAGCAAACATATATTTTTTTCAAATCATTTAACTAAGCCGTTAAGGTGGAACTAGTCGCGGGCTCGAACTCAATGGTGGGCATGGCCAAAAACCACGCTGTCTCACCTGGCATCGTGTCTGACAGAGATAGTATCAGTGATGAGCAGTTAGAAGCTGGTCTACATGGACAACGTATAGTTCGCACGCACAGAAACACCGTACCGACCAATTTTAGTAAAACGAGCGCGTAAAAAATTACGAAAAGGCCTTTGGAAAAAAGGTTTTTCTGCAAAAACCACTGCATAAATCAATTACAAATAAAATTTATTGAAATCTTCGATAATTTGTCTGTGTCGGTACGGATTTTGTTTTCGAGATTTCACACTTCTTGTATTACTTATTTACGCTCAAAGTTGCGTTAAAATTAGCAAGAAAAACAAATCTTTGTTGGCTTATAACTTTTTAATGGCTTTTTATTTTACTATTCTGCTTCCGTACAGACAAAATTAATAATAAGACCTAACGATATCATGTTAAACTTTGAATGTACGATGTCAAACAGTGGAGTAAAACCCCTCCGAAGTTTGTATGGAAAAAATATCAAATTGTTTCACCTTAAGGAGAAGATAGCTTTTTAAAGTGACCGTTTTACGGTACTAAACGAGACGTAGGCCCTTAAACTGTGAACGTCATCAATCTATGCAACACTAACAAGACCTAACACCAAATACTTTACTTTATCCGTCAATAATTATCGTGAGTCAGACTATTTTATTTTATGTGCCATTAAATTTAACAACAATTGCCTTTTAGTGACGTGGAAGTAGACATCTTTATGTTTATATGTCGTTAAGATTAACTGGTTCTACGTTTCGAACGTAGGGTCCGGCAGTGCGGCTTGGGAGGGAAGGGACCTCTAAAGAGGTATCTATGGACCCATTACCATAACTCAGGTGAGTTTCAACGATATCGCTGTTGGAGCATTTGTGAGTTGTTATTGTTGTTACCCATGAGTTTAAAAGTCGTTCGAAATGAAGCTTCTTAGATAGAGATGTGGACTGGTGGTCGCGACACTTCTTTGTTTGCAAAGTCAATAACAATAGATTTGAAAGATAGAATGTAAATAAATAAAATTCGAGTGAATGAAGTGAGTTTTGTAATACTTTTTAACATTTTTTAAATCTTTTATCCAAATACAAGGCAGTTAGGTAGGTACTTGTATTTAGTATTATTCTAAAGTTAGTACCTAGGGACCTACTTGTTGGTTAATTAGTTAACACTAACTACCCTACTTTTAAATTTTAAAATTAAGATTAACCTACCACCTACCTATTAGATATTTTAGAATTTAAAGCCTTATAAGCTTAGGATATTTTAATTTCAATTACATATTTTAATTTTTAAAGATATTATTTCTTTAAAAAAAGAGGAATACTAAACTATTCAACTTCATGCAAAACACCCAAGAAATCGATTCCTAATTTCACTTTTTTTATGTGCCAGGTGCGTAAACTCAGTTTTGACTTCACCAAAAACCTTTTCAATAAACCCCAAGACCACACAAAGATGTCCGTTTACCGCCAAGAATCACACTATTGTGACTGTCAAAACAAGATCGGTTACAATAAATCTTATTAAAAGTTAGGCCCGCCACAACGTCATTCATGGCGGCCTTGATCCGACCTCAAAAGAATGGTTTGTTTACAGATATTGCTAAAAGCCTTTGTCGTGGCGCACATCTGCTCTACCTACCTGAAGTCACGTGATAGGGTAAGATTAGACATAAAATGAAAATAAGTGCAAAATATTATTTGAATTAATATTATTAGTTAAACCTTTTTTTACAATAAAAGCTTTTAGAAATATAAATCTAAGCACATTATAAATAAAAATAATTATAATTAAATAATAATAATAATTAGCCCATATTGTCCCACTGCAGGGCAAAGGCCTCCCTTTCCTTTTTCCACTCGACTCGATCCTGAGCCAATATGGACCAATCCCTCCTATAAGCGTCAAGTTCGTCCCGCCATCTACGCTAATACGCTAATTATAATTGATTTAAAAAATACATAATCAACAGCAAAACGAAAACAGGCGCACACGCCAATAACAGAAAGAAAAGACATTTATTTACCCTAAAACGTGTAGCCTAAAGAACAAATACTACCTACGTATCACAGTCACACCATCACCAATATACTTAAAAAATAAAACCGGCCAAGTGCAAGTCGGACTCAAACACAAAGGGTTCCGTAGCACCGTACATTATTTAGCAAATAAATTAAAATACTAAACGAAGATATTATTATTTTTCATCTTAATGAAAAACGCAAAGATAAATTTGTATTTCATAACAATCAATCTTCCTAGCCTTTTCCCAACTATCTTGGGGTCGGCTTCCAGTCTAACCGGATGCAGCTGAATACCAGTATTTTACATGGAGCGACTGCCTATCTGACCTCCACAACCCAGTAACTGGGTAATACGATACCCCTTGGTAAGACTGGTGTCAGACTTTCGGGCTTCTGACGACTCGTAACCATTGTCAAAGATCCACAAATGGCAGCCGGGACCAACGGCTTAACGTGCTTTCCGAGGCACGGAGGAGTCTCGGTATGTAAAGATGGATTGACCCGTGCGGCTTGTTATTACTTAGCCACGAGCTCCTCCGAAATTTGTATTTCATAACGATACTATTAATTACAACGTTATTTTTGCAGTTGCCGAAAATCACCCATTTAAAATAAATACCTTATGAATCGGCGTTTTTAGTATTTTATGTTTACCTATATACAGTATATAGTACATACGTATAGTACGTATAACTTAATACACTTGTTATTTTATTATTTATTTTTTTATTTTTTCTACTTGTAGTACAATATTTTGTGTTGTGTGCCTTATCTGTGCTAAATAAATGTATTTTCTTTCTTTTTTTTTCTCTACCATAATATACAGAAGTTTCAAATTCCCAACTTGTTTAGTTATTGAGATAGAGCTCGTACAAAAATGGTCTAAAATTGACAACTTTTACGGCCCACTTATTCATTATTTTTGAAATAAAATAATATATTCTCTCTACTCGATGAGATCTAAATAATTACACATGGGGTGTAATTTTTTTTTTTTTTCAATTTTAATAGTCTATTGTATGGAGGGATAATTTTTATTCATTTTAATATTTGTTGTTATAGCGGCAATAGAAATGCATAATCTGTGAAATTTTCAACTGCCTACCTATTACGGTTCATGAGATAGAGCTCGCTGACAGACAGACGGACAGGTAATAGCCTAATAGGGTTCCGTTTGGCCCCCATTCGGGTACGGAACCCTAAAAAACTAGTGGGCGGGTAAGTTTTTTCCATGGCATCTCGCAAGTCCACCTAGGAACTTGCTTGATAGCTGCTGCACTGGACATTCCTGTGCCAACATAAATTAAGGAGTTGTATTGCTTCGCGCCAGCGAAGTCCTTAACCGAGGCCCCTTACTCCACAAAGGGTCGCCCCTTTGTAGTCCAGTAGTTGCTTAGGATTTGGAGGTCCAACCTCGATCCTGACCGGTTCATCCTCAAATGTTTGATTTCATGAAATAGTCATTCAACGCGCGCCGCAACGCAAAAATGAGCTACGGCACCATAAGGATTTTCTTTGAAATGACCCGAAAATTCTGCGTTGCGGCGCCGCAACGCGGTTATGTGTTTAGGCCCTTAGTGTATTATATTGATGATTTTTATGATTATAATTCTATAGATAAATATATGGTACGGCCGCGAATCATGTAGATCAACAAACAACCTGATACTGACAAGCAAATTTGAATTTTTGCGGCTACGCGGAAAGCTCCACGCGAGAACTTGTTGTAACTCAAGGCCTCAAGGTGACCATGATAAGTTGGTAGTTTGTGATAAATACGACAGATGGCGTTACTAGTATCAATTCGTGTGTGTGGTTCTTGCGATGTTGTTTGATTTCCGACAAAGAAAGTGATGGAACAATAACCAATTTCTTTTTTTTTTTTCAATTTAACAAAACCGTGCTGCAGAAGATAACTGTTTATCACTAACATGGCAGCCCAGAATGGTTATCCGGGCGCCCGTCAGAGGGCGACCAAGCAAGCTTTAGTAAGTTTTGATAATACAATAATCTATAATATAGAGTAATCAATATAAATCGAGAGTTAGTTAGGATTAGGAACTCACACTAGCTAGCGAATGTACGCGTGCTCTATCTGAAAAGTTATGTTGGATTTAATTTGTGTGATACGTTTCTCTTGCAACCCGTTCCGTTCCCATACAACTCAATTTTATACACTGGTAACCCAAGCGATAGAAAATGCATTTGACAAATGTCAGTCGTCAATATTTAGTTCTTTAGCATTGCTTTCCTTGTCTGTGCCATATATTAACGTAAAAGAACACATTTTTGATGCTGTAAATGTGTAATGACTCGTTTCAAATACTTCTGAGTTTGAACTTTGACAGACGACATCGTGAGCCATTGCAGTTGAGTTGCATTCACTTTGTTTGCTTTGTTATGAACGTAGGTAGTGCTCAACAAGTTTTTGGCTGTGCCGTGCTAAAATAACATCCTAACATAATTTATGAGAAATTAAACCTGCATTGAAACATGGAAACAAGTTTGTGACTAAAGGAGTAAGTACAACTTATTGTTTAAACTTTTTGAACGGTTATTTTCTATTCAATATTTTCTATGAATAAAATAGGATCGAGCTCAGGAGCACAATATCTATTTATCAAAGCTACTGTATGTGATAACAATAGAAGTCTATCTAAAGCTTTTGTTTCTGTTAACATATTTAGACTCACTGGCACTAGAAATACAACAAACTGAATCAAAAGCTTTTATTTGACAATAGCAATTTATTTTACTGAAAACATCACATTAGTCCAACATTTATCGATGTTAAGAGACAATAAACTATGTATTTTTGTCGTATTTTAAGTTGTATGTGCCAGTTTGTGTCAGCAAAATTCTTAAAACTGAAATGGTATTGTTTAAAAAGTTGTTTGCTATCAAATTACATGATCAGTTGCATCATTAAACATTTTACTAGGAACTACAGGTGATTGACCACAAAAATGACTACTTGTTGCCTGCTCTGTGTTGCGTCACAAAATAATTGCACAATGTATAATTTTTTCAGTTTCTTGTCAGGAAACATTTCTTACTTCTGTTTAGGTGTTAGAACATTATAGTATATTAGTATATCCCTGAGGCAGTGTAAGCAACTGCTTGGCAGGAATTGGGGGATTATTAGCCCCACTCTCACTTACCGGCTATACTCCACAGTTATCTGACCACTAATCACACAGCTCACTGTCTGGTGGCCTAGGACAGACCTGAGCACAGACCAAAGATCTAGAAAAACTACAGTGTTATGATTGTGTAGCTATCACTAGCAGTATGAGAACTACACCCACTGCCGCCCTACAGGCAATGTTAGGCTCTGGCCCTCTTAAGGTTCAATATATCAAGAACCCTGAACAAAGACTCTAGACTTAGAGTGAAGCATATACTCACAAAGGAAGCTGCAATCAAACAACAACCAATGATGGCATCACCCTGCAAAAAGCCCTGAAATTATACTACTTTCAAAAGCATTACAACATAATACTCACAGAAGAACAGTGTGACTACTCAGGCCGAAACAAATGACAGTATACACCTATGGATCAAAACTGACTCTAGAACCATAGTCTGAGTTTTCTCATAGAAACAGAAATCCTTGGATCACCCAGATCTTTTGCAGATATTCTAAACTGATTAGGAGATGTAATCTACTTCTAGAGGGAGGTGGGCTGGTTAGAATAACCACCGGTGGCCACCACGGCTTATGCATAATGAGCCACCTGAAGGACTAAATGTGGAAACCAAACCTTCTGACATAGAACATAGGGAACCACTGTACAGTTATGCCCGGCGCTTTTTTATAGTAGTTTCTTTCGGTATTGGATAGTGGGAGTTTTAAGGGCGGGGAAGATCATGTGACGGGTCTAAATTTGTTTTCTAACAATACCTAATAAGCGTAGTCGACGGAGCCCGCTTGGCGGGCTCCTGTTTCTGAATTGTTAAAAAAAGTTACCAGTGAAAGAATTTTTGAAATCCGATCAGGACTAGGCGGAGACTTATGTCCAGCAATGGAAATGATGATCAGTATTTCCAAAGATTACCTTTAATAAACAAATAACACCCAAGATTCAGAAGAGTTTGGGGGTCACCATCCAATCTGTTCTTGTACAACCTAATTATAAATAAATTAGAAACAATTTCACTTCATTATAATATTAGTGTAGATTAATAAACAAGTCTTTTTCCTCTACACTACATCAGTACATTGTTATTGTTCTCTCATAATTCGAATGCTTGCAAAAGAAGTTCAATTTGAAAAGTTTTCAAAAAGCTGAACTAAAAAAGTACCAACTGCAGCAACAATAATTTGCTGCTAGATGCAATTCTAAACAATAAGTTTATTCACCTTATTGTAAGTGCATGCACCTTGCTTCAGTTATTGATTCTATTCATCTTATTATGTGTAAATTCTGATGTGTCATAGATCTTTACTCACTCATCCAAAACCGTGATGATTTAAAGAATGATACACTATTGTAAGGTCATTGAGATGTATGTGCATATCTTGTACTACCTTCTTAATAAGATTAGGCCTCTCATGAATATACTGCTTTAAAGAAAAACTTTCTCTGCCAGAAAGCAACATTTGTTATTTTCTGGAAACAAAGTTTATCATTTACCAAATAAAGAAAATAATTCAACCTGAGAACATGAGTACATAGTCAGATTTTCGATTAATAATAAGGTTTATCCACTACTGGAAATTCCACATCATAGTATATGTTTAAAATTTTCTTAAAAACCCTTGTAATTCTCAAATTTAGTATAATTAGCAATTTAGCATCCTCTGCTATATCTAAAGATCATCTTTCCGTGCCAGTCAACATGCATTATTATCATTATCTATGACTACAATGTCTTTATTACTTGACTAGACTGACATTCAGACATCACACATTCAGATAACAATTTTGTCTATTTTTATGCCCTCTCAATGATAATAACCTTGACTCTAAAGTTAGAACTAGAAATCAAGTCTCAAGAATTTCGGATGGTTTAAATTTAAATAAACTGTTGTATGCAGTTTTTATATTGAAAAGAAGAAATAAACATAAAGTAGAAACTTCTTATCCATACTTGACTTTGACAGCCTCGTTGGTCTAGTGGTCGCAAACGCTACTGCTGCTCGAGCATCCTGGGTTCGATTCCCGGGTCGGGCAAAGTGTTTGGGTTTTTCATTTGGAATTTCTCAGTAGCCGCCCGAAGTCTGAATTCATGCCCGGTTGATGGCAAAAGGCTCAACCCCCTATTACATGGGACTCAAAAATAATTGGCGAAATGTGGGTGTACTATAGGTACACCTCTGCCTAACCCTTCGGGGATTACAAGCGTGATGTTATTTGATGTTCTTATCCTTATTCAAACAAAATGCTAATATAAAAAAATTTGAAACAGACAACTTAAGGTATAATTTCGTAGGCGACTGCAGGCAGCAGCAGCAGGCGACGTGTCGCCGCGACACTATTAATAATAAAATATATTTATTTTCTCTCACAATGGTTTTGTAGCACTTAACAGTTTTGACTAATATGAATGCACATTGTGAGAGCTGGTGCCTGATGTAGGTTTAGGAAAACCTGTGTTACAGGTCACCAGGCCCCACTTAGTGGCCTCATACAATTTAACAAGCAGGTAACATGTATTTCTACTAAACAAAACAAAAAGTTAAATAAATGAAAAGAAAAATAAAAGTAACAAACAAAAGCAGTCAAAGGGTGTGGGGTGAATGTGTATTGAATTGTAGGTGAATGGTGGTGAAAGTGTATGTGAATTGTGAAGTGTAGGTAAATAAATGGTGATAAGTGTGTAGGTGAATGGTGGTGACCATGAAGCTGAATAGTGGTGAATGTGAAGGTGAATGGTAGTTATTCGAATACAAGGGTCTGCGTGAACATTGTAAATTTGAATTATGGAGCCATAAGAGCATATAATATAGAAAATCGTAACAAAGATGTGGAAGGGGAATGGGATTTATTTAATTATGTGGAACAGTTTCTCTGTGTCATCATAGCAAAGGGTTTTCAAGTATTCTGTCACTTTTTGCTTACAACTGGGTTTACGTAATGGATAAATATTTTTACTCTTGTTAATAATATTATAAAGAAAATCTCCTAGGTAACCAAAAAACTTGCGGGCCAGACCTGAACGGAAATATTCTGTTCGTATTGGTTTCTATGTATTTCTATAAAATACCTTCCGTAGATAGAGACACGTGGAATTCATAGAAATACATGGACAACAGTAGTATCGCGGCGACACGTCGCCTGCTGCTGCCTGCAGTGTGCTACGGAATTGTACCATTGTATGGTCCGATTCAAACTTAATGGCGGCTCGGAACATGAGGCGAGTCGCTGCGCAGTAACAAATTCATGGGTCAGCGGGGGTAAGGGGTGGGGTTACTTCTGAGCCGCCATTAACTTTGAATCGAACTGTACCTTTACTTTACATACCTACGAACATCTTGTAAAAAAGAACCGTATAGGCAAATAGGTAGTCCGTAGCCGACTACCGTGTCGCTAGCTACGGAAGGTATTTCGTAGAAATACATAGAAACTAGTAGTGTTTTTTGTTCGTTATTTCTGTGCACTTCTTTTAGATCAAACTGAATGGTTAATTCAATACTACATAATGGTGTAAATAATACTACAACAAAACATTACCATAAAGCTTATCACTAGAAATAATTCCTAGACTCCCAGCATAAACTATACTTGTTTGTATTGGTATTGAGAATTGAAGTGTGGTTGTTTATGGGTACATGTCTGCCTAACCCTATGAGGAAAACAGGCGTGATGTTATGTAGTTTATTTACTTTACCGTGGATCATTCTTCAAAAAGCTATCTGAAAAAATTGCTCATGCTAATTCTTAAAAGAGCTATCATCTAACAATACAATACAGAATGACTGTAATCAGTCAGCAAAAAACCCAGAACTAATTAGAGCAATACGTATAAATAGTTGTATAAATGATGCTACTAAAATGTCTTAGTCTGAAAGTGTGAAGTAACTATAACAGTTACAAACTATTTCACCACTCTTTTAGTCACATTCGTCTCATTCCTCCTCATCACCATGCCCATACCAAGTCAAACAATTCTCTTTCAACTTTTCTGTCACTGGTGCCACTTTGAAACTTCCTCTAATATAGAAAGAAAAGAAAGAAAAATAAGTTTACAGAAACACGTGCATAAAAAAAAAGATAATAAGTTCGAGCAGAACAAGAAAATAAAAACAATAGGTAGATTTAAATTCACGAACTCAAAACAGAAATAGTCGGCAGCTGCTGGCACGTCATGACTGTGACAAGAAGGCTACCACTCAGCATGATGCTGTGCTATGGGGACCCACAGCACAGCATCAGCTGATTTTCAGTGGTCACCCGAAAAAGACTACATAATTATATACATATACTATATAGATACTCATTTCTTACTTTATCCTTTCTCGTCACTTTTTCTTGTTTAATAACTTTATCATTATGGCTAAATCCATATTCTTAATTATTTAAAACAATCATAGTTCATAATAAATGAAGAAGTTGCACTCTTTGTAGGTACCTACTTGAATAAAGCTGCATTTTTTATCGCCTACAAAATGCCGTCGTGCAGAAATGCACCTTATCGCCTCATGACAGAAGGAATTACTAATTAGGCTTGAAGTTGTCCATACAATATTTTTTATCTACATCTGCAAAGCCTGGTCGTCACAAGTATTTCGCATATTTCCAATATGTTTCTTCAACATTAAAGTTTCACAACAATTTCAGTGTGGTAAGCTATCACTCATATCAGTCTTGTGCTATCTTATTTTTTTCTATCAGTACTGTGCCAACATTCACCCTAAATAGGTTGAATAATAATTTCTTACGCCCATGAAGCTGATAATTGTTTTGTTTGTTACAACAAACCTTAGGTATGTTATTTTATTTTTATTTATTCATACAAACCAAATCTTCTGCCTGCATACTATGTAAATATACTGTAAAATTACTTACATAATCGAAATTATAATCGTTAATGTTTTATGAATAAAATATGTCATATTTTTTGTAGAAAAATATTGACTGAAAAGGGAATTCTGAATGTACTATCGCGGACGCGCATACTTATCTGAATACCGTAAGAAAGGACTATACATGACTGCAGCGCTCGGCCGCTATAGTAACGCTTACATACAAAAAAAGGGGTGGTAAACAGATGTGGTCATCGTGTGCATGGATTTTGTTTTCAAAGTGGTTAGTTATGCGTGACCGCGATGGTTCAAGTAAATGCGGTTGGCGGTGTAGACCTGGCGAAGTGCAACGCAGTGCAGATTTTACTGCCTAAGCAAATATCAACATTGGCACGTTGAATTAAAGTCGAAAATAAAATAAAAACTTTCATCTGCCTCTGGTTGTTTCGATGCTATCGCGCTTGAGTGGAAGCTTTTTTAATTTCGAATTTATTACAATGAATCGAATGATGATAAATATTTATTTGGCAGTGAAAATCCAGGTTTTAAAATAATTTTAATATTCCGGAATTTCACTTAGCGATTAAGGGGTTTATTTATAAACGTTGCTTAAAGTTAAGTGACGTACAAACGTCAAAAATGTATGGTTAAACAACCGCTTATCATTACTTAACTAAGCAACGTTTATAAATAAACCCCCATGTTACCATGCAGCTTTAAAGTAGGACAGTAAATAAATAACTTAGTCATCATTTCATAGAATTACAAACTACCTAATTAGGTACCAAAAGCAGAAATTTATTATTCCTTTTATAGAGATTGGTTGCCATGGTAACCGACAAGCCGCGAGTTTTGAACCATATTGCTAATCCAAAAATAAGGTTAAAAAAATAATAGGTAATAGGTTTAAAAAAATCGTCTGCTCAGCAACGTAAATAACGCAATGGACGTGGGTGAACTGTCAAAATGAAACCCATTGTGATCAATTATCATTCTATGTGTGTTACGCAATTACCCAGGACTTAGGAAACAATGAATCACTGATACTGCACAAATAGATATTCTATAAGTGCTTGTTATCAGTCTATTTGACCAGTTTCCGTTCAAATGACACTAATTTGCTGCTGACTAGTACAAGATAAGGTGACCTTGGCATAGAAGCATAATTTTGTTTTGTCAATTATGCCAACGCTGTTTCAAGGTGGCACTCATTAATATGACTGACCTGTCGTTGAGACTCGTGATTTTAACTTTTAAGTATAAATAGTGCTCCTCATTTGTTCAAAAACTCATCAAATAAGTATATTGATTTAGGTCTGAACTAGACAAATACGCTGTGTGGCTAGCAATGTTGGTACATAATTTGACAATGTTGAATGTAACTCACTAATAAACGGTTGATTCATGCATGAATGAATAAAATGGATGCTTACTTCATTTCGCACTAAATAAATAAAAAATCGGCATAAACGACCTAAACTGAAATACCGAGTTTCAATCACATTTAAACGTATTGTCGCTTGGCAATCAATCAGTACAATCCATCAGTGATTAATATGCCTAGATAGAATTGGATATGAACATAGTTGGACTGTGCGCTGGCATATCCATGGAAAGGCTTTATCGTCGGGCAAAATATGGTAACCATTTCATTCCATGCTAGATTTGGTGACATTCAGACTATCCACAGCATAACAGCTTTCACGATATCCGTACTCTACATCAGGTGTCACCGAATCATATTCTCAATTCCAGCTTCGAAACGTTCGCAGACGAGCTCCTCTCTTAAACACCCCACTACGTAATATGTGCCACTACGATAATCGGCGAGCCGTTGCGATGGTCTTGCTTGGTCATCCATCTTTTTTACTTGGCCTACCATGCACAACCACGAGCACCACCAGATTAAAACACAGCCAATGATAGAGCTGCACAAAAGAGTAGCAACTTATGTGTTGATTGGAATCACTACCTAATTGATTACGTCATTCAAAAGGATATGTGGTACTCTTCTGCGGTTTACCACAAGATACTTGCAAGCACCAGTTTAATGATATAATATGGGCCAATATTCGATCAGGGAACCAACCACCCTCTATAGCAGCATTATTTTAATATTAGGTAGGTACTTTAAGTGTGGGAAAGAGGTGAAGCTCTACAGGCGTATAGCGCCATCTCTTTCCCCCACTGAAGTAAGATTAAAATAATACTGCTTTAAAGGTGGTGGTGGGCCCCCAGAACCCCATGATGTGGCATACAGTCTATGACATCTCACAGACTGTATACCACATCATGCGTCCGCACAGGCCATCCCCTGTGCTGTGATTCAGCAGAGGTCGTAAGTAATGAAATTGGCCCTTGAAGAATGAAGACATGACCTGAGCAGTACTATGACGTGTTAAAGCCATAATTGTTCCAGTGTCAGAGAGAGATGGAGCTATATGGGACGAATAGCACTCTCCCTTTTTCACAATGGAACAGTGATAACTTTAACAGACCGTTAATGACTAGAAATTTAATCTACAAGGACCGTTTGCCTAATAAAACCCAGTAAATAACTGTTCTGCTAAAGCCTGAACTTGTAATAAGGAAATACTTTTACGAAGTTACAGACAATGCATTAAATCTACGCCCAAAATTACGTAGAAAACCGCCAATTAACGGCTGCACTGAAGTCCCGTTAGGCTGCGCATGCGCTTATGTATGACTAAGATGTTGTTTGCCAATACCACGAATTGTAAAAAAAACTGGTTTTCACCACCTATGAGAATTTGCTCGTCTTTTAATCAGATCGATATTTGATAATGTTTTAATTACTACCTACTCAGTTCTAAATAGGTATAATTTTGTGTGATGCGTTAACAGCTTATCATCGCCTGGTCAATGACATTTGTACCCGATTGGTTCATCATTATTATTAGATTATTTGTTTACTTTTGCTGAGCTTTCAGTCCCAACTCCTATGAGTAGTATTTGTTTTACCCACAGAACAGACAAATTTACTGTTCTGTGATTTTACCCGACTATGGCGATGCTAAAGGAGGGTTAATAAGGCTTCGAGTATGTTTTCTTGCTCGATATAAAATAGGTAGGTACCGTTTTTGTTAAACAAACCACATTGTTTACACGAATTGGGTTTTACCCGTGAGAATATTGTTTAGGTGCATGTAGAAAGAGTAAGTTTCGATAAAATTATGCAAACAAAATTTTACCTTAAAATGTGTCAGTAGTTTAGTATTATGACTAGTAAGGCATTATCTGCCTAGCCTTTTTCCAACTATGTTGGTGGCAGCTTCCAGTCTAACCGGATGCAGCTGAATACCAGTATTTTACATGAAGCGACTGCCTATCTAACCTCCACAACCCAGTTACTGGGTAAAACGATATCCCTTGGTAAGACTGGCTGTCAGACTTTCGGGCTTCTGACGACCAGTAACGACCTACTAGTCTCAAACAATATTCCAAGCTAAGAATTAAAGATCTAATAGACTGTCAAAAACCGCTTGCCCTTGGGAAAAATGAAATTTAATATCCCTACAACCTTCTTTTCCGTTAAAGACTGATTGTCAAGATTGTCAACATTTATACCACCCTTCGAGATGTCTACTGTGCTTCGAGCAATTCCGGCACGGAAGCCCGCGTTGCTGAAGATGTAACCCGATTCAAACCTAAACATAACTATCCTATTACAATTAGGTATTAAACGTTATTGGAGATAAACTCTATGACTCATCATTGAATTAATTAGGCGAAGCGAAAATATATCAACAACGTTGCTTCGTTTTGCGGTTAGCACGACCCAGACTGACGTTCAATTATTATTGTCCTTAGGCCTTAAGTGACAAGTAAGACTAGGTGTTTCCGCAAAATAGCCACGATGACTCTCTGTAATTCCTCGGTTCAGTATACACTCAGCCTTGGCCATCGCAGAATCATACTCCGGTCATCGACATTATGTTCTCGAATTTTAAAATATGTGCTTACTTGTTTACCAAAACTGTTATGTAGGCGGCTAGTATCGACAAGGTCGTATGTATAAGTCATTGGATATTCTCAGTGTGAAACTTAATTTACATTGGTGTACTTGTGTCTCGGATTAGTCAAAGATAGCATCTTCGTTGTGTTCCTTTTCAAAGATCATTGTTTTCTTTTAATTGACTGTGAAGGTGTGTAAAGAGCGCTTATTCTGAAAGTGGGCAACGTCGCAAATAGATGTCAAATATTTCGCTGTTTTGAATAATTTGGCAATATTACTTTATGGAAATAAGAAGTGTGGCTAACTAGCGAACTAGATTATTGATTATGAAATGCAATAATAACTATCGTAACACCGAATATTTCGTTTTATATGTAAAAAAAATATTTGGGAACTTTCCAAACGCAATGTTATAATTGCAACGATCGACTTTGCTGTGTGAGTTTCTCACTTCGCGTGTGCTTTCAGATGAAAAGCGAACCGGGAAAATGGACACTAGCAAGAAACTGCTGCTGCAGAAGCACCAGCAGGACATTATCGACGATCTAGAAGTGGAGTACATCTATGATGAGCTGTTTACGAAACGTGTTATTTCTTCAGAGGAGTTTGATCATATTCTCAGACTTGTAAGTATTACACATCAATATTTTTTAAGCATTGATTTCTGAGCAAACCCACGCGTGCTGTATCAGCTTTTTTTTATTATACGATTTTAATTATTAAGGATATTCTTTTTTCGTATGGTTAGTGACTAACTAACCTGCCCCCCAATTACGCAATGCACGATCAATTTTAAATTGAAACCAATTGAAAAAGATTACCAGTCCATTGCTTCATAAGTTCGACAAAAAAAATCAGCTCAATTTTTTTTGTCGAACTTTTGAAGCAATGGACTGGCAATCTTTTTCAATTGGTTTCAATTTAAAATTGATCGTGCATTGCGTAATTGGGGGGCTGGTGTCAGAGTTTTAGAGCCGCCCATGGGCCTCTGACCTGGCTTCCCATGCCGTCGAGAAATATCTCTCAGGCATGCCAGTGTCCTCACGATCTATTATTTAATATGTTCAAAAGTTATCGTATAGTGTGTGATGATTCGTATTGGACCAATTGCAACTCGGCTGCTCCTCCGTTAAGGAAAATTAAACTTGTCAAATTGTTCGTTTAGCTAAAATTAATTATTTACAATTTTCCTATTGAATAGGCAAATCATTGTTCTGTTAATTTAATAAGTATTTAGGTACCTATAGCGTCAACTCGTATCGATTGCGTTTATTGTGAGTTTTATTTATGATTTCCTTGATTGGTAACATAACTTTCATTTTGTCATATTTTTGACCTATTTTTGTATAAACGTTCTAAAGAAACTTTCTAGGAAAGAAGATGGAACATATGAATGAATATTATTAAGCATTGCAATCTTTATGACACTAAACAGTGTAATAAAAGCTTTAAAGCGTCAGTCAGATTACAGTTTCTGTTGAAGGTTGTCGTGTCGCGAAATAACAAAACGTCACATAATTCACCTATTTAAAAGTATTTAAATTGAATTTAAAATAACTTCTTTGCAGACATCTCGCGTCGAAAAAACTCGATACTTGCTGGATGCGTTGATTCTTAATGGGAACAACGGGTCATATGAAGCTTTTGTAGACAGTCTGCATAAGGACTACAAGTGGCTTTGGGAGAAATTGGAAATTGGTATTAAGAATAACAATCCGATGCCTAATGATAGTTTTGAGGACAGCCTTAGTAAGGGCGATGTGCCACGACTACCGGACCATCATGTGAGGAGAACTAAAGTGGTAAGAAATCAAAATATACATATTTTTGCTTCATAAAACAATTATGATTCGCCGATCGGAATTGTGATCTAATAGAAAAAAAATTGGTAGGCCATGCGCAAGGGCTGCCTGCAGTAGGTAGGTAACCTACTGCAGGCAGCCCTTGCGCATGGTCATTGTTATGATTTAGATTTTAGATCAAAGCATTAAAAATATAATTTAGATATAGATCTAACTGCGTTTTTTTTTTCGTGACGTTTTTATTAATAACAAAACTAAGTCTAATTTTAAAATCCAAGCTTAAATATTAGAGCCAATTATTGTATTTTAAACTTTATTCCGACAGTCGTAAAGTTCATAATATAAAACTGAAAAATTAGTACCAGACTATTTTGTCAGTTTTGCATATTGAGAGGTTCTTATTTCAAAAACTTGCTCGATTGTTTAAAACCATAGATAAACCTTTCTTTTTAATAAGATCGATGAAAACTCAAGGACCCACTTGAACAACTACCAAGTGAGCTAGGTATAATCTGTAAAGTGTACCTAGTACAGCAATAATCAATGAAAAGTTTTACAAAAAACACTTTTATCTTCCTCCATTGATGTTGTTAACATGTGTTATCTAATGATGTGAGAAATAGCACTTCAATCTAAACTATGCTAATTCGTGAGTCATGCGTCGACACACGATTGTTTTACGAAGACAATTCAATCAATGACCTTATGTAGGATTTATTTTACAGGCTCCGCGTGTGACCTCATTTAGAAATGATTAAATAAAATGAAGATTAAAGTATGTAACTCAGATGTAGCATCGGCAAAATTACAAAATTCCATTCCAATTCCAAACCGATCACCATTCGAACTGAGTGCACCTTCAAAATCAACAATCTTTATTACTGCAGTAATAAAGATTACATTCGTAAAACTGAATCAATGAATGAAAATTTACAAATTTATTCTACATCTAAGTTGTGTCGTACCTTTCCAAAAAGGTTTTACCAGAAACATGAAAATTATCGTAAACTAGCACATCTCCCGCGACTTCGTTCGCGGTATTAGTTCGTTTCCGCTCAGCTGTGTTTCTGATTTTCATTTCTTTTTGCTCGTCTCTCAAGAGTCGTAGCATAATGTTAAATAGCAACCTCAAGAATTGGGCTATTAAATCCAAAAAGATTTTTTCAAATCCGACTGCTAGTTCCAGAGATTAGCGCGTTCAAACAAACTCTTCAGCTTTATTATTAATTTATACTAGCTTTTACCCGCGGCTTCGCCCGCGTGGATGTCGCAAAATATCCCACGGGAACGTTCTACCGGGAATACATACCTAATAGCCAAGGAAAAGATCATTGACTAACTTTCAGTGGACGCAGTGGTAGGCTACAGCGCTCGCGTTGTTAACCATAATTTTGTTACGCGTAATTTTGAAACTGTGATATCTTTTAAACTATTCATTTAAATGATGTGATTTAAAGGCATATTTTAATCGAAATTGAATGCCCAATTTAAATAACCTATTTAATTGGATAAGGATTAATAAGATACCGGTCATAATAGCTTCGGAAATAATGAAAATTTTATACAATTTTGAAAGATAAAAATGGTTGTTGTGGGTCAGCCTTAGAAGATAGACATATGCCATCGCGGACTTTTTTGTTGCAATTTTTAAGATATACAATACTCTAGAACATAAATTTGATTTATCTCTCACGGCTTACGCAGCGCACGCCAGTAAAGCTCCCAGTCGGCATGATTTTTTCCGACATCTTCAACAATAATCGTCATATCTCAGCCAATTTACACAAAACTTTAATGAATTATACACTAAAACCTTCCGCATGAATCACTCCGTCCAATGGTGAAAACCGTTTGAAAATCCGTTCGGCAGTTTTTGAGTTTATCGCGTTCAGACAGACAGACGCGGCGGGCGACTTTGTTTTATGATATGTAAGGATAAAGATTGATAAAGTTTGTCAACTGAACTAATCAATAAATGTATTCCAAAATTACAAATATACTTGTATGTTTATATTCGTATATTTTTGTTATAAAAGCCGAGCCAAATTATATTATTAATAAATTTATTATATTATTGTATAAAGCCTCTTGCAGACTGGCGCGACGCGACTGTAACAATAAAATTTCTAAGCATTACACAATTATCGGCCAGTCTGTACGAGGCTTAATACTTTATTAGTGAAAAGGAAAACGATCACTGTGTGTACAAATAATTACCAAACTTTAATCTTTATTGTAGGTAAGTATGTAGTAACAAACTAAAGTTCCCAACTGCGAATAATTGTTTAAATATTCTCTCTCTCTCTCTCTATTCTTCTTACCCCAATTGATTTGGGGAATAATTTTCTAATTACGTGAGCTAATTCTGTTTACCGAATGATTGTATTACGTTTTTCCCTATCAATTTAATATGACATTGCAGTCAGCATCATCATCATCAGCCTATTAATGTTCCCACTGCTGGGACACAGGCCTCCTCTCTGTGAGAGGGAGTGGGCCGTAATCTACCACGTGGGCCCAGTGCGGGTTGGTAGATGTCATATCATATGTCTTCGAATTTTTAGTTCTAAGACATGCCGGTTTCCTCACGATGTTTTTCTTCACCGTTTTGAGAGCAGTGGTGATGAAATTATTTACACAAAGTAAAGCGCCTGCTGGAGTTCGAACCCACGACCTACAACTCGTAAGTCGGGGCCGTTACCACTGGGCCACCACTGCTCACTGCCAACACACCACCACTTCAAACTGACATTGCAGTATGAGATCGCATTTTCGAAAATAAATTATGGGATTTCCTACAAACATTAGCCTCATTCCCTTGCGAGAAGTGACGAATTCATCGAGGATTAAAATAACAGCCATTTACTCTTGCATTAAAATAGCTTTCATACTTACTCATGCACCCGCTGACATGCGCGACGCGACTCTGTTGGAACAATTTACGGAAATTGTTCTACTCGTGTAGCGTCGCACCTGTCTGCAGGAGTATTTCGGCTGGCCTTGGGCAGTTAGTCGCGGTCTCACCTTGCTGACTATCCTTTTAAATCATGACAATACTAAAGTAGAAGGAAAATCCCGGCCAAGTGCGAGTCGGACTCGCACACGAAGGGTTCCGTACCAACGTACAATATTTAGCAAATAACGCCGAAATAAACACGTTTCTTGTGTGATATAAAGGGTAATAAGGGGTATAGTTTATTTTTATTATTATAGTAGCAATAGAAATACACAATCTGTGAAAATTTCAACTGTCTACCTAATACGGTTCATGAGATAGAACTCGCTGACAGACAGACGGACAGCGGAGGCATAAGCGCCTTATTCACCATCCATCTTGCTGTACGTCCCACCAAAATCCGATCAAAAATGACTCAAAAATCCTGATATTGCCGTTTACCTCGATAATATTCTGTAATGTCTTGCAGGAAGAAAATGTAGCAGATTGCCTGAAGCGGCTGGCGCGTCACAAAGTAGTCGCGCTTCACGGCATGTCCGGCTCAGGGAAGACATGTGTCGTACTCAGCGCATTGAGGGACAACCCTGATTTGGTCACCAATAACTTCAACGGCGTAGTGTTCTGGGTCAACTTTGGCAACTGTAAGACTGACGATGACATTATCTTTCAACAAAGCAAGTGAGTATTATTACATTTTCCTTATTTTTCTGTTTTTGTTATGATAAATATTTTGGGTTTTCCTGTCGAAATGCACTACGCAGCAGTCTTGGCGTAGTGCCGACACAAAAGCGGTGCGTCGTTGCATTGGAAAGAAATGCCTATTTTAGCGATGCGACGTCAATATGCTCCTTTATGGCTATGTATGTCGCAGAAACATGGTGCCTCTACAAACCAGACATTCGACAACTGGACACATTTCATCTACTGTGTCTCAGATCGATCGGGAATATTAAGTGTACCCTAGTCGATGGCTTGGAACTCGTTGGTGGGCGTAGCAAATATGCATGCTAAATTAGTAATTTTTTTTTTTTTTTTGTATTTATTTATCTGTTTGGACATTCATTCCGTTATTTACGTTGTTGAGCAGACAAATTTTTCGAAAATGATGAAGCAATGGATTAGCAATATCCTTCAAAATGATTCAGATTGTGATTGATCGCGTTAGTACGCAGTTTGGGTGCAGGGGTTCATAATAACATATTTATGCTCGTGTACGCAATATATCAGCTGACTCAGTACAATACCTACCTACGCGGTCAAAATGTACGGAAAAGCATTTTTTTTTTTTTTTATAACTGACGAAAAATTTCAACGCACGGGGGTTCAGAATCACGTACTGAATCCATGGTCACAGTTCGCGTCGATGTCCCTACCACCCTGTATACTCGTATTCTGTTGATACCCCGCCAAGAAATAGTTTATTTTTCACGATACTTACCGACTTCTTCCCTCCCCAGATTACTAAGAAAAGCTTCCTTAATGTACACGCAAAATTCGTACATGAACTCATCAATTTCTATGTCAAGTATCGGTTCCAATGGCGATAGTCACTCGTCTTCCAATTATGAGTGGAATATGATTGAACTGAAAGATAAACTTAAGGCTCAGTTTTCTGAGCAAACTTTGAAAGAAAGCCTTCTTGTGTTGGACGAAGTTAATGACAAGAAATGTTTAGAAGCTTTCGATATTGGGTGCAAAATCCTGGTAACTACAAGGGACACCAATGTGGTTGCTAACTACCATCCGCAGATTATCAAAGTGAGTACTTATGTTATGTATCTTTAAAGGTGCTTTTCCGGAGGCGACCGCAACCGCAAACCGCAGCGGCAACGACGCTCAACCGCAATGACAAACCGCAGCGACACGACTGGTATCTATGTAACTCTATGAAAACGATTCCGTAGATAGTGACGTAGTCGCCTGTTGCCGTTAGCGGTTTGCGGTTGCGGTCGCCTTCAGAAGATCAACGCCGGTAGCGAAACCATAGCATCGAAACCGCAGTAGGTCAATTCAAAAGACTCGCGTCATTTTCCGCTACTCGAATAGGATGCGAATTGCGGAACATGACGCGACTCAGTTCAATAATAATTTTAATAATACTACTGCGGTTTCGCGGCGGAGCGGAGGTGTGCTACCGTCGTAACAATTCTCATTTCTCTCATTGATTCTTTTGTGGAAACTGATGCATCAGCTCTAAATGAACTCCTGTGATCAAAAACACCTTTTTAACCGTTGTTAAATGTTCACGTTTTTCTTCTATAGCATTTCTAGTAAACATAACATCACTCCTTGTTTTCTCGAAGGGTTGGGCAGACGTGTACCTATAGTACCCCTCATTTCGCCAGATAAGTTTAAGTCCCATGTAATATTAGGGGGAGCCTATGGCTATCAACCGGGCACAAATCCAGACTCCGGGGTGCTACTGAGAAGTTAAAAAAATATATTTAAAAAACCAATAACAATGCCCGGCCTGGGAATCGATACCAAGACCATATGCTCAGCAGTAGCGCTTGCGACCACTAGACCTTCGCGGCAGTCTTCAAGTAAACATTTAGTTGGTATTGCAAAATGCCCATTTTATTTAGCACTAGCTTCCGCCAGCGGCTTATCGCTCATGTGATCAATCAATCTTCCTAGCCTTTTCCCAACTATCTTGGGGTCGGCTTCCAGTCTAACCGGATGCAGCTGGATACCAGTATTTTACATGGAGCCACCAGTAACTAGGTAATACGATACCCCTGTGATATCTTTATAAATTATAGCCTATGTGATAATATAGCATTCTACTGGTGAAAGAATTTGTAAAATCCGTCGAGTAGTTTATTTATTTATTTTTCATAATGAACACTCAGTTACAGGCTAGGCTAAAACTTATGAGTACATGACCCGTTAGGGCGCAGCAAGTATTTCATTTTAAATCTAGGTTAAATATTTGGAAGTTAACATTATATTGCATACTTACTAGATATCAATATCACAACTTTCATTATTGTTACTAACTAGCGGACCTAGCAAACGTTCTCCTGCCCGAACATCGCTACCTACCGGGTCCAATTATATTTTCAAACCATCCAGGGACCCATTCAAATATACACACAAAATTTCATCCAAGTCGGTCCAGTCGTTTAGGAGGAGTTAGGTGACAAACACACGTTCGGCAGAATTATATATATAAAGATATATAATCTCTTTGTATTTTATTGTATTTGCATTAATTAAAGTCATCTATACATATAATAAAATTGTAGAAAAGTGGTGTCTGTACAATGGAAATATATGAAAAAAAAATAGCAGGGGTTGTTATTATATCGATGCTGAACCCGAGATTGTAATTAAATTTTTTTTTGTCTGTTTGTCTGTTTGTCTGTTTGTCGGTTTGTCTGTTTGTCTGTGTGTTTGTGCACGCTAATATCAGAAACGGCTTATTCGATTTAGATGCGGTTTTCACTAATATATTGTAGTAAGCTTCACTTAACATTTAGTGTTTATTTCATGTCAATCGGTTCATAAATAAAAAAGTTATGTCAATTTAAAGAATCACATCGAACATTTGTTATAGGTTAGGCATTTCTTTCCTTGATTTTCGGTATACTTATCTTAATTTTTATTTAGGGTTTGTATATATATATATATAAATATTATAAGTATTTGGTATAGGTTAGGCATTTCTTTTCTTGATTTTCTTTATTAACTATAAGTTTATTAGCTCAGGTTAGTAATTAATTTTTCTAGCAATTCTTTTGTTTTATAATGTTAGTACGTTTGGTTTACACGTCTTAACACTTATTACTTAAACTGTGACAATTTTAGACTGTATAATAATCTGTAAGTATTTATAATTTAATTGTTTACGATAGTACGTGTTTACTAAATAACTGTGTGTTAAGTAGTAAGTACTATTTTATTGTAAGAATGCCTCGAAGAAGATCCAACCTCTCCCAATGTAGCAGAAATGCTAAAAGGATGAGATTAGTTCGATCACAGGAATCTAAGGAAGGTCGTGAGGCAAGGCTCTCTGCAACTCGGGAACATCAGGCTAGGTTTCGTGCTGCAGAAACTTCGACTCAGCGGGAATCTCGACTGAGTTCAAATCGTTCTCGAATGGTCGAGGTCGCGAAAAATTTTTTTCATACTAATGGGGTCAAGTCATGAAAAAGGTTGAAAAACACTGCCCTACATTAATCCTACTAATATTATAAATGCGAAAGTTTGTGAGGATGGATGGATGGATGAATGGATGGATGGATGTTTGTTACTCTTTCACACAAAAACTACTGAACGGATTTTGATGAAACTTTACAATAATGTAGCTTATACATTAGAATAACACAGGCTACAATTTATAAAGATTTTATGTGATTTGGCCATAATATAACGATAAGTATCAAGTAAGTCGGAAAAATTCCTGCCCTCTGAGATCTATCTTTGCGTGCGCTGCCTTTTTTTTTTTTGGGCGGTTCATCATCCAATGACTTCTCCCGCTCTGGGCGGAGCGGAAGGGCGTGTCAGACTCTTACTGACTAAAACCCACACGTGTTCCTTCGATCCTTGATATCTCTTTGAGGCGCGCGTGGAACACGATGCGCCGTCGACCCGGGCCTGGTCCTTATCGGACGGCGAGCTGCCCGTTGCTCTCCGTCCGCAGGCCCGCGCCTACGGTAACCGGAAATCGGCTATCAATTCCCGACGCCCGGGACGTCTCCTACGGCGGCGGCGGCTAGGGCTGGTAGGGCGCGGCCTTTGCCACTCCCTCGCGCGCTCCACCTTCTCCTTCGCGAGCATTACTGCTTTGCAGAAGGAGGTGACGGCTTGCCATGCCCTCTCGCTCCGCACCATGGCCTGAACCAGGGCCGTACGCGAGAGGTCACCGCCGATCGCCTCCACGAGGACACGGCGGTGGTCCACCCAAGCCGGGCAGACCTCCACCGTATGCTGCGTGCGCTGCCTAAACCGTTAGAGTTACATGAAGAAAATGTATTGTGGGATTGTTTGTCTTAAAGAGTTCTAAATAAAAGTCCGCGACAGCATATATCTACCTTTTATGTGGAAGCCTTTATAACCAAAATAGTGAGCAATAAAATCAGTTAAATTGAATACTTTTTTCCATTGCATATTTTAGAGTATTTAGTTAATTCTTATCAAACCTTCATCGCTTTTGGTATTTAATGTAGATAAAGTTTGTCTTTTACACTAAGTAATTTGGACAAATAGTTTAAAAGTTAGAACGATAAGAATGACCTGCGATATTGAGTCGACGGCGCACAGAACGAGGGTGGAGGGGCGGGCCAGCCAGGGGATGACGCGCCAGAGCGCCAAGTAGAAGCTATTGCTTAATAATTATGTTCGAGAAATAACGTAAATAACGCAATTAATTGTTGAACTGTCAAAATGAAACCCATTGCTATTGTAAGTGCTACGCAATTACCCCGCTGATTTAGGACATGTTACACGTTCCTGTGGGATAATTTCCGACATCCACGCGGGCGAAGCCGCGGGCAGAAGCTAGTTAGTAATATAAAGTAACATTAATAAAATCATATGTCAGTTTTTGAGTTTATTAATTACAAACAAAAAATACAAATCTTTTCTCTTTATAATATTAGTGTAGATTGGAATTAACACTATGTTAAAATAATATATCAATAGCCTCTATATTTCCCGTGTTATATATCCATTAAAATGTAATATTACATGTTTATTGTGTAATGGTAACCAGGCAATACAGTAATACATGTATAATTATGAAAAACAACATTTCATGACGTCATAGTTATACTAAAACATTTTATATCTTTCCCTATTATTTTGATCTATATTGGTCATACAACCATACTCGTATTTGATTGTAATGCGTACTGAATGCTATTATTTTCCTATATTTTTTTTATATTCTTTAAATGGAAATTGTACCTTCATTACTTTCATTCACTTGTGGTGGCATCTACGCATCAAATACCTGACGTCACACAAATCCTGCATCGCGCAATTAGAACTTACCGCGCGAACGACATAGGTATATGATTATCCGACATCAACCGTTGGGCAGTTGGCCCGCCAGACACGACACCCGTCTAGTCGGAGGATCCTCCCTTCTCTAATGAGGATGAGTGAACTTTACACCCTGTTCCTCATGCCTCTAAAAATTAACTAAATTGTAATAGACATTTTTTCCTGCCAGATATCCGTACGACCCAAGTCACTATGTTTTGTCTCGTGTCTGAACAAACATAATAACAAAAAAACTCATAGTAAAATGCAAATGTCATCTTTGAAAACACTGTAACAAAGTTGCAATGCAATTTGAACTAAGTGCTCTGGAAATTAAGGTTTCTAATCCCATATAACACTGCTCGTTAATAAATGTATCAATCATATTGAATCATTACCTACATCACGCTCGGTCATTCCCACCACGAATTATTCAGCATTTTTTTACCTAATTTACAATCCACAGCCAACAACTGGCAACTGCCTCATGGGTCTAGTGGTCGCAAGCGCTACTGCTGCTGCTGAGTCAGAGGTCCTCGGTTCGATTCCCAGATTGGGGAAAGTGTTATTGGGTTTTTCCGTCTGGAATTTCACAGTAGCAGCCCGCAGTCTAAATTTGTGATCGGTTATTGGCAATAGGCTCACCCCCTATTATATGGGACTTAAACATAACTGGCGCAATGTGAGTGTACTATTAGGTACACCTCTGCACTATCAGCGCACTGTGGGTCCCCCATAGCATATACTGGGTAGAAGCCTTCTTGTCATAGTCATGACGTGTAGCTGCCGACTATTTCTGTTCTCTTTTTTATTTACTCTTGTCTCTTTTTATGCACGTGTTTCTTTAACAAATAAACCAAATATTTTTCTTTATTTCTTTCTCTGCCTAACTTTCCGGGGATTACAGGCGTGATGTTATGTTGTGATGTTACAATCCACAGATAGAGAACAATTTAGAAGAGAAGGAATCCCTGGAAATCTTTGCGCTAGCTCTGGAAGTCCCTGTTTCACAGTTACCGTGGCAAGCTAAGAAAATACATGAGATTTGCAAAGGCAGTCCGTTCAATATCGGGCTGATTGGAGCGCAGTTAGCAGAGAATAGGGAAAGACTGATCGACGATCCTAAACGCTGGAATTACTATGTCAAAGAGTTGAAGAAAAAGAATCATTTTTCATTGTAAGTGTGGCTTTGTTTATTTATTAACGTTTATTATCGATAGGGTCTTATAAGACAGTGCTAATAGAAACAAATGTGTTGTTATAAATTGATTACAAAATTATCTGTTGCAATGTTGCGCAATTGAAAAGACGTTGCGAGTATCAGATAATGCTTTTGTATCAACTACTGCTTGGTTCCTATAAAAGAAAACGAATCGTTTTGGTTGCCAATAGAAACTTTCTATCTATACTTACATATTATAAAACAATGTCGTTTTTAGCGTTAATTATTGCTAAAGATACAAGAATTTTAATTTTGACCAATCACGGTCTGTAAATTATAGAAATCGGCATTTAGTAACAAAAGCTACTTTTATTATTTTATATCAACATTATTACAGATAGGATAACATTGTTAAATTATTCATGTTTTTCCCCCTTACATCTATAAAATATTCAATAGATAGAAGGGGGAAAAACATAAATATTTATATTTATTTTATCAATGATTTATATAAAAAAATAAATTAGTAACAATAAATCAACCTTCATACGTATCCGTCCATTTCAAATTAAATTACTTTAATTTTTCAGCATCCAAAAAAATCAAGCCTACAACCCAATGAAAACAATTGAAGTCTGCATTAACTCTCTAAACGACTCCGTATTACCATTATTCAAGAAGCTCAAAATCCTGCCAGACAATGTCAAAGTATCAGCCAAAGTGCTGAGCAAACTGTGGAATAGAGAAGCGTCACAGGTTGAATCAATCATGAAAGAACTGCGCAGCAAGTCACTCATCATCGAGTTCTACGATCGAGAACAGAGGAACTACATGTACGAAATACATGACCTAATTATGAAGTACTTAAAAAGTACTGGCGAGGACGATAGCAAATTGCATTCAGACTTCCTTAATAGCTACAACTATAATCATGTTTCGCCACCGCTGGATATCATTGATGACGGCTACATCGCGTTTTACATCGGCTATCATATTAAACACACTGATAATTTTAATGATAAATGGGGTCTTTTCAACAAATTGTTTCTGAATTTGAAGTTTTTGGGCAACAAAGTGAGGCTAACGGGGCCAGCTGATGTAATGTCTGATCTACAAAACTATGAGACTAACATCGTTAAACATGTAAGTATTATTGTTTTTTTTTTACTTAATCACACTATTCACAGACTAAGGGAAGGAAAAAGATAGTGATGACTAAAAGCAAGGTTCCCACGTCCGTCGTAACAATTTGACATTGACAGCGCCTTTATTTCGTAGCATAAAGAACGATTTTCGTAGTTCAACTGCTTCTTCTGACGTGCGGTTGTACGTATGTCGCGCGATAATACGTCACATACCCGTTGTAAAAAGAGCATAACTAGGATATGTGTGACCCAAAGAAAAAAAAACTGAAGATATCTGTCTGTCTTGATGACGTGCGTGGCCGGAAAGACAGCGGAAGATGTTTCAATGAAAAAGGACGGTTATGAGACCATCTTTATCTTTATAAAACTCTGTGTTTAGACATAATTAATTATGACTTAATAACTTAGGTGTAGTCAACCCCCACGTTCATGGTAAAAATTTGACATTGACAGCGCCTTTGTTTCGTAGCTATAAGAACGATTTTCGTAATTCAACTGCTTCTTCTGACGTGCGGTTGTACGTATGTCGCACGATAATACGTCACGCATCCGTTGTAAAAAGATAATGACTCGGATATTTGTGATACAAAGAAAAAAAAACTGAAGATTATATTTTTATGTCTTGATGATGTAGTAAGCGGGAAAAGATAGCAGTTTCAATAAAAAAATTGGTCATGAAATCATCTCTATCTTTTTTAAACCTTCTGTGGGGCCATAATTGATTATGACTTTTAATAACTTAGGTATCGTCAAATGCTCATTCATACTAATAATTTCACCTTCGTACGCACGGTAATTTTTTAACACGACGATTTTTTATCGTGCATTACATTTTTAACTCTCTGTAGTGAGCCGAGCATTGAGACTCCCAACAGAGCGCATACCAGCGCGTCAAAAAAACGTACTGTTGGATTTTCGCATTTAAAACATCGTCCACAAGGGCGTTATTTTGTAACAGTAGTTGGCTACGGGTTGGCTTTCGTAGTTAAGAACTATCGTGCCGAAAAAACATTGTGAATTATTTTAACTAATATTTCAAGTCACAAATTTCGAACTTTAATAATAACACAAACACCTTGCAATTATTAAAAATCACGTAATTAGTAAACAATTTAAAACGATCCTTCCTTCCTCATAAACCGCCAAACGAATAATGACTAACTTCAATAGACTTTACAATATATGTGACACTTGACGCGTGCATTTCAAGACAGTACAGGAATGAGGGTGCGCCAAAGTTCACCTAAATTTTCAACTCCGATAATTGGAAATCCGAAAATGTTCTTCCTAACATTTTTCATCCTAACAATCACAATTCCTAACTACTCTGTCTCTAATGTTCATAATTCCGAAGCATTCAACTTCATAATGTCAGTAGCAATAATCATCTATTATACTTTTATTTGTTTTCCTATATTTTCTCAACATAACCATCTTTTACACTATTATTCAAAGTCATATCTTTTTTGTTTAGATTAGGATTAGGTTAGGTTAGGTTAGAACTGTGACCAACTACGCGCGAGCCGAGCGAGCGAAGCGAGCGGTGCCGCGGCAGCGGCCGGCGAGCGCTACCTCGAAATTGGTCGTGGATTTTTCTAAGTATTTTTTTTCATAGTGCCCCCAAGACGACACTTTGACCTGAATTTCATTCATTTAAGACAAAAATCAGTGAAACGACCTTTAATCATTCTAAACAGTTGGTTTTTAGACATAATTATCTCAGGTATAGTTAAAGTAATAAATATGTAACAACAATAACCAAAAATAAAATGGCTAAATGTAAAAACAGTTGTTTTGTAATAACAAGAAATAGTTTAAAAACAAACCTTTTCCTTCAAAGCATCTGGTTCATGATTATGTTCTCTCAGTAGGATAAAAGCGTTTTATGATAAAAAAACAGTAGGAGTTTAAATATATTTACGTTAATGATATTATTAATTACAATTTTCGGAAACATGAGTGTTATGAACATCGCCGGTAGCACTACAAATAGTATGAATGAAAACTTTAGGATGGAAAATTTTAGGGAGAGTGATCATTCGGATTACAAATCGTTAGGAAGAACAATTTCGGGTAAAGAACTTTAGGTGAGCCAATATGGACCCCAGGAATGAACCTGTAAAAAATATCGCTATGTGCCGGCCGGCACACACATATCGGGGCCGCTTTCCGAATAAGGAAATAATCGCTCACATCGCTGACATCAATATTTAGCGTTCCGATTAAGATATCACGATTATGACAGCTGAGGGCTGTCAATAATTTGGAACGCTCGTGAACGCGCTCACAGTGATCTCTCAAATGTCAAAACTTTCATATCATATTTCTTTGTGTATATACCACAAATTTCTTCTTATTCTTGGGTTAGGTGACGAACGATAGCCAGAAGCACAATTTCGAAAATGCCACGTTAGTCTAAAGAGATGCGACTCAAAACAAAAACAGCACAACTGTCAATTTTGACAGCGCTTACGCTGATATCAGTGGTCGGCGTTATTTCAAGATGGCGCATGTCATGACGTCATCGGTGACGATTCACGGAACATCATTATCGCGCTCACGCTTATTCGGAACGACTTTTAGCGCGCTCAAATCGATTACAGTCTAACTCGGAACGCACTGCGGGCACAAACGAAAAGTACGTGTTGTAGTAAAGAAATGTAGTCATGTGATTTGTAACACTAAAAGCACATTGGATATAATATATGAACATCACAAAGCTACATTTTATAACTTCGTATATATTGAAGTTATCACAAAACGGTTTTTACAGCTTGCGTGTATTGAAATAAGGATCAAAGTTGCATCTAAAAAACGAAACGATGATATACATAACATAAGGTCATTGTCAACGTAACTAGTTTTCCTTAACTTCGAAGACTTAAAGCATTCATTACAGGAAACCAAAATGATCTTGCAGGTCTAATCTTACATTTAAAATGAATAAATCTTGCATTCTTGCATATTGTCTCTAAGCTTCTTGCATTACAAAACACAGCTTTTTCCACCGTCAATTTTATTTTTGTTTAATTTTCTTCTAATCATGCTTTATTTTCTTAGGAATTAGACAAGGATCTGATTAACAACATCAAAGCATTCTTAAGCACCCATGGAAACGATTTATTTCATTACCCCTGCACTGACATTATCCAAAGCATCCTACAGAACGAATCTAAAGGTATACTCTATTCGAAAGCTTCGCAGATCGCTCAAGAGAATTGTAATAACAATGAGCTGTATTTTGATTTTCTGTAAGTATTTTTGGTTTTACTTTGTGTCGTATTTTTTCTTGTTACTGAAGTTCTTTTTTTGCTATTTCCTAAATTGCTTTTTTTAATTTATTTTTCCATTTTTTACAATCTCATGTATTCTACTAATAGTTCTAGTGAATAGCATAAAATGTCAAAGAAATCTTCTATGCAAAACCAAACATTCGAACTGTATACACTTGATATAATTATATGCCACCGTATAATTAAGAACTTCGTTAGTTTATAATCTATCAGTATTATTTCCGTTAAATTATAAACTGTCGAAAAATTGTAATAGATTATAAACTAACGGTTCTCACAATCTAACGGTGACATAATACACAATTAGGGTAATAACAATAAATTATGGTCGGTCGATACAAATCTTTGACTGTTTGATATTAATCTAATTAATAGTTGTATCAAAACCAGACATCTTTTGTCACGGACCAGACGTTTAAAACCTACAGTACATTCATTATAACTTGATCCGTGACGCGATTTGATAGCACTGAATTTTTCAGTCTTGTGATCGGTATATCGGTAGTACTGTTCTGTCAGTCGCCATTTTGAACTCTATTGGTATTGATTTCTCTACTCTATTGACTCTATTGAATTTAAGACTACAACATTCAGTGCTACCAATTGCGTTACGCGTCAAGCTATAATGAACGCACTGTAATTAATCTATTACATAATATCACGCCAATAATCCCCGAAAGGTTAGGCAGACATTAATACATAAATAACACTAATAAATTAATATCACTGTTGGGGTTAGAGGTTTAATGTTGCAGATTAAAGCCCCATACTCTTTGGGAATCAAAGTTGCACAACATGTTTTGTGTAGCGGGAAACATGTTGCCGACAACATGCAACATAATGATGCAGTGTTGCTGGCAATACGCTAAAGGCTCGTGCAGACTAGCGCGACTAGTCGCGCGACGTTACACCGGTAAATTGTTCTACCGTGAAGTTTTCTTAGAAATTATTTTGTTAGAGTCGCGTCGCGTTTGCGCAACATTGTTGCCAGCAACAGTCGCTATTGCGTACAACAATGGTGCACCTAGCTTCTGACGTTTCATAAGCCCTTGTAACCTACAAGGGCTTATGAAACGTCAAATGTTATGAAATGTCAAATAAAATATTTTGAATTGAATTGCTCAACTGTTTCTCAACTTTATTTCTAATGAATACGGTTTAACACACCTCGTTTAGCACATATATTATATAAATACATGTAAATAAATTGTGTTAATAGAACCCGCTCGAAATAAATTGGCCTCAGTAAGGACATTGAACCCAACCTATTATCACAACAATCATAATATTATCTAAAAAAAGCAGTGACACCACTAACTAGGGTGTGAGGGTGTGACCGTCGGACTATAGGTTTCGAGTTCGAACCCAAGCCACGCACCTCTGAGTTTTCGGATTCATGTGCGTATTGTATAATTATCATTTGCTTTAAAAACGGTGAAGGAAAACATCGTGAGGAAATCGGCATGCCTGAGAGATATTTCTCGACGGTTTGTGAAGCTAAGTCCTCTGCCCATGGGCAGCTTTAAAGCTCTGACACCAAGTTAGTCACTAATCACACGAAAATAATAACAAAATCTAAAAAAAATATGTCACGTAAGTGTTTTGTTATCCGTAGGCATGAGCAGAACGTAGATGAGGTCAAACCCTCGACCATCGACGTGAAGGAAAAGATCACGGCAGTATGCTTTCTGAGAGATTATGTACTTGTGGGGACTAACTCCGGTGTCATTAAGGTATGTTGTCTGAACTAACATTATACATAGTAATTTTTTGTTTATACATATTAAACCTCTGATGGGGTCATTGTACTCATCATTATGAACAACTTTCAGTATGGGACCAAAGCTGAAATCGCGAAAAAAAAACCGCTGTTCCATACATTAAGGCTGCCTGTCCACTGGAGCGGAGAGGAGAGGAGAGGAGCGGAGATGTCACAATATTAACCAATAGAATCTAAACTCCGCTCCAGAGGTGCGATTCTATTGGTTAATATTGGCACTTCTCCGCTCTTCTCCTCTCCTCTCCGCTCCAGTGGACAGGCAGCCTTATGTTCGCATATGTCGTCAAAATGTAGAGAACAGCTGACTTTTTTTCGCGATTCCACACAGTCTCTTTTAAAGTCCAGACATAATTACGCTCAGGCCATATGAGAACCATGTACATAAGTATCTGAAATAGTCTTTTGAGGAAAGAACCACACAGATTTGAGTGGACCTGTCCAGTCAGTGCAAGAAGTTGTCAGTAATCGCGGAGTTCAACTCTGAACTTAAGGAGCTTATAGGTCATCAAGACGACATCAAAGGTCCCTAATTTCCTTCAGGCCAGAAATATGATCACTTTTTTCTTGTATCCAGTTCTTCCACATCTTCACAAACAAACTCAGGAAGGAGCTCCGCGGTACGGGCTCGCCAATCAAATGGATCGGAGTGTCGTTAACCAAGAACCCACCAATCGTAGCCGCGCTAGCCTATGATGGCGTCATCAAGCTGTGGTACGTCGATGACGTAGATAATGAAGAGACTGATGATATTATTGAAGAAGGTAAGTTTTTCTGTTATTTTCCTTTAATCTCGGAATGTGGAATATTTTATGAGATCGTTAAAACAAACACGTAGACACGAATACAAAGCCTAAAAGTAAAAAAAAATCTGCAACAGGCCAAATACACAATTTTTTTATTTATTTTTCTATTTCCTTTAATTTTTTTAGAAAGGCGTGTTGTTCATTTCTGTTTTACTTTATTTAGAGTTGGTTATATTTTTTGGTTCATGACTAATCGGTTATTCAGTTTTTTACTCGAAACTTATTATTCACGGGATGATCTGAAATATTCACAGAAATAACCATTCAAAATTGAACTACTTCAATTGTTATCCTTTCCAGAACCAGAAGAAGCCAACACTTACGCAGACACCGAACAAATTCAAGGCTCATACCTAAACTGTAGATGGTCAAACAACGAAGAGTACCTGATCATGCACACAAACAAAAAGATCATCTTCTACAACCCTTCTCGAAATCAGAAGAACAAAATCTTCAAGACTATTCAAGACTTCGAAAGGGACCGGGAGATTTTGTGCTGTATCCCTTGTAACTATGATAAGAATATCATTGTGGCTACGGATGGCATTGCCAAGTGTGTGGATGTCATCGATTTGAAGACTAAGGAAAGGGTGATCACGTTTGAAGAGTCTGATATAGTTCTAGATATGGTAACAGTTCCTCGTAAGTACCAATGACTATACTTTATTTACTTTATACTTTATCGACAGATGTTGTCCTTCGAAAATTTACTACTAAAAGCCTCTAAAAAGGACGTTTGTTTTTTCCCGGTTTTGAACATTTTCCGAGAGACATTTCAAAACAAAAAATGGCCATATCGGTACAGCCGTTCTCAAGTGATGTGCTTGAGAAACTCATTCCATTTTTATTTAGGCAGTGTATAGAGTGGCACCAGTGGCACTCTATCCCTATCGGATAAAGTGCCACTACAGGCACCCTAGTAACACCGCCTCGGCCCGGCCAAAGTGCCGCAAGCATTGGATTGTCACTGTCACTAAGTCACGTCACTTGGTATTTTGTTTGATTGTCGAGGGTTAATCGCTGTAAAACACCATATTCCCAAAACATTACATTCTCTTGTGCCTAAACGGACCGTGGCACTTCGCCGGCCGCTACCGCGGCATCGCTACGCTCGCTCGGCTCGTGGGTTGTGTGGTCACAGTTCTAACCTAACCTAACCTAAATATCAAGTGACAGTGACAATGCAACGCTCCCGGCACCCTAGCCGGGCCGAGGCAGTGACACTAGAGTGCCACAAGAAACTCGCGGCACTCTATACACTTCGTTTTATTTATACAACCTTAGTTGTCTACCCTAAAAAAATCTGCTGTTCCCTACATTTTGACGCAATAATAATATGCTAACATAAATGTAGGGAACAGCAGATTTTTTTTTCGTCATTTCAGATTTAGATCGATAGTGAAAGTTTTTCATAATGATGAGTACAATGACCCCTTAAGAGGTTTAGGGTAAACGAAAACTAAGGTTAAGTATATAAATTTAGCCCGATGCATGACAGTGTCAAACCTCACTACGAAAATCGCTCTTTAGCTAAGAAAATTATAGGCGCTGTCTAAATTTTAAGTTCTGACACCTTTTAACGTGTGACACTGTCGCGGTGCGCATGCATTATTTTTCATAACACCACGTTCCGTCTGCGCCCCGTCCACGTCCTAACGCCGTCCAGTAAGCAGCAACATTAAATATATAATTGTAGTCTGTGAACATTAACTAGTATTAGTCATTCTCCTGCCCTTATCTAGTAGTACTACTAGGCGAACTAAACTACTTATCTCTCCGAAGCGACAGCGTATGCGCAGCGGAAACACTGAAGGGCAGTAGCGCGCGCGGGGTGGGACGTGCTAAACATCGTCACGGATATTTTTCCTGACCCTTGAGTGCCATGTCGCCGCCCCGTCCGCTCTTACGTATACTTTTTCTATCAAACGATGTTTCCAAAAATTGTCGTCCCGTTCCGTAAAACAACGAACGTCAAAATTAGATAAGACAGTCCCCAAAAACGGCCACCCGCTCAGCACTTACTAGTGCTTTAGCTGGGAAAAAGAAGTGGCGCAACAAACTCCCCAGCAGCACAGCTGTCTGTTTGGTTAGGAAGACTTGATTCCATACAATAGTACGCAAAATAAATTACATTGCGCAACACAAACCATTAGTTACAGTTTAGTCAAAAACCCGATAATCTGACAACCAGTCCTTATCAAGGGGTATGGCGTTACCTATTAACTGTGTTGTGAAGGTCAGATAGGCAGTCGGTCCATGTAAAATACTGGTATTCAGCTGCATCCGGTTAGACTGGAAGACGACCCCTACATAGTTCGGAAAAGGCTGGGCAGATTTATATTAATAACGTATTCACGACAACATTTTTCCGTATACTTAGTAAATTTAGTAAGTATTGACGTCACGGATAGATTTATGCAATCGTGACAACTAATGACGTCATAAAAAAAATTGTAATTTTGATCAAGTTAAATTTTATGCAAATTGTTTTGTCAATACAATAATATATTTATTTTGATGACGCGATATGCGCGTCATATCGCGTCATCAAAATAAATATATTATCGTTTAAGGAAAAAGAAATTCATATCCTTGATTTATTTGAATACCTAAATACTTACTACTTAATTATAAATCTTAGCTCATTTAAGTCCTCCCGTGGTCGTAATAAATATCTATCTTGTATTAACAAGTATTTATTATTTGACTTAACTCATATTTTATCGGGAGCCCCCGATTCTAACTAGAATTTGTATGAATCACTTACATGAAAATCTAACTTTTACATTACAGGTAGCAACAAAATCATCACGTTAAAACCCAACGAAATTATGGAGCACGAAATCAGAGTAAACTCAAACGCGCTCAAAGCAAACACGTGTCGATGTAGGCGAGTGATCGTGAGCGATGATATCAAGGAGAATATGTCTTTCTTGACCATTGCCGTTAATAAGACTGGCACGTTACTTTTTGTGGCAACCGATGATAGTAGAGTTGTATGCGTTGACTTGAAGACTTATGCGCGTAATTTTGATTTGGATAATCGGAGAGGGTAAGTTTTAGCATATTAGCATAATGAGGGAATTCAAAAGCGGTTCCTACGTTTCTTGCAGTAAAGCTTCGTGTATTTTTCGTGCTTTTCTGTTTTCGTGTCTATTTTTATCATTTACTAGCCTTCGCCCTCGATGTCTTTATAAATTATTGCTTATACAGGGACCAAAAATACACGTCATAAAAAAATATATAGATTCCTCATGTCTAGGAGTATTCGAAAATACCCTATGTATGATCCGCGATTTTTTGTAGTTTTCGAGTTATAATTTTTTTTGTAATTTTTTCGAGTTGTCTTGCCGGTGGAGCTTCAAAAATTAATATATTTTTTGTAGTGAGTATTTTCCAGTTTTTTTTTTTTTGCGACAGTATCGTCTTGAATGTTACTTTCATACATAAAATAATAAACTTGCTAATATTCCTGCAAGTTACTCAAAAAAGTATCGATAGCAGGAATTTAAGTTTTTAGTGGTAAGACTGAAATTTTCAACTTCAATTTAAAAATACAAATTGAGGTTCCATATTCTAGCTGACTTTAAAAAGTATGCACGTTCCTAAGCTACGCAAAAAATAAAAAATAGTTAGTACTTAACCTTCTAATAATTCCCTGTAATCGGCCTTCGAAGGTTAGGCTAAAAATCCTTTTAAGCTTTAAAATAGGTGGTCCAATTAGTGACGCCATAAAAAAAAACTGGAAAATACTCACTACAAAAAAGACATGAATTTTTGAGGCTCCACCGGCAAGAAAACGCAAAAAAAAAGAATAACTCGAAAACTAAAAAAAATCGCGGAACATATATGGGGTATTTTCGAATACCCCTGGACATGAGGAATCAATTTTTTTTTATGACGTGATATAGCATTCTATTGATGAAAGATTATTTTTAATCCGTCCAGAAGTTTTTGAGTTTATTCATTACTTACAAACAAACATACAGGGTGGCAGGGACATCGACGCGAAGCCGGTTACCATGGATTCAGTACATGGTTCTGAACCCCCCCCTGCGTTGAAAATTTTCGTCGGTTATTAAAAAAAAAATCTGCTGTTTCATAGAAAAGTGCAATACCTACGCGGTCAAAATGTATGGAACAGCAGATTTTTTTTTTTATAACCGCCGAAAAATTTCAACGCAGAGGGGTTCAGAATCATGTACTGAATCCATGGTAATCGGCTTCGCGTCGATGTCCCGGACACCCCGTATACAAAAATCTTTTTTTTTTCTTTACAATATTAGTTTAGTAAAATAATATTCATTTAATTTTGCCAATTGCTGTTTTGAAAAAATATATATTACGAGATGACGCTTTTGCTTGAGTAATTTGTGCTTGCCACACCTCAATATAATATGCGAGAGATATTTCTCGATGGAATGTGAAGCCAAATCAGAGGCCCTTGGTCGGCTTTAAAAGTCTGGCACCAGGTTAGTCACTAACCACATAAAAAATAAATAAAGAAGAATGTAATATAGGAGAAATCATAATGAAATGCAAGGTTTTGTTTTAAGCAACCGCTTTAGTATCAACTTTAAAAAAACCTAGGTCTTTATTTGAGTGGTTGGAGGAATTGACCACAGAACTTTCCAGGTGCAACTTAAATGTGCTTTCGACTCGAGTTTGAATTTTGAATCCTGATCCAATTTCAGGAATGTAGTTGCAATGGCAGTTAGCGAAATGATGTGGGATGAGTTTGAGCCCGGATCTGATGTACTTCTCACAGGCACCGGATGTATCGAAGATTCAGCTAAAGTGTGGTACTTGGATCCTTCTTATGTTTCACAAACAGCGCAAAGGAATGGGTAAGTAGACTGTAGCCGATCTCATTAATTTATGTACAACATCTTATACCTGTACCTACATTCATAGCAAATAAAGTTCTCATTCTGATTCTGATTTAAGTGCTATAAGTCAGTTGTTTTTTTTATCAAAAGTTTTTTTTTTACATTATATTATTGCCTTACACCGAGCGAGAGAAGTCTTGATTCCGGTTGTCGAGAGCAACAAAAAAACTTCGTAAAAACCAGTCATTAGCGAAGCCATTTTCCTCTTACAAATGTCAATAGGTCATCTTTAGACAAAAACTATAAACAACATGACGCTGCGAATCGACCGGAATTACACAAACCTGTTCTAAAACGAATCTCATAATTTCGTTAAAGATCAAAACACACAAAGCGGGTGCGTCGGGCAAGTCGGACCCGGAGCGGGTCGGGTGTATACAAACCCGACGTACACCCGTTCCGACCCGCGCCCGACATGCACCTGCTTTATGTTTTGAGCTTAAACCCTGCCTAACACTATTGCATTAATATATTTCTAGGAGAGTACGTCTAACAACGAAATTCGACGTCAGCTTTGTCAACCCATTATCGCCTCAGACGCCAAATTCGATATCACCAAACAGTGGAACAGAAAGTGCTAACAGCACACCAAGGAGGAATCAATCGTTTAACCATAGAGAAGTACCTGTAAAAGCGATGTTAAAGAACTCGATGAGTTTGGACAGGAGTTCGTTAAAACCACTGAATTTGAAGGGAATTTGCAATAATAATGATGGTGTTTTACAACCTTTATTGGCTGTGGTCGATGATAAGAATAATATTCAGGTATGTTTTACAATAATAACACAAATAACTTCATCATCATCATTTCAGCCCAAAGACGTCCACTGCTGGACATGAAAGAACCGGTCGAAACGGCGCTGCCTGGGCTCCCCCAAGCCCGGGGACGCCTATGTCCAGCTGTGGACAAATAACTTAAAAGCATAACAACTTGACAATTTTTTTGTTCTTTCTTTGCTATGCTAAAAATTTCTCGGAGCCTAGTAAAACTCTGTTAAACTTTCTAAATTGCTTCTGATGGTAACGAAACTGTGTAGTGTTTATATGATTTGAAAAGGCCTTTAACGACAATGGACAATGTGGGATCACAAATACATTTACCAAGAGTGTCGGTACTTTAGGAATTTTCTACATTGACCATTCAGTGACCATCTTTACATACCAAGACCCCTCCGTGCATCGGAAAGCACGTTGAGCAGTTAATCTGTCATCAGCCGTCGGCGGCTCAGCAGGATCTTTGACAGTCGTTACGGGTCGTCAGAAGCCCGAAAGTCTGACAACCAGTCTTTCCAAGGGGTGTCGTATTATCCAGTTACTGGGTTTAGGAGGTCAAATAGGCAGTCGCTCCATGTGATATACTGGTATTCAGCTGCATCCGGTTAGACTTCAAGCCGACCCCAACTTAGTTGGGAACAGACTAGGCAGATTGATTTTGACCATTCATTTTCAACTCCGTCACATCAAAAAGTTAATGAATTATTGTTGATAATAAAATCATGATTTGACTATAATATTTTTTTCGCACCTACCAGGTAATGCGCGGCAGAAAAGTACTAACAGAAATCACAGAAAAGTCAGACGAATATATTACCAGAGTGAAGATCTCCCCGTGTAATCAATACATTATCTACGGCCTGAAATCTGGTGCCGTCAAGAAATATACCCTCCGTACGAAAGAAAATGTCGCCATCATGGATGTTAATAGCCCAGTGCAATACTTGAACTTTGTTAATCCTAATTTGTTAATCGTCGCGGGAGAGAATAGGTGTTTGATGGCTTATCGATTGATGTCGAATGGAGATTGGAAACCAGAAATGATGCAAAGAGGCAATAATAATCTTGGGTCACAGGAGATACTGAATGATATTCAGGGTAGGTTTTATTACTGTTTATACTATGCCTGTATACCTGTTTGTTACTGGATATGAGCAATATTTCCAGGATAATGATATCCTAAAATATCATCAAGATTGTGCCGGAATATAGCTGTTCGTCGTGGACATGGTACGACAGTGGCTCCACTGACATCAGCTCTGTCATCAGAAGACAGCCGCCACGCAACCATCGATGCCACGCTCTGCTAGAGTAATAATAATAATATAATAAAAAATAATAATACACATGACATAGTTCACGCACATAACACAATTGAATTTTTCGTAGATTTAAGCAAATTTTGTATTTAGTGTTTTACCTTTTTACCTGAATAAACTTTTGTTATTATTATCTGCTAGAGTGACAGTAATCAGCCAATATCACTCTTATCCGACTCTTCGGTGATTCCTAGTAACTTCGTAAGGCAATTAGACGGGTTGCGCCATTTGCGGTGCACCGTCAAGCTTTATACAAAAGTGCTCATGTAGAAAGCTATGCTAGAAAACTTTGTTCTGGCTTAAAGTGAAATACATACTCATTTGAACTATATTTCTTAGGGGCTTTATCACACTGGCGATTTGCGATTGAATTATCAGCGAGGCGATTGTTCAACGCGCTCGCTGCATGTTCGTAGTCCACTTGTGCGCACCGCGTTTCCGTAACGAGAGCGATTGACAAGAGAGAGCGAGACGAGCGAGGATACAATATTGTGAAAACGCGTAGTCGCGGCTAGCTCGCTTCGCACCCACGGAAAGCTCGTTCACGAATTGCCTCGTTGGAAATACGCTGGCAATTTCGTCAATGTGATGACGCTCTAAGAGTCAACGTATTAGCTAACAAATTGGTATCTAAAGGGTGTGCTAACCGATTTCCAGTAAATGGTGGTCCAGTCCATACAAAAACATTAAGCCTAGATTTCATGACAGCAGCTGTTGATCACAGGGTCCATTTTTTAATTCTACGTTTCTTTTCTAGGAGTCAAGAAGAAGAACGGCCATTTAGAAAGGCTGTCAAGTTCGAGCAGCGAAACAAGTATTGGTTCAAGAGACCGAGCCTTCCCCAACGGAGAACACAAGAGCCTTTGCAAAGGCAGTGGTCTCGTAGACTGCTTCTTTGTAAAAGACCTTGGTATCATCACGGTAGAGTTCAATGCGACGATCAAACTGTGGGCGGACACTAATTTGAAGTTACTGACAATACTGAATGGAAGGCAGTCGGATGTGTTTATCAGTTTGGCGGCATTGCAGAATAATGTTCTCGTCATTTGTGAGAAGAAAAATACAGCGTTTCAGGTATGTGTTTTTTGTATTGTCTTAGAAAAACCCTTTGCCGAACTCAGGACCTCATGCTCAGCAATAGCTCTTGCGAAAACTAGAACAACGAGGCAAATCTAAAACCAATAGATAAAAAATAGGAAATAAAAATAAAATCAATTGAAGAAAGTCTAAGTAGACGATAAAGCTAAAGGCCGGTGTGTCTCCGAATCGGAGACAGGTCGCCCATTCCGTCAAGTCACACTGTCGCCGAATCGGCGACGGTGATTCACGCGGCTTAGATCTCATCCTTATGCACCGCATATTTGACATTGGAGCGTTTTCTCTTATGCACCTATGGGGTATCATGCTACATTCAAGGAAAATTATAAGTACAGTACGACACAACTTAGATGTAGCCTACATACGAAAATACGTAGCATACGAAAATTTCATTCATTCCTTTCAATTTTACAAATGTTTATTAGTTATATGACTTCACGAGTTATTGCGTTTGCGTAAAGATAATTTTCACCTAAAGCAGTAATAAATATTGGTGATTTTGAAGGCACACTCAGTTCAGATGGCGATCGGTTTTACGAATTTTGTCGATGCTACATCTAACAGGAGCTCGTGGCTAAGTAATAACAAGCCGCACGGGTCGATCCATCAGGTTAAGCTACGCTTGCCGGGGTTGGTCAGTGGATGGGTGACCATCTTTACATACCGAGACTCCTCCGTGCCTCGGAAAGCACGTTAAGCAGTTGGTCCCGGCTGTCATTTGTGGATCTTTGACAGTCGTTACGAGTCGTCAGAAGCCCGAAAGTCTGACACCCGTCTTACCAATTGGTATCGTATTACCCAGTTACTGGGTTGTGGAGGTCAGATAGGCAGTCGCTCCATGTAAAATACTGGTATTCAGCTGCATCCGGTTAGACTGGAAGCCGACCCCAAGATAGTTGGGAAAAGGCTAGGAAGATTGATTGTCGATGCTACATCTAAGTTGTGTCGTACTGTAACACCGATTTTTTTTGTATGTCAAAAGTGATTTGGCACGCAGAATTTTCTCATGCTCTATGAGCATTTAATTTTGTATATTTACAGACGTTCGAACTAAAAACAGTAAACAACCAAGTGGAACTTCAAACTATTCAAGAAATGAGATTGAACAATGTTATTGTGTCGTGTGACCTCACTTCCGACGGAAATGTTCTAGCGCTGGGACTCGACTCTGGAAATGTTGTGGTAAGTTTTTCTAGGCTTTTTTGTTACTTCGAAAAATGTCGTATGAACCAAATGTTAAAAAATGTTTTGCTTTATCGTCCCCTCATTCCATTAATGTAAAACAAATAAAGACAAATTACATCAATTGCGTGTGTGGGGTCGTTCAAGTATTACGTAAGCAGATTTATTACAATTTATACCCCCCCCCCCCCCCCCACTCCTCCCCCTTGTCAGCAAAAGTAAGCAAAGCTCTTACCCCCCCCCCCCCCATGCTTACGTAAACATTGGTAAATGCATTAGTGGGAATCCCCGTATATGCGTTTCGTTTTCAAGCATCGACAGTGTGTGGGTTGGCATATGTGTAAAAAAGTTAATAATTACTGCTGACGTAATCACCATCTAGGAGATGTTGCGGATGCCGATTTTTTCATATCCGCGGTTGCGGATGCGGATTTTTTAAGGTTCACTTCGCAAACAAACACGTAATGATTTATTTACAAGAAACAAATGATGCACCACAAGTTCACAACAAACGCGTCTGATCTTGTGTCACCAATTTTTTCGCTCCCTTGGTCATTGGCACGCACGTGCGAACGGCACGCGCCATTCACCGGCCCCGCCCAATTTCTTTCTTGTCGCATCTTGTATTACATTCGCATCCGCATGAACATCCGCATTCATTATTGCGGATGCGGATGCAGATGTCCAAATCTATGCGGAAGTTTCGCATTTGCGGATGCGAATATTCGCAACATCCCTGCTAGACCCACCCCCCATGTCATCAAAAATAAGCAAAGTCAAAGTCAAAGTCAAAGCATTTATTTCAAATAGGCCTTTGAAGGCACTTTTGAACGTCAAAATTTACAAATTATAGTTATTATATATTATTGATTCTACCGCCCCTTCCAAAATGTAGTTTTCGTATGGAGAAGAATGGGCAAGAAACTCCACCGTTACTCTTTTAAAATGTTTTACAATATTTTGTATAAGTACATTATTTATATAATTATAATATGTGAAGACGATGCACCTAGAATAAAATTACTGTATACAGTAAGAATAATTTAAATTGGAGCAAACGACAGATACATTAATTATGTGGTAGATACATGGTGTTCACATATTCACAAACATTGTAAAAATAGATGAATCTACTAAAAATTTACAATTAATAAGTCAGTGTGTGAGGAACTAATCACAGGATGTAAAATCAATGTCATATAATGAAAAATAAATACAATTAAGTAAGCAACCAGTTTGATTTTGTTTAGACTCTAAATTGTCCTATGGAGCAGGACCAGCATGTTTCCAAGCATTCTTATCTTGGATATAATCCTCTAATCTGTAATATGCTTGTTTAGAAAGTGTACTTTTTACATGAGTTTTAAATTTTCTTTCATTTAATTGTAATATATCACAAGGTATTTTGTTGTAACATTTAACACAGTACCCCATAAAAGATGTATGTACTTTAGATAATCTGAAAAATGGTTGATCTAGTTTATCTTTATTTCTAGTATTAAAATTATGTCTATCACTTATTTTATTAAAAAGATGTAGATTTTTCCTTACATACATAATATTTTCATAAATGAATTGGCAAGGAACGGTCATAATATTAATCCTTTTAAATAGTTCCCTGAGAGATTCGCGACGACGGAGATCATAAATGGCTCTGACAGCTCTCTTTTGCAAAATAAAGATAGATTCAATGTCAGCAGCCCGACCCCACAGTAAAATGCCATACGACATAATGCTGTGGAAGTAGCTAAAATAAACCAAACGCGCGGTTTCTACATCTGTTAACTGTCTGATCTTTCTAACAGCATAAGCGGCCGAGCTTAGCCGCCCCGCAAGAGATGTTATATGAGGTCCCCATTGTAATTTCTCGTCTAGCGTGATTCCCAGGAAAACCGTTTGATTAATAAATTCCAGTTTTTCTCCATTCAATATAATGTCACATTCGCTACTTCTAACATTAGGTAATTTAAATCTAATGCATTTGGTTTTATTTTTATTCAGTACCAAATTATTTACCGTAAACCAATCTTGGACCTGAAGAATAGAGCTATTCACGTCGTCAAGATTTTGCGACCGTCGGTTGATTTTAAAGATCAATGATGTGTCATCTGCAAATAACACCATCTTCGGTTGATTTTGAAGTAATTGGGGTAAATCATTAATATAAACTAAAAAGAGGAATGGACCCAATATCGAACCTTGAGGAACGCCCATTGCCATTTCAGACCCTAATGAGTTTATGCCGTTTACTTGAACTTTAACCTTTCTATCTTTCAGGTAAGATTTTAGTAAATCAAGAGCTGTATTCCTAATCCCATAATGCTCCAGTTTCAGCAGAAGTGTCCCATGGTCTACGCAATCGAACGCCTTCGAGAGGTCGCAAAAGATTCCAATGGCATCTTGTGCTTCTTCCCAGGCATTAAAAATGTTCTTTATTAGGGTGACACCGGCGTCAGTAGTACAACGCCCTTTGGTGAAACCGTACTGTTGTTCATGAAAGATGGAGTTTTTATTAAAGTGACGTAACATTTGATTGAGCATCAACTTTTCAAACACCTTACTGAGAACTGGTAGAATTGACACAGGCCTATAATTGTTGGGTTCTTTACTATCACCGGATTTGAACAATGGAACTACTTTACTGTGTTTCATGAGATCCGGAAAGACTCCTTGGTCCACACTGTTGTTAAATATGAAAGCTAAATAGGGCGCAATGGTTTCGATAATAGATCTACAGACTTTTACAGACATTCCCCAGAGATCTTCTGTTGATTTAATTTTAAGATCTTTAAAAGCTTTTATAACAGCCTGAGGGTTTGTATGCTGAAACCTAAAATCCAAAGGACATGCCTTCACATTCTGCCTAAGTAAGGCAGCAGAAAGCGCGGGTGAGGAATTCAATGCTTCAGTAGTTTTAAGGGGAATATTAGTAAAAAAGTTTTCAAATTCCTGAGCTATTTCTATATCTGAGTTGATAGGGCCATGTGCAGTCTCTAAATTAAATTCAGTATTTCGCTGTTTTTTCCTACCTGTTTCATTATTTATTATTTGCCAGGTAGTTTTTATTTTATCCTCAGCTGATTTTATTTTATTACTAATGTAAAGAGCTTTGGCTATTTTGCACACCCTTTTAAACGTTTTTGAATATTTTGCAACATACTTATGAAAGCTTGTATTGTTCATATGTTGCTTTAGTCCATAAAGTTCAAATAGTTTTTCCCTACTTTTACGAAAAGCAAAAGATAGACCCCCCGCCCCCCTACATTGCTTACCTAAAACTTTAACGACCCCTGCTGATTTGTTCAATGAATGAGAGTATTACAGTTTTACACCCGTATATTATAAAATAATCTTTAAATAATCCTCGTTCTCTTTCAGGTATGGAACGTCAGAGGTGGACGTCAACTGAGCTTACTAAGGCACCACAAGTCCAAAGTCCATTGGTGTTCATTCTCCCCCGTCCCAGACCGTTCCAACCGCAACTCGATGACGTCATCACCGCATGCCGTCCAATCACCGTATCACTTTTCATCACCACAAGATGATGATGTAGATATCAAACAACCACCGCTTGTACTAGTTACCATGGCAACCGAGATTGTTTGGTGGAATCTCACGCAGGTTATGAAGACGCAAAAGCAAAAGTTTGGAAAGAGGTTAGTCGTGTTTCTCTATTTATTTGAGCAATTTCAGAATGACTAGACTTACTTTATTGACCCCTATTTAGTAATTCCGTCCCTGATCAATACTACCCTTAGGCTTTCTATTTTTCTTTTTTTTTCATCCGCTGTACTACTCTTATTGTGAAAAAATAATTACTTTATAGACCCCTATTTTGTAATTCCGTCCCTGTCGAATTTAACTACCTCTAGAAATAATCCGAACTAATATAATATTATAATAAATGCGAAAGTGAGTTCTATTTGTTACGCTTTCCCGCTAAACCGGCTGAACAGATTTGGATGAAATTTGTCACATGGGTAAACCATGACCGGGATTAGGACATAGGATATTTTTATCCCGATATTCCTACGGGATCCAGACTTATGCAGGTGAAACCGCGGGGCGCAGCTAGTAAAGGATAATTAAACATTACTTACAGAACATACAACGCTATGACACCGATCGGCAGTCCGTTAGAGAATAGATGTGACACTCCAAACGCAAATAGCAGCTCAAACGCCACATCGTCGTCACCTTGCAACTTCTTCTTCCGTGATGGTTACCTACCACAGCAATGCTGGAAGCTTATTTGGAAAGGGAAGTCGTAAGTATTTGTTTTTATTTCTAATTTATTATAACTCTGTTTACTGTAAATTGCAGTTAAAGTATAATAGGGATCTTGTTAGTAAGACTTGACGAGAAGCGATATTTAGGGGTTGTCCATAATCACGTGATGTGTTTTAGCAACTTTTTGACCCCCTCTCTCTTAGTGATGTTTTAGACTAAGCCCCTCCCCTCACCGAAAATCACGTGTATTTTCGGTATCTTAAATCTAATATTTTATTTATTTATCTTTAAAAAAATCATTATATTTTATCTTTAAACAAAGCTATAATCCTTGACAGGCATCGGCGAGTCAAGGTCACGCGCCGCTTTTCGGTTTAGAAATCGCGCGTTCAAAGTAAAATTTAATACAAGTGATATCTACCCGCCCCCGCCCCCCCTCTACCCCCTGTGATATTTCGTGATGTTTTCCGAACCCCTTCTCACCCCCTTTCGAGCCTCACGAGATGAATGGACGATCCCATAAATGTACGTCAGGCGTATCTAGGGCAGACGGCCCTGCTGTTGACAAGTTAATATTTTTACGAAGGCTTTTACTTCGGGTACATTTCACAGAAGAATTAGATATTTTGCACACCAACATTAGCGACCCCACGATAGCACAGCTGTTATTCATTTTCTACTCTAATAACCTCAGTAATCAATTGTATGTTGACCCTGTCATATTCATTTTCATGGCAGAAGAAACCTACGAGGTATACATGAAAATCTTGTGTTCACTATTCCTTTATATCCACAGGTGCAAACAAGGCTCCAAAAGGAAAGAAATCTTAGCATGTATTAAACTATCAGGTATGAACGCGAAGAGGCTAAGTCATGACGAGAAGTTCTCATGTTTTGTAACGGTCGACAATCCTGGCCATATCCATATCATGAACGTAATGCGGTCGAACAACACATAGCATAGAGCCACTGCCATTTAATGTTATGCCTTAGAAAAATTAATAATTCTTCGTATAAAAGTGAATGTATCGTTCCGGAAGCGTTCAAAATCGTGTTAGTTTTAGCATAGCTATTCAACATTCGACAAGTTTTCGAATCGAAAATGACACATTTTCAATTAATAATTACTTTCATAATTAATAATTACAAAATTATCGGGTTTTGGATTTGTGAAAAGACTTCAGAAGAGTCTTTTGATAACATTGATTGCTGTTCAAGGGGTGTTAGACGTGCGAGCAAGTATAGTACTTATGGCTCGGCGACCTTTCTTGTCCGTGTATCATACTAAGTACCCGTACTTTAAAACCGCTGAGTAAGTTCGTCGGCGATCCAACAGCTTTGATATTTTGCTCGTAGCCCGCCTTGGTTTGTAGTTTCGTACTCCGTCATCGCCGCGAGTCGCGAGCGATCCTTTTGCTTGAGATATGTGTAATGTTTGTTTAGTTTTGTTCAGAAAATTCGTTAAAATCGTGACACAGTGTGAGCTTCACCTGGGTCACCGAGATGGCGAGCCGAATAAGTTTACGAACATAAAAAAAACGGCGTACTTTAAGTTCGCACGTCTATCACCCACTTTCGATTAGGCACGGAAGCGTATCGAACGGTTGTGAATAGCTATGCAGGTCAGGGCGTATGATACGCCTAGTTTCACTTCTCTATGGAGGATTATTTCTTTCTATGGTTACGTGAAGCAATGTCCGCACCTGTATCCGATTACCGTCACTTGTTTGGCATCGCGCCTCGCTATAAACTATTCGATTATTTTGGTGCTATTGTTACTTGCTAGGTTTAAAAAAAAAACAATAAATTGTTGCCTTACGACATCCTACCCGTTGCTACATGCAATAAGCGATGTCGTCGACGGTGAAAGAGTAATAAACATTATCATATCAAGTATTGAAGACAATTAAGTTACAAACTGCTCAATGAAATACTTAAGGACTAAAAACTGCCTTGAAAGCATTTATTTTTATATAGTATAAACTTTTACTCATAACTTTTATTTTCTTTAAGGTGCTCACGGTTGTTTGTAGTTAGAATTTTGGTGCTGTTTTTTTTTTAATAAAAAATACGAAGTGTATAGAGTGCCGCGAGTTTCTTGTGGCACTCTAGTGTCACTGCCTCGGCCCGGCTAGGGTGCCGTGAGCGTTGCATTGTCACTGTCACTTGTTATTTAGGTTAGGTTAGAACTGTGACCACACAACGCACGAGCCGAGCGAGCGTAGCGAGCGGTGCCGCGGTAGCGGCTGGCGAAGTGCGGCGAAGTCCGTTTAGGCACAAGAGAATGTAATGTTTTGGGAATGTGGTGTTTTACAGCGATCTAACCTCGACAATCAAACAAAATACCAAGTGACGTGACTTAGTGACAGTGACAATGACAATCCAATGCTTGCGGCACTTGAGCCGGGCCGAGGCGGTGTTACTAGGGTGCCTGTAGTGGCACTTTATCCGATAGGGATAGAGTGCCAATGGTGGTACTCTATACACTGCCTAAAAAATATTTAAAGCACCATTTTTAAAGCCATTTGAATACTATTTTTATTTTACACCCGCTGCTGCGGGTGTTCATCCTAATGCCTCAGACGCGTAAATGACAAGTACATACTAAACTAGAATATTATTTGAGATTTTCATTTCTCTGTGCTAGTCCAGTGCATTTTCTTAACCACACCCTATTTTAAATGGATATTGCTTCACATAACCCTGTTATACTAATCATGAACAAAGTGTTATTTTAGAATAGTACATTTAAGTATGTAAGTATGAGATTATTGTAATGTTGATCCCACCAGTACAGGTATGCTTTATTTGATTTGGGTAAACTATATCCTCATTAGTCGCAAATTTAATTATTTTTATATCCTTTGGTTAAGTAGATGCAAGTCAAAAAAACTGGATTTGGGTGACCTGGATCAAACTAGGTACTATAATTTGAATGTTTTTGTATATTATAATAATATGTTATAGATAATAGTTAAAATCAATTATTTTATTTTTTTATGAATACACAGAAGGTTTTATGTATTACCACAGATGAATACAGATGGGACACTCCGCAGTTTAGGTATGAAGCTACAAGTACGTGGCGGGCCCGTCTTGCTGGGCCAATTCAGTGACTGTAACGTATTCAAAAGATCTAAGAGTCACGCGATAGAAAGAGAGGCAACTTCTAGGTGAATATAACTGTAGCCCTGTAGGTGATTAGCGCTGTGCGACCTGAATTGCACTTCATAGTGTATTAGCAAGAGTCGTTTATTATATAAATGATTTTATAGAGTGTCCCATCTATATTAATCTGTGGTATTACACCCGAACGCTATTATAAAAATAATTGTAATAATATGATAAAAGAGAAATAGTAAAATAAAATTCGGTACATCTCCAAAGTGAGTATCATAGTTACGTATGAAATATGTGCCATTTTTCGGCTTTATTAAATAATAATTAATTCTGGAAATGAGGTTTGAAGTAAGACATTTTAATGCTTTCAAAAAATTAAAAGTACATACGTAATTTATCTAGCAGTCCTTGTTTGTTCACTGTACAAAAAAAATGTAATAATGTGCACGTGAATTTCAAAATTACTCTCTATGAAGACAATTCTTAATTATGTTATTATGTTTAAGTCCATGATAGATCTCTCTGTTAAACCTAAATATAATTTGTAATTACGAACTAGTTAATATAATGGTGCTTAAATAATAAGACGTAGTTTATAAAAGTTTATATTTACCGACAACTATATTATATCTGTAGAAATATGGGACTATTTTCTGTTAACATGCTTCGTTGGGCTAATGGTCACAAGCGCTACTATTGATCATGAAGTCCTGGGTACGATTCCCAGGTCGGGCAAAGTGTTATTGGGTTTTCCCTCAGAAATTTCTCAGTAGCAGCCGGGAGTCTGGATTTGTGCCCGGTTGATGGCAATAGGCTCGCCCCCTATTACATGGGACCTAAACATAACGTTCTGGCGTAATATGGGTGTATACTGTATTTGTGTATAGGTACACCTCTGCCTAACCCTTTGGGGATTACAGGCGTGATGTTGTTATGTTTCTGTTAACGAAATCAAAACTAATTAAATCCGTTTTAGTTATAAATAAAGCACAATCCATCCATGCAATGATCCTAAAACATGTGAACTAGATACGGCATGGGACGAGACTTTTTTGCTAGGTAACCACGCACAAGTTTGTTATTTATACAAGACCACTGCAGTAGAAAGGCCGTATCCTGTTTAAATGCTCTGGGGTTGAAGGGTATGAAAAGGGTAGATTAGTTCTACCTTGTGGTGCATGCATTAAGTCCTAAGATGCAACCTTTAGGTGAACCCACTCGAAGGGAAGATAATGTAGAAAATAAACAACGATTTTATAATGTACATAATTTTATAATAAATCTTATTTTAAAGTTGTCGGATTTTATACTGTAAAATATTCTTTTGACTGAAAAGAATAATAATATTATGAAAAAAAGAGACTTTAACCTTTGTTGCAGTGGTTAGATTCAAAATTTTATTATTTTTCTAGAAAATTATAGCTTTATGTTAGTTTTTATGCCACTGCACAGAAAGGTTAATCAAAAATTACCGCCCAATTGCGTGTCTGTACGCGCATGAAGTAGGGTGCCGTAGTAACTAATGTGATATACGTAAAACTGAATCGTCATGTATCCAAGATCCGCCTAGTATACAAAATCGATTAAATACCAAAAAGGCATGTTGTACAATTTGTTTGTTCTGAAACCTATGTCAATTTCATGTAACTCGAAATAACCCTAAAAATAGGGGCCACTCGAGCACATTTCAATCCTTATTGAACAACAATCCTCTTTGGACTACGGCACCTTACAATTATAATGCTCAATTCGTATTTTTACAAATAGTATGTTATTTTTAATATAATGATAACAAACCAAGCATAATTTAATGATAATGCAATCTAAAAATTTTCTACAGTCTCAAATGTTCCAACTAACATCGAAATTATATTTTATTAAAAAAATTGGTTTTGTAATAAGAAAAAATATTTTTTTAAATATATTTTTTGATAATACGTTATTTTATTTGTAATACATATACAATAAAACATAGCTTAGCGTTTCATTCCTTATCATCAAAAATTTAGCAAAATGCTACTGTGCCACCGCCGCCCGGCGATTAACGAGACATGAGTAGAGCTAGAAACTACTAGTTGGCGAGCAGCGAGTCCACGACGGCGGCGAACGATTACGCGCTGGCATGCCTATGTACAGACGCCAGCACATCAAGTTACTACTATCTGTCAAATTTCTTTAATAGATTTTAAACTATTGCTAAAGAATAAGGTTCAATGTTGATTGGAAAAATTTGACAGATTAAAGTAGGTTGGTGTGCTGGCGTCTGTACCTAGCAGCATGATTCTCTCAGCAAGTGTCGACAAATGAGTACTCTCTTTGATAGCTCTTGACGCTCTTATCACTGCGACAAACTGGTACTCTCGGGCGGTGTGAACAGTCAAATCAACTATGTGTTTTACTTACACGGGACCTACAATCTTTTGTACGAAGAAGAAGGGGCAGACGTTGACTTGTCCCAACATCACACCGCTGACAAATAAGCATAATGCCAGTAAGTAAAAAGCTTTTGTAGTTCCCCGGGCTCCCCTATACATGCTAAAGATATGCTATAGATTTATTATATCTCTGGTAGGCTACAACCTAACGAGTCATTGAGAAGCGAAGCAGAATAAAGGATTGTGTGCTTTTTTAGTAAATACTTTGCTAAAACCTACCCTCAGGTCGTGGGACCACAAGTAAGCGGTCTTTAAAAGTAAAGGCCGCAAGAATCCGCGGGATGCGGGAAGTACAGAACCGGTCGAAATGGCGGTGCTTGGGGGAGGCCTATATCTAGCAGTGGACGTCTTTCGGCTGAAATGTCAGATTCGCCGCCCTAGGCAGATCCTTTCCGACCAAGACGATCCCACAACCCTCCTCCAGGAGAGCCGTAGACCAGTACAGTGCACAGTAACGCACACCGACACACGTTTCGAGTGCTCCGACCTCGGCGCCGAGGTCCGCGATCGCGACCCTCCCGAGTAAATGATACTCCCCCCCCGACCCTTGCTCGTCGATGCTGAGCCTGTAGCTTTAAATCCCCATCCCCATAATAATAATAATGATCTGATATTGATCCAGCCTGCCTGTTTTAATTTAGAATAGTTTTGCCCCTGGCTGGACTGTGTAGTCACGTCCTCAGAGGCCAGCTACGAGATGCACTAGATAAAAAAAAATCGGCTGAAATGATGATAAATTGATAATGACTCAGTCTCATACACACCTCGTAGAGTAATATGTTCTGTGATCTGTGATACACACATCGATTTTGAGAAAAGAATTTTCTGTAGATTGTCCAAAAAAAAAGCTTAAAAATAGTGGCGTGGGGAGTTACAATTTATTTTATTTCTTATAGGAAATAATATATTTCTCATTGCAACACTGTTGGTGTGTCCTCGCAAAAACTTTAAAATTAGGACTGAAAAAATATGCAGCAAATGAATAAAAAAAAAACAGCCAAGTGCGTGTCAAAACACGCGTGTTGTAATCGAATCGGTATAATTTATTATTTATCTATGTGTGTTGTTTGTGTTTAATGGTTTTATATTGATTTGACCGAATGCAAAAATGAGTTTGTATTGTATTCAATAGTATTTCTCGACAAAACTATAAACATCAGTGTATTAGTGGATTGATTTATTTTTCTATTTCGTTTACATGTATGGGAAGCCCACCCTTAACTATACTTTGCGTAATTTCACTACACCAAGTACACCATTGTTTAGCGGTGCCCAGAAAACACGTTTTTTCCAATTGGGTTACTGCGCAGCGAACAGTTATCTTCCGAGTCGCCATTAACTTTGAATCGAACTATACTAGGTACCTAATGTTTGGCATGCATTGTCATGCATTTAACTTTTTTTTTTGTTAGAAATCTTCTACGACAACTTACTAAAGTTTCATCACAATCGGTCGAGCCATTTTCGAGTTTTTGCGAGACTAACGCACTACTAACGTTACTTTTTGTTTATACTAAGCCTCTTCTCATCATTGGGTCATTGTGCTCCTTGTTATGAACAGCTTTCATTGCGGGAATAAAAGCTGGAATCGCGAAAAAAAATATTGCAATTTTATAGATTTATGTTCGCATGTTCGCATAATTTTCATCGATATGGTGCCTCCGAGTAAAATGGCTTTGGAGACATAGAATGAGGGTATTCTTCCCGTCTCCTTTCACGCGTACTGGACGTGAAGTGTGGAAGTGTAACTCCAATTTGAGGTAAATAATGATATATTCGTCACACACGTATTATAGTCTAATGTTAGATACACTGTTAACACTAATATAGCTAATTAAACTAGTAGGGACTAAAATATAAACTAATGACTTGAAATCTAGTCTGTGTCCCGCGAGTCCCTGCCCGCGACGCGCAGTGGTTCGAAATCGACGCTCCGTGGACATTGAAATCAAAATTTCTTTAGACGAGAAATAAAAATCGGAATGGCTTTATTTCAGTATTATTTATAATATTTGGTAATATGACAGCTATAGACAGCACCATCTCCGAAAAAAAAAAATTTAATATTTTTTTGTATGAAGAAAAACACAAAAGTCGTTTTTTCTCATAACTTAATAAAACTTAAAGCCTGCGGCTTACATGGGGTGTTGTCCTACATGAGGCGATTCCGAAATGCTATAACACGCACACCCATGCGCGCCGCTTCACTCACAGCAGAGTGTTGAATTTCGAGAAATTCAGTTAGAGATTTTTACGTTGATTTATGTGTGATCTTGAAAATATACAAAGTAATTGACTTTAGTTTGCTAATTTGATTAGTTATAATGAGAAATAATGGAATATACAATATAAAAATACTAAAAAAAACACTCAAATTGAGACTCATTTACAATATAAATAGATTTTGCAATCTTTCTTATAATAATTTAATTCGGTGTTAGTAGATACACAGTTTGACTTCTTAATTAACATTTTTTAAAAAAAGTACAAAAACTTATAACTAATACAGAAAAATACTAAGAATAGGCAATTGTATAAATAAGAAATATATTATTTCACCACTTCACTCAGAGCAGAGTAATGAACTTCAAGAAATTCAGTGGATTTCTCGAAGGAATTTAATACTAAATTATTTGATATCTTTGGGATAGGTGCACATACCAATGGGCAACGATAATTACATAGTAATGATTGTTTGATGTAAGCTGTTCGTAATCTCAAGTTTAGCAGGAAATCAATGCTTAATGCATGCTAATTAACTTATGATGGTAATTTAGTCTCATCTCATTAGTGCATGTTGCAAATATTGTTATCATCTGATATTTACAAGTACGGTTTGTCGACTTTGCATGCATGGATCAGATCCATGGAATGCCTGCTGCATATCGCTTACCGATTAGATTTAAAAAAATGGCAAGCCAGAGATGAAGCTAGTAAAGCAGCTTTGAAAAGTCGCAAACAGACGATACAGCGAAAATTTCGAGAGGAAATGGGACTCCTGGTGGATATCGTAAAACAAGGTTAGTTGATTTATTTATTTTGTATAATATCAAAGGGTTTTTTAGTTAGTGTAATACTATAAAACTTATCTTATAATGTTCTCATATCAGTATTTTTTATATAAAGGTGCTGGGACCACGAATGATGGCAACACGGCTAGAAAATTTTTCCAGTGTCCTGAGAAGACTGCAAATATCACTGGATTGAGTCAGGAGCTCATCCAAAAATTCGCAACTATTCTCCGTGTTGTATCATCAGGACAGTCTATTAATATTGATTTGTTTGCCAATTATCTCGACGAAACTGCGCAGCTGTATGTGGAACTGTATGGCTGGTATTTCATGCCTTCCAGTATCCACAAACTTCTGCTGCATGGAGCTGAAATAATAAAACATTTCAACATTTTGCCTATAGGAAAGCTATCAGAAGAGGCATCTGAGGCCCGAAACAAAGATTTTAGAAAACTCAGGGAACATCATACGCGGAAATTTTGTCGCAGAGCGACAAACCATGACATCTTTAATGGTTTCATCGTATCCTCAGACCCATATTTGTCAAGCATTCGACCTAAACTGACAAATAAGAGTAGAAATGATTTAACTGAAGAAATGAAGTCTCTTCTTTTAATTGACCCGGATACCATGGATAAGGAAAACATTGAATTTGTTGAGGTGCCAAGTATGATGGATTCTGATTTTGAATTCTTTGATAGCGATGCAGATGACGAAATTCAGTAGACAAAAATTTAATGTTTGATGTTTTTGTATAAATTTTATATATTTCTCAATTATACAATTGCTTATTCTTAGTATTTTTCTGTATTAGTTATAAGTTTTTGTCCTTTTTTTTAATGTTAAATAAGAAGTCAAACTTTGTATCTACTAACAACGAATTAAATTATCATAAGAAAGATTGCAAAATCTATTTATATTGTAAATGAGTCTCAATTTGAGTGTTATTTAGTATTTTTATATTGTATATTCCATTATTTCTCATTATAATTAATAAAATTAGCAAACTAAAGTCAATTACTTTGTATATTTTCAAGATCACACATAAATCAACGTAAAAATTTCTAACTGAATTTCTCGAAATTCAACACTCTGCTGTGAGTGAAGCGGAGCGTATGGGTGTGCGTGTTATAGCATTTCGGAATCGCCTCATGTAGGACAACACCCCATGTAAGCCGCAGGCTTTAAGTTTTATTAAGTTATGAGAAAAAACGACTTTTGTGTTTTTCTTCATACAAAAAAATATTAAATATTTTTTTTTTGGAGATGGTGCTGTCTATAGCTGTCATATTACCAAATATTATAAATAATACTGAAATAAAGCCATTCCAATTTTTATTTCTCGCCTAATGAAATTTTGATTTCAATGTCCACGGAGCGTCGATTTCGAACCACTGTGGACGGTTGACCTGTTGACGAGCAAACTTAGCTAGCGACCACAGAACATGTAAAACGCCTGCTAACGTTTGCCAACCGCGTCCCTGACAGAGGTGATCTTGGTTGGCGACCGGCAAAAATGTTTCAAGTTTTGACCGTAAACATCATCTACACGGTTGCAAACCTCCAAGGTCACCTCCTCTGTCGGGACGCGGTTGGCGACCGTGTAGCACGTCGCTAGTAATGGTACGGACAGGCGTGCTCAAAAAAAAGTATGCTCATAAGCTTGCTTAAAATGAGCATGCTCTGCAACTGTTCACATTTGCCAGCAATAAGCATACTTATTTTAAGCATACTCATAAATAAGCATGCTCAAAGCAAACTTACGGACAGACGTGCTTTTGGGCACCAGGCTCTCGGCCAAAATTGATGTACAAAGATATAGTGACAGTGCTATCAGCACAGAACTCAATAAAATAATCATATTGCTTGCAACGGAATTGTGTAAGAACATTTTGGTAAAAAAGAAAAAAACAACAAAAAAAAGGAGAATTTCGATAATATGACACAAAGAGCTAAGTTTTTTCTTCTCCCCAACTTGACATATTGAGGGTTTATTTCGTTTTTATCTTAAATTGATGCTGTCGCGGATCGAGATCGAATCGATAATAGCATGCTCTTAAGCAAACCTGTTCAGACGCGCTCGGAGCGGAGCACGCCCCCTTCTACCCGCACCTCAGGTATCGGTAATCGACCATGCTCCCTGCAAACAAGAATGCTTATTGCTGGCAAATCTGAACAGTTGGTTGTATACTAATGTGCGTTCACAAATACACCATACGTGATGCCACATGGCCATGGTTCATCCGGACGGACTAGAGGTGGGCGCCGCGGGCGCGGCGCCGAGTATTTGAAATTTAGTGCCGACTGAGGCGATATCAGACGAAGAAAGATAACTCTTTGTAAACAATGATAACGCTTTTAAAAATAGAATTTGACCAAAAATGTAGTAGTACTTTTAGATCCCAGGTTTTCAGGATTTATTCATTTAAAAATTCTTATTTAGTTTTGAAAGCTAAAATATCGCGTTTGAGCTCTACACGCGTCAAGAAAATAATTTTCATCCTTAAATATTGTAAAAACATTTAATTATGTAGTTTCCTGATTTCAATTTCAATTTCTACCTTTTGATAGGTTTAAAATTGTCCAGACTCCAGATATCGAGATAAATAAAGATTTGAGATTTCACTATTGTTTGCGATTGTAGTTTTGCCTTTATTTCCACTTTCAAGTGGGATTCCCAATAAGCTGGCAACATTATAAATTTGAAATTTCTTTTCAAACAGCAACGCCAACGTATTTTTGGAATAGACTGTCATCGAATTTCGATTTTATTCTTTTGATGAATAATTACATTTATCTCTGTCTCTATTGAGTGTTTCTCGTGCTTTTATGAACGATAAGGCTTATGTTTTTATTGACATTGTTTGATTTCTAATTATTGCTAGTGTGTACTGTGTAGCCAGTGATTTTGTAGAAGTATGGCCCAGTTCAACTACCTGAATGAAATAAATAGTTTGGCGACAATGGATGGGCCGATAACTCGAGGCCCTCTTCAGCGTTGGGCGAAGAAGTCCAATACTGAGAACATAAATCCATTGAGTACTTCATTCAAGAACCATTCGAATGTGAATTTGAGTGCTTGCAACCAGTCGATGCAAAAATTGTCTCTATCTGCGAATCAGAGTTGTAACAATAGCGTGCTCTCTAGTAACAAGACTCCGACGCGCAATGATAATAAGAAGGGCAAGAAGACGCCGTCTAAGAACAAATCTCCAGGTAAAGTTGTTGAATAAACTAAAGATAAGACAGAAGTTCTGATAAAAGTTAGCATGTGTTTGTTATAAGAGTCACTTAGGCTCTTTTTGTTCGCTTTCGCAGTCAACGTCAATTCTCCAGTAATTTTAGCAGCTATAATGCTTGTAAAGCAACCCATATTTTGTCTAAAACAGCTCTCTCGGCTATTTATACCCGCTATGTTACTTTAGAAAGTAAGCCTAAAGTCTTGAAGGAAAAGTTATCTGTCTATACCTTGCAGGTCGCTCAACCACGCCGACTCCTAACAAAGCTTCGAAGACTCCGAACAAAGCTGATAGATTCATTCCGTCTAGAAGTAATTCTAACTATGACTTGTGCCATTATATGGTAAGTTTTTTATTATTTGAGGTTTTACAGCAAGACTTTGGATTGTCTTTGTAAGTATTATAATAAAGTTTAGATTATTTGGCACTGTACTACCTATTTATTTATTGTTATTTTCAACCATTGATTCTTTAAGTATATGTATATTTTCATAATTTTTTATTCATTGTTTCAAACATAATATTCCACAAAATCCAAATCGCACTTTTGTTTGATGTTGGACATGATACTATACAGTTATTGTTACCAAAACTTAACCAAATAAACATAGCCAATTTTTCACACTATTTTAGAGAATCACACATGGTCTCACACCTTTCATAGTTTTTTCACACTATCTTAGAGAATCACACATGGTCTCATACCTTTTATAATAAAAACAATTCCATTCACCAAGTATTTAAGCATTGTACTGATTGAATAATAATATAATATACTCATACTAATTTAAAAATAAACAGTTGAGCCGTGACGAAGACAAGAATGAAGATGTAGTGGCTCAAACAGCAGCCGGTGAAGCTATCGGCCGGGCACTCACGGACGCTGAACCTGGAAGACTACTGCAATATACCTGCAAAGCTCCGGCTGCTCCTGAAGGCTACCAGAACAGACTTAGAGTTGTGTATTCACAGGTATATCTGCTTGCTTTAACTTACATTATGCTGTTCACTAACAAGTCTTGTAAGTACAGTGTCAACTCCTCAAATAGATAACACATAAACTGATTTCTTTTTTCTATGGGGGTTAGTGCAAACTACAAAATGCCACCTGCTCCTTACTCGTTTTGCTTCATGTATGTTCATACATCTGCTCCTACTCTTCAAATAGACTGATAGAGACACGAAAAACATGGCCTTAATTGTAAAAAGCCTAAAGTAAGAAGTTAATGAATAGATGGCTATTTTTATAGGAGTTTACACTGTATTTTGTTACCTTGGGTGTTAATTGGTTCTCATTAAAATTTGTAACAAATACATTAGTGTGTCAAACCATTACAGCTTTACAGCTTTTATCTTATGCTTCTGAAGCTATATCTTGACATTATTCAGAAAGTTCATATCTATACATATTATAAAACAAAGTCCCTTTTCGTGTTCGTCTGTATGAGATTTTGATGAGGTTTTCACCATCAATTAGAAAATTGATTCCCGAAGGTTTATGTGTATAATGCATTAATATTAAAGTTACGTTTACCTAAGAAATCTCGATGTTTTCTCAAGTGGTAAAAACCGTGCGCAGCAGGAGCGGGTCACTAGTTATTTGAAATTATATCCGCTCATAAATAGGTGAACGGACAAAAATAAATCAATCTTCCTAGCCTTTTCCCAACTATCTTGGGGTCGGCTTCCAGTCTAACCAGATGCAGCTGAATACTAGTATTTTACATGGAGCGACTGCCTATCTGACCTCCACAACCCAGTAACTGGGTAATATACCGATACCCCTTGGTAAGACTGGTGTCAGACTTACGGGCTTCTGACGACTCGTAACGAATGTCAAAGATCCACAAATGACAGCCGGGACCAACGGCTTAACGTGCTTTCCGAGGCACGGAGGAGTCTCGGTATGTAAAGATGGTCACCCATCCACTGACCAACCCCGGCAAGCGTAGCTTAACCTGATGGATCGACCCGTGCGGCTTGTTATTACTTAGCCACGAGCTCCGAGCTCACAAGCTAAATAGGTGAACGGACAAAAACCTGTCTTTTATCATCTTATAAAATTCTGATTCTTACTAAAAATACTGATACTGTAATCTATCCTGTGCAACTATGAAATTTCGAAGAATCTGGTAAATTACCTGCTGGCTACTACTAATGTTAAAATTACATTCCAGGCCAAAGTTCCATCTTCAGTAAAGAATACTACAAGATATATTCCACAAGCTCCTGACAGAATTCTTGATGCACCTGAGATTTTGGATGACTACTGTAAGTTTTAGTTATATTTTTAATTCCTATAATTATATGGGTCTTGTGGGTGTACTACAGAGCTGTACCTACAGCTCTGCCTATCCCTTCGGGGAAGCAGGGTGTTGTGTTATAATTATATATATTTTAGATCAATCGAAATTGTTGTTGAGAGAACGCTGTGTAGATCATAAAAACTTTTTTTTTTTCCAAAGTTATTTAGTTTTCCTTCAAATAAATAGTGAAAATGCTAGTTAATTGACTCAGGCGTGACTTTGCGGAAATCCATCATAAAATACAATAGACGATGTATATCTAGTAACTTAATCCGCTTAACCGTTCTTAAAGAGTTAGAGAACCCTGTAAGAAATCGACACGTGTTTCGCCTCTCAACGAGGCATCCTCAGGACGACGATTGACCTGTTGCGAACTCGGACACGAAGTGTTATCAACGCGAGCCGAACGCAAAGTGAGCTTCAACCGCCCGTCACCCCCACTTATATAGGATCGCTTATCGGCCCACCTCGGCCGGGACCGTTATCAGTGCGATAAGCGAACAATCGCAACAATGGTGACCTTGGAACTAGGGCTTCCATTACGTAATTACGCAATTACGTAATTACGGACAAATTTTAAAGTATTCTCAAATCCGTAACTGAAGATGTCAATTCCGTACTTACGTAATTATTGTGATCATCAATAATCAAAATAGTCAACCAATAATAATGCATTTTACACATTTTATAATGTGGCAACACTATACAGTATAACTACATCAAAACTGTACAAACAAGGTATTCCCCGAGGTTTATTTTATCCTTTGATATATCTTGCAAAAAGAGTTCTAAGACGTAGAGAATAGAGTTCAATTATCAACTAGGCGAGTCGACAGGGCCGGGGAGTCCCTGTATGCTCTTTAAGTGTACTTTGGGACTTGTACGGATACAGGCTACAGGGCTCAATGCCAGTGACTTCGGATTAAATTAAATGAAATAAAATTGTTTATTCTGTAAAGTGATTACAAATTTCCAATATCCTACGATATTGGAAATTTGGAATCACTTTTACACGTCATATTAAAAAAAGTATTAAAAATTACCTAGATGAGTTCGGCGTTTCCTATCTGACTACTCTTCAAATTCAATTCAAAAGTCATTTATTCAAACTAGGCTGAGAATCAGCACTTTTCGAACGTCAAAATTACATAAGACAGTCCCTCAAAAACGTCCGCCCTTCACCACTTACTAGTGCACTTCCTACTCTGAGAAGAAAGGCCGAAACAAACTCAGAGGTCACAGTCTCTTTTAAAGTCCAGACATAATCTTGGTCAGGCCATATGAGGACCATGTAGATTCGTGTCTGAAATGGTCTTTTGAGGAAAGAACCACACAGATTTGAGTGGACCTGTCCAGTCAGTGCAACAAGCATTTGTCAGTAATCGTGGAGCTCAACTTAGAACTTAAGGAGCTCAACTCTGTTAAGTCTGGAAGACGACATAATTGTTTTCACAACGGATGGAGCAAGTGTAATGAACAAAATGGGTAGAAATTTTGGCGGTCGCCACCAATTGTGTTTGGCCCTAAATTAGCCCATGGAAATTGGAATACAACTTGCAGTTCTTGTTGTTTTCTACCAACCCCAAAAAACCTCCAGAACAAGTTCAGGGGGATGTCTTACATACCGACGCTGAAGAAGCAGAGTAAAATGAAGATGACGATGCTTTTATTTTAGTACAGACTAGAGTTCAAGAATCGGAGTTTTTATACAAAGACATCTTTAAAAAAACTCTAAGAGTTCTAAAAAAAATCTTTTTAAACTCCCCTTTGAAAAACGACTCGTTGCAGAAATACATTTTAGAAGAGCATGGTAAAAATATTGACCCGATACTGGACTGTAAAACGCGATGGAACAGCTTATCAGATAATTTATGGTCTCAAATTAAAATCATGCGTTTTTAAGGCGTTATTAGATTTGAAATTAAATGCACAATTTACAGACGATGAGATCCAAGACCTTCATGACATTAATTTCTAGTCAGTTCAAGTTCTTGTATATTTTTTAATGTTGTTTTTATTTGGATAATTCCTTAAAGTACTCTATCTACAATTTTAACAACAAAATACAATCAATAAAAAAAAATTGGAAAAATTACGTAATTACGGAATTACGTAATTGGAGAAAGAAATTGCGTAATTAGTTACGTAACTGACATTTCCGTAATTTTGGAAGCCCTACTCGGAACACTCGTATTTAATTCGTTCAACAGTGTAACGTTTCCTGTATTATTTTTTGCAATTTCTAAACTCTCTAATACAGACATTTTGAAACCTTTATCACATGTGTGTAAAATTTTGAAAGTGTTATTGTTATTTAACGAATGACCAGAATCTATTAAGTGTAGAGCAAAATGGGATCTTTCTGGACAATTATTCCTGTACGCTGCAATATGTTCTTTATATCTAGTTTGAAAATTACGACCAGTTTGACCTATGTAAATACCATTACAATCATCGCAATGTAACTTGTAAACACCTGATTTTTTATGGTTTTCTAATTGATCTTTCCCATTGCAAATCTGCCTTAATGAATTATTTGTTTTAAAAGCTACCCTAACTCCATTTCGAAACAATGTTTTTGAAACCCTATCACTTATTGACCCTAAGTATGTCAAATACATAGAATGAATCCATAGGTAGTTTGACATACTTAGGGTCAATAAGTGATAGGGTTTCAAAAAGACGTCGACGCCGCGTACATCACTTCATCGCTTAACGCGAAGTACGCGGCGGTCAAAATGCAGCGCGCCCTCGACCTCCTCCCTGACTGGCTGTCGAAGTGGCGGCTGTCGGTGAACGTGGGTAAGACGCAGGCGATCATCACAGGTTCGTCACCGCTCCCACCACCTTTGAAACTCCACGGAGCCGCCGTCGATTGGACGCCCCAGGCTAAATACCTGGGTGTGACCATCGACCGCCGCCTCACGATGGGGCCCCATGTCCGCAAGGTCGCCGTACAGGGTAGGGTAGCCCGCAACCTCCTCAGGCCCGTGCTCTCTTCCCGCATCCCGACGCGCGTCAAACTGGGCATATACAAAACGTATATTCGCCCAGTCTTGACGTACGCCGCCCCAGCGTGGTTCGCCCTCACGAGCGAGACGAACCGCAAGCTGCTCCGCGCGCAACAGAGTGTTGCGCTGCGGACCATTGTTGACGCGCCTCGTTTCGTGAGGAACGACATCATCGCCCGGGATCTCGGGATAGAGAGCCTGAACGAGTTTGTGAGGCGACTCGCGAAGGCGATGTTCGCGCGTGCCGACGCTTCTGCCTGGCCCCATGTCAGGCAGATAGCGCCCTTGCATGCGCGACCGCCTGACGTGAGACCCACCCCCCGCGACCTGGTAGCGGACCCTTGACCCCATCGCACCGATTGTGACGCCTCGAGTTAGCAGCACCCAGGTTACACGCAGCTAACTCGATATAATAAGACTCTACAGATGTACACATACATCTGTTGCGCGAGGTATTCTAAGTTTATATAGGTATATCGCGCAACTGAATACAGACATCCACTACTATACAGACGCCTACACACAACACACGCTGACGCAGCGCGGGCCGCGACGCGTGTCTACACTGGGTGGCGTTACACTACATAACTAGCCACCCACACACACATTACTGCTTACCCCTCGAATCGCTAACGGCTAGATCTGTGAACGAGGAGAGGGACGCTTCATTTCGACCTGTAGGTGCGTCAAGTCGGCACCCTAGTCGCTGGTCTGCCTCGTTGGGCTTCCCCCAGGTAACTGGGGGTTCCACCTGATGCGGTATGAACGCCTGGGTGTCCGTGAAGATCGACGCCGTCGTTATAACGGCGTCGCGACGCCTCTACAGATACATTCAGTGCAACCATTTACACAGATGCACATTGCGTGCATCATTTCCACAGGCGCTAAAGCCGACCACGAGGAGGGGCCCATCGTAATGGGCCACCGTGTTGCTTCCGCGGGCGAGGGGCGAAGCCCTGACCCCGCTCGCCACGCCCCCTTGCGGGGGCGTCGCGACATCTCACACGTTGAAGCTCACTTTGCGTTCGGCTCGCGTTGATAACACTTCGTGTCCGAGTTCGCAACAGGTCAATCGTCGTCCTGAGGATGCCTCGTTGAGAGGCGAAACACGTGTCGATTTCTTACAGGGTTCTCTAACTCTTTAAGAACGGTTAAGCGGATTAAGTTACTAGATATACATCGTCTATTGTATTTTAGTGAAAATGCTATTTGGATACGCATTGTCAGGAAGCTGCAGCAATATTTAGGTTCAAAGTTTATGTTATGGTGTTTTGTATTGTAAATTTCCAAATTAAATTTCAAGAAGCTTAAATTATTATAGAAGTGGCCACCATTATGTCAACAACTCGAACAGTGGTCTTCAATTAAATTTAATTGAGCTTCTTAATTCATTGCAAATAAAGACTCTTCCTAACTTATCATATTTTTTCCAAACAGACCTCAACCTAGTCGACTGGAGTGCTTCAAATATACTCGCGGTCGCTCTTGGTAACTCAGTCTATCTATGGAACGCCGGTTCGGGCCAGATAGAGCAACTATGTACTCTAGAAGGTTCCGAAACAGTATGTTCAGTACAATGGGTGCAGGGAGGAGGGTCGCACCTCGCTGTGGGGACTTCTGCAGCAACCGTGGAGTTATGGGACTGCGAGAAAATCAAGAGGTTAAGGGTGTGTAGACAGTAACGTCATTTTTCAAAACTGGTTTACCTAACCCTTATTTTTAAAGAGTGGCATGCCCGCATGCGTGACAACGAAGCTCAGCTAAATACCAAGAAAAATTAATTCAAGTGATTTTATTTGTATTAAAAAGTTAGGTAAACAACATACAGATGTAAATTTTAATAATATGAACGCATGTCTTGCCGTCATCGGCGTATTAATATTCTAATTATTGAGTAAGAAAAACAATTAAAACATTGCCGATGTCACCTGAACTCGAATTATAAAAGAAAGCAATGATCGGCTTGGCCGACTAGTCGGCCAAAGTCACAGTCGGCCCATTTGGGCACAAATCGCTTTCAGATCATAATATTACTGATTATCTTGATGGTTGCATATTTATCACTAGTAATTTTGCTAACCCTAACCAAGTTACTTATTATAAGTTTGTGCTAGAAGCGAGTTCACATCAGCTTTAACCGTATTTCTTATTATTACAATCTTGCAGATAATGAATGGCCACACTGGCCGAGTGGGTTCCCTTGCGTGGAACATGTACATCGTGAGCAGCGGCGCTCGTGACGGCAACATCGTGCACCACGACGTGCGCCAACGAGACCACGCTGTAGCTACCATACATGCGCATACACAGGAGGTATGTAGAACTTACACAGATATAGTATTTTTATCTCGAGAAGCGACGTGCGCTTTACTTGTGGTATACAAGCGTAAAAACACGCTGTTAATGAAATGAAGCCCGACTATATCCATTTGGATAGGAAACGAATCGATATTGTCGGGCTTCATATTCGGGTATAGTCGGGCCCCGTTCAAGCTCGGCCGTATCCATTGGGATATGCGCTTCACGGCGTAGCCCTTTGGACACGGTGGGGCTATACGGATATTCCGTTTGGTCTGTGGGTTGTTTCTCTCTATGGCCTGAGGTATATTATTATTGATTAGAAGTAAAATTGTCAAAAAATGATAGGTAACACCGAAAAATTCTGAAAAATGTCAAAAGTGACGTAATGGGGCGTGTCAGTGTCAAACCGCGGGGCTGGACCGTTAAAACGTGTATTTATGTTGGTAGTTACATGCGTATATTAAAATTTTTGTAAGTCGATGTTGATCAACTACTACGAATACTGGACGAAAGAGCCCAGAGCCGTCATCATCATCATCATTTCAGCCAAAAGACGTCCACTGCTGAACATAAGCCTCTTCGACCCATCACCGCCACTTCGACCGATTCTGTGCTTCCCGCATCCAGCGGATTCCTGCAGCCTTCACAAGGTCATCGGATCATCTTGTGGGAGGCCTTCCAACGCTTCGTCTACCGGTACGCGGTCGCCACTCCAGAACCTTTCGGCCCCATCGGCCATCTGTTCTACGAGCTATGTGCCCTGCCCATTGCAACTTAAGTTTGGCAGTTCTTCGAGCTATGTCGGTTACCTTTGTTCTCCTACGGATCTCCTCATTTCTGATTCGATCACGTAGGGAAACTCCAAGCTTAGGCCTCTCCATTGCCCTTTGGGAGACTTTTAGCCTTCTGACAAGACCCCATTGTGAGCGACCATGTTTCAGTGCCATAAGTCATCACTGGCAACATGCACTGGTCAAAGACTTTCGTCTTGAGACACTGCGGTATGTGGAACGAGAAGATATTGCGTAGCTTCCCGAACGCTGCCCAGCCGAGTCGGATTCGACGATTGACCTCTTTCTCAAAGTTGGACCTACTTAGTTGGACAGTTTGTCCTAGGTAAACATACTCGTCCACAACTTCGAGCGTAGCGTCTCCGATCTTCATGAGAGTGGGTGTTACATGCCACATTTGACATACCTTTGTTGTCCATGTTCATTTTAAGACCCACTCTTTCGGAGGCTCTACTAAGGTCATCGAGCATTGTGTTAAGGTTCTCCATGGTCTTAGCTATTATGACTATGTTGTCGGCGTCGGGCAATATTTATTTATTTTATTTATTTATTTATTTAAATCGAACACATGTGATTCATATTGTTGTTAGTAATACTTTTAAAACTATGTTAGTAACATTTCTAATTAAAATAAACAAAACAAAACAGAAACAAAAATAAACTAGTTTAAAAACCTATAATTACCTCCGCTTCCTGCTGCACCAGACCTGCAGCTGTGCATACGGGTCCAGTGCCCCAGGAACGGGCAATCAGGCTTATTCACTATCACCTTTAGAATGCTGTTGGTGCTCCCCCGAATCCTTCGCATCAGGGATGCTGTTCTTTTTCGCAATATGGCAATTTGTAAATTTTTAACCAATTCAATTTTTTTATCACTTTAAATAAAATCTTATCTTTATTTAATTCACAGATTTGCGGGTTGAAATGGTCCCCTGATGGTAAATGTCTTGCTTCGGGTGGCAACGACAATTTACTCAATATCTGGCCAATTGCGCAAGGACAGCACTACTCGCAACCACAGTTCCTGTATTCATTCAAGTAAGTTGTTCAATCAATCTGTCTAGGCTTTTCCCAACTATGTTGGGGTCAGCTTGCATTAACCGGATGCAGCTGAATACCAGTATTTTATAGGCTGCTTATCTGACCTCCACACCCCAGTAACTGGGTAACAAGATACCCCTTGGTAAGACCGGTAGGTAGTCGAAACTTTTTGGGCTTCTGGCTACCCGTAACGACTGTCAAAGATCTACGAATGACAGCCGGGACCAACGGTTTAACGTGGTTTGCGCCGAGGCACGGAGGGGCTCGATATGTAATGGATGTATCCATGCACCAACCGCGGTAAGCGTAGCGAGCGGGTGACCCGTGTGGATTTCCTACGGAAGCATCGTCCATTAATCACGCGAGGCTCGAAAGAGGGGGGGCGAGCCGCCATTAAGTTTGAATCGAACTGTACATATGAATTGAAAATGTCACATTGGTACTTGCCCAGATTTAAACCCACAATCTCTTGAATGAGATCGCCTCTCATGTCATGCATGAGGTTATGGTTTTAAATCCGGGCAATGATCCTCCTATAGTAACATCTAAATTTTCCTCACTTGCAGTCAGCATCTAGCAGCAGTGAAAGGTCTCGCCTGGTGTCCATGGAGCGCGGGCATCCTGGCCAGTGGCGGCGGTACGGCCGACAGAACTATACGTCTCTGGAACATCAAGACTGGAGCCAATATTAATACTGTTGATACTAAGTCACAGGTACGATTATGTTTATTTAGGGCTGATTTTTCAATGGTTAGATAATTCTTAGCTCTAGAATAAATATGACAGTTTGACATATTTTCCATACAAATGCTGTAAAACTGCAATATTTAGCATCACATCTGTAATTCCCGCAGAGTTAGGCAAAGGTGTACCTATAGAACACTCGAATTTCAGCAGTTAGGTATCTTTAACATTAGTGACAAATAAATTATTTTTGTCTTCACTATGAGACTACACATTTTTCATTTCCCAGGTGTGCTCTATCGCATGGAGCACCCACTACAAGGAGCTGATCTCCGGCCACGGCTACGCCAACAACCAGCTCGTGATCTGGAAGTATCCCGTCATGTCGCGCGTGGCCGAGCTCAGCGGCCACATGGCGCGCGTGCTGCACCTGGCGCTGTCGCCCGACGGCACCACGGTGCTGTCTGCCGGCGCGGACGAGACGCTGAGGTAGGTCCAACTGTCGCGCGTGGCCGAGCTCAGCGGCCACATGGCGCGCGTGCTGCACCTGGCGCTGTCGAGACGCTGAGGTATGCTCAACTGTCAACTTATTCGACAGCGCCAAGGTAGCCTGCAAAATTCAGTGTACGACCGTTCACTATAACTTGTCCCTTACCATCATGTTGGCAACATTGCTTATCATACTTAGTTACAATACCCATACGGTCTTATTACAAAACAAGGTTTATCTTTAGAACCAGGTTTAAACCAGTGAGCCATTTTTTAATTTCGAAATTTATTTTGACATCGTTAAAGTACTAAATACAAAAACTGATTTTAAATCCGAGTCTAAGGGTCTGTTTCACCACCTACGATTAAGTTCCTATTAACTTACTTGGACGATACTTTCATACAAATTCTGTTCCACCTTTGAATTTATTAAGTAAGTAGTGGCTATTCGGACATCGTGAAATAAGCCCTAAGTTGTCAATTTTGAATTAAGAACTTTAAACCAGTCGGAATAAGGTTCGAAATAAAACAACTGACTGGAAGGATTAAGCTTGGACCAAATTTAGACCGTGTTTTGTAATAAGACGGATAGAGTTCAAAATGGCGACTGACAAAATAGTGTTACCAATCGCGTCACGGGACAAGTTATAGTGGATTCGCAGAAGTTTTCATTTTAATTAGTTTTTTTTTTAAAGATTAATATAGCATTATTAATTAAGGGAGCAGTGGAGGCCCAGTGGTTACAACCCCGACTTACAAGTTGTAAGTCGTGGGTTCGGAAACCAGGCCGGCGATTAACTTTGTGTAAATAATTTCATCAGTGGCTCTCAAAACGGCGAAGGAAAATATTGTGAGGAAACCGGATTTACTAGAACAAAAAATAAACGAAAACATATGGCATCTACCAACCCGCACTGGGCCCGCGTGGTAGATTACAGCCCACTCCCTCTCGAAGAGAGAAGGCCAGTGTCCCAGCAGTGGGAACATTATAAGCTGATTATTCTTATGCTTTAACCTTTCGTATGCCGCAATTACAGAAACAATTAAAAAGCCACTGTGTCTGGCGTAGATCTGCATTTGGCATACGAAGGAAGACAGGCTGAAAGATAAACCAAGTATTTTAAAATTTATTTATTTTATTCCAGGCTGTGGAAATGCTTTATGTTGGACCCGTCCAAGAAGAAAGAGCCGACTGATTCGAAAGCAGCTAAATCATTACTCAATATGAACATGAGATAACTTTACGAGTAAAAACTATTTACTTGAATTGACTGACATTGTGATCTTACAATTAATTTAATTTACAACTATGTTGTACTAGTATGTATGTTGACTTTTTTTGATAAATTTTCGTATCCTCGTGATTTTTTGACTAACACTTGCATTACTTTGCATTGCATACTGATAAACTTAAAAATATTGAATAGTATTTTATAATGAACTTATTCTCGATGTTTTAACAAGAAACACTTGAAGGCTCGCGTATTGGAAATCGTACTTTATTAAAGTTATTGACAAATCAAGAGAAGTTGAGGTCGTCAAATGCGGTTGCGGCTTTTACCATTTTTTCCATAGTTCTAAAAAAATCCTTATCTTTTTCTTTTGCCTCTACTCTTATTTCCTTTACCTTATCTTTTATTTACCATTTCATTACCTCAGCTTCGTTGTTTTAAAGAACTGTACAACTAATTATTACTTAACTAACTGTACTATTTGTAAGACTTTAAGTATGTGTTAAGATGTTTTTAATATGTTTGTAATTTTTACACAATAAAAAAATAAAGATTTACATTCCTATAAATTGTATGACATTGACTTATCAATATTATACACGTTGATTCCCATTTGTAACATGTTCGCCTAACAAACTTCCAACACGTGAAGGAAGAGTATCAAAATGTGACGAATCACGTTTTGACGAACGAACCGATTTAGTGTTGTGTAAGGGTCGCGAGTTCGCGACACACCTGCGGAACGTTCGGCGCCGACACTTCAGCGATGTATTATCGGTCGTAGTATTCGGTTGGCATGACACATTGAACGCGCCGAACGGTCGGCGGCATTTTTACTTCAGCGCGTTAAGGTCATCGCTCATTATAGTAGTACGGCTCCGACATGCGACACGGCAAACATCTTGTCAATCAAGTTAGGATTTTAAGTCAAATGCATTAGTCTATTTTACGATGGCTATACAAAATAGTGGACCGCTCGGCGGCAGTGAGTGGCCCGCGAGCCGTCACACGGCGCGCCAACAGCACGCTTCAAGCGAGGAGCCCATTCGCCGGCTCCTCGCCGTCCGCGCGGTGACGCCTCGCCGGCCGCGCGGTGACGCCTCGCTTGAAGCGTGTGCGCCTGTGAATGAACAACAAGCTTTCACCTCACTGGTGGCGTGCCGTCAGCGAGCGGTCGCCTTGCTTACAGCGCGTTGACGACTAGATATTTCGAGGCGGTGCCGGGGCGTTACTGTGCTGGAGCGGTACTGTTAGGCTGCCTGTCCACTGAAGCGGAGAGGAGAGGAGCGGAGCGGAGATGTGCCAATATTAACCAATAGATTCTAAACTCCGCACCAGAAGTACGATTCTATTGGTTAATATTGGCACATCTCCGCTCCTCTCCTCTCCGTTCCAGTGGACAGGCAGCCTTATAATGGGCGATGACCATTACGCGACGGAAAATTACATAGCGTCGTCGTCAGTGTTTCCACTTTTAGAGATTTCCCTTTTTTTGGGGAAAAATTGCCAATAATAAGCATGGTTTAGGGATATTTTATTTTGACAGGGAATTAGGGAATTTTGGTAAAAATAAATTACTTTGAGTTGGTAGCTCTTATTGTTTATAGTAGGTAGCACCTAATGTACTACTTAACTCTATGGCTCGATTTATTCCCTTGACGTCGAATCCCGCCACGTCGAGTCGCCGCCACGTCTACTCTGAAAACTCCCCGCTTTTATTCCCGCCACGTCGAATCGTTAAAAAAGTCTATTTTATTACCGCCACGTCTACTAACTATTTTGATTTGTACAGTCGTAAAAAAATGCTCATAGTTGGTTACTTGGAATAAATAGATAGGATCCTACATAATAGACAAGATGTTTTGTTTTATATCCCTTATCCATAGACCATATATCAAAGAATCAACTGTCATGTTTCTTTTTTTTTACGGAGGGAGAGTAGAATTTGTTAGTAACCTAACAAAAAGTACTAGGCTTGCATGAATTCAAGATAGTATTTCAATCATTACACGGTGTGCACAATTTCAGAAATGGTGCACACCGTATAATGATTGAAATACTATACGTGTGCAGTAATCTAACAAACAGTACTAGGCATGCATGAGGCAGACAGATATTTTATTACCTGGATTATCATAATATTATAGGCTATTGTTTTCACTTCATGCAAGCCTAGTACTTTTTCTTAGGTTAGGTACTGCTCAGAAATTGTACACGTCTAATAATTGCAATAGGTACTATCTTAAATTCATGCAAGCCTAGTACTTTTTATGGAAAGTTTCAAATTTATTAACTCAAGGAATAAGATGAATACAATACAATACAAACGAAATCCTGACTTTTCTCCCCCGGTAGAGTTTTCAAAAACCCTTCTTAGTGCTCCCCTAGGTTATAAAAGGAAGCTGTGTGCACAAAATTTCACGTTCCTAGTCCCAGTAGTTTCGGCTCTGCGTTGATATGTCAGTCAGTTTCTCCTTTTATTCATTTTTTATGTATAGATAGATTACCAACTATGAGTATTTTTTTTACGACTGTACAAATAAAAATGGTTAGTAGACGTGGCGGTAATAAAATTGACTTTTTCAACGATTCGACGTGGCGGGAATAAAAGCGGGGAGTTTTCAGAGTAGACGTGGCGGCGACTCGACGTGGCGGGACTCGACATCAAGGGAATAAATCCAATGGACGCTTTCACACTCCGGGTATTCGCATCCGATAAACCGCCCATTGCCTCCTCGGTTTGAGAACTTCTTTCTAGAAGTCAGTTGGTGGTCCTTGTTTCAAAATAAAACGATTTACTCATGGTAGTGTAAAAATGTTTTAATATCTATTTTATAAACATTGAAACAATGTGGAATGTAAAAGAACGCGCAAAATCAAAATAAAAAGGGTAAATTATAAAAGAAGTGCAATAAAAACGTGCTACAATAATAAATATAATATGCTTTAGTAAAATGTGATGCTTGACGAAAATCTTTACAACTTACAAGGTGGAAGAATTGGTGACTAGAAAGAAAACAATTTTTTTTTTTGTAGAACACAAAATGCACTCGGCCAGCTACGCACTACTTATATTGCAAGTACGACCAAATTAATACTGATTAAATAGCTTCAGTTCACAACACATTGGAGATCAAACTTTTAGGCTTGAAAATATTTTTTGAGATTTCTTATTCAATAACAAAAACTTGGACTAACCTAAATAATTAAAGATTCAACGATTATTTCTTACATATTCCGGCTCATAACAGACGACAAATTTGTGCAGTGTGCGTTTTTGCCAATTTTGCGCGTGATTTCTGTTGCATACATTCTGACATGACTTATAAAAAGTGCGTCACGGATGAAGACACGGATTGAATGTAGTCTGTTTTTTATCTTAAAAACTAGGAATATTTTTAGCATTCCCGTAAATATCAAAGAATTGAAAGAACAATATAAATTTTAGGGATCTCCCGCACTAGACGGCCAATACTCCAGCCAGTCGTGGCCGCCTAGTGGTGTTGTATGGCCTGCGGGTAGTTGGCCGTTGCGACCAAGTGCGCGATTTGGGCCGTTCAAGTATTACGTAAGCACTATAGAGGGGCGGGGGTCTTTGCTTTGCTTATTTTTGATGACATGGGGGTGGGGGGGTCTAGATGGTGATTACGTCAAAATATAGTTATTTACTTTTTTACACATATGGCAACCCACACATTGTCTATGAATATTTGTACCTTACTCTATGTTGAATACCGTGTCAATAAAGTTTGTTTAAATGAATATTATGTGCGTTAGAGTTGTCTATCCTAAGCCTATTTTCTTATTTCTATATCTGCTGCTCATGAATCAATAAAAATAAACAAAATACATTAAAAGAAAAATGCATATACCAATGGTTAGTAAATCAGCTTACGTATTACTTGAACAGCCCCATTCGTATCGGTTCCTATAGTTTATCTGGTCGCTGCGACCACTATTCGTAGTCATGGCCGTCTAGTGCGCGAAATCCCTTAATAGTGAGTAGCCGGTTTTACATAAATGCAAGAAAGGAACTAAAGAAGCAGTTATTATCACCTATATCTATCGAACAACCGGTTCGCTTAATGAACTAAATTCATTGTACTTGACGCATTCAACACTGATTAATTACATAGCTTTGATTCGATTTATTTGTATCGAAATCCTAGCTGCTGACATCGATTCAAAAATATGACTCGATTGCCTAAGGGGTTACTGCTAATTATTATTACGATCGAACACTGATTTCATAATATTTAGTACACTTTGTAACTTTTACGATTATTATTTCCATAAAATGGAATATAAAAAATTGCAGCCTATTTCGATATTTATGTATCGATTTTAAGAGATCTTGCACACTAGACGGCTACGACTCCGGCCAGTCGTTGTCGTGGAGTTAGCCGATGCGACCAAGAGCGCGATTCGTATCGGTGTTTATAGTTTATTTGCTCGCTGCGACCACTGGTCGTAGCCGTGGCCGTCTAGTGCGCGAGATCCCTTAAAATAGACATTCTTTCTATAATAAAATCTATAATAAAATGGGGTTTTCACACAATGTCTATCATTATCAATAGGCTAGAGGCATCGCTCTTTAAACGTTATCACACAAAGGAATTTAAACTAAACTGCATACATTGCCAACATCTCATTCTCATAATTTAGAAAAACACGCTCATAATAATTCAACAAGAACACATTTCTAGTCTGTTTGATTCACATTTTCCTTTAAGAAATAACTGTTAACAATCGTCTTCACATTTTCAAAATGTTAAACACATTTTCTCTAAGCTCTGAGGTTATTATCAATTTAAGTATACTATGTAAGTACACTTATGCTATACTTATACATCTAGCTAAATGGCTCATTTATTGTGCTTACACAAATAAAGGATTAACAATGTTTAAAAAAATATTGGAGTAACTGAGATTCCTCTTCATTATGACTACTTATTATGTTAGGGTCGATTAAGTACTAACAATAATTACGAATCTAAACCTAACATCTAAACACGATTTCATAACAAACGACGGTCAGTCGCAAAAAAATATTTAAAAAAAAAACGTTTAAAACGGGTCCATTACACATACGGTTACTCGGAAATGGGAACGTTATTCATTACGTTACGTAGTCCTGCATTAATTATTTACCCCCTTTTTTAAGCTTTATATTATAAGGGATCCCCAATTAATGCAGGTGTCTCTAATAATTATTATTACTGTAAAACACATCCTCTATAGCTATACAATACACTTAAAAATACATTGTAACGGGTTTGTAGGCCATCTATAAAAATACAGCGCTACAAGGTTCTTTCGGCGCGTGGCTAAAATCGACACTAACTAACCGCCATTTTGTTGGAACGAAGTTCTATAACGCGGCTTGCGGACTACTGCTGTTGCCGGCCCGGGGCGGTAAAACTAAATGGGAATGGGGGCCCCGCCCAGGTATGCAGAAAAGTTTTGGAAGTTGTATATAAGTGCGAGCGAAGCGAGGTCAAAATTTTAAGCACCATGCTTCGAAAAGGTTTTCTTCTGACTATTCATACAGATATAGGAAACACTTTGTCGACTTATACTGAAAAGTAAGAGCATTAGAAGAATATAGGATGTTAGAGCGAGCGAAGAGAGCTTGAAAATATTAGTACTTCGGATAGAATAAATCTTCTTTTGAAAATGTATACAGAAATAGGAACAACTTTGTTTGAGAATGTAGAATGAAATAGCGAGCGGAGCGAGCTCAAAAATTCTAGCATTTCGCTCCGAGTAGGTAAGGTAGCGTACATAAATAGGAGTTACTTTGTCGATTTACGCAGAAAAAACGTGAGAAAAAAGAGAATGTAGGATGTAAGAGCTAGCTCGAAGTTTTTGCACCCTACGTTTATATGTAGTATACGTAGGGGGGACCCCAACTAACTGGCATATCGTTATGATTAAAAGTTAGTGTTTATGTTTTTAATACAGAGCCATCTAGTATAAGTTTTTGTATTAATACATATTATACAGCGAACGGAACTTCGTGCCAACCGGATGTCCCACGACACCTCCCGACTTTTGTTTTAACATATTTCACCATGGTATTTCACAAAACAATAAATTGCATTATGTTTACCAACAGCGAGCATTGGAGCGCCAAAAGATACTTGTAGCGGTGTATTCCTGATGCCATATTCTAAGGCGGACTAAGAAAAATCATATGACGGACGCGCGGCTGTGTGTGTCTTGTGACGTGCTGACTGCGGACATAGCAACAGTACTGGACATGGGTTCAGCACCGCGCACCAAATGTTCGTGACTACTAGTTAAGGCACCGCCGTATTTGAAACTCCGTCGGAGACTTGATCGAATGCTTTTCGCCGAATCGCTTTTACGAACGAACGATCTACGAAGGTAGTCTCTTGTTAGAGACAGGGAATTCCTAGATGTGGATGACCTTGGTCGGTTAGTTCTAGAGTCGGTTTCATCTGTGATGGTTATAGACGGTGTTGTGAAAACGCCGCTGTATTCCGGTGGTTGTGACTCGAGGGAGACGAGAGCGTCTCGTTCTACTGTTTCGCTGACTGTTATTGGTAGCTGAGTCGTGTCTTCAGCGGGGGCTTGTTCGGGACGCGTTGTTGTGATTCTGTAATTTAACGGAATTGAAATATTAGAACAAAATAATGAAGTTTAGAACGCATGAGCTATACACTGTACAGACATTATAAAACTATTGTCATCTTCGTTCCTTTGTCTGAAGCTGAGGTTTCTATTAGACGTTTCACTAATCCATTTATCACGCCTTGTTTCCCCTAAGGGTTGGGCAGAGGTGTACCTATAGCAGGAACACCCACATTTCGCCAGTTATGTTTTTAAGTCCCATGTAATAAAACAAACAAAAAAATTAAATCCATTTATAAAACTATCAAAATTCAATTTTGACTACAACAACAAGCATTGGATAGACGATAGTAAGTTAACATCACGTATGTACTCCTCGAAGAGTTAGCCAAAGGTGTACCTATAGTACAAACTCATTTCGCCAGTTATGTTGAAGTCCCATGTAACAGGTATAATAAGTTTTTTTTCGTAAACTCAGCATCATAAATAATAGAATACACTTACGAGAGAACACTGCAGTTAGATAAATTCGTAATAATTATAGGCCTTAGTAACTAAGCTTTTACAAATTTTATTGATAATCATGGTGCTATAAATAAGCCAGCCAGAACATCTCGAGCTGGTTGCCAATTATGTTCAATAATGGCACCATTGTGAGATGAGTAGCGGTTCCAAATTTTGCAGAATCTTAGTAAAACTTGGGTAGGTACTATACTGTTACTGAGGCACAGATATACCTTCTAAGTGTCCTGAAGCTCCGCCTTATAGTGTTCAGCAGCCGCGCGCCCGTCGCGGTGGAGTAGGACGGCGGAGGAGTGTACTTGGGCGGCGGGTCGGGCGGCGCGGGCGGCGGCGCGGCCGGGCCGCGTGCCGGGCGGGCCGGCGGCTCGTGCGGGGCTCCCATGCGGGGACGGTACAGGTTTTGGATACGCTGGAATTTATAATTGCTTGAAAATAAGAACAAGAAATTATAATATGTACAATAACATTGTGTTTTGGAGTCTATATTCATAATTTCTTGTCATGAAATTATGAATATAGACTGTATGTGGCAAAATAAAATGTAGTTATTATTCCAAACACAAAAAACAATAGCTTCTTATCAAGAGTTTAAAGTTGGAGAATTAGGGGTTATGAAAATGTGGAATGAAGTTTTACAATTTGGAAGAGAAAATTCTTTACCCTCTGAAAATCCACTAGTGAACGGGGCATTAATTCTGCGCTACACTGACGAATGCAAAGTTCATCCTGATCTTAACTTCCTAACTAATGTTAAAAATGCGTAAGCGAGTTTGTTTGTTTGTTACGATTTCACGCTAAAACGGCTGAATAGATTTGGATAAAATTTGGCACATGGGTAGACCATGACATGAGGATTAGGAGAAAAGATACTTTTTATCCTGATATTCCCCCGGAATCGACATTTACGCGGGTGAAACCGCTGGGCGCAGCTAGTTAGAAATAATCCTTATTGACCTTGAAAAGCAATCAACCAAGGGGTATCGTATTACCCAGTTACTGGGCTGTGGAGGTCAGATAGGCAGTCGCTCCATGTAAAATACTGATATTCAGCTACATCCGGTTAGACTGGAAGCCGACCCCAAGATAGTTGGGAAAAGGCTAGGAAGATTGATTGGACCTTGAAAAGCAATGTTTCCGTCCAACTCCACTGGATAATAACATTATTTTAAACACGCTGTTAGGAATCCACACTTATTCACCATATACTTTAAAAAAAAGACTAGAATCGAATGCTAATTTTATTACAACTGTAGAAACAATCCAACGAAATCACTTTTTTACTCAGTAGGCTACTATCAAGTACCGTAGGTATTCTGTTATCTAATACCAGAACTGAGACTAAATCAAAGATTCTTCGCGACCTTGTATGAGTTCACATTTCGTAATACTATGTCATACACGTGACATCTAACGATTTGCTATAGTGACACAATAAAATCACGAATGTACTAAGAACTTAGTTTGTTAGAATAATATAACTATTATGTTTTCTACTTGTCATGGTGTGAAGGTTTTTTCTAAGGAAGAAGTCATCAATTAGTATTCATCAGTAAGCCGAATAAAATTTATGCCATTTCAATCTTTTTTCAGGGTTATCACTAACTACTAGATTATTTATAACTATCATAATTCGTTTATTTTAATTGCATTTGACTTTTTATTTTAATTCTTTGTGACCTATATAATTTGTACAATTTTAATTGCATTGACATTTTGACAAAACAATAACATATGTTTATGTTATGACATTTTATTCTATTGTGATTTATTCTGTTGCAGTATTGTGCAATTTATTTTTATGTAATATGGGTTTTGTCTGAATTAAATTAATTTTAATAATACTAGATATTTTATAACTATCTTCAAATTAGTGCTTAGGGGCTAATTAACGATTTGTATTTTTTTTAAATACACATTTGATAATACGTGACGTGATAACATTTCACTAGAAAATTAAGATCTTACAAAACGTTATTATTATTATTGTTCTTTTTATACTTTTACGTATCTCGGCGTTGCGCCGGATTTATGGGGCAGTACGGGCCGAAGCCAAGTGCTACCCCTGGAAATTGGTTAAATTATGATGAGATGATGATGTGATCGGATTTTGTGACAGTGAATGTGTTTGTCCATGAGACTGTGTTCGTGCGGTGGTTATTGTACTCGAGTGTGAGGTGGCGATTAGTGTATCGTTGTCATTTTGCAGAAATTTTCTGACAATCCTACAGGTATTTAGTATGGCAGCTTTCTGAAGAGTCTGGTATGTGTAGGCTGGTAAATCGAGTGTTTTTAAAGATTGATGGAGCTGTTTAGGTATTACACCTGTTGTTGACAAGACTATAGGAACTATGGTGACATTGCTAAGCCGCCACATTCTGCTAATTTCTATTTTCAGATCTATATATTTTGATAGTTTTTCTGCGATAGTATTCTGTAGATTGTGTGTATTAGGAACAGCTATGTCTATGATTTGTGCAGTTTTGTTATTTTTATCTAATAACGTGATGTCTGGTCTATTGTAGTGTGTTGTTTTGTCGGTGAGGATAGCTCGGTCAAAGTACAGCTTGTGAGTGGAGTTTTCGAGAACAGTTTCAGGTTGATATTTATAATAAGCTACAGGTGGTGTAGGAATTAATTTATATTTTATTGCTAATTTTTGGTGGATTATATTCGCTACCTGGTCATGTCTGTGTTTGTAATCAGTCTGGACTATTGCTTTACACGCACCCGTGATGTGTTGGATGGTTTCGGTGGAACTATTACATCGCCTACATCTGTCTATTGTTTGATGAAGTCGCATTATGTGTTTCTGGTAATTACGAGTTTCTATTACTTGATCCTGAATCGCTATCATGAACCCTTCTGTCTCAGGGAACAGTTCTCCACGCCTTAACCATTCGTTCGACGCTAACTTGTCGACGTTGGGTTGATTAAGGTCATGTCGATGTCTCCCATGCAGTGACTTTTGGGTCCATTCTGCTATTTTAGTTTGTCGGTCAGTCTGTTGTTCATTACTCTGGGCTATCTTGTCAAACATGTTTAAAGGGGTAAGTTTTTTATCATTGATCGCTATGGCTTTATGTAGAGTTGAAGTAAAACTTTTAGCATTAAAGTATGTTCTTAAAATAGTTATTTGCTTGTTATGTAGGTTAGTGATATCTATTATTCCCCTGCCACCTTCGTTCCTTGGCAGTGTGATCCTCTGAATACATGACCTAGGGTGGTGCCTTCTGTGTTTAGTCAAAGTGGTATTTATAATCCGTTGCAAATTTTTGAGTTCGGTCTTGTTCCAATTTATAATACCAAAAGAATAGGTAAGAATAGGGATGGCATAAGTGTTTATAGCTTTTACAGTGTTTCGAGCGTTTATTTGTGTATTACATATTGTTTTTAACCTGTGTTTAAATTGTTTAGTGAGTGTAGCTTTAATTTCCTTATGAAGAATCTGTTTAGCCTGTATGTAACCTAAATATTTGTAAGTACCGTTTTCGTCTAATGATTCTATCGTGTCACCTGTCTGCATGTGGTATGAATGTGAATAAGTTTTGCCCGCTCTGATTGAATTAATTTTACATTTGTCAATCCCAAACTCCATAGCGATATCATTTGAAAATTGTTCAGTAGCATCAGCTAGTTCATATAAGTCGTCTGGTGAGGAAGCGTACAATTTGATATCGTCCATATAGAGCAGGTGGTTTATTTTACAATTTTGCTGGTCAGTCAGTATGTCTGTCGTTGTATCACTATATTGAAGTTGATACCCGGGCTTTAAGGCATTGAGTTTATTTGAAAGCGGATTTAATGCGAGACAGAACCACAGTGGGCTGAGTGAGTCTCCTTGGAATATCCCTCGCTGGATCTTAATGTGTTCTGTTTCAACTATTCCTGTAGATGTATTCAAGTGTAATCGCGTCTGCCATTTGTCTATTATATTTCCTAAAAAGTTGATGAGTTGTGGATGAATCTTGTATAAATTTAAAACTTTGAGTAACCACGAGTGAGGTACTGAATCGTATGCTTTCTTATAATCAATATACATAGAACATAAATCTTTCTTAGTACGTTGGACATGTTTTAGTATAACTGCATCTATTGTCAACTGTTCTTTACAACCTTGACTGAACTTCCTGCATCCTTTCTGTTCTTCTGTTAGTATCTGTTGTGTTTCAAGGTGTTTGTATATAACGTGAGTAATGCATGATGTCAATATCTTATATAAGGTTTGCAGACATGTAATTGGCCTATATTTTGCTGGATTAGATGTGTCGTTAGGGTCTTTCGGAAGCATGTAAGTTTTGCCTTCTGTAATGTATGACGGAATAAATGTTGGGTTTTTTATAAAATCGTTAATATAGTTGTAGAGGTGTGGGTGTACGTGTGTAAATTTTTTGTACCAATAGTTGTGTATGTTATCAGAGCCTGGTGCTTTCCAATTGTGTATCTTTTTAAGGACATCGTGGAAAGTTTCTACCTCAACCTGATCAAAATTCATCGCTTCAACGTTTGTCTGATAGGCCTCCTCTTCTTTGATCCATTCTGCTTCATTATTATGACAGACTGGATTTTCCCAAATTCCAGCCCAGAATTGCTGCAACTCGTCTGTGGCCGGCCACGTTGTATGTGTGTTATTGCTCGGTGTAGTGTGGTTTGTTGTTGATGCTTTTAGTTTTCGGTAAAATAATTTTTCGTTATTCCTAAACTGGTTATTTTGTGTTTTACGGAGTGTGCATTTAGTGTATCTATCCAGTCTGCTTTTAACAACTGTTAGTTTCTGTTTAAGTGTGTCTAGAAAGTGTGTAAGGTGTGTGTTTGGCTCTTCATGTGATGTATGTGTTTTGTAGTCTCTTAATATTATGTTTACTTCTTTAATTAGTTTTCTGCTCCTATGGCCTTGCATGTAATGTGTTAATCTTCCGATTTTAGCTCTGATAACTTCTATTTTGTGGTCTAACCTTTTTTGCCATTTAGGCTTGCGATCTTGTTGGAGTCTACTTCTATGTTCAGGAGGTGACAGTGAAATTTTACTACCGTTGGCCTTAGCAGCTGTCCACGCAGCGCAGTATATTACGGTCTGAAGATGATTGAATTCTGTATCTTCGGTAACCTGTTCTGGTAAAATAACTTTGTTAATATAACTAACTATATTTGCTAACCGTTTTGATGACTTTTGCATGGGTATGTAACTCCTCTCTGTAGGATTGGTGTCTCTATAGTATTGTAGTGTTTCTAAAAATATTTCATCTATTTCAAGGTTTCTTTCATGGTTTGGGTGTACGGGGTGTTCTGACCCTATTTCATTGAAGTTATCTACTACCGTTTCTCCTCCTATTTCTGTCCTTTGAGACGTCTCTATATTTTCTATATTTAAATTTAGTGTATTTGTTGGTGGTTGTGAGTGTACATTTTCTGTATTTGATCTTATACTCGTAGTATCAGATTGCCAATGAAAAGAGTCCGTCTGAAGTAATTCGTTCTCTACTAATGTTTTTAGAATCTGGAGCCGTGTTTCTGAAATCATACCATTATTAATTATTACTCTTTTTTGGTCTGATATACGCTGTTCTGATAAATGTGACAAATGAGGGTAACATTCTATGAATTTTTCTTTTAAATTTTTCCGCCATACTGTCATATCAGTCTCCATTTTTGTTGCCCTAAAATAACATTTCATAAGTGTTTCATTGAGTTCGTTAGACCATTTCATCCTGCGTTTAGGTTCTGTTTGTGAGTGTGTTTGTGTGTTCGTTTGAAATGAAAGAACCTCCTGTGGTGTCTGTAGTTGTAAGTCATTATTGGGTGTTTGTAAACTATTTCTTACTTCTAGCCTAATTGAATCGAGTGTAGTGGAAGGTAACAACTTTCTGGACACTATTGCTCTCCTTTGATCTCCAATTCTTTGCTTGGAGACTTTCATGTTTGGGAATTTTTCTATGAATTGTTGATGTAATGATGATAAGTATGCATTTATGTCAGATTCCATGTTTGTGATGATAAGATAGGTACGCCAAATGAATTCGTTCATTTCTTTACTCCATTTCTTTCGCGTATTTTTTAAGACAGCAGTGGGTGACGGGTTATTGGCTATATTAGCCTCCGACACAACATCTACTGTCGTTGGTGATGATGTTAATGATGATCTTGATGAATGTGATAGATATGAAGGTGGTGATGATACGATTGATGAAAATATAGACCTCGGAGAGGCTGATGATGAAACCGGTGATGTATCATCATCTTCAGAAGGCATATTTGCCTGAATACTTTTTTTTGTTTTTGATCTTGTTATCATAATTATTCCCACGAGTAGCTAGGGACTAACAAAGTCGACCACAGCAGAGCCCTGCGTTCACTGTGGTAAGGGTAAGTAAAACTGGAGGTCCCCTATTATCCAGAGTTGGCACACTAGCGACTAACGCATTCCCCTAGCCATGCAGCCCTCGGCGTGTGCGACCTTGGCTTGGATTGTATCTCTCTTGGTCTGGCTCCCACCCTAGATCTGTGTCGGCAAAGTAAACTCTACCGACACAAACCTGGGGTTCATTGGAGCACGCAAGCCCCACCACGACGTCAACGTAGAGATACGACGGTGGGGTTATTATTATTATTATTATTTATTTATGTCAATCAACTTTGGATCATAGGTATTACAGTAAATAATTACATTTAAATTAAAATTAATTAGACAAAATACATTGAATATTAGTTCTTTTTTAAATTTAATTTTAAATAACATAATGAAAATAAATATGAAAATAAAATTGAAAATAAAATTGAAAATAAAATTGAAAATAAAATTACTAAAAAATAAAATTAAAATTAAAATAAAATCTTAACATCAGTCAGTACGTGAACCATGCAGCAGTGGTTCACGTACTGACAGTCGAAACGTTCTGCAAAAGTTATATCTCCTTAAGTACAAACATATAGTGAACATTTCTATAAATAACCAAAAGTTAAAAAAATATTGGACACTAGGTACACAAACAATAACTAAGAAACAAAATATCTTACCAGTTCTTCAATACAATCGTTCCTTCCATAATCCTTGAAGCGTTAACATAAAACATTATGTAACAAATGAATGAGACATAATATAATGCCTGGTTTACTAATCAGCTGCTCTGTATATCAACAACCTGCTAATTGTCGAGTCTTCGCATCTAATCTATTTATGGTGTCGCTAATAACATAACACTTCCGATTTGTATTGACTAGTGCAGATGGAAACAATATCAGGAAAAAAAACCTTGAGGTATATTATTTAGAGTTTTTGTCCTAGCCACAAGTTGAAAAATGGGCCATACCTTTGTGAACCTACTGAATCTCAGGAGTAGTTGTAATCTCACTTGGGTTAAAAAAATGAGGAATCTGTTCAACCCACAGATCATAAAATACTCTGCAAGTTATAGTATTTTTATCTCACGATGGGACGCGCGCTTTACTTGTGGTAACCAAGGGTACAAGAACGCAAGGGAGTTGTAGAACTCGGCGCCCTCACAGCTCTAGCTGCCGCAGGAGACGCCCTGGGCGTCGGGAATCCCAGACCGATTCCCGGTCACCGTAGGCGCGGGCTTGCGCACGGAGAGCAATGGGTAGCTCGCCGTCCAATAAGGACCAGGCCCGGGTCGACGGCGCGTCGTGTTGCACGCGCGCCTCAAAGCCATGTTAGCACAACTGACGGGGTCCGCTAGGGCCGATGCCTGCCGGGGTCGTGGGAACGTCCGAACACGCCCTCCCACTCCGCACAGAGCGGGAGAAGTTATATGATATTTACCAACCCAAAAAAAAAGCAACGGGTTGCACTCCGGGAGTGCCGGCAGAAGTAAAAACTTGAACATTAGCGTTGTGCATTTTTGAATAAACACTTTTCATGAAGTAGGTATGTTTTGACTGCTTTTTTTTACCCATCAATATAGGTGAAATTTCTTACCTCGCAATCTTTACGTAATGTCAAAGACTATTTATTTTGATATTTACTTTGTCGGTTGCTAGGCAACGGATCTTACGGTCACGTCCTGACGCGAGTTTAATTTTTTTTACCCATCCCAAAAAAAGTGCAATACGCCGCTAAAGAAGTTTTCACTTCAAAAAAAAGTCACAAGAACGTCAGCACATAACACACACACAAGTTTGTACACTTGTTAACTACAAGTAAAGCGCGTGTCGCTTCGTGAGATAAAATACTGTGTGTGATTACTTGACTACAGTCCGACAGAAACGCGCGCGAGAGAACGCGTTCTTGACACCTGTCAGTCATACTAACGAATATGTGTTGCGAATTTGATCCTTATTACTACTAAAAATTGTCTAACTGATAGGCGTCAGGACTGTAAAATAACAGCAACCAAGCAAAAACACGATTCACGAGATTTGATAGATTAAAAATTTCAGATTGAGGAGAAATCCTCATACTTCCTTGTAGAAAAAAACTTTTCGTATAAAGAAGGAATGTTAAAAATAAAGCAGATTAGGACGGGCCGCGCCGCAACGCAACTCATTGCTAAAATCCTCCTTTATTAACCGACTTCCAAAAAGGAGGAATGTATGTTCACCTATATCTCCGCCATTTGTGGACCGATTTTGAAAATTATTTTTTTGTTTGAAAGTGTAAGCTCCCGAGGTGGTCCCATATAAATTTTATTGACTTTGCTTAGATAGTTTTTGAGTTAGCTTCAATAATACATATTTTTCCCACTTAGTTTATATGGACGATATGATGATAACTTCCTGTCACTGTTATTTATTGCAGTTAGTGGTATTGGATATTGTGTGGGGTAGGTACCACAACAAAAAAGTGAAAAATAAAAACTTTTTACAAAAAAAAAAAAAACCGACTTCCAAAAAAAACCACTACAAAGTGAAAAATAACTTTAATTTCGGAAGTCGGTGGCAAAAAACGAAAATTAAAAAACAAAGACACCGACTTCCGAAATTAAAGTTATTTTTCACTTTGTAGTGGTTTTTTTTGGAAGTCGGTTTTAATTTTTTTTGTAAAAAGTTTTTCACTTTCGCACTTCTATGCACTCTACAGGCGGGTCGCACTTTTTTGTATGAAAATGCGTTGCGCTGCGGCCCGTTGCGGCTATAATATGCGCTTGGCTCATCCATTCATTCAAGATGAAGTAAAAAGTTGTTGACTTACATCAAGAATATCCGGTGGTCCCTTGTTCATGTAACGCCACGTCTGAATGAACGCAGCAATAGGCACTAGCAGTAACGCCCCTTGCTGCAGAAACACTGCCACCTGACGACTCCATACTGGCCAGTAACTGGAATTGAAACTTTTATTGATATTTTCAAATGTGCTTTTTGACAATGAATACTTAAACTCAATTATATCAGAGGCTATCGTGAAATGTATAAATTATTTATTTGCTCTCATGCACATCACACAATTTACAATAGTTATTTAACTGTAGGTTTTTGTACATGAACCCTGTCAGGGCACTGCAAAGCACAATGTTGGTTTGCTGTTGAGATTACGAAAATAATCATTTTTTCAGAAAAAAAAAACAAGAATACATGTCTAGAATTAGTTATGATGTCCAATTAACAACAATATACAATAACACACATAAAGTCATATTTAGTCAGATTATCAAAAGATTCGACAAAACGCCAGACACGATTACAACAATTCAGATTTATTGCTAAAGTCATAGGCAGAAATAATCTTCGGTAATGTTGATATCGTAAATCTCTTTCAAATGATGAGTGATGATTTAAAATACCGTAGATTTCTACACTCATATCTATAATTCTTATGGTGTACATAGCATAATCAGCCCATAATGTTCCCACTGCTGGGACACAGCCCTCCTCTTTCTGTGAGAGGGAGTGGGCGATAATTCACCACGCGGGCCTAGTGCGGGTTGGTGGGTGTCCCATGTCTTCGAATGTTATGGTTCTAGGACATGCTGCCGGTTTCCTCTCAATTTTTTCCTTCACCGTTTGAGAACAGTGGTTATGAAATAATTTCGTAAAATTAAGTACATATCTATCTATTTAAAAGTTACATGATAACTTACCCGGCTGGTTTCCTCCAACTGTACATCTGTTTCTGTTGCCCCACTCGGAAATCCATCACGCAAATTGCCTGAAACGACATAAAAATATAATTACATTTTCGTATTCAAAAAGGTCTACACGTAAATGATTTGGGATACGTACAGGTTTTCTTGCATATACCTCAGGTATGCATGGACCTCAAGTAGTCGATAGCAACGTTAACTTTCAAGCATAACTTACTTTACCAGTCAAAAACTTTCAAACTTATCAGGGAGCACAATAAATCGATCACGATTCACCATCCTACTTGCCAGTATAGTCTTTTAGAAAACCATAGCCTGAAACGGCGGCTGGTAAAGACTGGATTAAAATAACCGGGATTTAATCAATCAACTTGGGAAATGCCTATGTCTAACAGTGGACTGCTTTAGCCTATTATACGGTACGGTACGGTAGCCTGTTAAACCTTACGGGTACGAATAGACTGCCCAGACCTCCATGGCCTTTGGTGCCGACTATTTGTGCCCGACAAATACATCGGACACCGTCCCGGCCGCCGCGCGCCGGCACAATCTATTTGCGCAACCATCAGCCAAAGGGCGTTGGTGTGTCATGCTCAACGCCCTTTTTAACCCCCGACGGAAAACGAAGGGGTGTTATAAGTTTAACGTGTGTATCTGTGTATCTGTCTGTGGCATCGTAGCTCCCAAACGGTTTAACCGATTTAGATTTTTTTTGTTTTGTTTGAAAGGTGACTTGTGACTGCCAACCCTGAATGTGATGTGTTTGCGGATGAATGGAATAAAATTATGCGTATATGCCTGGTGTTCTGTGGGAGAGAGTTTGCAAGCGAATCCACTGTTCCATGTTAGTTTAATTAAAATAAACACAACAAAATTGTCAATATTAATATTTTTATGTTTCTTTGTTAATTAATGTAATTGGTTTTGTACCGTTTTAATAACTATAAATAAATAATTATGCCGGTATACTTACACACAACAAGACAGGCAGCACCACGGTCCAAGTGAAGCTCAGTAGAGCCGCCAACGTCGCCGACAGTCTGCTTCGCGACGAGTACAAGGCTGTTACGACGACATCGGGCGAGTATGGCCGCCCTCGTACTACGAACACGCCACACGCGAGGGCCACTTGTATGACGCACTGCCACCAGGAACCGATCCATACGTAGTCTATGAAGTGGACTATGCGGATGCCAGCCTGGGAAAAAGAAGTTTTCATGTTATTCAAATTCAATATCAATGCGTTTATTTCAACTAATTACAGGCACTTTTAGAGAGAAAATTATTTAACTAACAAATTATAATACTGAATTAATCAATGGGTAATACTTTCAATTCAATTATGTAGGTCTTAATTAAAATTAAGTACGTAGCCTTCCCAAAACTGTCTATTTAAATTATTGACAGTAGTCGCATATGATGTGTAACGTCTGACATTTTGGCTGACGTATCATCATAATACCGCGCGCGCTCATTGGTCAAATCAAATACGCGCTTCCCCGGATTCCTGTTACACACTTTCGTCCCTTTTCACGAAATCACTCCCACAGATTGCGTTAAAGCGAGAGGAAAGGTTTGCTGGAAAGTGAGGGCAAAGATATTACACATCTAAAATACTCGTTTTTTTTGTCAAAATGTTTTTATTTAAAAAAGATTGCAATTTAAACAACGTTTCAACACTAGTATGATTTCGTTTACTTTACACGAAACTATACATACATAAATACGTACTGCAGTGCAGCAAATATTAGCATAGCTAAACAATTAGTTTTGCGATTACGTATAAGTACATTATAATCAAGAAAATATCACACCATGCTGTGGCAAAATATCTTCCTAACGTATAGTGAAAACGTTTTATTACCAACGCCATTTCGTACAGTCAAAAAAAAAATTTTTTTTTAAACGTTCATAGAAGGTATGATAATTTGACTTTATATAAGTTAACCGTAATGTAACCGGAGGTGGTGAAACAGGCCACTATAATTTTATTGTTTTACTGGCGTAACCTACTTAGGTCACTCCCATTTCATTCATCATCGCGTACCTAGTGTATTTACGCACGCAATCACGATATACGGCTATAATACGGTTATTTTCCGGCGTTGGGCCAAAGAATATTACAGAAGGCACACTCCGCATTTTACGTATGAAGCTACAAGTACGCGGCAACGGGCTAGTCTTGTGAAGTTTTGTCGGACCAATTCAGTGAGCGTAACGTAGTCAGAAGATATAAGAGTTACGCGATAGAAAGAGAGGCAACTTCTAAGTGAATTTACCAGTAGGTAATTAGCGCTGTGCGACCTGAATTGCAATTTATTGTGTCGTAGCAGGAGTCGCTTTTTATTTAAATGATTTCGCGGAGTGAAACATTTGTATTAATCTGTGGTTGAGCTAGAGTTTAGCTTGACTTGACACGCACTACACGAACCTAGCAAGTACATGATTTTTGCGGTCAGAACACGTATAACCTAACACGTTTTTACCCGACTGTGCGACAGCAAAGACGGGGTTACGTTTTTCAATGAAGCTTTAACAAAGTGCATGCATGACTAATCTAGTGATACGGAACGGCCGCGGAGCGACAGATTGTCAGGGGGCCTACCACCAGCTCTTATAGCAGTATTATTTTAATTTAACTTCAGTGTAGGAAAGAGTTGAAGCTCTACAGGACGTATAGCTTAATCTCTTTCCCCCCACTGAAGTAAAACTAAAGTAATACTGCTATAAGAGCTGATGGTAGGCCCCTGGTCATTTCCATGAAGGGAAATTTGATTCATCAACTGGGAAACGTCAGTTCCTATCTATCAGGTTTCAGGATGATATCTTGCAGATTTTAATGGATCGTATTTATAACTTTTATACCAAATCTAACTCACTCCGGTTATCAAGCTTCACGAGATTAGAGTAAGCCATTCCATTCGTTCAAAGTAATGTTATTAATAAATTCAAGAATTTAGGTTAAATACAAAACTCATTAGGATAAAGTGTAATAATTTAACTTTATATGTATAACGAGGTCTACGAAATCTGGAGTAACCAGTTGAATTGATCTAGTTTTCTTGACATATTCATCAATACTAATGAATGAATTCTAAGCCTAAGCCTAAGTTCTAGGATTGACCTAGCTTTTTTACAGTTCCGACCAAAAAGGTAAAACGAAACCTATTTTGTACTAAAAAGTGCTAAATAACGTCGATGTTCCCTTGACATTCAAGAGGGCGATATGATCGATCGATTTGAGAAATATTACAATTGGGACATCCATGCAGCATGAAAATCGAATAGAAGAAAGTTTTTTCAGACTTATTCGGCAAAACGTAGCTACTTATACAATGTCGCCCATGCGCATGTGACCGCCCTTAATTTTCTGAATATTCATGAAAAAATATCGAAAATAAACTTCAAATCTATAACATTTTTCACTAGTTTTTTTTAAATAAATAAACAATTTTTTACCGAAAAAATGACTTCGATTCCGTTTTTTCTTTCGTAGTCGATAATTTTTTGTAAAAATTTTAATTAACCTGTTAAAATAACTCATAAGCTTTTGGAAATAATAAACAGAATCCAAATCGACCCATAAACTTCGGAGATGTGTCAAAAAACAGAAAGCAAATCTTTAAAAAATTAAAAATTGAATAACATGAAAAATGTTATAGATAGACCCCCCCTTTTGAAGTTTATTTTCGATATTTTTTCATGAATATTCAGAAAATTACGGGCGGTCACATGCGCATGGGCGACATTGTATACATTCGTAGAACTTTTTCAATCGGTACTAAAACCTATATTTTCGAACCTCGATTCGGATAACGTTTTATCTTTCTCCAGATACCAAGCTACCATACCAAATGATACCAGACATATTAAAATCGATAATTTAGATTATAAAATGCATAGTGGTTTATACTTACATCAGTACTAAGCAGCAAACCCATAGCCAGTCCAAAAACACAGCTCAGGAACGTGATTGTAGTCTCCCACACTTTGAGAGCCTCAGCATTGATAGCCATGATACCGGTAATGACGCAGTGCCATATCGCCAGCTGTTGTGCGATGCCGAACATAATTATGATGAAGTAGAATATCACTGCCCATGCTGGGGAGAGCTGGAAATGATAGAAAAGTTAGATCGTAGATTTGATGTTTGTAGTTATAAAAAAGACATGTCGTAAAAGCCGTATTACAACCAGCTATCTAATTACGCAACACATTTTCGTAGACAATTACGACTAATCTGTTTCATTTTGACAGTTCAACAACAATGATTACGTTATTTACGTTGTTGAACAGATTTTTTTTCGAACTTCTGAAGCAATGATTCAGATTCTGATTGATCGTGTATTACTGAAAGTGAATGGTTTTGTATAGGTAGTAGTCTACATAAAGATAAGTACTAACAATACTAACATAATTGTAAGCTAATATTATTGCTAATTAATATACTAACAAGATATGGATTTCAATTATCTGAAATAAATTATTCTATTCTATTACGCAATTAGGGTACTGTTCATTAAATCATCATTACTCTGTCGTGCTAAAGAGATGTTGTTATTCATCCTGTATAGCCCAATAGCGGTATGAGGAACAGGATGTAAAAATAACTCATCCCCCATAGAAAAGCGAGGATCCCCGACCAGACGGGTGTCTGATGGGCTAGTGCCTGACGATTGATGTCGGGACGTTGTATATAAGTATGCTAGTCGCGCGGTAAACTTTGCTTGCGCGTTACAGGATTTTGCGTGCCGTCAGCACATATTACCCGTCAGTGTGATGCGTAGTTCGGATGTGGCTTCACAGCCCCGTCGCTCTAACGCACGAGAACAAATTATGACTCTACCACGCCATAATGAGCAGTAATGGAGATTCACACACGTTTTGGTAATTTTAGGGCTAAACCAGACCCACCATTCATTATGATGCAAGTGGTTATCGGTATTATCGGTAAGTATTTCATACTAAATTATTGTTATTGACACATTCTTATCCTGGAATTCTACGTTTCTTCATAATTGTTGCAATCATAAGTAGCGAACAATGGATGACAACACTATCTGACTTCCGCAAACCTTTCGAAACCAGGTATAAGAGATAATATGAATACTGATTCATATTATCTCTTATAATAATTCCTGGTCGACCGAGCTCTGTTCGGGTGAAAATAGATAAGGTAGAACAACACTGTATCACATTCCCATCATCATCATCAGCCTATTAATGTTCCCACTGCTGGGACACAGGCCTCCTCTCTGTGAGAGGGAGTGGGCTGTAATCTACCACGCGGGCCCAGTGCGGGTTGATAGATGTCACATGTCTTCGAATTTTTTGGTTCTAAGACATGCCGGTTTCCTCACGATGTTTTCCTTCACCGGTTTGAGAGCAGTGGTGATGAAATTATTTACACAAAGTAATGCGCCTGCTTGGGTTCGAACCCACGACCTACAACTCGTAAGTCGGGGCCGTTACCACTGGGCCACCACTGCTCTCTATCACATTCCCGAGGCTGTGAAAATAGAGAAAACGATTTTTTTCAGATATGAAACCTAGCTTGATCGATTTTTCACCCCCGTTAACCCCTTTAATGCAACTTTCATCGAAATCGTTAGAGCTGTTTTCGAAAACGTGACAAATATTGCTAATTTAATAGTATAGGATAAGTTAATGTCAAGGCCTATTGACTCAATACAGTTTACAACTCACAACTTACAGGAAGAATTAAGGAGGCCTCATTTAAAGCAAAATCCTCAATTACACGATTATCGCAAAACAAGGCTAGTCCAACAAACAATTAAGTACACTAGTTTCATACATACAATCGTAAAATAAATTCTAGGCCACAAAGAATCAAGGTCATATTCCATATTTCAAAGTCTTGGCAATAAAAATAGGTATAACTTCGCGAGGTGTGCCTATTATAAAAGTTTACAAGGAAATAATTGGACTGTCGAGTTAGATAACATTGTTAATTGTTGGTTAATTCTGTTAAGCATGCCAGTTTGAAGAATCAATATGAAATTATGAAAAAAGTTATGTAAGGTTTGATATTGAGCAATTGCTATCGTATTTTGTAAGTATTTTGTACCTACAATAAAATGTATGAAATACTTTTATTTGACAAATATTTATTTTCTGCAATCAAGTATAAGTAAATGCTCTTAAATCTTTATGACATAATTATCATAATATAATAAATACTGTGATTACTTAGATAAAACAATTAAATTACTGATAACTTTCTTGACCGATAAAATTGTGTTGCTATCCGTAACGCTGATAGCATTTAAAAGTTTGAAAACTTACCAAATTAGCAGGCAGGACAGCAAGAGTAGCCGGTACGATCTGTGTTGCCAGCTGCAAGGGTTGCCAGCCGCTGAGCGTGCGCGCGGTGTTGCCAGTCTTCCATACCGTAACTCCTACCAAGCTGCCGTAATGGCCCATGTAGCGAACTGGCGTGGAGACCACGTTGCCTGGCATGGGCTCCGAGATGGGCCATAAGAATTGTGTGGACTTTACCGTTTCTGCAATGAATATAATTTATGTATTACTATCGACCCGCTCCCGATTCGTACGGTTTTTACGACTTGAAAAGCATCGAAATTTCTGTAATATATGTAAGTTTAATAATATTGTATTTTAGACATAAAACTTCCGGAATAAATTCTATTAATGATGGTGAAACCTGGATCAAAATCCGTTGCCTAGTTTAGAAGAACAACCAACGCTGTGACACAGACAGACAGACAAGAAAAGTGATTTTCTTTTACAATATGTATAAATAACCTGATCACAAAGTTTAAAGGCTCCGGGTCCGGTCATGGCTCAGTGCATTCTTCGGAACGAACTGGTCGGAGGGTCCAAACCCCAAACATGTTTGTCAAAATGTATGGAAGCAATCTTTTGCCTTATTGTCTCGGCACCACTAAGACGTACACAAACTTTTTCGGGTCGGTATGATTCAGCTCAACCGTATGGCAAAATATGCTTTCGATTTTGCCGCCCGACCTGGGCCGAATCATGCCGGCCCGAATATGTGTGTAGCAAGCCAAGATGGCCCTGGCCGTAAGGACCATACTAATCTAGGATGCATATCCGGTACGGCTCACAAATCCTTCCATATCCTAAGGGCACGTCTTCCCTACCATTACTGCGCCCCCCGGTCTACTCCTTGATATGCAATGATCTCTGTAACACCATGAAACATGAGGCTTGGGCTAGTGCAACTCTTTGGGTTCATTCGATTCATCGAGTCTGGTCAAGCCACGCTGGAGTCGGGTGCATTTTATTCATTCATTAATGGACCATAAAAGAACATAAGGGTTACATTTCAGTGTCAATTTCAGGTCCGGTGAAGTTTGAGCATGCGTTTATGGCTGTGTGGCTGTAACTAAAGCCAAACAAACTACTACAATGGTATTACAAATCATCGTACGTCATAGTCCGGCCGATTAGCTCATCGCGAGTTGTGTTGTTCATTTTACAGTAAATAAATATGTTGCAGCCAATTAGATGCACGTCTACAAAAACATCCTACATACTTATTATAATTGTAATATCTAGTGAACATGTGGTTTTTTAATGATATTACAGAGTACAATACGTAATTACAACTGGCTGTATGAAAAGTAGAGTTCGACCGAAACTGGTTTTCCGGCCGAAACCGAAACCGAATGTAGGTACGGCCGTGGCTTCAGTTTCGGCCGAAACCGAAACTCACGTGGTAAAGTATAAAATTCCTTAAAATACAGAAATTTGGTGCATTTTTCCCATTATTCTGCATCGTTCGGTATCGTCCTACTGCCACTATATAGTGCCACTTTCCTATACAATATTAATACTTGGACTACCTCACGGGTAGTCCAAGTATTAGGACATGAAATGGAAACAGTATAATTATTCATTTTGTTGTAATCATTTATTTAATATAATATATGAAAATATTAATAATATTTTTATTATTTTTTCAAATTAAGTTCTCATAGCAAAATGTTTATCAGTTATCAATAATCAAATCACTAATTGTTACTGTTTCATTAAATATTAAGTAATGGTATTATGAAATCTTATTAATTAATACTTTGGTTTGTATTTGTACTTAGAAGAATCATCAATCTCTTTTAGGTACCTCTTATATAAAACAGGGCCCGAACAGGGCCGCCAGCGTCCGCCAAAGTGTTGCCGCGAGAAACGAAGTTAGGCGAGCGTGCACGACAACTTCCGAAATCAGTTTCGGTTTCGGCAAAACTTTCGGCCAATTTTGGCCGAAACCGAAACCGAACTTTCGGTCGGACACTAATGAAAAGTAAAACTAAGTACTTATATGCTAACATAAATAAAAGTCGAGAGCACTTTCATTTGTAAACCATGGATAAATGAACAATATAAATACTTATGTTAATTTTCATAAAAATAAAATAACTATAATAATATGAAAACCACAAACAGACTTTCAATTTTTTATGTAAATATCAGTATGACAGACGATGCGTAGATAATTGACCGCGAAATTGATATTACACATAGCACACTTGAATTTCGCGATAGATGTAAACCTAAAATGTACATTTCGCAAAGCATATGATCTGAAATAAGGCTATAAATATATAATTTTCGATGCATTAGGTACTCTAACTAATATACTATACTATGCATACTTACTAATATTAGTTGGCGGAGGTTTCTAACGCTAATAATATATAAAGGCGGTCAAAAAGAGTGACTAAACTGACTACTAATTACTACTACACTACTACTACTGTATTACTAGTAATTGATCAGTAAAACCGCTTTCAAATATCATGTTTTCTATAGTAAATTCATAATCATCAGAGGAAACGTTCACCCCAGGACCCTAACAGCCGGTGGTTGCTTAACCAAAATAACATTATCCAAGTTGATTACTAGCTACATATTAGCACAACCACCGAAATCAATAGTCCACCCATAAAATATTATGCAAACATGTAAAACTCACCGAAGCTGCCCGGTATATAAACGTAGCCATAATTCTTCAATATTTGCACGCAAGTGTTGGCTAGAAACGATCCCAGTAACAAAACTGCGAACGTAAAGGCCACTATACACGCACTCTCCTTTTGTAGTATTGAATTAGTTTTGTTCTTTGCGTTTTTATGTGATGTTAGTTGCATTATACAGGCTCCAAGGAGGCCCCATGTTAGAAACGTTTCTTGAGCTGCCGCTGCCCAACTCTGACAAAAAAAAAAGAATTTCAAATTAGAACTGTTTGTGACCATTAGTTATTACTCTGAGGTGACCATGGATAGAATAGAGGTGCAGTTATTGTTGAGTTATTCTTTTGTCTACGTAATATGAGTTTAGTAAATAACAAGCACTTAAAAGAGATAATATCTTTGTAACATTTTAAGGTGAAAAATATATTCATACATTACTATTAATGAAGAATTCGCTCCATTCAGTCTCGGAAAATATATTGATGACGGAATCGTACGGTATCAGAGTGAGCAATTTAGTACATAGCACTAATATACCACAGATCGGCAGGAATATCAGCATGTATACAGCCTGCAATTAAAATTATAACGTGTTACCGCTTCGTGAGAAATCACCTTACGTTACAATGACGCGCTGTAGGCTGTAATGTTTATTACCTTGCCGTAAGACCTCAATCCTTTACTCAGCGCGACGAACACTATCATCCACACTACCGCTAAGTTGAACGCAACTTGAAACTTTATTGTGCCAAAATATGAACTATTGGACCCCAAATTCCTTTGTAAAACCTCGCCGTGAAAATACTGCGGCAAAGTCTCCTCTATTTTATAAGTACCATTCTTCGCAACGGCATCTGTAATTTTAAAAAAACTTTCTCAGTCCGACCCTATTTCCTTGTTCCACTAACGGAAAAAGTAATTGTGCAAATTGACGACCTTGATTCAGACTTCCTGCTTCACTTGTTGATTGATATCACCGAATTTGTTGACATTGTCCAAACAATAAACTATTTAATTAGGTAATGGTTGACTCACCTTCAAAATTGAATTCGTGTGGTAGTGCCCATTTGTATTTGTCATTGGACGTTATAAAAGAGTCTCTAAAGTATACAAATATCCAAGACAGGCCTATTATACTGTACATGCCAATCACGGCTTGAGTTATGAGCAAAGAAATGCCTACGCCTTGGAATATTGGCGATATACGCCACATGTCCACCGGGCCAGACTCCAACACTTGGCCCAAACACAAATGTAAAGTAAACAACGGTATTCCAATTAAAAACGACAGTATAAAAAACTGTATTATGAAGCTTGCTGCAAAAACAAAAAAGATCCATTATAAAGATACCAGGAAATTAGGTGAATCCAATTAATTACGTAAAAGCCCATTCATTACCTCCAAAATGAACACTGAATATAGCAAATCTAGATATATTAAATATTCCCACGGTACAACTGAGGCACGCCAGCATGGCACTCATACGATGTGGCCAAACTCCAAAAGGAGGTTCTTCAGTCTCTTCATTTCTGCAAAAAATCGTAACATTTTAATTTATCTGATATTTGGAGAAAATTATCTCTAATTCATGAATCATTAAATCACATCCTATGACCTCATTTTTCAGAATGAAATGAGTAATGTATTGCCGAAATCGCAAAGGTTGCTTAATGCATGAGGTAACTGCAAAGTACAACACAATTAAGTTTGAATGGATATTTATAATCACCTCTCCTCAGTGGCACTTCCAGCGTTTTGAATGATGGGAGCAACGTCCAACGACTCAGAGGACGAACTGGACGCACTAGTGCTCCTTGCGGTACTCCTGGCAGTGCTCCGTCCAGTCCAGTCCCCAGCCGTGACGTCACTATCCCCCGGAGACGGGAGTGAAAGCGTACGATTCATGAGCAAAGCACGCCGTCCCACAATCAAAGGTCCCGAGGCACCATCACTACTGAGATTCGCCGCCGTCACTTGCAACTGTATCGGAGCGCTCGTCGGCCGCATGTTAATGTTATGCTCCAAAAATAGTATCACCGGCAACGTTAGAGGCTCGCAAGACGACTCCGCTGTTATCGCCGGTAGAACAATAGGGTCTAATCTCCTCATTGAGTTTCGCAAGGTGTCGTTCGTCGTATTTGCTCTCTCTAATGATGAAACTAAAGCTTGCCGATCATTGTCAGTGAGTTCTGAAAAACTTTTTGAACGGCCAAGGCTCGTGAGATTTGACCTTTCAGATATACTTGGTGTGATGTTCATATCTTCCATAGGCGGCGCTGACGCATGAACGTTGGAACATGTTATTACTTGAGTATTGTCGTCAATAGAACTTTGCGCTTCCGAACGATCTGATTCACCTTGAGCCTCGCCTATAACTTCCTTAATCTTACAAATGAGATCCTCTTCGTCGCTGTCGAAGTTCTTCGTTCCATCGTCAAGACATGCTAGTAAAGACTTATCTAAAACTTCGTCTAAATCATTCAATATATCCATAAACTGGCACAACGCCGTCGCCTGAAACTCTTCGTCATTTGTGATGCTTGCTGTATGTGATGAAAAGTTTGAGTCGGATTTGTAGCATTCTGGTATTGTCTTTTGCAGGTCCTCTTTCAAGTCACCATCTTCTGATGTTTTGTCCAAGTCCTCGCTGTAGTGATCACTGTCGTTGCTCTCGAAGGCGCTGTTGGAGGCATCGCTGTCGATACTGCTTCCCGGCACATTTTCACTTTGTTCGTACCGGCCTTCGCCTGTATTAACTACTTCCATTTTTATTGCATGGCCTAAGTCATAGCCCGCGCGTTTGGTTGACCCTGCAACAAGGACGTCACTAATTATCATGGTCTAACTTGAAACAAAATATTAAATTAACACAAAAAGGCACATTTTGTAGTGATGATTTTCCACAGCTTGTACATGTTTAGCTGGTGAATGCAGAATGTTGTTCGTATTTACATATGAATAAACTTGCTAATAAGCCTAATTATTGTATGTAGCAGTGCGTCAAATGTGGCTTAATGTTAACACAGTAATGCCAAGAGTGTCAGGTAAGAAGTTACAACACGGTACACAAGTATGAATCACATGGGATTATTTCTTGGTACACATTGATAACAGTGTTATTCTCCAGTTGCCAAAATTTTAATTTAGCAAATGGAAAGTATCATACATTGTATAGATATACAAAAGTTTTAACGCCATATTTAAGTGGGATTTCAAACTAAGTGAAGAAAACTTGACTAAATGTAACTGGTGGAAAATGTATTATAATATTTTTGTACAAAAAAAATATATTGGGGTAAAAAGATAAACATAACTATCACTTCACATTTATTTGAGTAAACCAAGGCCTTCTTAATTATATTATATACTAATTGATATACGGGGTTTATTTATAAATGGTACTTAAAGTTAAGGGACGAAAAATGTATGGTTAAACAATCGCTAATCATTACTTAACTTTAAGCAATGTTTATAAATAAATCCCTATATTGCTTAGTAACAAAAAAGTCTGTGCACAGTACAGAATTAGAAACAATATTAATTAAATTGAAATAAATAAAGGCCAGTTTCACCAGACGCTGTTAGTTGAACATACTGTCATCTCACTAGGCAAAATAGTCCATCAAAATGCTCAACATGATATTTATTAACTGAGGTGAAATCGGCTCTTAGTTGTTAATAAAATGAATGAAAATAAATGATTTATTATGAAACATTTTCTTGTTTAATGATAAAACATTTTCATTTAGAAACAAATATTTTCCAAGGTATTGTTAAAACATAAAAACACGCAACACAGTATGTTTGTATCTATACCTTAAGACCTGTTTAAATGGAAACAATGGGGAAAACAATTAATGATGCTTTACACAACTTAATCACTTTTCATTTGCCATTCAATGTTTATAAAGCAATCAGTTGCTAATGACCAATTAACGATAATCACTTAAGTACTTAAAACAACTGCGAAAACAAATTTAATATACCACTACAGCAATACCGTTGAAACTATCACTTATCTGGAGTACTAAGATAACATGAGAAATTACAAATGCTAAGTAAACTTTCTTTCACAATGCACTGATAATAATATGATAGATAAATTGTAAGGTAACAGATGTTATTTCTCAACTAAATAACAGATAAGGTTAGACAATATCTGATCTCATACTTGCAGCGATTATTCAATTTATGATGTCATAATAATTTGTTAGATGAATGGTCTTACTATACAAAGAATTGAATTGGACGGTTGTTCACATACAACAATTTTAGTCGCTCATACTCATAAAGCACTTTCACATGCTTATCTATGACTGTTCATGAATGAGTATGGTATAACGTAATATAACATCACGCCAGTATTCCCTGAAGGGTTAGGCAGAGAGGTCTGGATTTGTGCCTGGTTGATAGCAATAGGCTTGCCCATTGCCCACAATAAAAGGTAACTGGCGAAATGTGGGTGTACTATAGTATGGTAGTGAGCCATAATGACCGAGATCTAGCGGATAGTTCAAGAATCATGATTGTATGGTTCCAAAAAGTTGGTCCTATACTGTATAAACTGGCAAGAAACTCCACAGATACTCCAACATAGATCACTTATTTAAGTTTTACGATAAATAAGATTAGCCAGAATCTTATGTTATGAAGTCAATTAGGGATCCATTAATCTCTCTATCTCATACATAGCCTTACCCTTAAACTATCCAGTCACATACATACATTAAATAAGGAGGTTAAGCATTAGTGTTTTCTGTAATTATAATGTTTTGTGGACAGCCAATGTTGAAAATGGGGACACAACTTATAATCATTGTTACTATTATAAAAAGAGGGTCAGAGGGTCATCTTAGGGGGGATCTGATTCAGTTAATATCTAAAATAATAGAAACAGGAACAGTTATGTGGTGAACTAAATAAAAATTGTGTGCAATAAAATGTAGGTAGGTATTTGGTTCTATTTATGAAATTATGAATAATTATACCTACCCTGTATTTTAACATTTGTAATGCAATAATGTTACTCTGCAGCATACTTGAATTACATCTAAAGTTACAGTAAAAGTAGTTTTAAGACATACACAATTAAAAAGTCATTCTAAGTATTAGAGCCAATTATGTAGTAATCAAAGTTTAACCAGTATGTAACTTCACGACCAAATTTTCGTTTACTTGGAATATATTTAGACAGGATATTGAGAAACCCTAAACCTAATTTGTAGGCTGCTACCCAAGGTAGTAACCAACCAACAGTGCTAAATAAGGTAGAATTTAAAATTAGTCAAGGTACCTTTTCAAAGAACATCGATTACAGAAGTGGGCTTTTGATAAATTTATAAAGATACAGACAAATTACCGTTTAGTATATATAAAACACTAACCTGATTTCCTGATTTTTTGTATCACTTCAGCCCATCAGCCGTCAGCTGTCTAAGAAAACAATATTATCAGATGACACTCATTTGTTTCACTAACTTGCTCTTAATTAGCTGCTATTTGAATAATAAAACTGAAAATATATATTATTGTGATGTTTTTGTAGTAAATGAGAAAATTGCGATACTGTATTACATGCAGCTTGTACCAGCAGGTAGGTACGCACTAGAGGCGTGCGCGCGTGAACGTGAAGTCGATTTTAAGAATCGAATCGATAAAAAAATAAACAAATAATCGATACACAAGATTTATTCTCAGTAAAAAAAAGTTTTTTATTATACTAAACGTTTAAATAAGGGCCAGTTTTACTGTTCTAGAATTGAGCACTCAGCTCTCCCTGTAATACCTACCCTCTAATTACTCGGTACTCCATATATTACTCTACCTATCAGGACATCCATGATCCCTCATGAGTGTTTTGGGCAACATTGCGCGATTACATGTCAATTAATATTTCCTAGTTCTGATTAATTTGGCAATATTACTAGTATGGAAATAAGAAATGTGGCCAACTAGCGAACTAGAATATTGATTAGGATTACTAGCTTTTACCCGCGGTTTCGCGCGCGTGGGTGTTTCAAAATATCCCACGGGAACGTAATACCGGGATTACATACCTAATAGCCGAGGAAAAGGTCATTGACTACTACTGCTGCGCCCGCGTCGCCGTCAACGATAATTATTTTATAACGCGTAATTTTGAATCTGTGAAATGAATAGTCATCACTACATCACTAGGTATTATCACTACTAATCACTAGGCGCAGTTGTATTCTACCAGGAACTCGATGATGATTTCTGTGGTCTATGTTTTACGTTGCGCCCACTACCACAGGGCACAGAGCATGTAACTTCAGCCCACTATGCAACGGTGCCGGGCGTCCTGCGTTGACGCCTGTATGTGCAAAGGCAACACGACTTCCTTTAACTTTTACAACAGTGTTGGCGCCCCTGTTGGAGTGGCGCATTTTCGATCGATTTTGATTAATATGTTTATATGCCTAAATTTTCGGGCTCGCTTCGCTCGCTCTTGCAACCTAAACCTAGTAACTCCTACAGCAAAAAATCAACTTATCTCAGGCAGAGTGCTAAAATTTTCGCGCTCACTTTCACACGCTCTTGCATTCTAATCGAAAATTGGACCGCACATCAGGCCTAATAAAAATAAATGTCCGACACGTACTAGTATATTTAAAAAAAAAACATCGGGCAGTCTTTGGAGACTGCCGATAGAAGTGAAAACTAAGCAACTTTTTGATACAGCGTAACGCCATCTAACGAAAATGAACGAACGCTGTAGATCCATAAAAAAAATCCAAAAAATAAAACAGAGTGCGCTGTCAACAACATTTGTACTCTCCCTCCGTCTTACGAATTTTCGATCAGGTGACGTGTCCTAACGCGAGTTTAACATTTTTTACCCATCCCAAAAAAAGTGCAGAATGCCGCAAAAGAAGTTTTCATTTTAAAAACCAGCTTCTTTAAGAAAAAAGACGTGTGGCACTCGGAGACTGCCGCGGTAAAACTATTGCATAGCTGTTTTTATCAACTTATGCAATTATAATACAACCAATGCCACCTAGAGGCGAGTTGCTGAACTAAAGAGACAGGGGTGTTAGGTTAGGTTATTTTCGTTACGGAATTTCTGGATTCGGTCTCCACGCTCAAGGCCCGCGACAGAAGCTATGCAATAGCTTAAAAAAAAAGGGGGGCGGCAGGTTTAGCCCCGCCTCGAAAAAATTCTAGATCCGGGGCTGGCGATAGCATATTATGTCTATCTTCTAAGGATGACCCATAGTACAGTACGACACAACTTAGATGTAGCATCGGCAAAATTCGTAAAACCGATCACCATCCGAACTGAGTGCGCCTTCAAAATCACCAATCTTTATTACTGCTTCAGGTGAAAATTATCTATCGAAAACGCACTAACTTGTAAAGTCTCATAGCCAAATACATTCGTAAAATTTAAATGAATGAATGAAAATTTTCAAATCTATGCTACATCTAAGTTGTGTATATGTAACCATTTTTATCTTTCAGAATTTTATAATAATTTCATTGTTATTTCCGAAGCTATTTTGACCGATATTATATTTATCCTTATCCAATATAATACGTTATTTAGATTGGGTATTTAATTTATTTTAAAATATACCTTGACATATGTATATCATTCAAATGAATAGGTACTTTAAAAGATGTCGCAGATTCAAAATTACGCGTCACAAAATAAATATGGTTGACGACAACGCGGGCGCAGCGGTAGGAGTCAATGACCTTTTCCTGGGCTTTTAGGTATCTAATCTCTGTAGTACGTACCCGTGGGATATTTTCCGACATCCACGCGGGCGAAGCCGCGGACAAAAGCTAGTTTAAAAGTTATCACAGATTCAAAATGACGTGTAACAATATAATTATCGTTGACGACAACGCACGGGCGCAGCGGTAGGAGACAATGACCTTTTCCTCAACTATTAGGTATGTACTCCCGGTAGTACATACATTCCCGTGGGATATTTACCCATTTAAATGGGTGATAGACGTCCCCGTGGGATATTTTCCTACATCCACGCGGGGGGCGAAGCCGCGGGCAAAAGCTAGTAGCTTATAAAAATACAATAGGCTCAAACTAATAAACCAATCGAACTCGATATGATTTCAGATTTTTTTACGATTATTACTTTATTAGTTCTTCTTCTAGATAAATACTTAATCGAGGGGAAGTACCCTACTACACTAGTCTAGGTGCGTGCGTTCAATTATTTTCAAGGAACATAAATTCAAACATATTAATTGATTATAGTACATAAGTATTTCGCTTTAATTATTTCGCTCGACAAGGCACAAAGCATGCTAGCCTAGCTAGTTGGCTGGTCAACGCCTAAGTTCCAAGTACGATACGGTCCATGCGTCGTACTTAGGTTAAATTATTGGTCGTCGAAATGTCGAATAAAATAAGGCAGTGTATAGAGTGCCACCAGTGGCACTCTATCCCTATCGGATAAAGTGCCACTACAGGCACCCTAGTAACACCGCCTCGGCCCGGCCAAAGTGCCACAAGCATTGGATTGTCATTGTCACTGTCACTAAGTCACGTCACTTGGTATTTTGTTTGATTGTTGCGGTTAGATCTTTGCACTGGCGAAACATTCCCAACAAAACATGTTGGGAGTTGGGATCTCTATTTTCTGTCAATTTGCCATACAATGTTTGACAGTAACTAGAGATTTCAACATGTTTTGTCGTTATATTTCGCCAGTGCAAACGCACAGTAAAACACCACATTCCCAAGCCAAAACATTACATTCTCTTGTGCCTAAACGGACCCTGGCACTTCGCCGGCCGCTGCCGCGGCACCGCTCGCTACGCTCGCTCGGCTCGTGCGTTGTGTGGTCACAGTTCTAACCTAACCTAACCTAAATAACAAGTGACAGTGACAATGCAACGCTCACGGCACCCTAGCCGGGCCGAGAGGCAGCGACACTAGAGTAGTTCTCTAATCTGTGCACTAGAGTGCTACAAGAAAACTCGCGGCACTCTATCTATACACTTCGATAAAATAATTGAACACACCCGTTGGGCTGTGTAGTGTGTGGTGTGCACAGAACATTATACTCAAAGAGGTGGTGTGTGGGCTGGTTGGTGGGGTTTGATTATATTTTCCCGCGAAGATTGTCATTTTTGACATAGAATTGATATTTGAAAAAAACATCTGTACTTTATTCCACGTTCATGATTGGTGCGTTAACTGTCAAATCGTATACCCCTCGGTCGCTACTGCGCATGTTCGTATTAAAGTACATTTTAACAAACAAAACAATACAATAAAATTTACGAAGACTTTTAAAACAAAGAAAACAAAAGCAAAATTTTAATTAATGTACGTCTTAGTCATCTCCTTTTTATTTGATTTAATACGCTTAAAATTTTTGACCTTGCCTTGTTGCCTTACAGCATTCCCAAATCAGCGCTTGGAATGTCGTCTGGTCGTTTTGTTACATATTGAACGTATGAAATGAACAATCTACGGTTCAAAGTATCTTTCTCGCAAAATCTTATTCAACAGTTTTATTACGATAATCAACCTTATTTTCTGAACGATAAGCATTTAAATTGAAACTTGAAATGTACGTCTCAAATAGATAAGTTTATGTAAATGTTTTTTTTATAATTGCGACCGATAAGTATTATCAATTGCTATCAGTGCGTCAGTAGCTTTTCTTGGTGAATACTTACAGTACCTAGTTTTTAAAAGAATAAATTATGTTGTTAATAAAAGGAAGTAGAATTATTACCATCAAAATGCGCCCAACAAATAAGGTTCGTCTTCCTACAACCAAACTTTATTTTTCGACTCAGTCGTAGACGGTTTGCCTGCCTAGTCACTAGTCTGCGAGAATTATACAATTTATAATTTTTATAATTGTTACGAGTGTTAAATAAGTTTTAGTAATTTGACTATTTGGTCGACAGCTTTTTAAGGCGATGGCAGCGTATTCTTCAAAAGTTTCCCTCAACGATGTGGTTATAGCGTCTGCGGTGAGGACTCCCATAGGCTCCTTCAGGGGCAGCCTGGCGAGCCTTTCAGCTTCGGAACTTGGTGCAGTCGCCGTCAAAGCAGCAGTGGAAAGAGCCGGCATTCCTAAAGAGGAAATTAAAGAGGTTAATTGATTCACCCTACTTTCTCTTATGTTATCCATCGATTTACAGTTATCATTTGACCATAAACAGCTACACATTATAGGAATTTCATATATCATAAATTATAAGAATAGTTCCAATTAAAACAAGGTACTATAAGTGTAGTCATTTGTCAATTCTTTCTTACAAGATTAGAGTTAGCTGGTGAATTTTTATCACCACTATCAACACAGAATGCTAACAAAAAAACTGATTTTGATTAATTAACAATGTGCCATTATTCAAACCATTGGTTCAAACATTGATGATTATGACTGTTATTCAGCTTTATATTTTGTAGGTACCTAACTAATCTTTGATCCAATTTTTCCAAAATCAAAATTATTCATTATTTATTGTGTATAACATTACACAATATAAAGTTTTTTTTTTTCTTATTCTAACAATAAATTATTTAATTTTGTATAGTCAGTAAAACAAGTCCACTATCACTTTTAAATGTATATCATCGAAATTAACTTTTGTTGCTGACGTCCTTATCCAACTTTTATAATATTGTGCCTAGGAGTAATATTGAAAAGATGTAAACCTTGCAGTCTATGACACTAGAATTGTGCTGCCAGTATTTTAGTTCAAAAAGTTTACACTCCACTCTGCTCTACAAGAAAAGATTTTGACACATGAAACATCAGCTGACTCCACTTAACGACAGGATATTGTGAATTACGACAGGATATTATTAATATATCAGGAAGTTATAATTCTTAATTCCTTATTTTTATTCTAGGTGTACATGGGAAATGTCTGTTCAGCCAGTATGGGCCAGGCTCCAGCGAGGCAAGCTGCAATTTATGGTGGTCTGCCTAAAAGCACAGTTTGCACAACTGTAAACAAAGTTTGTTCATCTGGCATGAAGTCCATTATGCTGGCTACACAAGGCTTGCAAACTGGTACTCAAGATGTAATATTAGCTGGAGGAATGGAATCTATGTCAAATGTACCTTTCTATTTGAAGAGAGGTGACACCCCATATGGAGGTTCACAGTTAGTTGATGGTATTGTGTTTGATGGTCTGACTGATGTTTACAACAAATTCCACATGGGCAACTGTGCTGAAAACACAGCAAAAAAATTAAACATCTCCAGGCAACAGCAGGATGACTATGCTATTTCTAGTTACAAGAGAAGTGCAGCATCATATGCAGCTAAAACCTTTGCTGATGAACTTGTACCTGTTCCTGTGCCTCAGAAGAGAGGAGCTGCACCTATTATTTTCTCAGAAGATGAAGAGTACAAAAAGGTCAACTTTGATAAGTTCACCAAACTGTCAACTGTGTTCCAGAAGGAGAATGGAACAGTAACAGCTGGAAATGCCTCAACATTGAATGATGGGGCTGCAGCCCTAGTCCTCATGACTGCTGAAGCTGCTCAAAGATTAAATGTTAAGCCCCTTGCACGTGTTGTTGGTTATGCTGATGGAGAGTGTGACCCAATTGATTTCCCAATTGCACCAGCAGTTGCCATTCCCAAGCTTCTAGAAAAGACTGGTGTAAAGAAAGAGGATGTTGCTATGTGGGAGATTAATGAAGCCTTCAGTGTTGTTGCTGTAGCTAACATAAAACTGCTGGAACTTGACCCCGCTAAGCTCAATATTCATGGAGGAGCTGTTAGTATTGGTCATCCTATTGGCATGTCTGGAGCTAGACTTGTAGTACACTTGTGCCATGCTCTTAAGAAAGGAGAAAAGGGTGTAGCGTCTATCTGTAACGGTGGTGGTGGTGCATCATCTATCATGATTGAGAAATTGTAAGTTTCATCATAATTCTGACCACTTTGTTTCATTATCTACTGTGCCTTTTAGGAATTATTTGCTGTTAATGAATGGTTTGTGTGTTTGCTAGAGACAGCTTTAAGAGTTAAAAGATTTTATTATATTGTTGAGATAATACGTAATTTTTATATCCATATCTCTTGTAAAATAAACTTCAATATGGAAAAGTGTTAATGGTTGTATTCTATGGCTTAAATGATTGAAAATCAATAAAATATATTTTTAAAATGATTTTTTTTATTGATTGTTACTTTGGTTTACTATTCCAGAGCACACACTACAGATGGACTGCCGGTTTTGACCTTTTACACTAAAGACCCATGTGGACTATGTGATATAGTCATGGAAGAATTAGAACCTTATAAAAATAGAATAGTCATCCAAAAAGTAGATATCACTGAAAAAGAGAATCTGAGGTGGTTGAGATTGTACAGACTTGACATCCCAGTATTATTTCTCAATGGTCAGTTTTTATGTATGCACAAGTTGAACAAACATTTACTAGACAAACGACTTCAAATTATTGATGATGAAAAATTACATTAATATGCAAAAACCAATGACGTAAAAGGTAATGCATCATTGGCAAAAACTAGGAAAACTTTTTGTCGCTGTTTTTTTTATGAGAAAATAATATTTCTTACTGTTTTTCTTGATTTTGATGGGTAGTAAAGTCAACCACACGTAAGCACGTCCACTGTAACCTATTCTACGTTGACATCGCCTTTATTACGTAGCAATAAGTGAGGTTTTTGAACTGACGTGCGGGTGCGGTTGACCTTACGGTCCTGGCTGGTAGTAGGTAAGATATTATGTGCATACTTGAATATGATTATAATATTCTAAGAACTGTATAATAACGTCAGTGTGGTTTGAGATTGTTCAGACAACATATTCATTATCATCGTCATTCTCCTTTCCCCAATTTATTTGGGGTCGGCGAAACATGACATGTATTTCTCTTCCATACTTCTCTATTAGTCGTCATCTCGATACCTAGTCACTCCCTTTCTAGCCATTGTTCAGGCAACTTTAACTGTATTATTTGTAAAAATAGTTAGTTTCTGTGTATGCATTGAACCAACGTTTACTAGACAAATGATTGAGAATGGAAAATAACATTAATGTGCAAAACCCGAAGGTCGGCAATCTGGAAAATCAAGTTTCTTTATTACCTGATTCTGCTTGGCAGTTGGTAGATATTATGTCATGCATACATGAATGCGATTATACTACGTAATGGACTGTAAAATAACAATAACGTGCCGTGAAGGACAAGTTGAAATCAATCATTTTTTTAAATGTTTAAGTACAGCAGTAGGTATAGACAGCATAAAAATAATTAAGTATTATGAAACTACTGTTTGTTATTGTAATAATATATTTTTTTCAACTTGTTTTGTTAGTTTATATGGGTCAAATCTTGCAGGCTGAATGAAAACCACTTCCTCTTATCCTACGGAGTTGAAATTTTACATGTTGGTTCAGTTTCGAAGACAATGCATTTTTATGATGCATGGCCTGGCTGCTGCACCCAGTATTGGCTCCGGACGGAGGAACTCCTCAATGGTCAACGGTACAGACACTAAATTTAATATACGTATTCCTGATTATGCCCGTTCTAAAGGTCCCATGATCTGGCTGCTGCACCCAGGGTTAGGTCCAGAAAAGGGGAACTCCTCAGCGGTTAACAGAAAAGACACGAAATTTTATATACGATTTATCATTTATGTAATTATGATAGTCCGTTCTAAAGTCCACCATGCATGACTTGACTGCTGCTCCCAGGGATGGCTCTAGAAGTCTATACGAAAGAACTCCTAAACGGTCAACAGTACAGACACTAAATTTTATCTACGCATTCATACACCATGACCTGTCTGCTGACCTATTGATTGGCTCCATATGAGAGATCTCCTCAGTGGTCAACAGAACAGGCACGAAATCATTATAAAGAGAAGAGAAAAGTTTTTATTTTTTGGTTTAAAATTTTTTTCACAAGTAGAATGCTATTATAACTGAGTTATATAGGCTATGGCTATAATTTATAAGGAAATCACGCGGGCGAAGCCGCTGGCGGAAGCTAGTACCTACCTAAATAAAATATTTAATTTGAACTTAAAATACCTATTCTCTTAAAAACTTGAAGCGTGAACGTCCTTGAAACTACTGTATTTATTTTTAATACCTACTAAGGCGCTTAGTCGCAAGCGCAACTCAGTGCATGATGTTGTGTAGGAGCACTGAGTAGGTAAACCTACATGTTATTTATCCGTAGACCCCTTAGCAGACGCAAAGCAATAATAACGAATAAATGTATGTGCTATTCTTACTCATCATGATTTTTGCATGCAGAGGACTATTTTATCATTTTTATCTTTATCATCCTAATATTTGGCGTAGGTAGGCAATTCAAACAGTTATCGTAATTAAAAACTAATCATTAATTACTATCAATATCATTGACCTTTTTGCGCACTGTACATCGCAATGGACCATTGCCATCAACCGGCGACAACCGGCTACATATTATCTAGACTCCGTGCTGCTACTGAGAAATTCCCGTCCCAGGAATCGAACCCAGGAACGACCCTAAGCAGCCGCGCTTGCGACTTTGCGACCTCTGGACCAACGAGGCAGTTAAGGATTATTCACGCAATATTTCTAATGTCATCATAACTTATAAATAGTAAAAGTATTATTTTGTGGTTCGCTATATACCGTGCTATAGTCCCCGCGCGAATAGTTGGCCGCTCATCTCATCACAAAATATCATCTCGCTATTGCAATCTCGTTTTGTCTCAACTAGCCGGAACTTTCACTTCGCGACGGCAACAAGCTTTCAACAACGTTGAAAGTAGGTACCGGCTAGTTTAGACAAAACGCACATGAGATTGCAATAGCGAGATGATTTGTGATGAGATGAGCGGCAGACTAGTTCCGCGCGCACTATAAATAACGCCCGGGTTCGACTCCTGGTATCGTAATATGCTTTTTATATGCCTTATTTTTTAAATACATGTAGATAGGGAATTTATGTGGAGAGGTAAGATGTAAGCTCGTCTTCTGATAGACGAATTGTTTACCAGTTTATTGATTAGAGAGTGCTAGTGCTGCCTAACCTCACAAACCCGTCTTTGCCCAGTAAGTGGTCGCAGTCGCAAGCCATCTGATCTGTCGAAACTTACCACTACCAGTGTGTGTAACCTGTTTATCACCCGAAGACCACGTGGAATCCGCTCTAGACAAGTCACCTTTGGACGTGGCTACTCAGTCCCAGAGTCAGCAATGTACATTTATTATGGTACTTGAACCCTGGGTGGAACACAGGGGCCTGTACTAAAATGGGAGGTCAAGTCAAGCCAGTAACATGGTAAAAGCTAATTAGTCTGTGTATGGTAGAGTATTATCTACTCCACTCATTATTTTTGTAACTCAAGGAGGTCAATCCGTTACAAGTTCGCCAGATGTTTTATATTGTCAAACAATATTGGTTCTTGCAACCCTAACGAAAATACGTCACCCTACAGATGTCACTTTCTAACTTTTATTATATGAATTTCTACCCTATAATAGAGCACTAAGGATCTAATTGCCTGAAAAATTTCTTCTTTGTCCAAAATGTTGATAGATCGCTGCTGTGCATAATCTGTGGTTGTCATTGTAATGGTTGACAATTGACATGTAATAAAATTTACGAATAAATTCGTAATATTTTGACTGTTTTTCTCAATAATTATGTGACTTTTCGGCTAATTTACTTAATAACACGTTTCCTAAGTGTTTTAGGTATTGTCTCTCATTCATCTTTTCTCATAATTTGATCTTGAAAATTAAGTGTTACAATGGAAAATTCAGCTATACAAACATTGGAGGCGGCTGCTCAGATGCTGATGGTAAGAAAATATTACTTTGTATGAAAAGAATATAGGTAATCAGAAAGCAAAGGAAAAAAGTTCTACGACAGGATATGATAATCAAAATGACTCTAAAGAAAATCTTACAATTACCATATAAGCAAAATGACAAAATTATTTAAGTTTTTTTATAATATTCTACACTAGAAATTAATATACCTACAGAAAGTCACAGAAGCATGTTATTTTTACACATTCTGTATTGAAATGCTAGTGTTTTTATATCTCACACTAACTACTGCCCGCGACTTCGTCCGCGAGCCTATCATCAACAGCCTATTAATGTTCCCACTGCTGGGACACAGGCCTCCTCTCTGTGAGAGGGAGTGGGCCGTAATCTACCACGCGGGCCCAGTGCGGGTTGGTAGATGTCACATGTCTTCGAATTTTTGGTTCTAAGACATGTTGGTTTCCTCACGATGTTTTCCTTCACTGTTTTGAGAGCAGTGGTGATGAAATTATTTACACAAAGTAAAGCGCCTGCTTGGGTTCGAACCCACGACCTACAACTCGAAAGTCGGCGAGCCTATAACCATCCTCGAAAATTGGGCTATCCAAAACAAAAAAAAATTTTGAAACCCGACTGGTAGTTCTGGAGATTACCCTGTAATGTACATACAAACTTACAAACACCCAAATTTTACATCTTTATAATCTACTAGCTTCTGCCCGCGACTTCGTCTGCGAGTCAATAGCCTTCCTCAAGAATTGGGCTATCCAATACAAAAAGAATTTTTCAAATCCAACTGGTTGTTCCGGAGATTACGTAATCTCCTAAAATAGTTATGATTGACTTCCTTGTGGAATTTCTTTGTCTACCTATTTCTATACTAATATTATAAAGAGGTAAAATTTGTTTGTTTGTAAGTTTGTATGTAAGGGGTAATCTCCAGGACTACCAGTTGGTTAAAGAAAAATTGGTTTATGTCCTCAAGAATTGGGCTAGGGCTATATCTGGATAACCCAATTCTTTAGAACTTGCAAACAAACAAAAAAACAAATTTTACCTCTATTATGTTCAGTAAAACACGAATTAGGTAACTCACTGTTTTATTTCATGGATAGCATAAGCACTAGGTAGCCTTACACTAACTTGATATTATTCAGCATGTGGGGTACTTGTACAAATCTTATTTGTCAAGAAGATTTCCAAGTACCTACATTACAGATACACAACATACCTTTCCCCCAAGTATGCATGAACACCGAAAAAACATAATTGAAATATACATAAAACATAAACATAAAACATCAAGATCTTCTCAATTTAACAAATATAACAATTAAGTAAACAGGAACAAAAGTAATCATAAAGAATAACATTACACCAAATAATTGCTGTGGCTAGGCCTGGCATATGGTGACTTTGCATAAGAAGAAACTTTGTTCTTCAGTTTGCCACCTGGATAACTTGTCTCTGCCCCACTAGGTATCCCAAGCATCTCTGCCCATTCCTCCGAGCTAGGAATTTGGATTATTTGTTCATTTTCTTGACTTGACTCTTCCACCTGCTCCTGTATACTTTCTTCCTTTTCCTCTTCCGGTTCCTTATCCTTCTTCTCCTCCTCTCCTGTTGTTGGGCTTGATGGCTTCTTCTGAATCAGTTGGTCAATATGTCTGTTTACAACATTTCCATTGTTTGATGTCACCTGATAGCTAGACGGGCCATCCTTACTTGTTATGGTGCCTGGTAACCAACGTGGCCCTCTTCCATAATTTCTGTACATCACGCATTGACCAATGTCTGTATCTCTGTGTTTCTTTTGTGCGTTATTGGTAATTTGTTGCTCGACTCTTATGTGCTGTTTATTGACTGGATGAATACTGTCCAATAAAGTCCTTAACCGTCTGTTCATTAACAGTTCTGAAGGGCTCTTGCCTGTTCCTGAACATGGTGTTACACGCAGTCCCAGTAACATGTTAGGTACCTTCACATCCCATGACACATCATCCATTTTGCGTAACTTATTCTTAACCGTCTGTACCATTCGTTCTGCCAATCCATTTGTAGCAGGATGGTATGGTGCTGTAGTGATATGCTTAATTTTATTAGACTCCAGAAATTGTTTCATTTCTGCTGAAACAAATGCTGTTCCATTGTCTGAAACCAATGTCTCACATAATCCGTGTGTAGCAAATAGCATTCTTAGATGCCGAACCACAGTTTCTGTAGTCATGCTATTTACTACAAACACTTCAGGCCATCGTGAATATGAGTCTACAATTATTAAAAAGACTTTATTTTGGTATGGACCAGCAAAATCAATATTTATGCGAGACCAAGGTCTTGTAGGTACTACCCACTCGCAACTTGTCTTGGGAGGCATGTGCCTATTTTCGAGACACTTGGTGCAATTGTTCACCAATGCCTCAATGTCGTTGTTTAGTTCCGGCCACCACACATAGCTTCTGGCCAAAGCTTTTGTTTGAACTATACCACTGTGTGCCCTATGTAAAGCACGTAAAATATCTTTCCGTAGCGATGGTGGTACCACCACGCGACAACCCAGCAGGATACAACCTTCATGTAAAGAAAGTTCAGTGCGATGTAACCAATAACTGTGCAAAGCTTCCTCTGTGACTTTAGCTGGCCAACCAGACAACACGTAATGCATGACTCGTGATAAAGTCTTATCTGTTTTTGTGAGCAGCTCGATCTGATTAACATCAACTGGAAAGTCTTCGGGAGCCTCTGCCATCAATAATATATCACAAAGCTGCTGTTCAGGTTCCTCAGGCACCGGTTGTGGCCAGCGACTGAGACCATCTGCATTTCCTATTTGTTTACCAGGCTTATATGTTATATCATAACTGTGTGAAGTCAAAACAATAGCGATTCTAGTTAATCTCGGCGATATAATATTGGGTATTGGCTTCTTTGGATCAAAAATACTGACCAGTGGCTTGTGATCCGTTACTATTGTAAAAGTTCTTCCCATGAGATAGTTATGAAATTTTTGAATTCCGAACCTGATTGCTGTAGCTTCTTTATCAAGCTGAGAGTATTTACGCTCGTGTGAATGTAATGTCCTAGAACTCATGGCGATTGGTCGTTCTTGCCCATCCTGCATCACATGAGACAATACTGCGCCTACACCATACTCAGAGCTATCGCACGTGAGCACTAAGGGTTTATTTAAATCATAATGAACTAAAGTAATGTCTGACGATAGTAACCGTTTCGCTGCGTCGAAGCTTTCTCGTTCTCGTTCTGTCCACTGCCACTTGCGAGACTTATCAAGCAACCTATGCAGCGGTTCGAGGACAGTAGCTTTGTGAGGTACGAACCTCTCATAGAAATTGTACAACCCTAAAAAAGCCTGTAGCTGCTGGACACCCTGTGGTTCTGGAGTTTTGACAATCGATTCCACTTTGCTAGGAGCTGGATGAATGCCGTCGGCGTCAATAACAAAGCCCAGAAATTCTACACACTCTTTAGCAACTTTACACTTACCAGGATTCAGTCGCAGGCCAGCTTTTTGTATGCGTTCTAGTACAGCATCCAGTCGTTGACTCATATCTGTCAAGGTATGCCCACTTATAATAATGTCATCTATTAGTACTGCGACGCCTGAAATACCTGCTAGTAAAGAGGTCATCAACCTTTGAAAAATGCCTGGACATGCTTTTACTCCGAACGCCAGCCTGTGAACAGTGTAAAGACCTTTACATGTATTTAATGTTAACAGTTTAGCCGTGTCTTCATCCACAACGACTTGTGTATATGCACGCTCTAAATCTAAAGTCGTGAAATACCTTCCTCCAGCAATTGTAGCAAATACCTCATTGGCAGTTGGCATAGGGTAAGTATCAGACTCGGTAGCCTGATTTACCGTGCTGCGATAATCTCCACACAGGCGAATCTCGCCTGTTTTCTTAACAATAGGCACGACTGGTGTTGCCCACTGTGAGTAAGAAACAGGGCGTAATACCCCCTCAGTCATCAATCGATCTATTTCCTTTTCAACTCTGTTCTTAATTGCAAAAGGAACTGGGCGAGCTTTAAGAAACCTAGGAGTAGCGTCCGGTTTTAAATGTATGGTCACCGGATCGCCTCGGTAAGTACCAAGACCCTCTTTGAAAACTTCAGAGTGTTTTTGTAACATTTCATTAGTCATTGATATGCCAGTACTAGACACAAAATTAATACAAACTTTTATATTAAGAGCGGAAAACCAATCACGACCAATTAAATTGGGGCCTGAGCCTCTAGCTACAATAACCGGTAAAACACACTTAATGTCTCTAAAGTTTACGTGCACTACTGTCTGACCGAGCACATTAACCGGAGTCGCCGTCCAGGTACGTAGATTGTTCTGTACTGGCCGCAGTTCGGAGCGCGGCTTTGCGTTGCGCAGGGTTCTCCAGGTGCGCTCGTTCACGAGTGAGAAGCCAGCGCCGGAGTCCACCTGCATATTCACTGACAGCCCATTCAGATGAACCTTAACATCATAAGCTGGCACCCGCAATTGACTATTATCGAAGTTGTATACACCATTCAACTGAGCATGTGACTCCTCCTCTTCTGTGAAATTGACTTTGTTCGAGGCTTTCTTCTTTGCAATGCAAACCTTTTCTATATGTCCTACCTTCTTGCAGTATCGACATGTTACCTTGGCAAAACGACATTCTCCAGCATGGCGATCACCACAACGGTAGCAAAGTTTTATGTTTGTTTGCACTGCATTGATGTCCATGGGCTCAGGAGCTGCCGGCATGGTCGTCGATGTGCTCGCCGTCGAATCGAATCCGCTTGCGACGTTGCTGGTGCTTCCATTTACATTTTGTATCATGCGAACATCTCTTACCGCACTCTCGGAAGACAACATAGCCTCAACAACATTGTCATAACTAAGTTTATGTCTTTTCAATAAATCATATTGCAGTCTGTGATCTTTCATTCCACACACGAGTCTGTCACGTAACATACGTTCTAATTCCGAAAAATTACAATCAGAACTAATCTTCCTCAGCTGAGCAATATATTCCGATGCTGATTCGCTTTGTTGTTGGTCACGTTTATAGAACTTATATGACACTGATATTTCGTTAGGTTTAGGGCTATAATGTTTCGTTAAAACGTTCACGATTTCCTCAAATGAGACATCACTAGCTTTTTTAGGAGTAATTAACGCAAGAAGCGTGTCAAACACTTTCGATCCACACACGGTGTAAAAGTTTGCTCTTTTACTTAAGTCCAACACAATGCCATTTGCTTCAAAGCAAAATGTTAGCCTGTCTATGTAATTGTTCCAATTATCTGTTTGAGAATCGAATTCCGAAAACTTCACTGCCCTACACTCCATTCTTAAAAGTTTATTCCTCGTCGCCACTATTATGTTCAGTAAAACACGAATTAGGTAACTCACTGTTTTATTTCATGGATAGCATAAGCACTAGGTAGCCTTACACTAACTTGATATTATTCAGCATGTGGGGTACTTGTACAAATCTTATTTGTCAAGAAGATTTCCAAGTACCTACATTACAGATACACAACAACCTCTTTATAATATTAGTATAGAAGTACTGCCTACATAAATAGTTGGGAAAAGGCTAAGCAGATTGATTGATTAACTACAACTCATTTATTGTTGTAACTAAATTTAAACATGATTTTAAAATACCTAATTTAATTAGTTTATAAATCAATCTGCCTAGCCTTTTCCCAACTATGTTGGGGTCGGCTTCCAGTCCATATTCCAATCGATTCCTCGATTTATTTTGCTGTAAAATACTAGTATTCAGCTGAATCCGGTTAGAATTAATGAAATTATAATGCTCAGCTGAATCCGGTTAGGATTCAGCTGAGTTGTTGGTTGTAAATGAAAATATAAAATTACTCGAAAATGGTTGCCATTGGCATTGAATTAACATAGGGGCCCTATGTTAATTCAATGCAATAATTTTCGAGTAATCATATATTTTAAAATGAATGAAATAAAAATATAATAAAATGCTAACTGACTTGAAAATTGTTGACAACACAGTCATCATCATCTGCCTAGCCTTTTCCTATTTTTAAGTATATAAATAAACAATTAGGTCAGTTGCATTTTAAAACGTCTATTGATATCGTTTATTACGAAACCTTCATGCTCTTCTCTGTTTCTTCGTCGGTGCGTTTCGAGGAATACTTTTGGTGCGCTTCATTTGGTGTGTTTTAAAGTTGGTGCGCTTCGAGGAATCCCCTAAAAGAAAACCATGACAGATCAATCAATGCACAGCCGAAATTACTGCGAGTCTGCGACTAGGAATGCGAAATTTTGCACACGGCTTCTTTTATAATGTAGAGGAGCACTAAGAATGGGTTTTAGAAAACCGACCTAAAGTGTGAAGGGCGAGCGTTTTTTGGGGACTGTCATCTTAATATATAAATTCAAATCAAATTCAAATTCAAATTATAGTCGCAATTTTAATTTATTGCAAATTAGGGCTACCCATGCGAAGCTGGGGCGGGCAGCTAGTAATTATATAATTTTGACGTTCGAAAAGTGCTGATTCTCAACCTAGTTTGAATAAATGAATTTTCTGAATTTATACCAGGTGAAAAAGTAGGATTTTCTTTAAATAAAGAATTATGTTCCATGAGTTCATAAACTTGAAACTTGGCACAAAAAGTACTAGGCTAGCATGAACTCACATAATGGTATTCTTTTCACGACACGTTGTGAACAATTTCTGAGAACTAAGCTAACAAAAAGTACTAGGCTTGCATGAACTATTCATTAGTATTATTCTACTAATAGGATTTAAATGTTTGGCGCACAAATAGTGTTAGGATGATGCTAATATGATTGAAATACTATCTTGAGTTTATGCAAGCCTAGTACTTCTTGTTAGGTTACTACTCAGAAATTGTGCACAACGTGTAGTGAAATGAATACCGTCTTGTGAATTCATGCAAGCCTAGTACTTTTTGTGCCAAGTTTCAAATTTATTATTTAGTGGGACGAATGGGAATTCAAAATAAAATGACTAAATTATTCCCGTTCGTCCCACCAGGGGGACGACGGCAGTGGGACGAACGGGAATACACCATAAAAAGTATGGAGGCATGTTTCGCAATTTATAGAAGAGACAAAATACAAACTTCTCAACATTATAATTTCATTAATTAGTAAACTAAACCAAACAAAAGTTACAGTGATATGGGAAATATTAAAAATGTATGTATATTTGTCTATACTAATATTATGAAGAGGTGAAATTTGTTTGGTTGTATGTTCTTAAGGGGTTATTATCTCCGAAACTAGCAGTCGGATTTGAAAAATTCTTTTTGTATTGGATAGCCCAATTCTTGAGGAACGTTATACGCCCGCGGACGATGTCGCGGGCAGAAGCTAGTATAACAATTTGTAACCATGTCTAAATGAAGGCTTGACGGCACGGTTGGCGCAGTGGTTAAGCGATTGACTGCTGCGCTGCGTGTCGCGGGTTCGATCCCCGCCCGGAACAAATATTTGTATGACCTACAAGTAGTTGTTCTGGGTCTGGCTGTTTGTGTATGTGAATTTAAATGTTTGTAAACGCACCCACAATACAGGAGAAATTCGTAGGGACCTCACCCTAGGAATTATTCCTGTATAAAAAAAAAGTCGAAAAAAAAATGTCTTATTAATTTAATTTGTAGGCACCACCGCAAATGGTGACATCAGAGCAACGTCACCAAGCTGAGAGTGTATTTCTAGAATTTCGGAGCACCAAGAACCCTTATCAGTTGTGTAGAGAAATTTTAGAGAAATCTTCATCAGACTATGTGCTGTTTGAAGCAGCTGGCTTATTGAAAGCGGCACTGATCAGAGAATGGAGCTTATTATCCGAAAACGATATTTCCTCACTGCGAGAATACTTACTGAATTATTTATTGAGGAAAGAGGCTCCACCGTTTTTGAGGGAAAAGCTTTTGCAGGTAATATTTTTATTCTTATTCGGTTTTTACATTGTTATACTTAATTGCATTTTCAACACACAATCACAGAATCCAAAGAACTGTCTAAAAAAGTAAGGAAAAAATTCAGATAGACCACAGCCTTATAACTAGGTCTCTCTCATAGTGGGTCACACTCTGTGTGTTATTTATTCTTCAAACACCTACAATGAGAGATGCTAATTAATTTCGAATCGAAAAGATTCGTCGCCTATTCAGTTAGTTAGGCATCTCGAATAATTCTACTACAAGTGTCATCATCTTGAAGTTCCTTAAATTATAATTTTTTCAGACTATTGCCATTATTATTAAAAGAGGCAGCATCGACGATGGAGGAAGAGAAAGGAAGAATTTGATTGCTGAATTAGAGAAGATAATTCTTAGCTCGCCAATAAGTCAGCAAAAGTTAGCTTGCTCACTCATACTGGCTATTATGCAAGAATTTGCTATAACAGTCAAATCGGCTGACGTTGGCTTGATATGGGAGGTCCATTTTCGACTGAAGAAATCCTTCGAAGCGCTAGATTTGAAGAGAATATTTAGGTTTACTGTAGGAGTTCTGGAACAGATTGTGCGTTCTGGACATCGGCCGGAAGGCGAGCAAGCTTTGTTGACGAAGCAATTATTGACCATAGTAGAGACAGTATTATGTTGGAGCCATGTATCTCCATTATTGTCTAAGAGGCTGATAGGTGCTTTCGAAGCTATTTATGAAAGTGATACCGCCCCGGCTTTGCGATTAAGCCTCAGCTGGCGGGACACGATAATGCAACCTGAACTTCTGGCTTTGTTCTTTGAGATACACATGTATGTGAGGTCTAATCCGGACTTGGCTAGTCCGTCTCTCACATGTTTGGTACAACTGGCTAGTCTGAGTGGTGTGGTTGTGTCTGCTAGTAACCTTAAACAGCAGTATTTGGAGAATTACGTTAATAGTTTCTTGAATATGATGGCGTACATTCAGCCGGTTGAGAGGGAAATGCTTGGTATCTCCGATATATACCGCAGACTGATCCAGTTCTTCTCGCCGGCAATGATAGCTGCGACGCCGCCTGCTTTTCTGCAAAATCTGACTTCGCTGACGTGTCATTGTATCAGAGGATCCGTTATTGAGGAAGGAGTAAGTACTACTAATAGTTCATCAGTTAATTTTAAAGCCACTTTACAATATGTTTTTATTGGGGTGGCATTCTTACCGAATTGCCCGAAAATTCGATAGATTTCTGCCATTTTTTTATTTATATGAAGATTTCATTATTATATTAAAATTTCTTTACTTGAATACATTTGATTGTAGGTGAACGACGACACAGTATGGAGAGAGTCGCTGAACAAGTTCCTTCATAGTTGGAGTTCATTAGTCCATGAGACCGACGGATATACTAATGAAACGCTGATGAATCCGTGCATAGAGATATTTAACACTTACCTACAGTGCAGACTGGCGCCCCCTGATGGAACGAGGTAAGAGTCATCGTCCTGCCTTTTTTTTATGGGTCGGAAGTCATCAAATAACTTCTCCCGCTCTGGGCGTAGCGTGAAGGTGTGTCAGACTCTTACTGACAATTTTTTTTTTTTTGTTTGGTTCGGCGCGATTTTCTCTGTACGCTGCTGAGATACTAAATAGTGAAATGTGAAAAATATTGCTACGATTAACATGCCTACCAGATACAGGATAATGGGGGGAAAACACTCAATCCCCAATTCCGCAATGTTTTTGCCTGTATATAATATCTTCGTCTTTTCTATTCTATGGCAAAGGTAAAAATATTGTATTATGTTAGAGATGAGTTGGGCCCAGTAGATGCCCAATCGCGGGTTCAGTGGCGTTTTAGGTCCTCAGAAGTGCAGGTGTTTGGGTAATCCAACATATTATGGGACATGGTTTGATCATGAGCACAGCATTCGCACTGGGTGACGGTTCGGTCAATAATCCCCCTTTTCGCTAGATTATGCTTGCAGTGGCCTACTAGTCGATTGAGTGCTTTCCATATAGGCCATTGCAGGTCACGTCCGGTCTGCAGGTGCTCCTGAGGCTTGACGAAGTTCGGTGGTGGCGGATGATGTTTTTCCCTCAACTGTATTCTTACTTTTGGCGGTTGGTCTTAGATGACCAACTGTTTTGTTGAATAAATATTCTGTATAATTCTGGTATTTAACTGGATCCGGTAAGACTGGAATCCGACTTCAACAAAGTAAGGACAACGCTAGGCAGATGATGACCTAACTCTTTTGTTAACTGTATATCTGAGTATGATGTACAATTGGGCCACACAACAAACACTTGGACCGTGGAAACTAATTTTCTTATACTTAATTATTTGCTACATTAACAGGGTTTCAGACAACACAGAGGAGGATATAAAGGATGAACTAGAAGAGGATGAACGTAAACTGCACAGCAATGTGTTGCTTACGATTGGTGCGATCGCGCGAAAGGCACCCGCTCATTGCTGCCACGTGCTCTTCACTTTGCTACAAGATAGGAGTAAACGGTAAGATTTTTATACAACTGTCCAAAAAAGAGTGTAATGTTTTTGCTCAATTATTTCATTCTATGAGAGTGACCACATTTATCGACGCGGAATCTGCTTGAGCCGGTCAGAGAGATAGCTTTATGTCCAATAAAAGCGAAAAAGAAGCCATTCGCCTCGTTTCGCTTCGGACTAGACATCGATCGGAAACGATTATTTTCTTAACCGAATATCTGTTCGCCAGTCGCCGTCACATTTTCTCTTATTTTAATTTAACAATGGTTTGTAAAGAAAATAAATGAACTGGTTTTAGGAAAAAATTATTTAGAGCCAGAATAAATCTGGTAAGAAAATCATTAATTCTTCTCTCTGTCTTCCTATAGGCTGGAGAGTCAACTGCAGTTGATGCACATGGGCAAACTGCCAATCAGCGCAGGGGGACACATGGTCACCCTGTTTGAAGACCTGCACTGGATTCTCATGATTACCGGTAAGATACGATTCGCTGCAGCTTTAGTTTGTAGGCTACAGAGAATCATCGCTTGCCTAGCATAATCAGCCTATAATGTTCTCACTGCTGGGACATAGGCCTCCTCTCTGTAAAGCCCGACTCCCACCGTGCGCCATATCGCGGACGCACGCGCACCAGCCCGCACGACGCACCGTGGGAAACCTAACGTGCGTGGTAGCGCAAGACGCGTGCGTGGCGGTGCGTCCTCGTGCGGGCTGGTGCGCGTGCGCGATATGGCGCACGGTGGGAGTTAAGCTTAAGAGGGCGTGGGCCGTAATCCACCACGCGGGACCTGTGCGGTTTGGTTTGTGGTATCGTCTGCCTAGCCTTTTCCCAAATTTGTTGGAGTCGGCTTCCAGTCTGGTGGTATACCAGTATTTTACATGGAGCAACTGTCTATTTGACGTACACAACCCAGTAACTGTGCCCAGATAATTACAGAGTAAAGAGAATAACAACCATTATCGTGTATAAGATCCATTTGGCAAAATGACTTTAAAGAATCGTTTGTGCAACATTGTCACAAGGCCAAAAAAAAAAAATTAACAATCCTGTCTGTGGCTCGTTACTTTAGTGGTCGCAATCTCGACTACTAGGCATGTTTTCCATCCCCAGGTCATCGTTAAAAGTCTTAGTTATTTAACATTTTCGGTATTCATCCAGGTCACTTCCTAGCTGTGGACTGCACAGAAGGCGAGACCGTTATGATTCCCTCTGAGATCATCTACTTCAGTTTGATGGAAAACGCCAATGTTGACGCCTCTCTCAGATACTTGGTCGGCGAGAGTACCAATACTGAAAACGTTGATTCTGTACTCAAGTAAGTTTTATTTGTTCATACATTAGCTCTCGGAGTATACAGGGATGAATCCTAACTAATATTATAAATGCATAAGTGAGTTTGTTTATTTGTTACTTTTTCACGCTAAAACGGTTGACCGGATTTTGGCACATGGGATACTTTTTATTCTGATATTCCCACGGCATCGAGTCTTATGCGGCTGAAACCGCAGGGCGCAACTAGTTTTAAATATTTCTTCTTACTTTTGCTGTCGATGTAAACAAATTTCACGGCGATATCGAGAGTTCGATAGTGTTGTGCTGGTATAAATGCAAAAGAAATCTATTTTTTTTCATGTTTCCCGTTCCGTGCATTTTCTACCGACTTAAGCCTATTTATTTATATATACTTTATTGTACACCATAAAAATACATAACAAAGAATATAAATTTGACACTACAAAATATACAATTTATGATAAATTCAAAAGTCATTTATTCAAACTAGGCACTTTACGAACGTCAAAATTACATATGACAGTCCCCGAAAACCGCCCGCCCTTCACCATTCCTAGTGCTTTTGCTGGGAAGAAGTGGCGCAACAACTTCCCAGCAGCACAGCTGTCTGTGCAGTTAGAAAAAAACTAGATTCTATACAACGTGTTTTTTTTATATCCCTTAACTCTAGGATATGAATGAGACCATATCAAAGAATCAACGTTTTTTTTTTTTTTTGAATTCGATATTTTTTCATTTTAGTAAGATTTGTCGAATTAATTAAACAATTAATTCGAAAATTCACGATTATTTATGTAAAAAACCATTATTATTTATATGAAATATTACTTAATTCAGATTATCTTTGTTCATAAAAAGAAAATATGTCAACGTCGCATTTTCTTAGCTTTAAATATGAATAATTGGTTTGAATGAAAATTATTTACTCGTACTTCTTACACACAAATCGAGAGTCTAGTGGTAAATTATCATAAAAAAAATAAAATAAATATGCTAGTTGATTCTTTGAAGGGCGGGCGTTTTTGGGAGACTGTCTTATGTAATTTTGACGTTCGCCTAGTTTGAATAAATGACTTTTGAATTTGAAATTTGAATTTGAATTTTACATGGTCTCATTAATACCCTAGAGTTATGGGATATAAAAAAAAACACGTTGTATAATAGTATGCAAATAATTTACATTAATCAACTTTAATGTTTTGAACACAAAACATTAAATAAAATATATTTGCCATAATGACAGCTAGCACACGCCAATATACCAACAAAAACATCGAAATCTATACATCAAGCGAAAAAAAAACTAAAAATGTAAACAGAACTTCGCCGTCCCCGGCGAATAAAACGGTAATCGTAAAAACTAAATTTTACAGGAAAAATAAAAAACTGTTTTTCGTGAATAACTAAATAATTAATACACTTATCGGGATCGTTCAAATACCAAAAGAAAGGTGATTTTTTACAAAACAATTGTATACTGTATTAAATAATATAACGTTTTCAGAAATAAAGTTATTAACGAAATTAAAATTACCATGAATTAAAGGCACAAACTTAAACGGTAAAGCAACATTACGATATTATTCGCGTAAAATCTCATGTTATACGTTAGCGTAATAATGCATTGCTATGTTATTGGTTGATAAATTGTGATAGGATCTCATATCGTAATGTACTATTACCATTTTATTCGCTGACAAACAGTCAATTACTGATTACTGTAATAGCAACTTACGTGTGTATTCCGTGGAAAATTTATTATACCAACTGTAGGCAAGTATTGAATACCGAATCAATATTTTGTACGGGTGCACGTTAGTTTTCCAAGAAATAAAAGAAATCTGTCTAATAATTATTTATTTATTCATAATTATTAACAAGTTTTTATAAAATCAACGAATTAGGAAGTTTCTACTTTAATTTAGTACTTAATTCTTATTTTTTACGAGGCATTTACTGTGGGTAGCTCTAAGCCTCGTTATCCACATGTTCAGAGAGTTTAGAGTCTGAATGTTCGCTCGGGTTAGCCTCGCAGCTCGTGAGGGAGTCTTAAAACGCATAGTAGTACTGTGGGAGTACACAAACTTAATAAATCTGCATGTAACACTTTACTTAAAGGTATTTGCTGATCATAAGCTTGTTTTAAATGCCCATTTTATTTGGTTTTCTTGAGAGTCATTTAGCCAGTGTTTTCCAGAAATAAATAAGGCTTTTTATGTCGGAAAAGTCACGCTGGTTCATTTCATGCTTCGTCACTTTTGCATTATCCCTGTATGCACTATGCAAGTGCACCCAAGGACAAGGTGCAGGAGAGTTGCAGAACATGGAAACAAAGCATATCGGGTTTATGAGTTTGGGTGGCTATAGTGGATTGATAACTTTGAGAAATGGAAGAACTATGTCCCTTGACTGACCAATGTTATATAATATACCTACACGGATAAAATGGCATGGCGTAACTTGCACACTCAATAATGGGCCCCCGAAAACTGTCGCTAGCACATAGTAACGTAACGACAAGGGGGCAACATGTCCTGAGGCATTTGAGGAGAGGAGAGGTATTCCATGGCTATCAGGACAATCCCATAGCCTGGAAGATGGTCAAGATCCCTACCAGCATCATACTGGAATACTTTCTTCCTCTGAGCACGTTTGCTCTTGCGAATCTCCACTCAAGCTGGCCAATAAAGGCGAGAAAGAGGTGTGAGCTCTGTTCCTCAGTAGTGTTCACTCTAGCCGGCCAATAAAGGCAAGCCATAGGTGAGGAATAACCCTCCTCGCGGAAGGTAGGTTCCGTGGGGTCGCTGCTGCCCAACGTCTAGCCACATGCTACCCTGCGGGTTTATGTATCTCTCTGGGTTGGGCTCCTCACCCTAGACCTGTCTCGGTAAAGTAGGTAAACTCTACCGCCACAGACCTAGAGTTCAGGAGCGAGCAAGTTACACCACGACGTCAACGTACAGATACGGCGGTGGGGTTATTTATTATTATTCTTTGAATTCCAGTTCTATGAAATATCCAGACTTCGTTTTAGCGCTTCACACTGTTGCTAATAAAATGTTAGCTTAAAATAATATTCTATTTGAGATATTTAATGACAGCGTGGTGGCACTCTATTCTTTAGTTTTACACCATCAGTTTAAACATTACCAATGACATTGCATCGCATTTTGTTACCTTTTCTGGCTTCGGTAGGCAGTAGGCACTGTGAAAAAACAGCTAGGCCTAGAATCGCAATTAACCCCATTGAACACATGAAATCCACACAAAATGGAGCTTAAGGTGCATCAGGTAAACTATCACTATTAATGAAAATCTCTAGACTTATCTTCTCTGATGTCCATGGCTATCCATTAAAATGATTAAAAAATAATCCTTCATAGTTTACTTCGTGTAAATATTCCAACTGAAATACTTGAAGGTAATCTGTAACAGCCACGTTTAAATAATACATATTGTTGATGTCTTTCCCCAAGGTTAAAAAAAAAAATTACGTCAAACATTGAGAAACGGAAACCCCTTGATAGACTTTATTGGTTTAATCAATGTTTATTGTCTCTTTAAAGTTTTCGTCAAAACTCTATCGTTACAATTTATAAAAATCTAATTTTAACTTCCCTTAGAAAACCCCTGACTAACCGTGTTCCATATTATAATAAGTCTGCCGTACCCTGAACATATATGTATAAGTATTCCTCTAAACAGTATCCCCGACCTCAATGCATGCAGGAGACAAAAATAAACAGAGGCGGTAGAGTATCATTTGAGGTCTTCTAACACTGATTAGAGGGTGACGTCGAGGCATTCTGGCATCGGAGGCAGTCGCCTTATCAATATTACCTTCTTTGATTTGTAATGAAATGTATCGTAAGAACCTCAACGATTTTAAAATAAAATTGTCAGTTACCGGAATAAAATTGTAATAAGCTTTACGCAAATAATGTTAAATATTTTCCCGCGAATAAAATGGTAATAGCATCTTACTGGAAATTTAACGTATCGAAAGTATTGTAATAGTCTATAACAATTTTATTCGTTGTAAGAAGTCTAATAAGTAAACATACAAATAATATTGTAAAGTTCATTATAATACACATGAAAATCTCGTAACTTCTGAAATAACCGTAGGAAAATTCTGAAAAAAATTGACAAAGTGTAATCGAACCTCTAAATATCGAATATGCAATAAAGTTAAAACTATCGTAATAGCACATTACCGTTTTATTCGATGGGGACGGCGACTTAATACCCGAATTATAAAGCCTCCAGGCATAAAGGGCGTGCCCGCTTACATATAGCTAATAAAGCTGTAACTCGAAGTCACATAATTATGGTAAACTAGGACCATCGAAGTAAAAATAAATCAACAGTTAGGCAAGAATAATATATAATCTACTGTCGAGGTCACTAGCTAACCACATATTGCAATACCACTCATAAAAAAACATTGTAATGAGTAGATTATGTCAATAAAAAAAGAAAATGTAATTAAAATTAATTGACTTATAAATAGTTATAAAATAAAATAGTTTGGAAATTCCAAAAGTGCACGCCTCATAACACACATTCATAAACGAAAAATAAATTCAAAACATAGTTTCTAACAAAAATTACCAATTTATCACTTTTCATGAAGTATGTTTTGACTGCTGTTTTACCCATCAATATGGGTAAATTTCTAACCTCGCAACCCTTACCTAATGTCAAAGACTATTTATTTAGATATTTAAGTTGTGGGTTGCTAGGCAACACGTTAGGTCAAGGTTGAAAATATTTTGATAAAAATATTATATTTTAGTTAGTATTTTATTAATTATAATTAAACTACTATGAATAAAAGAGCCATTTTCAATAGGGTTCCTTCTATGGCCGAAACGAATGTATTAAAAAAAAATTGACTCAATTAATTGATTTTATCGCAAGCTACAATGTTTTCAAGGTTCATAAATTGACGGACAGGAATTTTTTTTCAACTTTTTTGATGTTTTTTTCATTTCTGCTGCATTAAATCAATTGGTAAAAAGTACAGTATTAATCTCCATTTAATCATCTATACAATGATATATAAATTAAGTAGGTTCTGTGTACTAGCAGGAGTGTAACAATAAAAACAGTTGCAGAAATGGGGCAAAAAATATTTTTCGATCGTAGAGCACACTCTAATGCTTCGCATTACGAGTCGTGCAATAAACAATTATATAACTCAGATAACCTGTCAGTAGGTAAGCTAATTCTGGAGAAAGAACATAAACATTGTCTTGAGTTAATCACAGCGACCAACTATTTTTATCGCTTACATAAGTAGTTGTTGATAGAATAGAATGCCTTTGAACAAAGGTTGGATTTTACTTTAGCTTTAAACGCAATAAAAGGCAAATCTAGCAGAGAAGAGGGTAGCTTGTTATAAAAGGTTATACCAAGCCCAACAAATGAGTTATGAACTTTATGAAGCCGGTGAAAACGAGCTCGTAATTTGTCCTTATTTCTGGTGTTAATATTGTAAACCAATCCGCAACCATTGAGAGTGCACTGTATACATCGTCAAAAACTAGCTGCGTCCCGCGGTTTCACCCGCATAACGCTGCCTGTCCATTGGAGCGGAGAGGAGAGGAGAGGAGCGGAGATGTGCCATTATTAACCAATCAAATCTAAACTCAGGGGCGGAGTCAAGATTCTATTGGTGAATATTGACACATTTCCGCTCCTCTTTTCTCCTCTCCGCTCCAGTGGACAGGCAGCCTAAGTCTCCATTCCGTGGGAATATCGGAGTCAAAAGTATCCTAAGTCCTTCTTCAGGTCATGGTCTAATCATGAGCCAAATTTCATCCAAATCCGTTCGGCCGTTTTAGCGTGAAAACGTAACAAACAAAAAACTCACTTTCGCATTTATAATATTTGTCATGTCAATCATATTGATTCTGCCAGTCGCGCTGCCCGGTTTGGCCGCCATGTATATTCACCGAGATATCTCTGGTAGTCTACAACCTAACGAAGACATTGAGGAAGTAACTAAACGTAATCCGAGGAGGCTTGTAAAATGTAGTGTGCTTTTTTAGTGTTTACTTTGCTAAAATCTACCCTTAGCGGAGTCAAGCCCGTCTCAAACGACAATCCTGGATCCGCTACTGCTGCTATCACACTAGGCTGTAATTGTCTAATATATAAATTGTCTTACAAACAATCATAGGATTTGCGCATGTCAAATCTAATAGTCTATTATGCGTGTTTTCATGATAAACAAACCATTATTTTGTATCTATAATGCATAGCTTTAGGCCCGGCGCCCACTATCGGTGGACAACGGTGCGGCTCGGTACAGCCGACGAATAAAAATATAACTTATGTGTATGAAAATAAAATTGAAATCAGCGATGCGCCGCAGTGTCCTTAGGCATGCTTCGGCATGCATCGACGTCTTTAGGCATCATAATTGAATTTCAATTTTATTGTCATACACATAAGTTATATTTTTATTCGTCGGCTGTACCACAGATAATATAATACTACGTACAGATACCAAATCCCATACAAAGAAATGAGACCTCCCTAGTCGGGCTATTGACTGGCTAAATGTACTACAGTTATGACAAATTGAGTAAAACGCCATCTATTGCAAAGAGCCCTAAGCAAAAAGGTTTTGTCTTTTTTTGTTGAAAATACGAGATTTATGAGTTACAATAGATAAATCAGCATTAAACAAGGAAGTTTTGATTTTTACTAATCTTACTTCAGCCAAAATCTTCCGTTTATTGCTTTTTAGTGACTGTTAATTTCATAATTTTATTGTTACCTATGCTGCCATCTATGATCTTTTTTCAAGACTAATTATAATTTGTTTCAATTGAGACCCCATGGCTGTACCGAGCAGCACCGATGCCCACCGATAGTGGGCGCCAGGCCTTAAAGTTCAATGTTATCTCGTTTCCTGGCCATTGTGATGTTTTGTTACTCCTATTATTATCATAACAACTGTTTTCTTTTCACATGTAAAATATTGATCTAACAATGTAAGGGAAATCTTTTGTTGATGTCTGTTATAACATGATGCAATGTATAACATGTTTTGATGAAATATTCTTAAGAGTTATATTATCTTGATTTTTTAATGCTAATAACGACCCTGTTCAACTGTACGTGTTGTGATCTTTATCGTCAGACAATGCGAAACTATCTCTAAATAGATCTCATCATCTCAGCAATAGTCCACCGTAATTTATCAAACTTACACCAAAACGATTTACGGCCGCACCGAATAATCTATTTTTAGTAAAAGACAGATCGCTATTGATGGTAGACAGTATAATTGTACTAGCTGCCCGTCCCGGCTTCGCACGGTTAGCCTACCCTACCTACCCTACCTACCCTACCTACCCTACCTACCCTACCTACCCTACCTACCCTACCTACCCTACCTACCCTACCTACCCTACCTACCCTACCTACCCTACCTACCCTACCTACCCTACCTACCCTACCTACCCTACCTACCCTACCTACCCTACCTACCCTACCTACCCTACCTACCCTACCTACCCTACCTACCCTACCTACCCTACCTACCCTACCTACCCTACCTACCCTACCTACCCTACCTACCCTACCTACCCTACCTACCCTACCCTACCTACTCTACCTACCCTATAAACCTTCCCTGGACTACGACAAACATTTCAAGACCAAAATCAGCCAAATCGGCCCAGCCGTTCTCGAGTTATAAAATTACAACGAAAAGTGACATTGATTTTTATATATTTAGATTCGTCATTGAATGTCATCCCACAATTCCGTAAGGTCCTTATTCTCTGACAGATTATTAGGACGTTCAAATAAGAATTCTAAATCTCAAAAAAAAAGATACCTCTATGCCAAAACTGGTGATAGATAGAATTCAACTGAGTATATTTAAGACGCAAGACGTATCCGTTTATATTGCATTGACACATAATATATATTTTTTTCTTCTCTTGGCAATTGAGCCGACATGTTTTTGAAGTGAATGCAGCATTCTTTAAATTGGCGTCGCGCGTCGCTGTCTCGCCAGATAGTTTTGGTGATACTTCGATGTCACATATCTGTGCTGCCACTTGTATATTCTTGCCTTCCACAAATTAACACATACAGTGTGAGTCTTTATAATGTGCACATATTGAAATGAGGGAATCTATACTTAATTTTATCGACGGCAAAAATATTTAAAAAATCTATAGGTACATTTGATTTATTTAAAAAAAAAATGCTGCCTGCTAAACAATAGTGCGAAGCCATGCGCTGGGCCTTTCTTTGACTGTTGATAAGAAATGTTTAGATTGAGTTATAAACATGCAATTTTTACTACTAGGTAGCTAATACGATTAAAATTAATTTAAAGTAATAAAAAAGGTAAGTAATGGGGGCCTTTTATTGAGAAATTTTACGATTATTGTAAAAATTGATGAAAAAACTAGTTTTTTTTCTAAAAAAACATGTTTATTTTCAATGGAGGGCAGTTTTTTTTGACAATTTTCATTTTATGAGGACGCCTAATTACTTCCAATCATTATGGAGTTTGTTTCAGCGTGATAGATCATTAATTTTAAAAGTTACACCGTTTTGTTTACACTGTGGTCACAGTAGCGACAATTTTTTTTAAAATTCCATAAAAAATAAAAATTTATATATATTTTTTTTTTTTACCGTCGATAAAATTAAGTAAAGATTCCCTCATTTCGATATGTGCACATAATAAAGACTCACACTGTATATTGGCCGTTATAAAATAATTAATGGATGAATTAGAATTAAATCCGATATTATTGCCGACCTCTCCGTATTAATATATTTATTTTCGTGTTTGTACACCATACACACACAAACACACCTAGTTATAAATTTTTTGTGGCTCTTGGGATTCCGCAAGTTTCGAAAGGTCTACTTGATCGACGTCGATAAAGGCATCTATTTGATGTTTATCGTGTACTGCGCCCGATAGTAGGTACAATGATCAGCGTGCCCAGCGTGCAATGATACCTGCACGGTGCAGAAAGTAACAGATGCTCCTAATAATACTAAATTTGTTCCTCGGTTATGGTCTGTCTCAAATTGAGGTTGCCATCGACACGCAAGAAGAAAGATCAAGGGTTGACATGGCAAATTGACAATGTGCGAATTAACTTAGGCGTAAATGTTACTCATTTTTTCCCTTCAGGTTGGTTGGTGAAATTCTCCGCATCAATGCATGGGAATGCGCGGCTTTGGAAGCCGGACTCGGCAGTGTGTTCAGTCCAGAGCTGTCTGCCACAATCTCCTGGCTGCTCAAGATATGGGCCAACTCGTACCTGATGCCACAACCGTCTGTTTATTCTGAGGTGGGTTTGATTAAAATGTGACGACTGATGTTACTAGTAAATACTATAAAGACCCAAGAAAAGTATGCGCTTCGGAAATCATCGTCTATCTTCGGAAATACAAACGCGCGATGCTGAAAACTAATATAGAGCTGTGACAATAGGGTATTACACCCATTTCTGAAAAGTGTCTCAATTGGATTCTGTAGTGCTAATGTACCACTAAAAAATTCACAAAATTTTTATTCAATCGTTAAGTGCCATAAAAATGCATTTAAATTTATCATTTTCAAATTTCGTTCACGCAGTGGACGCCATATTGCTCTGTTGTCATGACGTCAGTTGGCTGTGTAAACAAATGCAGTGATTGGAGGTACACTGAATAGTTGACAGTTGACACTTCTAACTTTACATAGCCGTATGACGTAATAACATGGCGAATACTATTTGGTGTTATGAAACAGATTAAAAAAGCTGAAACCTTTGAATTGAATTTAAAAATTTAGTTTGCTATTTTATGAACTAAGACTAACGTTTTCAGACTGCTTTTTGCCTAAACTATCTCAATAATATATTTTTAGATTTTTTCTCATATAGAGTAAAATACCCTATTATGGAAGTACTTGCATTTGTTGTATTGCCGTGATTACAAAATTATAGATTAACAACTCTATGCATTTAAAAAAAAACTTTTCTAAACGGCTGAAAACGAAGCGAAGCGAAGTTTGTAAAACTGGCTTTATTGTTTATTATACATATGTATACTTTACTGTACACCACAAAAATACGTACAAAAATAAATCAAACACTACAAAATATACAATGGGCGGCCTGATCACTTTCCGCGATCTCTTCCAGGCAACCTTGGAATGGATAGTGATTTGCCTGGACATAAATTGGGGCAGTCGCTGGTGCAAAACTGTCTTTTTGTGGGACTTCTGCGCCAAATTCCCTAATTAATGACATCTCTCTATTATCGCTGACTTTTCGACCATCTGCGTTAAAGTTTGAACCTGATTTACACGGTGCGATTTTACTGCCTGTGATATGGCTTATAATAAGTTAAAGGAACAATAAAAGTTGTGTAAACAGTGTTTAGACGATGCAAGTCATTTGTTACTTCAGTTTTATTTTATGCCACGGGCTAGAAACTGCAGCGTGTAAATGGGGTGTTTATGTTCAGCGATAGAACTTTGTGCAAAAGCAATAAACACAGTATTAATTCGTTAGCGGGCTACGATGCATTATCTTTTCGTTTACAATGCATTACAAAATTACAACCATAATTCAGCCTACAGTTCTACATCAAGTGAAATATAACAATAGAGTTATGTTATACATGCTATTGTTCGTGCTTACCATCCGTATCCTATCGCGACGGACTGCATAGTATGGATGTTGCATAGTATTTTTATCAAACTGGTTTTATTAGATATTGTTGTATGTGGCCTTCATACATTATATCCTTTTTCTAACCCCTTTCTGCTAAGACGCAATTGGAGTATGATGTAGAGAATTATTAGAAGATATTTGGGTCTCAGAATTACGCAGGATCTGAAATCCTCGCGAAAGTTAAGTTCCATGCAGTCAAATCTACAAGTACAAACACTAGGGACTGACTAGGACAACAAACTTGCTACTTCGAGAGTTCAGAGAGATATAAACCTCATACACACAGTTTCATGCAAAATTGCACTGAATTGCACACCTGCATGCACCATGCACCTGTTTGTAAATGGTACACCACAGACTATTGCAGTATTGTCCGTCCTTCTCCCTTTAACCTAACAAAGGTTGTCTTTAAGGACACTTTTAGCGTTAAGATCGCCCATTGTGTCACCCTATGTAAAACTTCTACATTTATATCTGTAATCCATATGGTGTACTTTATTAAAGAGAGGTGTACTTTAGTAAAGACTATTTTTTTTCTATAGATGTCGCCGATACTGGCGTGCGCGTTCGGTCGCGGGTCGCGCGGCGTGTCGTGGGTGGTGTCGCGCCTGGCGGGCCGCGCGGGCGCCTGCCTGCGCCACCAGGCCGCGCAGCCCGCCGCCGCCTCGCACGCCACGCATCTTCTCACCACACTCGCGCACTCACAGCACAAGTAAGTGTATTTGTTAGGCTCAAAGACCGAAAACACTCATTAGGTGAGAACCATGAAGCGAATTTTGCGTCGAACCACATCCTTATAAAAACAGCCACAACGCGTTCTGCCAAACAGTTCAATGACTACAAAACCAAATTCGTGTCATGGCTCACGACGTGTTCTGAGCCTTCTTGGCGCATTTCAACCACAACACGACCGGCAGGTTGTATGGAACTTGTTGACTGTCATATTGCATTGACGTGACGTGTGACTGGGCCAAGTCGAAGGTGCTGATGCCGAAAATGAAAGATGGCGGTTGCAAGAATTTTGTTAAGTTTTTTTCATGGGTTTTATCTTGGATTTTCATTTCGTTATTTATGTCGCTGATCCTAGCGCATGTCGCCAAGTGAATTAAAGTGAGGGCAGAGGTGCTCCAGTGCGACAGGGATGGGCCCTGTGCAGGCTAATTTGTTGAGATCTTTCCATATAATTGGTGGTTCCATAAAATAGTGAATTGCTCCTCTTTGCAGGACACACGCCTCAGTTCCGACATTTTAAGTCACTAGTTCATTTTTTCCCTACAGGTTTAATTGGTTTTGTTGGCTAAATAATGTACCCAACTTTGAGATACAATGCGGGTGTGACAACTTTAATAATATTATGTGCAGTGTATTCAGACCTATTCGAACGTCAAAATTACATAAGACAGTCCCCAAAAAACGCCCACCCTTCACCATTTGTTAGTGCTTTAGCTGGGAAGAAGAAGTGGCGCAACAAACTCCCCAGCAGCACAGCTGTCTGGTCAGTTAGAAAAATAATTATTCTATACAATAGTATGCAAATAATTAAAAAAAAAACTCAACACAAAACATTAAATGAAATATATTTGCCATAATGACAGCTTGCACATGCCAATATACCAACAAAAACATCAAAATCTATACTCAAGCGAAAATAAAAACAAAAAACGTGAACAGAACTTAATACCCGAATTATAAAGCCTCCAGGCATAAAAGGAGTGCCCGCTTACATAATAAGCTAATAAAACTGTAAGTCACAAAGTTATGATAAACTAGGACCATCGAAGTAAAAATAAATCAACAGTTAGGCAAGAATAATATATGATCAATTGTCGAGGTCGCTATCTCGTCGCTAGCATATTGCAATACAACTCATAAAAAAAACATTGTAATGAGTAAATTATGTCAATAATAAATGAAGATTAAAATAAAATAAATTAATATAATATACTATACAGTCAAATAAAATAAACAATTATCTATACAAATAAATAAAATTGAAGTGTCTGTTTGTAATGTCAAAATAACAGCTAAATGCCTATGAAAGTATAGACGATCCATTCTACGAAAACACAAATTTAAAATGTTTTGCCTGTCGGTCTGTCTGTCTGTCTGTTTGTTCCGGCTAATCTCCGAAACGGCTGGACTGATTTTGACGGGAGTTTCACTGGCAGCTATACAAATAAATAAAGTGGATGTATAGAATTCCACGCGGACGAAGACGCGGTCAACAGCTAGTATAAGTTATATAACCTGTCAGTAGGTAAGCTAATTCTGGAGAAAGAACATAAACATTGTCTTGAGTTAACACAGCGACCAACTATTCTTATCGTTTAAGTAGTCGTTGATAGAATAGTATGCCTTTGAACAAAGGTTGGATTTTACTTTAGCTTTAAACGCATTAAAATGCAAATTTAGCAGAGAAGAGAGTAACTTGTTATAAAAGGTTATACCAAGCCCTAAAAATGAGTTATGAACCTTATGAAACCGGTGAAAAGGAGCTCGTAATTTGTCCTTATTTCTGGTGTTAATATTGTGAATATCACTCTTTTTTTGTGTAAAAGTGTATATTTTGCCTAGTATATAAGATATTGACGAAGATGAATTATGATGCCACTGTGAGAATACCCAATCAATTCAATTCAATCCCACCTACCGCCCAACGTGCTCAGAATACTGTGAGTACTGGCACGAATGATGGTTTAGAAGCATGAGGAACAGGGTGTTGTACATGTGTGTACCATGTAGTAAGTCTTGCCCCAGCAAAAAACATCACATATTCCTTATTCATTATATTCTTTATTTTTTCTTTAGGCAAAATCCCCTGGCAAGTTGTGAGGAGTTCCTTGCGCTGTTGCAATGGGAAGCGGCCGGCTGTAACTTGCCGGGAGATCTCAGGAAGGAGTTACACAGGGCTTTCGCTATAGCCGCTACTTACGCCGAAGGTATGTACAGAGGGCGTTGGTAACGCTTGTGCCATTTTTTTTATTTTTTTAACATTCTCGAATGACTTCTTATACCTGTTTCTGCATTGATAATTTGAAGTTGAGAACTTGTCCAACTCAACTAGCACGCGAAAGTCAACATTTCTTACATCTTATGCAAACAAAGGAGGATGCTTAAAAAAAACCCAGCTCCGGGGGAAAAGCGATGTATCTCAAATCATCAATAATAATAAGTACTAAAATAATAACCGGTCATGATCGTGATCCTTACTGGCAAACATATAAAAATTGCCAGTTTTATTATGCAGACTATGCAGTCATCTATATAAAAAGTTGATAAGTTTTAGAGGTATGAGGAACAGGGTGTAAAGTTCACTCATCCTCTATAGAAAAGGGAAGATCCTCCGACCGGCGCTGTACCACATTCGACTCACTGGATCATAACGCAGCGCCACCCAGTTCCGACTCACCACGAACTATTCGGCACCCGGTTCAGACTCACTGGAACCTCAACTGGCACTGTGAAGCCACATGCAAACTACGCATCAATGATGCGTAGTTTGCATGTGAGTCGGAACTGGGTGGCGCTGCGTTATGATCCAGTGAGTCGAATGTGGTACAGCGCCGGTCGGAGGATCTTCCCTTTTCTATAGAGGATGAGTGAACTTTACACCCTGTTCCTCATACCTCTAAAACTTATCAACTTTTTATATAGATGACTGCATAGTCTGCATAATAAAACTGGCAATTTTTATATGTTTGCCAGTAAGGATCACGATCATGACCGGTTATTATTTTAGTACTTATTATTATTGATGATTTGAGATACATCGCTTTTCCCCCGGAGCTGGGTTTTTTTTCTATGGAGCTTGAGCATTCTCCTTTGAGTTTCGGGCTTTCACCTACATATTTTCATGCTGAAATACACTTTCACAATTTCAACTTAAAATTCTTCAAATCAGAAACCGAGGGTCACTTGGTAGCGGTTGTGACCGGTCCAGTTTTGTTAATTTTTATATTGACTTTTTAAAAGTGGTGATTCTCTTCCACTGCGGATTTTTTTCCACTTCTTGTGAAGTCGCACTTCTGCTCACCAATTCTACAAGAAGAAGTAACTAATCTCATAACTTGTATATTTTTATACAATATATTTATTTATTTATCAATATCAAGGTTTATAAAGACTCTTAGCTTAAAACTATGCCCCACAAAACCGTTTTCACGGTTTGTCTGCGGGAACAGAACACACAATAATAAAAAAGAAAGTTTTAATCGTGTGAACACTTAATTCCCAATTTATTATATTATAAACAATTACTTATATTTTTTTTTTTATACGGACGTATTTCTGTGACAAAATAAAAAATAATCTTTCTTTTTTCTTTATTCTCAATCGGTTCTAATAGCCTAATACTTAATTATTCTACAGGTGACGTCCGAAATCGTCTGCTATCAAGTACGGTGTCGTTACAAGAGAAGCTGATGAATTTAATCAATATGGAGTCTGATACGGAACCAGTTCGTAACATGCTTTCTGATACACTTGACTGCTTTATTGGAGTCACTGAGGGCGTGCTTGAGGTAAGTACCTAACAACAATATTTATACAGATATCCCAAGAAAACTATGCATGTCGGAAATCATCGTCTATCATCGGAAATACGAACGCGCGAAAGAGAGAAAACTTCATACAAACGCGCAATGATATGGTTTTTTTTATTAGTAACTGTTTAATTATATTATTTATTTTTACTTCGATGGTCCTAGTTTATCATTTGTGACTTCGAGTTACAGCTTTAATAGCTATATGTAAACGGGCAAGCCCTTCATGCATGGAGGCTTTCATTCGGGTTTACTTTTTATTTTCGCTTGAGTATAGATTTCAATGATTTTTGTTGGTGTATTGGTGTGTGCTGACATGTAGCAAATAATTTAATTTAATGTTTTGCATTGCGTAATTTTAATTATTTTGCATAAATACTATTGTATAGAATCAAGTTTTTCTAACTGAACAGGCAGCTGTGCTGCTGGGGAGTTTGTTGCGCCACTTCTTCTTCCCAGCTAAAGCACTAGGAAGTGGTGAAAGGCGGGCTTTTTTGGGGGACTGTCATAATATGTAATTTTGACGTTGGAAAAGTGTTGATTCGCAGCCTAGTTTGAATAAATGACTTTTGAATTTGAATTTTGATAGGTGTACTACTTGTACAAAGCTCGGCAGTACAAAACTTAGAATCTTTTCCTCTGTAAAGGGTTTACTCTGTGGCGCGAAGTTCGTGCGAGTTCGGAAACACGAAGATTACCGAAACGCATATCTTTTCTGGTTTAACTGTAGTTCAGAGTTATTTTTTGTAACATAACATCACGCCTTGTTTCCCTGAAGGGTTAGGCAGAGGTGTATCTGTAGCAAGTACACCCACATTTGGCCAGTTATGTCTAAGTCCCATGTAACAGGGGGCGAGCCTATTGCCATCAACCGGGCACAAATCCAGACTCCGGGCTGCTACTGAGAAATTCCAGATAGAAAAACCCAATAACACTTTGCTCGAACCGGGAATCGAACCCATGACCTCATGCTCAGCAGTAGCGTTTGCAACCACTAGACCAACGAAGCAGTCATTTTTTGTCTTGGCGAGAAGAGTATTCGTGCAGCCAAAATTTGGTACCAGTATTATTCACACCAAATTATGGAACCAAGCTTGTTTCACGTAAATAACCATAATATTTTGGGGATGTAGGAACCCACATTTTCGGTGAAGAAACATCACGACTCGTGCCGACAACAAGGCGTCATGTTCCTTCACCGAAAATGTAGGTTCCTTCGGTGTTGTGTCCGATGGGAAACTGCCCAACGATTGTTATTGAGTTTTCTATAAATGGTAGGCACAGATCGTTTGGTAAACTTTCATGTTACGATACAGAATTCTCAGTGGTGTTACAAAACAATAATTTTATTGTTATTAATTTACGAATTTTTCACTTCACAGGTCGGAACAATGGACGAACAATTCATGATGTTAATTGGTGCCTTAGATAAGATACCTGGTATCATATTTAGATATCACAATTATCCTGGGGTAGTGTTGCCAGCATTGAACTTACTCGCTAAAAGCGCTAAGAGGATGCTGCATTCAGTACAGCCGCAGAATGTGAACAAGTATGTTTCTTGATTTCTTATTGTCAATACCATTTTTCTTGTATGCAAGTTACAACTATAGAAAATCTTCTTCGTCGTGACGATGGCACGGCGGTGTATAAAATTTTGTTGGCCCAAAACTTCGACACTTCAACAATAGCACGAACCGGTCTTTCTCAAGACTTATCTCAAACGGCTCTGTTAAAAGCCAGCACTGAACCTAACTATGAAAATCAAATATTACTTCATATGGAAGTACAGTTCGTGCCACTAAAGGTGAGACTTGACACACGATTTCACTTGCGCAATCGGCGATTTATGGGTTTCTTTAGGGCGGTGCCACTCGAGCGTTGTGGCTAAGCTACGTCGTCGCAAGTTCGCAACGCAATGATTTCAACGCAGTCAATCCCACACGAGCGCTGCGTAGGCGCTGCGCTGTCACCTTCGATATGCTATTAAATACTGCGCTGCCGCTCCGTCGTTTCAACGCAGCTCCCTTCCCCACCTCGACTCCCTCCTATCCTTGTGCGTTGCGTCGCCGTCCGTCATTTTAACGCATCGAGTGGCATGTCGTTCAGATTTATATGTAGAACGACGGAGCGTCACCGCCCAGTCGACACAGCACCAACGCAACGCACAGACAACGTCCGTGTGCCACTGCCCTTAGCTGTATGAGGTCTGAGCCGGGACATCATCGGGTCAAGACTCATTTTTCGTGGCGCGTATTGTACTGGCCGTATCACACGTGCGATTTTAAACTTGTGATAAACTACTGTTTACAGGTTCCTGGAAATTTGTAACACGACGTTTGAAGTATACATGAGATGGAACTCCGGTAAAATATCAAGTATTCCTCAAGATGCTGAAGAGGAAGTGTATGAGGTAACTTAACAATGAACTTTCTCTTGCATGAAATACGGGTATTTAAAAAGGTTACATTTTTCACTACGCGTCTTAAATTTTAACAAAATGCTATTTTAGCTGAACAGTGTCTAGCAATAGTATCGTCTCGACCATATTTCGGGATGCTTTCTACATCCAAGCTCAAATTACTGCCAATTATGAAAATGCGTTGCGCTGCGGCGTTTCGTACGAAAAGTGCGGTGCGGCCCGCCTCTAGTGTGTGTTGGTTCATAGAAAATTTACGAAAGTGATTAAAGAGGATTTTTGCAAAGCATTGCGGCGTGGGCCGCTCTAATCTGCAAAGCCTTTAAAATAAGTCACATTCTCAGTGTTTGGTGTGTGTGTGTATTGTTTTAGAGATCCCTGCTAGAAATAAAAGAATTTTTGCAATATTTCTAGGACATCTGCGCCCTAATGGAAGTAATCTGCAGCATAGCCCGCTCGGGCGCCGAGCGCGGCGTGGGCGACACGTGCGCGCGCGGCCTGCGCCTGCTGCTGCCGCTCGTCACGCCGCCGCTGCTAGCGCTGCCCACGCTGGCGCAGCACGCCTACAGGATGTTGAGGGACTTGGATAACGCTGATCAAGTAAGTAACCATACGTGACAAATGTCAGAAAACACTTAAAACTACAGTCACAGCCTAAATAGGTTCATCACCTGAAGCGATATTTTTGCCTGCTCATTGCAAGATAGAATCTGCTTTACCGACTCAGCATTATACGTTGTAATGTCAACCGCAGAAGACATTATGCCATCTACATGTCAGACCGAAATCAAAATGTGATTCTATATTTCATAAAATAGCCAGGCCATTAAAAAGGTTTAAGGATTGGTCGAAGGTATATGCTATTGTGATCTTTGTTTTCAAGTAGTTAAACATATTTTTCTATGCAAGTCTGTTCAGTACCGTAGCTTCAATAGATTTTATGTGTCCTGACTTGATAAAAGTATAAAAAAAATACTTGTCTATACATACCTACCTGGTGATAAATATCAGAAAAACCTTTTAGACCCTGGTAACACACCAAAAAGCGATAGTATTGCTATACTAAATAATGTTATGCAAAGGCTCATAGATCAATATTTCAGTTTCCTTACCATAACTCATAGCCAGCTAGAATAGGCAACTGAAACAATTTGCTGACACTATTTCGGGTATATGTAGTTTCTTCCTCACATACCAATCAATCCGCCTAGCCTTTTCCCGGGGTCGGCTTCCAGTCTAACCGGATACAGCTGCATACCATGACTGTATCGCATCTATTTTCTTTTCTAGCTTACCAATCTGCCCATGGACGACTTTAACATGGTAGTGACGGCGTTACGCGTGGGACTTACAGCTGTATCCTGCGATGTATCCACATTATGCTGCGACACTATCGTCGGACTCTCCAACAAAGTGAGAACGTTAGGCGACGACAATCCCTACGCGCTGTCCTTGCTCACGCTTGCCGAGTTACTACTGATGCTCATTATTAAGATGGAAATACCACCGGATTCCATTCCCGCGGCTGGAGCGGCCATCTATTCACTCACTTGTGTGAAACCAGCCTTACTTGAAGGGTTAGCGAGGCAGCTCATCGAAGCTTTTGCCGTCAACGATCCCGCGAACGTTCCCCGACTGGAAGAGGCATTCGGCGTACTCACTAACGGAGTTCTCTTCGATGGTATGAGAACCCACAAACTCCGCTTCCAAGATAACTTTGACAAGTTCCTAGCGAGTGTACACGGTTTTCTAATCGTGAAATAACTTTGACACGGTTTTGAATACCGGGAAATTTTTGAAAATCATAGCTTTGCTGGCGGGTAACGCCTTTCGCAATTCCTGTCTCAAGGATTTGACGCAGAAATGCGGTTTCGACGATTCTATATTATCGTCACGTACTGAACGTGAACCAAATTGGTGCATATGTGGTATTCGGTTTTGTTTAGCAAGCGCAGTTGGTGCGACTCGAATGTTTAATATATTGAATAGTTAAGTTTATTGTTTTCGTGTCCTTCCCTGGGCTGTGTCAAATGTAATGAAACACTATTGTGTCTAGAATAGTTTGTTATGACATTTTCTTAGGTGCCATTAGGAAAAAATGCAATATTGATTTTATATTGTTTGGGAAAATTTATTATGGCCTAATATTGCACAGGGTGCTGTGAGTTTAATTGATTGTATGATCCTTATGATATCTTATTTTGAGAATAAAATTATTTTATTTTATTATTACAATGCTTAACATTCTGCAATCTTATGTTCACAACGAAGTTAGTATGGATTTTATAAATGTGGTTGTGAATGTATAAATATGCAGAAGATTTACTGTGGTATTATATATTTCTTAGGAGTAAAATGAAGAGTACACTTTTGGTACTTATTGCTAGTTAGAGAAATTGTGATTTCTACCGAGCTAAGCACTCGTAAACCGCAATGAGTTTACATTATTGTAAGAGGAAGGTCCTTAGCACTTTTACGTATATATTGCAGGTTTTACTCCGTCTTATTAAATTAGTCAAAATAATTGTCATCTTGTCAACTTATTCTTATAAAGTGTAGATAATATAGAACTTTGTCGTATAAACTTGAATGCTTACAACTTTTAATACATTTGTCAAGAAGATTACAATTTGAGTTAAGACTTTTTGTAAGAGTAAAAGTATATTATTTTTATCTTTTATAGTCCTTTAGATTAAAAACTTTATTACTTAAAAGAACATAACATCACGCCTTGTTTCCCGAAGGGTTAGGCAGAGGTGTACCTACAGTACACCCACATTTCGCCAGGTCCCATGTAATAGGGGGCGAGCCTATTGCCATCAACCGGGCACAAATCCAGACTCCGGGCTGCTACTGAGAAATTCCTGAGTTTATTACTTAAGTAGTTGAAATAACATTAGGAAGTTAGTAGACATAATGCAAGATGGTGTATTATTTTTCTTTTTGTATTACTTACTACCTCTGTCATTTAAATTGTACGTGCGCTGATGCGAATGTTACGGCTTGTTTATTCATGTAAAAATTAAGAGTGTTTATCCTAAAAGTTGGCAACGTCGCAAATAGCTGTCAAATATTTACCTGTTTTGATTAATTTGGCGATATTACTGTATGAAAATAAGAAATGTGGCTAACTAGCGAACTAGAATATTAATAATGAATTGCAATTTTAACACTAAATTTGATGTTGTAACCGTTTTAGGTGTACAAAAGGCATTCGGAAAGTTTCCAAATACTTTTTTTGCATCTAAAACTTAATATTCGGTGTTAAGATATTCATTGTTGCATTTCATAATCAATATTCTAGTTTGCTAGATAGCCACATTTCCATACAGTAATATTGTCAAATTAATCGAACAGAGTAATATTTGACATCTATTTGCGACGTTGCCCACTTTGAGAATAAACGCTCTTCTTTTGTTTCACCAATGAAATTACGAAAACTCAATTATGGTTCTGCCCAGCAGTGGTACTGGTACAACAATGGCTAGTAAAAAAAAAGATTAATGCAAGAATGAATTACTATCTCTATAAACACTAACCCCCTTATTAAAAATCGCGGAATAAAGTGGCAAAAGGGGGTAAGTAAATAACTAGATATGCGTAAACAAGCCTTAAAAAGCTCGACATGGTTTAGTCATATAATTATATTAAAACTGTTTCCTAGCCGTTCAAAAGGCAGTGTTTGTTTTGCCGACGACCTTGGCATATAAAATAATTAGAAGTAGTATTTTTCTTAGTTTTTTGACGCAATAACGATAGAACATATTTTGTTCCTGTATTTGTTGATTGTAGGTAGATTAACATGATTAAAATCCACCTAGCGACTATTTATTTTTGTAATAGAGTAAGCTTCTACATTTCAGTAAATAATATAAAAACATTGTGCTTATATGATGCTAGTACCTTATATTGTTATTTAATTACGTTATTTTTAATTTTCCTCGAACGGATTATTGACTTGTGTAATGGAGTGTATTTTATTGTACAGAATACTTACAATTCTGGCGTATCCTAGCGATTTATATATGTATAGAAAATATATGAAATACATATTTTCTTAATGTAGATAAATACAGAAATATCCTTAGTAAAAAAAAATATTAAGTGCCCTAAAGTCTATTGGAACAGATTTTATGTTTGTTCTTTTTTTATTTTATATTAAAATGACCTATTCGGAAAGCTTGTTGCATTTTAAATTAAAAGACTAACTTGACTTCTAAAGAAGAATATAAGAATTATTTTACCTACTGTTCCAAGACGATATTTAGAGAAACGAGGCTTTTCATGAGTAAACATACTTTAGTTTGTCTAAATACCCTTAGCTAGGAGACATTTTGTAAATACTCGGGAAGTCAGAACATATTTTAAACCCTAATAAAAAGGTATATGTCTTCTTTTAAATTTTTTGTCAGTATCAATTTAATTAAATTGTACAAATTTTATAAAATTATAGTTTGTTTTATTTCTACTTAGTTCTTGTCCTCTTTTTTTTCGCTGATTCATCCTTCTTGAGTATTCTGCCGCTGGAGTTTCAAATATTAATATCTATTTTTATAGTAAGTGTTTTTCAGATATTTTCTTTGCGATCATATCGTCTTGAATGTTACTTTGATACATAAAATAAAAAAACGTGTGGCACTCGGGGACTGCCCCGGCGAAGCTATTGCATAGCATTTTTTATCAACTTACGCAATTGTAAAATATTAACCCGAATACAAGAAATAGCAATGATGACATTGACAGGAACTGTTATTCACATATAGTTTTTAAAACTTGACACAACGTAATGGGAACATCAAACTAATAAAAAGGTTTTAATGTAACTATTAATAGTCAAGGATCATTCGTCTAAGTAAATTTGAACTTTATTGTCAAACAGTTAAACATAATTTTCAATACAACACTCTCGTATCATTCGTCTAAGTAAATTTGAACTTTGATGTCAAACAGTTAAACATAATTTTCAATACAACACTCTCGTATCATTCGTTTAAGTAAATTTGAACTTTGTTGTCAAGCAGTTAAACATCAACACACAACAACGAAAATACTACCTAAGAAAAGAGTGTTTTGTATTGAAAATTTTCAATACAAAACACTCTTTTCTTAGGTAGTATTTTCGTTACGAAATTTCTGGATTAGGTCTCCACGCTCAAGGCCCGCGATAGAAGCTATGCAATAGCTTAATAATAAACGTGCTAACATGCGTGCAAGTTACTCAAAAAAGTATTGATAGCAAGAATTTAAGTTTTAGTGGTAAGACTGAAATTTTCAACTTCAATTTAAAAATACAAAAATGAGGTTCCATAGATTCTAGCTGACTTTAAAAACTATGCAGGTCCCTAAGCTACCCAAAACAAAAAGAAAAGTTAGTACTTAACATTCTAGTATTCGCTGTAATCGGCCTTTGAAGGTGGATAGGCTTAATCCTTTTATTTATACTTTAAAATAGGTGTTACAAAAAGCTACGTCATAAAAAAAATTGATTCCTCATGCCCAGGAGTATAGATATGAATTTTTGAAACTCCACCGGCAGAAAACTCAAAAAAAATTATAACTCGAAAATTACAAAAAATCGCGGAACATACATGGGGTATTTTCGGATCTCTGGACATGAGGAATCAAATTTTTTTTTTGGTCCACCCTGTATAAGACTTAAAAGTTCGAGGGTTATTTGGGCGCCAGACAGCCACATATTTGACCAAACCCTTTGATAAACTTTGCTCACACATTTGAACACAATGTTTTGCTTTACCCGCCAAACATGCTTTGCAGCACTGAGCACGTTCGTTCGCTTCACAAGGCTTCAACATTATATAGTGCTCTGTGGGCTTCAACAAGATGGACTATGATTTTGTGGACGCGGTATAACTACCGCCCCCTTGTGCCGGGGCCCGTAGCAATTGCTAGCTGCTTACGACATTTTGGATCGCTCGTACGGATGACACATGAAGGCAATGAGGTTATAACATGAAGGAGTCTTCTTTCTTTCGTGTGCGTGTGCGTAGTCGCAGCGGGAAAGTGTCGAGTTTCTTCGTTTCAGTTAGCAGATATTTTAGTGTATGACGTCGTGTAATTGTGTATGGTAAGTAAAAATTTGTGCATCCAATCATTGGGGAGCTATTCAACAAAAACTGTTTCCGCCAATGATATTATAAGTTTCCACTGTTAAAAAAAAAAATACCGCTAGGATGACATAGTTCCAGTGGACACAGTTTTTGTAAACTGAAATGCAGAAAATCGTCACTTTTCCGCTGCGACTACGCACACCCTTCTTTCTGTCCTTCGCGCTGCAATTTTGAATTGGTGCCGTGCAACAAAAACTGTCCGAACTTAGCCGACGTTCGCACGGACGTAATAAAATTTCGGCAATTATTTTTTGCGTATTGGATTTTCGACGCTCTGCTTAGCGCCCGAGGGTTTAGCATGCAACAGTGTATTTTCTTGACGCGCTGGGATACGCACTGAATGCGCTCTGTTGGATATTTAACTCTCGGCGCTAAGCAAAGCGTCGAAATCGGATACGCGAAAAAAACCGCAGGCGCAGAGAGTTTATTACGTCTGTGCGAACGTCGGCTTACCCAATAATGTCGTTCCTGTTGACATAATATATCTTACAAAATAATACATCACACATCTTAGAAGAAAGTCTTTATTATTTTATTTTGCTTGTAAAAAGAATAGATGTCAAAACATTTTGTAATAAATAAATAGATGCAGCACAGGACCGGTCGACCCGATCGCTGGAAATGTTAAAGATTTCTACTGTAGGCCTCCTTTTAGCATTGTGCAAAGATTTAATCTTTGCACAATTCGTAAATATGAACGTACATGTCATTGTCACGTTAGTCATTCAATTCAATTTTCTTCGACTTGTCAAAATTGTCACACTCTAGAAGGCAAGAAGCCTTTGTTGTTTTGGTTTTCTATTTTATACAATTTATTATAAACAATTAATTTAAAATCTAAAATGAGTGTTGTGCGGCCGAGTTTATCATTGAACTCATCAGTAGCGACGTCTCAATACGACAGCCAGGATGACGCTGAACCGACAAAAATTAAAAATTATCTCAAAGAAAGATTGAAGTCACGCATTTTCTTGGGCCGTTACGTAGAAAGGAGACTTGCGGACAAACGTATCGGATACCGTGACGTAGTTATAATAAGTGCTGCAGAAGTGGCATTAAAGAAGGACTTGTTTGATGTACAGCATAAATTGCTTACGATTTGTCCTAACATGCACTGGATAGGTATCACTGATACAGAATCCTTGGGATATACGCCCGGCATCTGCTTGTGGACAGAAATAGATAACCAACCGTTCGGCCCCTTTTGGTTCCAAATCAAAAGTTTGAAATTCAGGGATGGTGAAGTTATGGTGACATTGAAATGTTTGCGACATATTTCTGATGCATTTTTAGAAGTAGAACCAATTTTAACTGGAACAGCAAAGAAAGCTAATCCTACTGAAAACACTGACAAGAAACTAGAAAGTAGTGTTGCTGCTCTCAATGAAACCTATACTGACTTTGTTCAGACTCTTAAAAGTGTTTTATCTATAAGCAATGTGAAGGAATTTGTAACATTTTTGCTTGCTTTCGTTATTGCGATCTTCACAGGAAGTACTTCATTTGTAAATTTTCTCGGAAACTTCATATTAGCACTAATAAGAGAATTCTCTCTTTTAGTAAAAAACTCCACACCAATGTTCCTTGGGTTATTAGATTTCTTTAGTAAAATTGTTGGAGGGTTTTATATTTTGTTGGCAATGTTGTTCAGACAAAGTGCTCCAGTTCCATCTAATAAAAGAACAGTAGGAGTCTATGATAGATCACGCAGAAGTTATAATGACCAATATGACGATGGTCAGTTTGACTAATTGTTTGTGATCTGGTACAGCTAAATTCATTGACAGCTTTATTTATTTTTGGTCTTGTATCGTAATGATATGATGTTTTGGGGAATTGTTAAAACATTTTAATTTAGATCTCATTTGTAGGGCTATTATTTAAATAATTTACTAACACTTGCTTACTAAAAAGTTTATTTTGATAGTGCAATAACATTGCCAGTGTACCAAAAATGCGTTTTAACCAATAATCATTCCAAATGCATTTACTGAAATATATATTTCCGTTTTGAGTATTTAAAACAAATTGTATATTAAAGAAAACTATAGAAAACATGTAAATGGTATTAAAGACAACTATGGTAAATATGTAAAATGTTACATAACTCAGCATATATTTATACACAGATTTGTTGTAAGTAATTTATTTTCTTTATTATTGTAGATTTATGTGTGGGCCTGGTTCATAATATTGTTACTGATAATATATGCTTCTTTACCAACTTATCTTCCTTTTTTTACAACTGGTACCACTATGATATGATTTTTTTTATCTGTAAAAAATATATATACTTGTGGGGCATGCTCTTGAAGAAGGGTTGGTTGGGTTGGGTTGCCAAGTTTTTAGGGTTCGGTACCAGAAGGGTGCCAAATGGAACCCTATTACTAAGCCTGCGCTGTCCGTCCGCCGGTCCGTCTGTCAGGCTGTCTGTCCACGGGCAGTGGCGTTCCTTTCATATAAGCCGAAAAGCCGGGCTTGCCTTAAAACGTGAGCCCACCAACGAAAAAAAAAACCACACCTGTAAACTTGTAAAACCAACCAAGTCAATCATTCATGTCGCAAGAATTGATAAGAATAATAACATTTAAACGCGGCCCTGCACTCACTGTATCAGCAGCGCGCTATAAAAGCTACGATGCCAGGTTTACGAACTCAAAGAATAATAATTTAAATTCCGCGACGTTTTGCATCACCCGCACTGTTGCCAAACTTTCTCGGATGCCGCAGTTGCGATCGCGTTCTAACACTATAGCGATAAGCAGGACGCGAGATCGCATCGATGAATGAAGACGTCAATTCTGTGGTACATGCATAGCTTTCTCGCTCGCACCAATATTGGCTTTTACGACGAGGCTTGTACATCTCAACTTTCGCATAGAAATTGTGAACTCTGTTGATACGTATATGGTATGTGCAATAAACAGATGTTTTTAATGCAGCCATATTCTAAAACATATCGTCCACATTACATGTTTATTTAATTGCAAAATATAAGTTCATAAGACTTAAATAATCAGTAATTATAACTACTAGATTGCAGCAATCAAATTAACAACTACCTACTTAATGTAGTTTGATTATGTACTGTAGTTAAGTTACATGTACATAATCATAACTAGATACATGTAGTTACTTAACTACTTTTAATCGTAGTTAGTAACCAGTACTACTACCATGAGTTGCCATCGAAAACTTACTCGCTAGCGTATTAACGTTAATCAAATAGATTTCGATAATGTCAAAACTCGCTAGCGTCCCCGTAAATGATTTATATGAAAAGATATTGTACAGCGCCCCTAGCGGTCACAGAAATAATTAAAATTTGTACCAAGAAAGAGCACTATTTCGATAGGTAAGAAACCTAACGTAATCTATTCGATAGTCGCTAACGTTTTTCAGCTGTCACCATACAAAACGGCACCATGAGTCACTAATTCGACAGACGCTATCGAAAAATAAGTTTGCGATAGTAGTTACGTTGCTCACTACCATTTTGACAAGTGAAACATGTTTACATTCAAATTATATACGTTTTTGAGTCTAAGGCAAAATAATGTCTGGAGAGCTTATTTAGCATGGAATGTGTTAGTGGCCCCAAAATTTTGAGGCCAACGACGGGAAGAACGTAAATTTCAAGAATCTTATTTAGTTCTCTTACAAAATATTCTATTTTCCGGCGACGCCGACGGGACCCTATCCGTGCACTTGGTGTTTGTTCTAAAAGTTTTAACTACATAAGTTAATTAATTGTATAGTGTTTTATATGAATAATGTACAAAGTTTGTAAGAAATTCTAATAAGAAATAAATAAATGCACAATTCCAAGAATTCGGCTTGCACCACAATATCCTAACGGATTTACCTACTATAAAAGGCGTACCATTTTGTGGGCAATTCAGTCGCAGTTCAGCCATAGATAATACACTTAAATACGGAGCTCAGCCACCAAAGAAGAAACACGTGAGAACCAAACACACTTCCAACTCCACCCGCTTTTCATAGAGCTCATACGTCATGCCGCCATACATATTGGAAGTAAACCCTCCGGGAGGGTCACCGGCATTTCGTTTGCGCTAAAGTTAACCATCGCTGACGGTCTACGGCATTAGGTTTAAAACCGTATTATAAACCACTGTAAAACGAAGTTAATTTGTGTGAATATTTGTAACAGTGAACAATTTTTTTATTGATACGAGTAATTAAATTATAAAGGACCATGCCCAAAGCAGCATACATGCATACCCTAACCAAAACAATCATGTCCAAAAGTTACACATCGTGCATTTAAAAGCACATGAGACCTAGATTTTGAAACAATTACTATATTTTAATTTAATGGTAATGTTTTTGTATATTTCATAACAAAAAAAATACTTATCCTGCCAAACGGCTCATTCGATAGACTTTAAAAAACGATTGATTGCTAATTATTTTCTGTCAGGCGTTTTCATAAACAATTAGGTAGTTCAATATCGAATTTCAATATACATAAGAATTAGTGTACTTACATAATCTAGTAGTGCTTGACTAGATTTAGCAACATAAATAACTAAATGTTGTGGCACAACTCGTCACTAGGTCCGGCAGCAGCTGGAGCCAGCTTAAAATGTACCAAGACTGTGGAGAGAACGATGTACTTACCCATATTTTTAAAACCTGAGAATTGGGCAGTCTTTCCATCAAGTTTATGCGAGGTCGCTACGCGGAGAATCTAGGCTTCCAAACTATGTGTAGACCAGGTACTTCGTATCATTTAACCCTTTTCGAGCAGAATTAAACCATTCTAGGCTATGAAAAATATTTTATTTTTTTTCAATCTTAAAAAATACCTTTGATTGACTCTAGACTATTATCTAAAATCTAGTTTGAATAAATGAAGGATACTTAAAAATATGAATCCGCTGGACATGGTTAGGGCATATCTTGTCATGGTCTTTATAATATCAGATTTTATTATCACGGTTTATAATGCCAGCTGTATTCGCTAAGAAAAACAACATTTAAAATGAGCCCACCGCGAGGGCTCCCGGTATTCCATATGCGACTAGGTGAACCCTCCAGGAGGGCTCCCGGCACTGAACGGGATAATACGCTAGCGCTAGCGAGTAAGTTTTCGATGGCAACTCATGGTAGAGGTACAGATTACAAAATGTAGTTAACTACGCCCTATAATACACTGGTATCTGGAAGATAAAACAAATATTTTAAAAGCTTACCCTTTGTCAAAAGTATTTTTCTCTGTAAATTCTATTGTATTTTTGCATAAGAAAAGTAAGTATACCAAAGGCATATTTATCAAAAATAAGGATACCGGATACGTTTTTTTTTCCGTTTTGGCAACTGAGCCGATGTCGACTATTCTGCCAGTGTCATGTACACAGAACATAATTATATACTCTACGAGGTCATATAGTGACGGTGTTGTGCACTTGTGCCGGATACGTTATTAATTATTATAAATTATGGTGGGCAAACCTATCTTGAAGTCTTAATTCCTTTAAGGGAACCATTCGTCTTTATAAAATATTTGTAGCAAAATTCTACTTACCACTACCATACTTGTTTGGTTTTATTAGGGGATTAGCGCTTGCAAATTCTGAAACTGTAAAAGAGGTACTTATTCCTAATACGGATTTGGATTTGAAGTTTGGCACATGGTTAGACCATGACCAAATGAGGGCCAAAGGGTTAGTAGGACATAGGATACTTTTTGATCCCGATATTCCCACGGGATCTAGACTTATGCAGGTGAAACCGCGGGGCGCAGCTAGTACTTTATATAAATATTATGATCAATTATGATACCTTTGCGTCTTGATGCTTGACGAAATTTTGTGGATCCCAAGTATAGTTTTGATTTGTATTCATGCTTTTTATGTTTTTGCACTTGTGGCATTTGGATGATTTGATTCCTCATCTTAACAGGCTAAAATTTTTAATCAATTGTGTAAAGGGCAATAGTACTAATGAATATCTAAAATATTTTTAATTGAGTGCTGTACCGACCTCTGTAGCTGTGTCTGCCTCTAACATTTGTTTAGGTCTACCCTCTTCCTCTTCCTGTTCCTGTTCTTTTTGTTTTAACATATTCTTAGAGACAATATTGTTTAGAATGTTTGTTATTATTATATTCATTTCACTATTGTCATACTCTTTCAGCATTTGTTTAAACAGGAGAAGCAAACTAGGCAAGTGCAATGTTAAATCTGTTTTGTCTTTTCCTGTATTACTGAAGTTGTTTAATAAGTCTAAATGCGCAAAAACTTCGGCGAATGTCATATACTTTCTAAATTGTTGTAGATCATTTATAATTTCGCTCAAATTATCTGAAAATCACAATCTCATAGTAGAAATTCTACACTCTGAATCAACAAATATTGTCAGGATTTTACCTACATATTCAAATTCACTAATTTCCATCAATAGTTTAATTGGTATAAAACGGAACAATCTTTTCCATCAGTGTTTACTCCAACATTGGATTCCTGTGGATTGGGATATGGACTTTCCAACGATTTTCTACTTTGGGTACAGTTGTTCTCGGTAGAAATGTTCTTTAGTTTACCTTCGCCATTTTGCCTGGAGTAGTATGTATAATTAACATTTTGTGTCATTGGTGGATGAATCAGATTTAAAGCGGCTTTTAAATATTCTTTAGTGTCTTCGTCTAATTGCGACCCTCTTTTCCTCAAAACTTTTTTGATGTCATTCGTTATTTTTGATGTGTATTTCAGGTACCGCCGTCCCTCTTCCAACTGTGCTAGTTTGTGCAAAAATGATGCTGTTAAATTCTGAAATGATAAATGTTATAAAAATTTGGTTTCTATAAAAATCTAGATATCATAATAAGTAGGTACCTAGAACATAAAATTACGTGAAGCTAGTGGAAACTAAATGAGAGTACGTAAACTATAGACGCATTATAAATAAAAAAACCTGCCTGAGTGAAGTTATCTCCATAGATTATATATCTGCAAGGCCAAGATATGCACATGATCACTATGGAGTGATTTTCAAAAACATTGCACATGTCTGAGTGCGAACAACCTTGCGTTATTTCTACTTTCTCTGCATACGCTGATTTTTCTAAGCCCTGCAAATTATGAAACAAAATCAGGTTAAGCATTTTACTATGCGAACTTCAATAGGTTCAATAAACCAACATATTATAACTTCACTAAAAATACATTGCTATGTCGTGAGCTAAATATAAGTCACAGAATAGAGCCTTGGGGGACCCCCATGTAAAACAGTATCAAATCAGATGAATGGTAAGGGATACGTACGTAATTTTTATGGCAGGTGTTGTGGTTCGACTAATAGTTTAATTAATTAATTATTTAATAACTAAGCACAGCACTCAGTACGTAATTTGAAACCGTTAGGCTGGAAGTAAACAGTGTCGAAGGCTTTGAATCTTATCGTGTATCGAATTTTGTTATATTTGTCATTGCAGCGAATACAAACATCACGGTAATAAAGACCCCCGAGCATAAAAAAGGTAGGTAGTTACCTCATTTAAAAATATCAATGCATTTTTCGTATACGAGCCACCCATGTACAAAAATTTTTTCAGAATGCGCAAGTTTTTTATGATTTCTCCAATACTGTTTGTGGAGTATTTAGTGTCCTCATTGAATTGAATGATAAAATCGTTGTATTCTTGCTGGTTTAAACAATTACACTTTCTTGTTAGCCTTTTGAATATTGAACAATCATCATCTTCGTCCTAAAACAGAAGTAGGAAAACTAACCCTTCAGGCAAAAACAGGCAGGCATGATGTTTTGTTATGAATTTCTTCTCAATCACGGATTGTTTGAACAGAAAACATAATTCAATTAATTAGATAATTGGTTTACCTGTATGTAAATATTATTTAATGCTTTAGTTTGGGTTTCTAAATATTTCAGTGCCGGATTTGCTTCGTCAGTAATTAAAGAGACCTCTGGAAACGTCTGACTCTGGAAAAATCACCATCAGTATAATTTAGCAGCTATTAAATAGGTACCTACCTGAGTCACACATTCGAGTCCACCCACTTTTCATAGAGCTTATATATGCGATCCCGCCATACATATGCGCCATATAGGTGCAACATGTAAAAAAGACCCGTCCGATCCGTGAGGGTGTGTATCGTACTGAGACTATTGATATATGGAAATTAACAGAAAATAAATAAAAAAATCGCCACATTTTTTTTTCAATGAGGGTATTTACTGAGTTGCATTAGGCGCGGGCGGCCGTGCCGTTTAGCACCCTGTCTACAAATATTAATTTATTATACCCTTGTTTAAAATTTGCAAATTTTTAATGGATTTGGGGTTTTGTTACAAAAAATGTGAATTTAAAATAGCAATAACTTTTTTATTTTCAATAATAATAAGATTTTTATAACTTTTTGGTAATGTTATACTTTTTTATATCATTTAAATACTTACATATAATTTACATTTTAAAATATTTCTTTTAAAAAAAGATATAAAAAACATTTAAAAATATAAAAAATACTCGCCCATTGGCATCATGTTTTACTTATTATTACAGTACCTACATGAACCCCTTTCGGGTCGGATTCTTTTTTACATATTGTGTAGTGGATCCTCCAGGGCGGTCACCGGCATTACGTTTGCGCTAAAGTGAACCCTCCCAGGAGGAGAGTCCCGGATGGAGTTATGGGAGAGTGAGGGGCACTGAACGTGAATAGGAATTCTGTTTGAAGTGAAAACTTCTATAAGCGCGTTGAGCACCTTTTGGGTGAACAAAAATCATGGAACTCGCGTCATCGTCACCGAAGGCGTGTTGATCACTTTTTTGTTGACAGCGCACTTTGTTTTATTTTTTTTTGGATGGAGCTACAGCTTTCGTTCTTGTACTGACAGCCACATAAATTCCTGACATTTTCGTTGGATGGCGTTTCTTAGTTTTCACTTCTATCGGCAGTCCCCAAAGACTGCCCCGCATTTTTTTATGTGTAGGTTAGTAGGTAACGTCTTTGCTCTCGCTTTCCTACAATCTGTGCACAGACCTAACCTACCCTAATCTGGGGAGTGATTTCGTGAAAAGCGAGTAACAGGAAGCCGGGGGTAGCGCGCGCTAATTGTTTTACCAATGAGCGCGGGCGGTGCTAGAGTTGGCTATCAGAAACGACCTTGACGAGGCCCCGCCCCTTTAATGTGCATGCTCTGTGAATCTCGCACCCAAAAAAAATAATAAGGTTCGCATCATTCTTACCAATTTCAGTCCGTATAAATCCTTGAAAATATAAAAAAAGGAAAATAAATATTAATAAATTCATACACAAGCAGATTCTGCCGTCGACCGCGACGGTACAATAATTTCGTTTGAGCTAAGAGTTGGAAGATCTTTTGAATATGTTTTCGATTGAAGGTTGTCTAGTAGATATAACAATTTCCTTGTGCTGTCTTTAAGCATGTTTATCGACTCCTGAAATTAAAAAAATAATTACATAAAGAGCTCTGTAAGAAATTACAAATTTAAATATGACTTCTCGCATCTCGCAATATGCATTTGTCCAGCTTAGCTTTCGATTCGAACTCCCGCGCGAACTTTCAGTTTATTTTGATTAAAAAAACCGGCCAAGTGCGAGTCGGACTCGCACACGAAGGGTTCCGTATTGACCGTATTAATATCGAGCAAAAAACGCCCCACTTTTCATCAATCAATTATTTTTGGTTATAACGTCAATAGCAATACATAATCTGTGAAAATTTCAACTGTATATGTAGACACATACTACGGTTCATGAGATACAGCCCGCTGACAGACAGACCGACCGACTGACGGACGGCCGGACGGACGGACGGACAGCGGAGGCATCCGTTTGGTACCATTCGGATTGTACTTACCTTATAAAAGAACCCAGTATACCTACTGTTAAAAGTACGGTCAACCGCATAACAGTGGTAAGTTTGTTATTCTGTCAGTGTCAAATTGTTACTTCTGATGTGCGGTTTGTAAAAACCCATGTTTACAAACTTATTTCACTCAGTACTCACCACACTCACACTTACGGCCTATTTCACGATGTCCGAATAGCCACTACTTACCGAATAAATTCAAAAATGGAACAGAATTTGTATGAAATTATCTGCCATCTGGTGGCGAAACAGGCCTTAAATTAGCCTCGCGACTCGCGACTTCGCGAGTGCGAATAGTCGCGGCAAGGCGACTAGTCGCGCTCGCGAGGCTCCCCCTATTTTTTTTATAACTACTTACATAAGTATACATAAGTTGAAAAACAGGTGTTCACTAAGAACCCTCAACCAAGTGGTGGTGACAAATGACCGTGTGCAGTCAAACTGTCGCGTAGAAATCATGATTGACTCCATTTATTCATAAGGTTTAGGGTTTTTTTCTCGTCGCCAATCCCGCAGTGTTTGAAGAATAAGGTCTTCAACCAGTGCGTCCTGCCCGTTCTGACATAGGTACGGTGCCGAATAGAGGACACTGACGTCTGACAGTCGGACTGGTCCACAAATTCAAGGTCGCTCAACGGGCTATTTAATTGAGCGGGCTATGCTCGGAGTTTCTTTGAAGGATAAGATCAGAAATGAAGTTATCCGGAAAAGAACCCTGGTTTCCGACATAGCCTCCAGAGTAAGCAAGCTGAAGTGGCAGTGGGCTGGCTATGTTTGCCTAAGGATCGATGGCCGTTGGAGTAGGCGAGTCCAGGGGTGGAGACTGCGTATCGGCAAGCTTTTAGTGCGGGACGCCTCCCAGCACCGACAACCTGTTGGACCGCCGACCTTAAAAAAGTCGTTGGGTGGGACAGACTAGATGCGAAAGGCGGAAGACAAGGTGTTGTGGCGCAGCCTGAGAGAGGCTTATGTCCACCAGTGGATTGCGATAGGCCGAGTTGATTGATTGATTAATAAGGCCTAACGCTCTCTTTTTTTCTGAACCTTTTACTGCTCCCCTGAAAGCCTCTAGCAGCACCCACAAACCCTATGTTATGACCCGCTTTTGCATAATACTATAGTAAACTACAAAACAATGTCTTGGAACGAAAACTTCGAAGACATGTGACATCTACCAACCCGCACTGGGCCCGCGTGGTAAATTACGGCCCACACCCTCTCACAGAGGAGGCCTGTATCCCAGCAGTGGGAACATTAATAGGCGGATTGTGATGAAACTAAACAAGTTTTTTTTTTAAACCAGGTTTACCGGGGTAATAGCAGGTCGAAACTATGACGTCATGTCATGTCACAAGTACCTAGATAGGTACCAAAAATAGCTTGCTCGAGTCAGATTTATGCTGACTGATTGATCATGTTGGTAGCTTCTACGCGGCGGCGTTAACGAGACGTCAGCTCAGACAGCTCATACGATGGGACCACCACCCAAGACAATATTAGACAACACACAGCGGTCACTCTCTGTAGGTACCTAGGTTAGTTAGGTTAAAATAACATAATCTTAGACCTACCAATTTAACTTGACAGTAAGGTTCAAGGTAGTCTCTAATTGGATTAGCAATCCTAGGGTCGGAGGCTTGATGTTCTGCAGGCGCAACGGTTTTCTTTAACACTGGCGACATCGGGCTTACTTGAACATTCATCAGAGCAACGTCTCTCGGTTGAATATTTCCACCCAATGGATGACTGCTGGACAGATCTGCTTGTCCTTTAGTTTCCTTAAGTCCACAAATGATATAGCTTGAAGAGTCAATCAATCTCCTTCTGTATTGATTGCAACATTCAGAACCGTCATCCATTAGGTAAAGATAAAAATTTGTGCAATAAACTAAAACATTGCAGCAATGTGAGTTTCTATGTATTATTGTAACTATTGTTTGTTATAAATTCATACTTTAATGTGAATAGCTAATGAGTGCTAAGCTATTTTACAATTTATGCACAGAAGATGCTGTGGTTTAGGGTTTCGCCATTTTTGAATTTTTGAGCCGTTTTTGTAGGAATAGACAATAGACCGTTTGTCTAGAAAAGCTCAGTGGTCTAAGCTATTAGGCCCGGACTCCACCAAAGCAGAGATATCCGGAAATGTCCGAAGCGGAGACGAGCAGAGATGTTTTTCAGTTAGGGTGTATTGAGATGAGAATGCTAAGAGGGATGTGTTTGTGTTGCTGGTGTTACATGAATGGATACAATAAGAAATGAGTACCTACATTAGAGGAAGTCTGAAAGTAGCAGCGAAAAAAAGTTGTGCGGAAATCGGTTGTCGGAGGAATGAGGAAAGTTTTGAGTCGATGTCGATGGCTATTAGAAAAGGGGAAGATCAAAGAAACGATGGATGGACTGTGTGAAAGATGATATGGTTAGAAAGGGGGTCACTAGTAGTGACCCTCTTTCTAGGGACTCACTACCGAGATGTCGACTAATAGAGAAGTATGGAAGAAAGAGACATGTTGCGCCGACCCGCAGAAGAATGCTGATGGTGTATCCACCGAAGCTGTGCGGAGATGCATATTGGCTAGAGCGGAACTGAGCTGCGTGCGACGAGCGTTGGGTGTTGACCGATCACTGCACGCCGCTTGCATCTCTTCTCGTCTCCGCTGCGCGCCGTTGCCAGCTTGCGAGGCCCAGCTCACATATTCGCTTTGTATCGCCACCCAGCTCAATCTCGGCGAGGCACAGCTCTGAGCAGCATCTCCGCCTCGATCGCCCCATACAAATATGATACATGTCTGCTCAGTGGTATCCATTGAAGCTTAGTGGAGACGAGATGTGTGAATAACTTTTTATTGGTGGTTTACACATCTCTCGTCTTTTCTCGTATCCGCTTTGGTGGAATCCGGGCCTTATAGTTATTTATGTATTATACGCGCAGCGACTCCCTGCGCAGCGAGCATGGCCTATGATATATGTGAGATAGCTTGAGTCACACATTTTATCACAATTTGGGCGATAAAACAGTTTTGTCACAAATGCTAGCACGGCGGCGTGAGATAATCTCTTGACTTGTGACATAACTTCTTGACGTTTATTTGGGACTCAATATGTCTTATTTGCTAATATGGGCGCACCAATTTTGTCACAAATGCCACATTATGACTGTCGTCCGTACGTCAAAAATGAATTAGTTCACAACAAAATTAAAAAGTTCTAAAAGTGTATGAACCTTCACTATAAAAACGTATTATTTTATTTGGTCGCATATTCAGATGATCATAGACATTTGAATTTTAAAATTTACTGAGTTACACTATGAAGTTAGCAACAAGAAAGGCATGTCGCGCCTAAGATTTTATCACATGGTTGACCCGTGCTAGCATTTAAGACAAATTGTAAGACATGATAAACCATGTCTTGTCACAAACGTCTAGGGTACGCCCTGTGCTAGCCCCGCTGACGTTTCATAGTCTGCAACTGAGGTCTGCAACCTGCAACCGTCTGCAACAAATCTTGAATGTCAAGTGTCAAGTCATTGTCAAACAAAATGTCAGTCAGTCAAATGTCAAAAATGTTATTTGTCAATATTTTGCAGTGAGCTTCATATTGATAATATCAATATTAAATTGAGTTGCATTGCATTGCTGCAATCAGTACGTAGTATCTGGTAGTATCTCTATGTAGTCTGTGATTGCAATACAATACACCACCTATACTTACAATAGAGTTAACGACATAGTTTGTTCAACTTTTTCAACAAATTATGAATAATTATAAAAGTAAAATAAGCTACGATAGCCCCTGCGATTCAGATAATGATTGGACAAACTCTTCAGATGAGTCGAAGTATTCAGATTCAGACAGGTAACGTTTATATAAATATATAAGTTTGATAAAACTTTTCCCTAAAACTTATCTGATTTTATAATTTTAGCTCTGTGCCAGAGTGGGATTCTGATGTTGGTGAGGATGGAGAATTGGTGTTCATAAAAACAAAAACTAATAACGACACTACAGACATCAAAACGCCTCTTTTAGAAAACTGTGAAGCATTTAAACTCAGAAACAATTTCAAAAGATCTTCTACTAGGCGATCTACGAAAGGTAGCAGATTTTAATAAATATTAAACACAATACCTATTGAAATAATATTTAAACAATACTAATATGACCAAAAATTTTTTATCTTGTTTAATTAAGTGAGCTAATACATAATCTAAATTATTCAATAATCTGTATTTATTTCAGGTAGAATATTTAAAGTTCTAAAAGCACATAAGTCAAAAAATTCAGAGAGTGGCTTAAGAAAAGATAGTGATGGAGTATTGGCTTCAAATGCCAATAGGACTATGTCAACAGATGAAAAACTAATTATTATTCAGGTATAGAACAGGAAATTTCGAATTCTATTTACTAGCATTTTCTAAATTCTATAACTGTACATGCAACTCCTGGGAGTAATGTTACAAGTCACAATAAATTAAGGCAGTGTATAGAGTGCCACCGGTGGCACTCTATCCTTATCGGATAAAGTGCCAGTACAGGCACCCTAGTAACACCGCCTCTGCCCGAATAATACTCGCGGCACTCTATACACTTCGATAAATTAATATGATTTGTGTCTGGTTAGATTGAGGAGTAGAGAGATTAGGCGGAGCTTGTGGCTAAGTAATAACAGCTGCATACGTCTATTCATCAGGTTCCTGTCATTCATGGATCTTTGACACTTGTTATGGGTTGTCAGAAGCCCAAAAGTCTGACAACCAGTCTTACCAAGGGGTATTGTATTACCTCTTGGTAAGACTGGTTACTGGGTTACAGTGTTCAGATAGGCAGTCAGTCCATGTAAAATACTGGTATTCGGCTGCATATGTTAGACTGGAAGGCGATCCCAACATAGTTGGGAAAAGGCTAGGCAGATTCATTGTGTCTGGTAAGATTGACATGTTTAATTGAAAATTATTATTTGGACTGCTGTTAAGAGTTTTTTCTGTTTGTTTTTCTAAACTATCTTCTTATCTTTCTTTCAGGTTAGCAAAAGTATGATATTCAGCAGTGAAAAAAATTGTCTGATAGAAAAGCTTTTTGGCCTAAGCCTAGAGACACATGCAGATGGGAAGACATTAACAGTTGCAGATTTCCTAACAGAAGCCAGAGCTATATACACTCCCAAAATTAAAAAGGGATATTATTTATCAAAAATAAATGGTGTCGATGTGAACTCTTATAACATAAATAATATTTTGCAAAGAGTTGTAGAAGATCATAACAGTCCAAAATTAACATTCCAAGTGCCAACTGAAGGACACAATGTAGACTTAGAAAGGTTATTGAGGTCCAAAAATGCTCCAGAAAATTCTTTGACTCACTTATTGAAGGAGTCACTGTGCTCAGTTCTATACATATGCTGCAATGACATAGAATACAATAGTAATGACGACAAAGGAGTTCTCTACTGCTACCCAAGACCTTTCAATCAGAACTTTTTGTACAACACCAGAGGGGCTTATGTCACTTTGAATCATTTAGCACCAAAGTCTTTGGGGACCAGTGAACCATCAAACTCAACTGTTCTTCACAATAATACTCTCATTAACGTAACCTATACATCCCATTACAATGATCTACTGTTGGTAGCATTTCCAAATACGGAAGTAGATTTGTTTGCAGCTAAAAAAGTAATAGCTGATATAGTAAGACTGTTAGAATTTTTGTATGGTTCTCTTAAATCTAGCTTTACTAAGCCTAATAATGTTGATAAGTTGGATAGTTTATTTGCTCGTATGTTTGTTACTTTAATTATTAATAATAAGGGGAATAAAGATGATGGCATTAGGAATGTTGGTTTGTATTTTGAGGATATGTTGGCTGCTCATTCTGTTACACTGCCTTTGGAGGTAAAGGTACAAGTGGACGATGCTATAACTGAGTTAGAAGCAGCTGATTATCGCGAATGGGTAAATACTTTTTTATTTTCTACCTTTGATAGTTGAATTTTTTTCCTTATAGATGTTAAACGTGGCTATAATAAAAACAGCCGCACTGGTCGATCATCAAGGTAAAACAACGCTTACCGAGGTCGGTTGGCAGATGGGTGACCATCCATTACATACCGAAACCCCTCCGTGCCTCGGAAAGCACGTTAACCCGTCTATCATTTGTAGAACTATGACAGGTGCTACGGGTAGTCAGAAGCCCGAAAGTCTTGCCAAGGGAATTGTTTTACCCAGAAACTGTGTTGTGAAGGTCAGATAGGCAGTCGCTCCATGTAAAATACTGGTATTCAGCTGCATCTGGTTCAACTGGAAGCTGACACCAATATAGTTGGGAATAGCTAGCCAGCCATAGCATGAGATTAAACTGCCCGGTGGTCGCCGCTTACAGGGCAAAGTACTTCGGTAACCTAGTACTTCGGTACCCTCTGTGAGATTGTCAGTGACACCAAGGCGTTGCTGGCCTTCTTTGAGGAGCTGGGGTGGATCGAATAACCTATTTTCCCACCCGTACGCAAAATACGCGCTTTGACGTGGAGTTGCGGATACCAGCCGGTTATTAGCATGAAATTACCAACTTATGTACCTAAAATATTTTTTCAGACTGACGATGTAGAAAACTTTCAAAGACTGTACGCAGTCATTGGATCGTGTTTATATTATTCTGGACATTTATTAAGTTCACACCTGCAAGATGAAGACTTGAAAGAAATCAACGCATATTTGCGTTTAAATGGTATTCTGAAACTGAGCACAGAAAAAGAATTGGAGAAACTTGTAGTGTGGAGAGAAGTGTTTATAAATGAACATAGGAAACAGAATAAGAATGATGGAAATGAATACAGGTAAACATGATCTATTATAAATAAACAGTACCTTTATCCTTTTATTTGTATTGTAATGACTCGCCATAGAAAAGAAACTCGCGCCGTTCAAAATTGTGCTGATAGCATATAAGCTAAGAAGCTCCTGTACCATTGCGGCGTATGATACGCCCAGTTTGTCGTTTAAATACAAAGTAGTACTTCATATGCCACCTACATGAAGCTGTAGTAGAAAATAATTGTATTGACGATGTATGTAGTCTTAAACTGGAAAGTTGCTAAGAATGTCGCTTATTTATAGAATTTCAGATGGACGTTGGTTCCTGCTAACCGTCGGAAAAGGCCACTTCATATTGGCAACTTTAATGGAAGCCGGTGGCTGTACAGAAGACGTAAGTATTTTATTTTATTTGTATTTCTACATTTGTTTAATTGCGTAGCCGTATTCGACTCGCGACTTTGCTGGCTGCTTAGCTCATTACGTAGAACTCCGTTCGAGTTCGGAACTAGTCGGTTAAATGCGAATAAACCGTAAATCCTAATCGTAACAAATATTATAAATACGAAAGCTTTAGTTATTACTCTGAGTGCGAAAGTGAGTTTGTTTGTTTGTAACGCTTTCACGCTAATGCTAGCTACACACGTAACGATTTGCTTGCGCAAATTTAACTGACGTGTTTTCAAAGAAATTTGCGCAAATTTCTTCTTGCTTGCGCAAGCCTAATTTTGCGCAAGCAAATCCTTACGTGTGTGGCTAGCATAAAACGGCTGAACGGATTTGGATGTTTGGTACATGGGTAGATCATGACCTGGGACATAGGATAATTTGAATCCCGATATTCTCACGTAATCGAGATGTATTCGAGTGAAACCGCGGGGCGCAGCTAGTATTAATATAAATATGAGTATTATTAATATATTTATATCAGGACTTTTTGTTTATATTACATTAATAGTTTTGAAATCAAGTATTGTGTTCCACACTCTCTAGGCTGTTGGAGTAACTCCACCATCTCCATTTTACGTGGAAGAATGCGAAAGTTGTCTCGAGTTACTGTATGAAGTTGGACTGAACAAATATCTCGCATCTTGGTACTGTTCGAACTCACAGCCGCAGGTCGAAACATCGCCGGAATATCTGACAAAGTATGGGAAGAAAATAAGGGATGTTAATAGTGAGTTGTGTATTGTATTAAATATCTGATCCAGTAAAAATCACCGCTTCTGTGTACTTAACTACTTCAGAAAAACGTTGCACTTCTATGGATATGTAAAATATAAGACCCATCTCTCACCCTACTGCAACAGGGTTCTTTCAAGTGTTACTATACCAATTAGTACCTACTGTAGTTTGTCACTAAGTCTGCTACTAGATGTACAGATCACCGTAAGCCGATAAATAAATCACCTGTGAAGTGATTTCACAAAAAAATTAAAATATTTAGTAGAATGGCATCATAAAACCATTTCTTTTTTAAATAAAACCATAAAATAATATAACATCACGCTCGTAATCCCCGAAGGATTACGCAGAGGTGTACTTGCAGAACACCCACATTTCGCCAGTTATGTTTAAGTCCCATGTGATAAGTGGCGAGCCTATTGCCATTAACCGGGCACAAATCCGCAAATTCAACACATTTTATCGCAGAAACTTTTCACCTTTCCAGCTCTAAAACCAGACTCGACACTCAAAACCTCAACTCTAAAGTTATCTAAGCTACAAATGGACAAACGCCGTCACAACTCCTCTGAACAAATCAACGTGGGCTCTAGTGCCAGTGACATGAATTCAATGAACTCTCTCACGAACTATGGCAGCCACCATAGTTTGTATGCCCAGTCTTATAATACTGCACAGAAGTATAGACACTCGAGCTTAGATGTCAGCGGATATTCTGAGGATTCTAATAGCTTGAAAAGTAATAGGTAAGGTTCCCATTGTCTTTCAATACCAGTATTATCTACAAGGTGAATTTTTGACACGATGACCGCAGTTATGCTTTGACTGATTTAAGTTAAGACATCAAAGCTCGAAAGTTAGCAACTAGCTGCGCAGTACCCCACACCTCACCCCCGCTGACTCGCCTCATGTTCCGAGCCGCCATTAAGTTTGAATCGGGCTGAACATAATTAGCAAAATGCGAACTGATAATTTCTGGGACTGCTTTACGTATTCAATAATCCTCCTTTCTTTCAGTCCATCCAAGGGTAGTCTGAATGAAAACGCCTTGTGCGATAAGACCGCCCATTTTACACTAGTTTTTAAATAAATATTTGTCCTTTTGTTTTATGTGGTGAACAATAAACTATTTAATAAATAAATGAGTTATGCTCATCTGTTTTCAGTGAAGTTAGTGAAGAACGCGTGCAAGGTCGAAGAGCGGATAGAGAACAACGTAATCGTCGGGACTCGTCTGGCTCAGACTCGGATTGGGACAGGCTGGTAAGAAAAATATAACGAAATTCGAACATTATTTTGACAACCTTCTTCGAGATAAATCGAAATTACCGTCCTGGTCAAAAACAAGCGAGCATCAGGCCGGCAATCTTAGTATGAAAATCCATATCTGTCAATGAGGTTATACAATACTAGAGGAGCAGTGTATGGCATATAAGCGTAACCACATATTAGATGTCCGCAGGCATATCTGAATTCAGTTGTCAACTTGACGTCAAGTGAGCAATTGCTTAGCAAAAAAAAATAAAAAATGGTGAAATTTGCGGTTAAAATTAGTATGTCACGGTCTGAAAGGATTAATAAAGCAAGTAGTGTTACATTTCACAAGCAAGTTTGCTAAATTTTCTTCAGATTATCCAAAAAAACATTACGAAACGAAATAAATGTATCAAACATTGTTTTTGCGATCAATGTTACCAGTAAAAACGATGTTGATTTTGCCAGACTGTTGGGAGTTTAGTGAATGACGACATGTATATATAATTAATTATAAGCAAAAAATATTTCTTAGTCTTTTACCTTTTATCTTTTATTTAGTAGGGATAGATGTAGTAGTGTGTATAGTGTAGTATGTATAAAACTGCACATAACTAGGTATTAAAACGCTCGTGTTTTAATACCCCTGCAACAGTTTCATATACTAGGTAGGTACTACTAACTATTTTCTAATTGATGTTATTGTTCTAAGAAATTTAAACTGGAGGAGGAGCTCGTGGCTAAGTAATAACAGCCGCACGGGTCGATCCATCAGATTAAGCTACGCTTGCCGGGATTGGTCCGTGGATGGGTGACCATCTTTAAATACCGAGACTCCTCCGTGCCTCGAAAAGCACGTTAAGATGTTGGTCCCAGCTGTCATTCGTGAATCTTGTGACAGTCGTTACGGGTCGTCAGAAGCTCGAAAGTCTGACAACCAGTCTTACAGGTATAGGTCTGATAAGCAGTTGCTCCATGTAAAATACTGGTATTCAGCTGCATCCGGTTAGACTGGAAGCCGATCCCAACATAGTTGGGAAAAGGCTAGACAGATTGATTTAGATTATTCTAAAAAAAGTGAATTTCGCTGGTTAGTTAGTGCGTTACATCACTTTAATTAATTTAATCGATTGTCATGAACATAGAAATTATATATTCCATTATGAACAATATTATTTGTCACAAATCTTAATACTTTTGAAACATATATTTACGTTTCTTTTTTTGCTTATATGTAAGTATACCGTAAACCTTGTCAATTTTTTAAAATCTTTTATCTATTGAAAGTTCCATAATACAACCTTTCATAGTAGGTACCTACCTAATTGATTCAATAAAACCTTCATTCATTCTGGGCAAATTATGTTGACCATTGGCAACTCTGGTCGTTTTTCCGATAGCAATATCTTGTCTCATTCCAACGTCATTAGTTTGACGGTAGAAGAAATGAGACAAACATAGATTATTTTGACAGATTGACATTTTACGTATCCGTTTCAAAGCTACGTCTTTAAACTCGTAAGTGGTGACGTTTTTCAGAAATTGTTGGTAGGACGCTGCTCCTCTAGTATTGTATAACCTCATTGATATTTGTCGTGTTTAGCGGCCAAATAAATTACATTACTATGAAAAGATACTATTTTACTATGAAAACTCATATCTGTCCTGTTATTTAAAAAAATTCTTTGTTGGTCATGGATTCTGGAATTTGTGAATAATTTACTTGGTTTGAATTTCCGCGCATTGTTTGAGAAAAGTACTATACACGCCTTGGCCGCAACTAGGCATTGATGGACTCACGTATGTGTGGCCGAGGCGAATCAATGCCTTGATTGCGGGCCTCGAGAGTAATGTACTATTTGAACTGCATCATTTCAAACTTCCTTGGTTTTATTCAGATACCTACACAAGAAAGGTTGATCAAATAACTTGAAGTGAATCTAGTCAATGGTTCATTGCAGACACAATATTTTCTAAGTTTTATAATCATGGCTTAAATGTTTCTTTGATTCATTTAACGTTTTCTGTTTTGTTTTTTTCAGGATGGGAGCAGAGCAAGTGGCAGCGTTGACATGTCTGATATCAGGAAGTCTTTGCTGAATGAAATAAATCACGTAACTGCACGAAGGTAAGATAAATAATAAGTTAATAACAACAACAACAGGAAACTAAAAATATTTAATAAAAACTGCCCTTAGCTGTTGTAATTATAACAGATTCGTAAAATCTACTATCGAGTTACTGTTTTTCAACAAGACAATTATTTTTTAGTAGTTTTCGGAAATTTCTTTATTATTTATTATTATTATAAGCCTGTGTTGTCCCACTGCAGGGCAAAGGCCCCCCTTCCCTCTTTTTAGATTTTTTTAAAATAATTTACGTCTTCTTTCAGAATAACAGCAGGAGAAGAAAACGTTTTATTCCACTTTGTACAGCTGGAATCTGAAAAGGGCCTCCTGATTGCTCCAGTAAAGAATATAGAGATGCAAGCCAACAACGTACTCTATTCGTACATAATCAAGACATTCAGATCAGCTTGTAAACGAATACATGAGCTGTTGCAACATAGTATACGGTAAAAAGACGGAATAAAATTGCATGAAATTTCTTAATTTATATTCTGTATAATATTAGATTAGTGATAGTGAGATTCTATTTATTTATGTTATTATGTACTATTCTAGAATTCTTTATTTATGTTTTAATACATATAAAGTAGTTTTGTTCATGTTTGTTTCTGATCGAAGGGCTCTAATGAGGTTATCTGTTTTTATTTCCAGGTTCAAGAAAAACCACGCGCCTTCGAATCCGCTGAACAAAATTTTGGTGGCTGTCAAAGAGCATGGAATGTTATTTCAGGCGCCTCTTGATATTTTGAGTCAATGCGGCGTCAGTAAGAAGAATTCTGAACCGTATTTGTTTTGGGTTGTCGGGTAATATACCTAATTACTTAAATTTTACAAAATATGATGTAGTTTTTAGAACACGTAAAGAAGTAGAAGGCGTTGCGATTAGAGACTTTTATAATTTAAGGATAATTTCCACTAAACGGCTCGCATCACATCGGTTCGGAAAGGATACGAACGGATGCGGCGTCAGCCGATCGCGTCCGGCAGGATCTCGACGCATACGATCGGCTCCGTACCGTCTCTTGCGAAGGTATCCGTTTCTGCGCCTAGGCAAATAGTTTAATTCCTACCGCGTTGACGTGTTCTTCTTCCGATCGGATACGACTACAGGCGAACGGGGCCCATCGCGCGTTGCAATATAATAACAATACGTAATACAGACTTTAAATACTGTGTACACGATTGAATATCGTTTAAAGAAATCCGTTCCGATATGATGCGACGCGAGCCGTTTGGTGGAAATCATCCTTTATGCCCCCTTTACATGTTGGCCCAACATGCGCAAAATATAAGCCACAGAATCTTTATATTACAACAATAAGTATACGCAAATGACAGTAGTTCAATGTTCTGATAATAGTTTCAGTATATATTGGCTTACGTTGGCCCAACATGTAAATGAGGCTTTAGACCTCTCAGCTCCGGCCAAACTCGGGTCCTGGTTTTGTTCTTGGCCAGGCTTGAGGGTGTTAAGCGTTTACGGGTACCAACTGCTACCAGACGGAGTTGAGAGTTTGTGAAAAGTTGACATTAAAATACTAGGAGGTTTCTTCTGCTTTCCTCTGGTCAATGTCCTATAGTCGAGACAGTGTGGTCACTTTTTATAACATGACATACCGAGTACTCTAGAAATAAGTAATGACTGTAAAAAATATTTTTGTTACAGCCGAGTTTTCAGTGAACCAGAGCCTAGAGAATTATATTTATGCTATCACGAATCCGTACCTCAAGATCTCACTGAAGTAGCTTATTTGCTCTCTTATTTAGAATAAGTGCCTACACAAGTAAAAGTAGAATGCTTTATTAAAAAGACTGTATTTGTATGCATTTATAGAAACTTATTCCGTCCAATATACCCAATAATGTTATTATAAGAATTATAATTAAGTTATATTGATTGATGCATTAGACATTTTTATTCCTCTACCCTGTTTTATTTTAAGTTGATTTAGTTAAATCTACAACAAATTAACTCAGTCAGTAACTCATTGCCGCATTTGAAATTAATTTTCTTTACAACTGAAGCTCTGAAACATTAAAACTTAATACTGTCAGCCACCGCTCAGCCCGTGTCGGCCTTTCGCTCTGTATCTTGATTTTTAAACTTTGCGCCTTTGGCATTTGAACTTGCCGCCAAAATACACCGGAAACGTGCTTTTCGGAGAATGTATTTTTTTTTATTGAAGTTGATAGATAATGGGGTGACTGAAACAATAATTTACGTAACACCGCGTAACACGGTTTGCTATCTGTCTCTGGTATTTAATTTAATTCACTGAAGTGAATTAAATTAAATACCAGAGACAAAAAACTACCAAGCGTTGTTGAGAACATCCGTCACAATCAATCAGGCTATTATACCCAGTGTCGCGTTACGATAAGAACCACAATAGCACATCAACAATTATAGTCAATGTAATGTCTATTAGAAATATTAGGATATATTGTTAAAAAAATTGAGTTGTTTCCGTTAGCCGTCGCGTCGTATGCGAAATTGCAGATTGTGAGAGGCGTTGCAGTGGTTTTAAATTAATTCCTCATGGCAAATAGAAAATAAAGACAACTGTTTTTATGGATTTCTGTGTTTTTGTGTTGTGCGAAGATTTGTATTTGATTAATGTCAACGATGATAACCAAAATGCAATCACAAGCGAACGTCGCCGTGCCACAATCTGTCACGACGCAACCACAATCTCAGCAAATTGTTGGAGTAGGAGTTTCAGCAAATGCGGTGATACTGAAGATGTCAGATATTCAGCAGATCTCAACAGTTGGTACGTATTACATGGTGTTTTTATTATGAACGTGAATATTGTACAAGCAACCTGAAACTTTCCATGAACTTGGGAATTTTCCTAAGAATATAATTATCAATAGGCCTTCAGGAAGCTTTGTGTCACCGTTGGCATTTCAATTAAGATCAGCTTTTGTCTTTTTGAGTAGGTAACCAAACTTACTGACGTGTGGATATTGTATGTGTTAATTAAAAATAATTTCCTTGGGAGACTTCTATTTGTGTTATTTTTTTGTAAGGTTATGCAGCTGTCTTTTTTTTAAACAGCAGCTGTAGCCTAGTGGAACAACAATGCAGCCTATGAATAGTGTTGCTGACTACTCTTTTTTCACAGATTATTCTTTGTAGAAGTTATGAATTGAAATAAACTATTTCCATTCATGATTTTTAATTTAAAAGTTTATCTCCTAAGTTTGTCTTTTACAATGACTGAATAGACAGGAGTGGAAACTTTATTACAAAATAAAGAAAGAATAATCAAGAATGAAGACTCCTGTTTGTTGTTTACCTATGAATAATGGTGTTTACTAACTTACAAACATATTTTTTTGAAGGTTTTTCTTAGTACAGGACCTAATTCATCAATCTTTATTTAAATAAAACAAATACTGGTTGGTGGGTAGCCTTAGGGGAATATTAACCAGTATTTGTTTCTTGTTCTCAGGACTACTAGAACTTGCCCACCGAGAGTACCAAGCTGGAGACTATGAGAGTGCCGAACTGCACTGCATGCAGCTATGGAGACAAGATGGCACAAACACCGGTGTACTACTCTTATTGTCTTCAATTCACTTCCAGTGTCGAAGGCTGGACAAATCTGCCCACTTCTCCACTTTAGCTATCAAACAGAATCCGCTGTTGGCTGAGGCTTACAGGTAACTTTCTATAAATATTTAATGCTATGATAAAATTGCTATCTGTTGAAAGTAGAACCAATATGACGATAGTATTGTGCCTGTATGAATACACTCATATACATGCATTGGCTGTATACATAATGCTTCCAAGGTATATAATAAGGTAAGTTTGCCTACATTACCGGTAAATGTACAAAATGTCTTAAGGTATTAAGTCTGCCTTTGCAGGGTAATTTTTACTTATGTATAGTATATTCAGCCTATAATGTTCCCACTGCTGGGACACAGGCCTCCTCTCTGTGAGAGGGAGTGGGCCGTAATCTACTATGCGGGCTGCTTATACATAATGTTTTCATAAATAATAGTCTTTTCATACTACTTATAACACTATGGCGAAAACGGGGTGTACTAGATTACACCTCTGCTTAACCTTTCAGGGAATGCGGGTGTGATGTTATGTTTTTAATCATTCTATTGCTGAATCAAATCCTCAGGTGATTGATGATTGTGTCATTCTTCACCTTGGTGTATAATAATACCTACATGAACAATTAACTCAAGCTTGGTAGTACAACAATGCTATGACATATCTTGTTCTGAACAAAAGGAATAGTTCAAACTCCAAGCCTTGGTTTGCATTCATATGAATACAAGTAAATTGTAAACATGTTATTACTATGTTGACATAATGTGTGTGTATTAGGTATCATGGTAAATCTGTTTGTTTTAATTTTTTTAACTTTGATTTGAATCTAAAGGGAAACCATTTAGATGCAGCAATCCAAAAAAAAACTAGAATTAAAATGAAGGTCAAATAATCCTAACTATACTAATCCTAATATCACTATCACTACATAGTATAAAACAAAGTCACTTCCCGCTGTCTGTCCCTATGTATGCTTAGATCTTTAAAACTATGCAACGGATTTTGATGCAGTTTTTTTAATCGATGAGTGATTCAAGAGGAAGGTTTATATGTATAATACATACATATTATAGTACAGAAAAGAGTCTACGAGGGCGAACCCGCCGGCAGCAGCTAGTAATATTATAAAAGCGAAAGTAAGTTTGTTTGTTACGGTTTAACGCTAAAACGGCTGAACTGATTTGGATGAAATTTGGCACATGGCTAGATCAGATCATGACCTGGTTTAGGACATAGGATAATTTTTATCCCGTTATTGCCACGGGATCGAAGCTTATGCGGGTGAAACCGCGGGGCGCAGCTTGTATACAAATAATTGACAAACAAAACAATGTTATGACAAAACAGGCAATTTATTTCAAGTCAGAAGGTACAAGCTATAGCTATCTGTTTTAATAAGATCTCCCAGCCCAGCTAAAATAATGTTGATGTGTCACTGACAAAACATTTTGGCACCCGCAGCCCATTAAAAATTAGGCCGTTTTGAAGTACTTGAAGTGTATTGCACTCATTTGAAACCGATGTGTATATTTAGGTGTGTCATTTTGCATGAAATCAAATGCAATCAAGATATGTAAATCTTTATAATGAATTTGTCCATTATTTTCTGATCTATTTATCCTCATATTCGCTCAGCATACTGGTAAGACTGTCCAAGTTCTTTTTTTTTTGATGCATTATCTTGATGACAGGAATTCAGTAAAAAAAAACATATTTTTTTAACTATATGTAGTTATCAATGTGCAAATACCACAGCACTGGTGTGCCTATTCATCTATGTCACATGTCACCTACTTATTATGTGGGCATATTATGATGACACACAGTGGAAATTCTTAGCAAGAACCATTTTACATTTCGATGTTATGATCTTGATAGCGTGCCGCGAATTTCTAACAGAATGTAAAACCCATTCCCATATTGTTATACAAATTAACATAATTCGATTCGGGAAAGGTCATGTACTGTAGTCACGCTTTTGACTAGTAGAATATCAGTAGGTAGGTATATGTTAGCAATAATTGGGTACCTACAATTTATTATGTATGGCGTAAACATACTACTGTGTTTAGGGTTGCCATTCAGATTCATATTTAGTCGGACATTTCGCCCTGAAAGCCTGAGATTGGGTTTAAAAGAAAAAAAAATCCTTTTATTTGTGTATTTATTACTGTTATTCATTTGAGATGAATCAGATTTTGTTCTTACTAAAGTAAAATGTAACTTCTTCACATTGAAAGTAAGTAACTAAAACCATCAATAATCAGGCTTCTTAATTACATTCAAAGTACTTAGGTAATTAAAACAATAAATAATCAGGCATCTTTTGGTGGGACAGGGTTGACCAAAAACCTAACAAAAGCCGGATAGGCCGGACACGATTGTAAAAAGCCGGACAGCCGGATAGGTTGGCAACCCTGTGTTATTGTGCTCTAAAAATGCGAAGTCTTTAACATAACCCATTTTATTGAACTGATCCTAATTCCTAATGCTTGCTCTACTTTTCAACCAGTTAAACCCGCACCCGCAATAATTCAATGTGTACAATTGATTGTCCTAGTTTAAATCTCCATAAAGTTTAAAATTCCTACAATCACACGAATCTTCTGACGGTCAGAGATCGTTAAGACAATCATTGTCTCGACGAAATATGGCCAAACCAATGCCACATTGCAAAAAAAAGAAACCGTTTATTGTTCGTCTTTATGAAGGTTTACGGTAGAAGACGTTACTGCCCAGTAAACCCGTCACGCTTAAAATCTGCGATCGTTGGTAAGCAGGGGTGTAATAGTACCTGCAGTAGTTCAGGTGGAGAAATATTATGAGTCATTGACCCAGCATTCGCTGACGGCGGTGTTTAGAAAATAGGGGAGCGCATTGAGCCGTGCGAATGTTAAAATTAAATTGTATGGGGCTGTTTTTACAAACCCCATAAGGGCCTGCGCAGACTGGCGGACGGGATGGTAGAGGATTTTTAATTTATCAATTGAATTGAATTTAATACTTATCCAATAGAAATAAGGTATATATTTCAATGGTTGGTGATCGACCTTGGAGCATCGTAGCGCGGATATTTCGATTGAATTAGTATTTAATTCAATTGATACATTTAAAATCCTCTGCCGTCCCGTCCCGCCAGTCTGCACAGGCCATAATTCGCATCTCAGAGCCTTTGAGTCTTTTAGTGCAAATTGTTCGCTGGCAACAAGAAAAAGGGAGTTTTGATACAATGTGCGACACCAGTACAGTGTATTTTTCCTTGTTTAGTAATCAAACACTTTATAACAATCACGAGTTTTTTAATCAATCACACACTTTAAAGTTAGGTATGTACGGCTATTGTTAGACTAGCTTCTGCCCGTGTCTTCCGTACTTTTGGAAGTCAACTTTACCATAAAACATAATATCCTATAGCACTCGGAAATAGTGTAAGAGTGTAACACTCAATAAGTGAAAAAAAAAAACGGTTCCGGGAAAGATGAGAGAAGACCTCTTCCAAACAAACAAACAAACAATTTTAGCACTTTTAAATATAAGTTTAGAAAAGCTGTTAGAATAAAATCGATCAACTGCTTTGAATTAACTAACATTTTTTTTTTCTTTTTTAAACGTTGTCCCACACTAGGAATTTCTCCTATATTGTGGGTGTGTTTACAAACATTTAAACACACATACACAAACAGCCAGACCCGGAACAACTACTTGTAGGTCATACAAATATTTTTTCCGTGCGGGGATCGAACCCGCGACACGCAGCGCAACAGTCAATCACTTAACCAAAGCGCCAAGCGTGTCGACAAAAAAAAAATGGTATACATATAGAAATCTCACTACCCAGTACTACAGAAAACTTGCTATACATTATAATATTCTTCCAAAGACAATCCCAAAACTTTCTTTATTTCCATCAGCAACCTAGGCAACGTGTACAAAGAGCGGGGTCAACTCCAAGAGGCGTTGGAGAACTACAGGCATGCTGTCAGACTGAAGCCGGACTTCATCGATGGCTACATCAACCTTGCGGCGGCTCTCGTGGCTGCTGGAGACATGGAGCAGGCGGTACAGGCTTATGTTACCGCCCTACAGTATAATCCTGTAAGTATTCAAAATGCTTTCGTAGTTACAACGTCTGATTACCGCCCAAAATTATAAATGTATCTCAACCCCAAACTTGATCCGTGGCCATAGGATGCATATCCGGTACGGCTCGCAAATCCTTCCATATCCTAAGGGCACTTCTTCCTTACCATTACCGCGCCCCCCGGTCTACTCCTTGATATGCAATGGCCTCTATAGCCCCATGAAACATGAGGCTCCAGGGGCTAGTGCAAATCTTGGGGTTCATTCGATTTATCGAATCTGGTTAAACCGCATTCGGTTTGGTGCATTTAATTCATTCATTCATGCAATCCCAATCTTGATCCATGGTCTTTGATGGCTGCTTATGATTCGCCCTCTCAAAGACTTGCAAAATTCGACCGTTGATAGATTGCAGACATAGATCGGGATCAAGATTCGGATTGAGATACATTTATAATTTCGGGCGTACCGCGTAAGTGGGTATCCTGATAAGCGCTGTTTTATACGCGTACTCATACGATATGCGCGAAGTTAAGTTACCAGGGAGAGTCTAGATACTTAGGGCGCCATAATGGAAGAGCGTTCTACGCTACGCATCGCGGAAATAAATGATTGTGTAGCATACAGCCCGTACATACTACTGGTTCCGGGTGTTTAAGTCTGAATATTCTAGTATAAAAAGACCCGTAAAATTCCACCCGTTTTACGACCAAGGGACGATCGTAGAGCTCTTTACATTCTATACGCTCACGGCTCACCCTATTTATAATTTGCGAAGGGTGAAAGCGACTGCAATTGGTCGAGTACTGCTATCGTGGCAAACGGTACGTTCAACGGTCGGTTCATCCTAACATGAATATTTTTTATTACTTATTCAAACGTTGCTAGTATTAAATCTTATCACACCTCTATGCTAATAAGGCGCTTTATGAAACGTGTAGATTCTGAGTCATCCATCTACTCGTTGCTATCGGTGACAAGTTATATGATATTGCCTATATGTAAAGACAAAGCAATTCAGGCGATAATATACATTGTGTACACACATCAGAAAAACACGCAAAAATTATGTCATATCAATTTAAGGTTATGGTATTTTTATCTCACGAAGCGACGCGCGCTTTACTTGTGGTTACGAAATGTACAACCACGTGAATGTGTTTCTAGAGCAGGAACTCTCTGTACCGTCCGAGACAATGGCGAAGTCGGATGTGTGTGTTATGTGCTGTGGTGACGATACTTGTCTTTACGCACTTATTTCACAGCGTGTTTGTACACTTGGTTACCACGAGTAAAAAGCGGGTCGCTTCGTGAGATAAAATACTGTACTCAATCTTTTGTCTGAATATGTAATATAAATAAAATCTGGTATTTTATTATGCGGTAATACAACTCTGCCTATCTCAGTACAATGTTGGACGTATGCCAGAAAAACAGGTATTGGTCGTAGTTGCCACGCTCGGTATCGTATTTTGTAACCGCATAGTCGGTGCAATCGCACCAATGACGCTGCCCTTCACCGGCCTAGAAAATTAGGACTGGCAAGTTGGGCAATTGCGCCATTTGTCATACTGTATTACAAATTGTATATTACCGTGTGGCTCACGGCAAAACAAGTAGTTATCGTAAAAGGCGACTTTGAGAGAGACAAGACGTTAGAATCCGCTAAGACGCAGTAGACGCGACGCATTCATCACGGTAATATTGGCAACATCTAACATTTCTCCACGATTATTAATTTTGGCAGTATTTGAGAAAAATAGAAATACATTCAGAGAGAGTCGTAAACCTACACTTATTCGGACGGGTCGTATAAAACAAGTTAACAGTCCTAGGCTGTGCAAAAAGTCGTATTTTTGCAGTAAGTGATAATGCCGCAATGCGGGTGAAGTGGTCGCGATTCGCGATGCAGTTTATATATTATAACCTTTACCTTTTCACATGGCAGGTATAGAATCGAGCATCTATATTAACGAGTCAATACACAAATATACATACATCCGCTATACGAGGGTCTCAAAAGCGTGTCTACTGTCTAGACTTTCACAGACTATATCGAGATTATACCAGATTCAGCTCCTGTAATAGAATCGCTCTCTCCGAAACAAGCCTAGGGTTGTTAGGGTTGCCAGCCGTCCAGTTTTCCCAGGACATGTCCTTTTTTTTTGGGATGTCCTGGGTTGTCCTGGATAGTTTTTAAAGTACCGTCCTGGTTTTTTAAAGCATCTTGATAAAGTCCTGTATTTTAAATTTCGCGCCTTCAACCTTACGTTTTTAGACCGGCCTCGTGCACCGCGTTTTAAAGTCATAGAAAACTTTTCTATGACCTTCAAACACGGGGATATTTAAAAAATAAAGATGTAACGTGCACTCTGCTTTTTGTGTGTGAGAAAGAGACAAAAAGCAGAGTACGCGCAGTAGTACTACTCTATATCTAACGGTTAGACATTAGATCTACTTAGTGCGCGAAAAGTTACATTGAACCCGTTTTCATTACTGTTCTTATACCTACTGCGTCCTGTTTTTCATCCGAAATTTCCTGGTATTTTCACCTTGTAATCCTGGTTATTATTTATTATTTGGGGATGGCAACCCTACCTTATAGTCACTGAAAGTTAAAATTTAGGGAACATCTTATAAGACTTCGGAGACATTATATCGTCCAGTTCGGATGTTTTACATAAATGTTTTGTAACTGAAGACTACTTTTTACAGGTAAAGAAATGTCTCTTTATTGTTCAGTGCGAACAGAGGCTAACGGGACACAAAAATAATAGGTTGCGAAGTCACGCGTCTGCATCGATGCAGATCTCCATAAAAAGTAGACGAGTCAAAAAAATTAAATAAGTCGTTACATTTATATTTTTTTAGACTCATCTAAATCGGTGCTTGTTAAAGCATTACGATTAACCAGTATTGAATCTTGCATTGTCACGTTATTTAAAAACAACTTTAATTAGTTTCAAGCCATATTTAAATGTAGGTACAGTACGACACAACTTAGATGTAGCATCGGCAAAATTCGTAAAACCGATCACCATCCGAACTGAGTGCGCCTTCAAAATCACCAATCTTTATTACTGCTTCAGGTGAAAATAATCTTTCGAAAACGCAATAACTTGTAAAGTCTTTTAGCCAAATACATTCGTAAAATTGAAATGAATGAATGAAAATTTTCAAATCTATGCTACATCTAAGTTGTGTCGTACTGTACTAGCTAGAGGTTATATCGTAGATTGCTGAAGCTGATTATAATCTTGTTTTAATAACTTGTTTGTCATGTGCAATGATAATGAATTTGACTGTATAATTTTTAGACTAAGAAAATATTATGTGTAGCTAAGTCAGTCAATGGTTTATCTATATAGGGTGACTGGTAATTAGTGACCGATACTTAATTAAACACGTGACTTTACTCATCATTATGAACAACTTTTACTATGGGACCAAACCTGAAATCGCGAAAAATAAATCAGCTGTTCTCTACATTTATGTTCGCAAAACTCGTCAAAATGTATGGAACAGCTGATTTATTTTTCGCGATTTCAGGTTTGCTCCCATAGCAAAAGTTGTTCATAATGATGACGTTTTTAAGTATCAGTCACTAATTACCAGTCACCCTATATATTTTGTACATAAATGAAAGGTGCACTGTCATAAACTCATAATACAATATTCATAGTGAAGTTTTAGCTTTTACCAATTACTTAGAAAGCTTTTAATCTATACTAATAATAAAGCTTGAAGAGTATGTTTGTTTGTTTAAACGCGCTAATCTCAGGTACTACCAGTTGGATTTATGAAAATCTTTTTGCATTTGATAGTCCAATTCTTGAGGAATGCACATCACGCTAGGACCCTTTTGAGTCAAGCAAAAATAAAAAAAGTCAGAAATAACGCTTAGCGAAAACGAAGTAAAAGCGCGGACAGGCGATGCGATGCGACGGTCAGGGAACAAGAAATTTCACGCGGACGAAGTCGCTAAGGGCGCCTCCTACAAATTTGCCGCAAAACAAAAAACGCGCGACTGCAGCGCTGCACCCGCGTTGCGGCCGCGCATCAGTTCATTGATTTTATTTATATATTATGAATTTACAAAGCCGCGCTGCCTTCGCGCTGCCTACGCGCGGCACTTTGCGGCAAATTTGAAGGCGCCCTAACAGAAGCTAGTAATGCATGTCTTGTGCCTTTGTTAAGGCAATTGGTTATATCGTGGCATTCGTGGCTCCGTGACATACCTAGTATATATACTCGCAATTTCAACCGCATTTATTACTACAGTCATGCTAGTGTATTTCTTTGCATGAGTCACATCATATCATATTTAATTTAATAAGCGAATGTCTAATCTAGACTAAAACGATATTAACTGATGTATGTTTTTGTAGTTTCAGGCATTATAAAATGGTTCTTATCTTTTTATCTAGAAATATTAGTTTAAGAAAGCAATGACAAGAAAATAATTATCCAAAGATAAAGACTAAGCTTTGTTTATTCTCTAAGTGCAAATTACATAAAGATATGTCTCATTGTAAAATTCAAGACATTTTATACTGAACTTTTTGTTTCATAATCATCATCATTTCACCCGAAATACGTCCACTGCTGGACATAGGCCTGGGACCAAGCACCGCCATTTCGACCGGTTATTATTTACAAAAAGTTCATCATAATCCTAGGTATATAATTATTTTTCTGCGACACCTACACAGTTTTAACAATGTTTTTAATAACATATCGATGTACCTACTTCTAATGAAGGAGGAGTTACATCATTAGAAAATATAACTTCCTGCTCATACTATAGTTCTACATATCTATTGACATTGTAATTCAAACCTTAGGTTAGTATTGTGTAAGTTACAAAATCCTGTAGCACTTCAGTTTTGTTGCCATCATGGTATTTAGAGTTTGTAAACACTTATCAATAACTCCAATCTAAGTAGTCAAAAAATTATTCCTTTAGTATTTTTTTTTTTTTTGCCAACCTATACCTAAGATCTAGATAACTCATCTGCCTAGCCTTTTCTCAACTCTGTTGAGGTAGGCATCCAGTCTAACCGGATGCAGCTGAATACCAGTATTTTACATGGAGCGACTGCCTATCTGACCTCCACAACCCAGTTCTGGGTAATACGATACGCCTTTGGTAATAGTACCTAAGATCTACAAAATTAAAAAAAATTATACTTATTCTATGACCTTCAATGTGAATTATGATATGTCAGACTAGTTCTTGGGAATTACCTATTGTTACGCTTATGTGGCACTCAACTAAACGTTGTAAAATTCCACGATGTTTTCCTTCACTGCCTCATACCGATAGAGTTGTCCACTTTATTATATTAAAAGATGACCTCACTGATTAGAAATACAGTATTTTTTATATCGGTTTGCTCCCGATTAGTGATGGGCAATGGGGATGATTACTGCCATTTTATCACGATAGGTGGCGCATCGTCGACATGGCCATTGAAAACTGTCAATTCCATACATTTTATAACCTATCATTCAGTAAATTCAAGTTTTCTCGAAATATGCATAATTGTGCTGTGCCACGATGTACTAAAATACTTACTCCGGTGTTCATTTATTTCCCAAAGATACTACGCAAATAGAAAGTGGGAAACTAAAAGAGTAAAACTAAAAGTAACTTTGAGTATGTTGATTGGTAATTTTCGGCAATATGGTGGAGCTCTGGTGGAGCTATTAACGTCTTGGTAAAGTTCTACAGCAGGAACATCAATTGCTTGGCTTTCAGAAGCTTGAGGGCTTTGATTGCTGAAATAAAAATTTCGGTCATAGATAACCTAAAAAATAAAGAATACCATTTATTATTAAAGTAAATGATCTCTCATTTTTCGTAAATTTTCCTACCATGAGTCAAGTAAGAATTAACACGTTACAACTAAAAAAATACCCAAATCTAGAGTCTAGCACTAATGAAAAATAAACCTAACCTAAACAATAAAGAATACCATTTATTATTAAAGTACGGTTCTCTCAACTTTCGTAAATTTTCCTACCATGAACCAAGTAATAATTAACATCTTACAACAAAAAAATGATCCAAATCTGGACCCTAGCACTGATTAAAAATATTTTATTAGATAGAAGTCTACCTTGCAATAATATCTCATTTCTTTCCAGTAATCCTTGCTCCTGGTTTGTTTAGGTCGTCTTTCAATTCTATAGGCTTCCAGGAACAATACATGTTAGCAATAACCTTGGTGGATCGGTTTCAACACAAAAAATTGCAAAAACCACTAATATAAACAATGCGAAAATTATTTGACATAAGTACAGTTGCTGGTGGCGACCTCTGCAATTAGCTTTGCATTTTGTTCCTCATTCTCGAGAATATTCTCCTTGCGAGAACTTTGCTGTTAAGTTCTCGAGAACATTCTTTTGGTAGGGAATTTACGAGAATTTAAAAATTGGCTGACTTTATTGAATCGGTTTTTTTTTAGAGTAATAGTTTTTAGCGCATTTGAACGTTTTACGAAGTTTGAGTTTAAAATAAACTACACCACAACTTAAATTCTCAGTAAATTCTCCTGAGCGAGAACATTCCCGAGAATATTTCCGAGAAAATTCTCATAAATTCTCTTAAATTTCGTATGGTAGTAATGTTAAAGTACGATTTCTGTATTAATACGAACTTTATGAGTTTAAAATAATCAGCATTAATAAAATGAATAAGAAAACAACATTATAAGAAAGGTTTATGGTGCAAATAATTAAAAACAAAATAACAATGAAAAATAATTTTGACGCAACTAAAATCGAATTTGACAATCGCGACTCCATGTGGTACTTGTTTGCCCTCCCTTGGGATTTTTTTTAGAGCCGGAGGCGCACAGGAGGGCAGCGTCGACGTGTTTTGATATGGAATTTTTCACTTTTTGTATGGAAAAAAAAAAAATATTACCTACATGTTGAGTTTTGGGGGTTTTATAAAGATAAAGATATAAAGTTAGGGTTTATAATTATAAAGATAGAATAAAAATTAGTTGGCATGCACTCACACCAACACTTTGACTTCAGTGCAAAAACAGTACTATTTTTTTTTTTCTTTTGCTTATATCTCGAAAATGGTGCGTCCTATCGCAAAAATAATGAAATTTTCAACACCCTTTAGGAAACCCTTTAACCCCTATATCCCAACATGTTGGTAATAATTTTTCATATTTTTCATACAAAAAGTGAAAAATTCCATATAAAACTCGTCGAGGCTGCACCCCCTGCGAGCCTCCGGCTCTAAAAAAATTCACAGGGTAGTAAACAAGTACCATGTGGAGTCGTCACGTGATTGTCAAATTCGATTTTAGATGTGTTAAAATATTTTTTTAATTAAGAGTTTTTTTTTTTGTCAGAATAGCTTTAAGATTATAGCCAAAAGTAAGGAATTTTAGTGACAGTTTAGTTAGTTTAGTTCGGTGTACAAGAGAATCGGCACCATTGGTGCCGATTAAAAATCACTAAAATTTAGTTTAGTCCTGTCAAACGAGGATTTCCCATTCTGAATTAGACTAAAGTGACACAACTTAACTATATTTTAGTTTGACAGCACTAAGATTGCACTGAGATAGCAGTTTAGTGAAAATGGCAATTTTGCTATTATGAATTTGACGTTTTTCACCATATAAATTTAGTGTATCTGTCTAAATGTGATTATTTTTAAACGCGATTAAAAACGAGTGGAATGAAATTAGTTGGCATGAACTAAAATTCACACCAACACTTCAACTTCAGTGCAAAAACAGTACTATTTTTTTTTTCTTTTGCTTAAATCTCGAGAATGGTGCGTCCTATCGCAAAAATAATGAAATTTTTGACCCCCTTTAGGAAACCATTAAACCCCTATTACCTGACATGTTGGTAATAATTTTTTATATTTTCCATACAAAAAGTGAAAAATTCCATATAAAACACGTCGAGGCTGCCCCCATGCGCGCCTACGGCTCTAAAAAAATTCACGAAGTAGAGCAAACAAGTACCACGTTGAGTCGTCACGCGATTGTCAAATTCAATTTTAGATGTGTTTAAATATTTTTTTTATTAAGATTTTTTTTTGTCGGAATTGCTTTAAGATTCTCATAGCCAAAAGTAAGGAATTTTAGTGATAGTTTAGTTAGTTTAGTCCAGTGTACAAGAGAATCAGCACCATTTCCAGTCCGAAACATAATACAGTAACGTTTTTTCAAATAAAGTATAAAATAACAACAAAAGATGTTTACTTGAGGCCTTGAAATCAAAATATATTGTAATAAAATTTAGCAATTTTACTTCCATTTTTAAATTCTCGTATATTCTCCGTCGAAAAGAATATTCCAGAATATTGCAGAACATTCTCGATCCGAGAATATTCTCCGGGTGAGAATATTCTCCCGACCCATCACTACTCCCGATATACATTTTCCCTGTTGATCTAGCAATATTTGCTATGTTACCCTGTATAATGTTTTAGATGATTTTATAAAGATAGCTAAATCGTTGGCGAACGGTGTTTGAGGTCGTAAATCAAATTTATTACCAAGGATATTAAACGGTGATCCCAGAATTAAAATGTTCGTTATTAATAGCTATACAAAGTGTAATCGTGGCAAATTTTCCCTTATAATAATGTAATTTTTATTTATTTAAGCAATATAGTTATTTGTTTTCCTTATAAATAGAAATTGTGGCATACATCAATACATGTACACAATCAATAAAAGTTAATGCATAAGGTAATAAATAACTATAATAATGACCATTCGCTAGAAATTATCCATTTATTATAATAACTCGTACCTATAGTCTATGTAGAAAAGCCAACACTCCTAGTATAGTAAAAATTTTCAGAGGAAATATTTTAAATACATGTTTCGAATGTCTGACGCATTTGCTGGTTTAAATTCATTTACTTTCGTTTCCATGATTACTTCGAGAAGAAAATCCTTTGTTCTTTTTCGTTTTGTATGGCTAATTCATTAGGTACTCATAGGAACTGACTAACTAAGGTATGAAATTCCTGGAATAAATATTAATAGTCGCTTTTATATCCACATATCATGAGTAGGCTGTAATGTGGTTTATGTCAGGCTAATAAATTCCCTTCTTCTGCTACATAACTGTAGATCATCTAAAATCAAAAATCATAACCTACATGGGCACTTATGATACTTCAGAAGATAGGTGCACCGTTCCAATTGGTCGTTTCCTATGGAGAAGAGCCGGCACAAAACTTCATGGTTACTCTTTTGAAAATAAATGGCTTTATAGGTACCTATGGGAGGACAGTGTAGGCCTGCTAACAAGTACCAGAGGGGCAATTCCCGTATTTTTAAGGACGTTCGCATTCGCATCTCATTCGCAATCTGTCAAAAATACAATCAATTTACTAACATTTTTGACAAGTTTGACAGATTGCGACTTGAATGTGAACGTTTTTAAGTACGAGAATTGGCTTTCAGGTACTTCACAAAATAGAAAATGGTCTACAAATCTACAGTAAACAAAAAAAAAGAAAAAAAAAAAGAAAGAATATAAGTAATATAATATACCTATTAACCAGCTATATTGATTGAAACTGCGATCAGCAATTTTATTGTCATTTAATTGAAGTGCAATAATAATGCGTAGGCAGCCATGAAACAACTCTATCGGTAATATTGCTTGGTGATTATCGAGAAATAATCTTATGTTTATAAACTTGTTTCCGGCATGGCAAGGCTGTGAGCCTTCGCGTATATGCCATACTAGCTCGTACCTGCGAATTCGTCTGTGTGAAACTTCTTGTTTTAACATAAAATATATCCAACTATTTTAACATAAAATATATCCAACTAGCTGCCCGCCCCGGCTTCGCACGGGTGGCACTAAGTACTTATCTACTCAACGTTTAAACCTTCCCTGGACTACGACAAACATTTCAAAACCAAAATCAGCAAAATCGGTCCAGCCGTTCTCGAGTTTTAGCCAGACTAACGAACAGCAAATGATTTTTATATATAAGATGATACTCGGCAATACCGTAGCTTCTCATTAGTGAAAGAAGTTTCGGAATCGAATCGGTAGTTCAGAAGACACAAATTTTACCTCTGTATAATATTAGTATAGAATCCATAACACTGGTAAACAGTAGTTTTGTTTTATGAAGTTTCATACCTGATTTTGTATGATTCCGCCACGCTGATTCCAGATCTGTTGTCAGTTTTTGTCTAGCAGCTCTAGTTTTTGAAATATTGACATATTACATTTTTAGCGAAAAATACCCGATTTTAAAATAAAAAAAATTGTTTCTCTAACCTAACATGAAAAAAAACTTTCTTTTATCAGATTTTCTTGCATGAATCGAAAGTTCAGCCTTGTTTTGAATGCTCCAGCAGTAATCAGCCATCATATTTGCATTCCAACGACCCTGGTATCGCTCTTCCATCGTGCGAATGTCCTGATGAAAGTTTTCTCCTTATTCTTCGCTTAAATCGCCTAAATTTTCTGGGAAGCGGTCTAAACGGCTGAAGAGGAAGTGCATCTTGATGCTCATGTTTACATCATAGTCTTTGAAAGCGCAACATGAGATGCTCAAAGTGTTGAATGTAGTCTGGAGACTTTTTATTTCCTAAGAAATTTTGTACACCCAAACAAATTCAATCCATGCAGATTTCTCTTTATACTGTCATTCAATTAATCTAATAGCTGATTTTAAATGAGGGTAAGTCCATTTGGAACGATTTATGCGGTTTATTCTGGCAACATTCACAACACAATAATAACAGTAATCGTGATGATTTGTCGGTTCACGCCAAATCATAGGACTTTTGAACTTCAAAGTAGATCTTTTTTTACTAGCCCATAAACGCAATGATATTACGCAACTATCACATACAAAATTTGGGATCCATGGCTTACCAAACACTTGTAATGGCGCCCCAAAGAGGTCCAAGTAGGCCTTTTTTATAAAGTCAGACGCACTCAAACGACATTCTCGAAACATATATTTACCACAAACAGCACAAAAACTATTTGGATCGTTTAAGCAAGCTCTTCTTAATGTAGACATATCGGTTTATTTATGGAATTTAATCATTTTCTACACAAAAAAAAATATTTGTAAGCCGCGTAACGAAATTTTAAGAAGTACCTGTATCACAAAAACTAGAGCTGCTAGAAAAAAACTGAGTGTAGATATGAAATCAGCGAACTCAAATTACTAAAAAACAGGTTAGAAACTTCATAAAACAAAAAAAATGTTATATTTTGTTTACCAGTGTAATCATTCTATAATGTTCTCACTGCTAGGACACGGGCCTCCTCTCTGTGCGAGGGAGTGGGCCTTAGTCCACCTCGCGGGCCCAGTGCAGGTTGGCAGAAATATCACATGTCTCCGAATTTTTGGTTCTCGGACATGCCGGTTTCCTCACGATGTTTTCCTTCACCGTTTTTAGAGCAGTGGCGATGAAATTGTTTACACAAAGTAAACCGCCTGCCTGGGATAAGACCCACGACCCTACAACTCGTAAGTCGGGACCGTTACCACTGGGCCACCACTGCTCATTAGTATAGAAAATAGAAGGCAATTAGAGGGTTACTTCAAAAGTATGTGTTAGTTGCATTGTATAACGTCATCTTTATTATGATTATCGCGATCACTAGTGCTGAGTAGTGCACTTGCAAAGTGGTAATGCAACCGTGGTGTTTAACCGCCACAGAATAGTACAGAATTCGCACTCCGCTTTTTACGTATGAAGCTACAACTTGTAGCCCGACAAGACGAGCCCGCCGCGTACTTGTAGCCTAAGTACGCGGCGGGCTCGCCTCGCCGGGGCAATTCAGTGAGCGTAACGTAGTCAGTATATTTAAATATTCTATATCTTATACTCTGATATTATAAGAGTTACGCGATAGAAAGAGAGGCAACTTCTAGGTGAATACAACTGTAGGTAATTAGCTGTGCAACCTGAATTGCATTTTATTGTGTCATAGCAAGAGTCGCTTTTTATTTAAATGATTTTGCTGAGTGGAACGATCTGTATTAATCTGTGCCGAAACGAAGACTTTCTTTCCTTGCGCAAGTTACTCTTCTCATTGTTTAAGGCGACAACCAATCTGATCAATGTCGATCCTCTCCGACGAAGCGCTAATCTATCTTCCAATTTTATTCCCTCAAAAGTCATAAATCCATTTTAACTCTATTTATTTTGTTCACAGGACCTTTACTGCGTTAGGAGTGACTTGGGCAATTTGCTCAAAGCTCTTGGTCGTTTGGACGAGGCAAAGGTAAATATAATTTCCTCCTCGACTTTCTGGTTTGCTCCGAAGTTAACAGGATTCTCTAAAAGTTTCCTTTGTGGAATATCAAATTAGCGTACTCTCTGCTCTGTAAGCGTACATTGCCCTTGCGTATAAACATCAGAATAATTTGCAACTTGCGTCAGTTTTTCCTTATAATGGTTTTGACTATTAGGACTCATTGTTGTCTAAGTTATACCCTCAAAATGCGTTATTGAAGAGCCTGTTTGGTTGAAACCATTATTAAATCTGTGCAACAGGATGGGAAGTGGAATCCTTTGTTTGGCCACACAACTTCCGTTTCCAATCTTGGTGCACCACAATATGTACAGTCACAAAATATTAAACATCTTATGTGTATCGTTATCTGATGATAAAATTGCGTTTGATAAAGTTGGATCCACTGTTTATGTATATCAATGGTTGACATTGACTGAGTACAAGGACATTTCTGCGTAGCATATTAATACACGTACATTTTTTATTGAAGCTTGCCGTACACATGGGTTTATTGAATCTTATTAATGTACACAATAAAGTACATAATATTTTTATAGAATTATGACAAAAACCTTTCCGGGGGAAAGATGGGAGCGTAATATTTTGTGACAGCGTTTTTGCGTTCAAATATCAATTCTCTACATAACATTTGTCCAAGGAATCGTTTATTATTACTAATTGTTTTTTGTTCTTGTTATTAACAATGTTGTGTGGAGTATTGAGCAGTAAAGGAGAGTAAACTAATTCACGTCGCTATACTAAACGTTTGAGACAACATTCAATCCTGTTTTCTTCAAAACCTAGTTAACGTTATAATCCTTGTGCTTGTAGTGATTTCTTATTACAATGGAGGATCAGAGGAGTCTGTAGTGTTTATTTCATTAGTGGTATGACGTAGTGAGTTTATTTGTATTATATGATTTGGTCATCCACATCATGCCTGTCGCAACACTCTGCTCGATGACAGCGTGAGCTGGACAATGATCCTCTCAAATCATAAATATTTGATTTGCAATATAATTTGTTTATGAAGACGATCGGGTGAAACAAATTGACTCAAAATCAACTAATTTTCTATTATATTTTCACAAGGTGTTGTCTGGTAAGGCAAGTGTAGGTGTGACCGCTGCTGTATCTAGCTGGGTTATGGTTCGTACGACTCTCGCTATCCCGCCGCGATGCCGCCGTGTCTGCTGCAGGTAAAGTGGAAAAGGTTTGCAAGAACTAAAGTAAGAACAGGAATCGGATACAACTCGTGCTCTTGACTTATCCATGGTCGTGACCATCCTGTCTCATCGGCTAGGAAGTGGAAGCGTTTCACTTGTGGTTGGCTCGTTTGTTTCGTGACGTATGATTTATTTATTATTTTATGTTTATCAAGACGTATGGATGTGCGGTTTGCACTTGGTTTGCACTGGTTTTTCGTTTGCATTTCCTACTGATGTGTGTGGCAGTCGGCGTAGTCTCGTTTCTCTAGGGTGCTGTTTGCGTAAAGTTTTCTGTATGCGATTGATGTTTGGTGATCGTAGCTTTTGGTGTACACGTCGATCACCCAGCATCGCTCGTAGCGAACGTGTAATTACTGACATTGGCGTAACATACATTTCAGAACATCATTACATCAAAACATAGTTTTTGTATAGTTATTAACATGCAATTTTTTCGTGTGTGTAGGCTTGTTACTTGAAGGCAATAGAAACGAGGCCAGACTTTGCTGTGGCATGGAGTAACTTGGGATGCGTGTTTAACGCTCAGAGTGAAATCTGGCTGGCCATTCATCACTTTGAAAAGGCCGTTGCACTAGATCCGAATTTCTTGGACGCCTACATTAATTTGGGGAATGTTCTCAAAGAAGCAAGAATTTTCGACAGGTAAGCTAAATAGTTTTCAAACAGACAACAATAGATCAGAACTTTAAATATTCATAGCACATATTACACATAAGTATGCAAATTACATATTAATGTTTTGTCATTACCATTTCAATATCGTAAACTCACATTTATATGGTACGGCACGTTAAATTAACAATAATTTTCCGTGTTCAATAGGGCTGTGGCTGCGTATCTACGCGCGCTGAATCTGTCTCCAAACAATGCCGTAGTTCACGGCAATTTGGCGTGTGTTTACTACGAACAAGGATTGATTGACTTGGCAATTGACACCTACAGACGAGCCATAGAGTTACAACCGAACTTCCCTGACGCATATTGTAATTTAGCGAATGCACTTAAAGAGAAAGGACAGGTCGCTGATGCCGAAGAATGTTACAACACAGCCTTAAGACTGTGTCCATCACACGCTGACTCACTCAACAATTTGGCGAACATCAAACGTGAACAAGGCTACATCGAGGAGGCAACTCGTTTGTACTTGAAAGCTTTGGAAGTGTTCCCTGAATTTGCCGCAGCTCACAGCAATTTAGCTTCAGTACTACAACAACAAGGCAAGTTAACCGAAGCCCTCATGCATTACAAAGAGGCGATACGCATTCAGCCAACTTTCGCTGATGCGTACAGTAATATGGGCAACACGCTCAAAGAGATGCAGGATGTAGCGGGCGCCTTGCAATGCTACACTAGAGCTATACAGATAAACCCTGCATTCGCCGATGCTCACAGCAATCTTGCTAGCATCCACAAAGATTCTGGAAATATTCCCGAAGCTATTCAGTCGTATAGAACGGCTTTGAAATTGAAACCAGACTTCCCTGATGCGTACTGCAATTTGGCTCATTGCTTGCAAATTGTATGCGATTGGACCGATTATGAGTCCCGAATGAAGAAGCTTGTAAGTATTGTAGCCGAGCAACTTGATAAGAACAGACTGCCGTCAGTTCACCCTCATCATTCCATGTTATATCCTCTTACACACGATTATAGAAAGGCAATTGCTGCACGACATGCTAACCTATGTCTCGAAAAAGTGCAAGTACTACACAAGCCACCGTTCAAATTCCCGCGGGAGTTGCAAGGACGTCTTCGTATCGGTTACGTGAGCAGCGACTTTGGAAACCACCCAACCTCACATTTGATGCAATCCGTACCAGGCTTGCACGACAGAGTCAAAGTCGAGATCTACTGCTACGCTCTGAGTCCAGATGATGGAACCACATTCCGTTCTAAGATCGCCCGAGAGGCGGAACACTTTATTGACTTATCGCAGATCCAATGTAACGGCAAAGCGGCCGATAAAATCTACGGCGACGGTATTCATATTCTCGTCAATATGAACGGTTACACTAAAGGAGCGCGGAACGAGATATTTGCGTTGCGACCGGCCCCCGTGCAAGTTATGTGGCTCGGATATCCGGGAACGAGTGGGGCCAGCTACATGGACTATTTAGTGACAGATGGAGTTACGTCGCCCATAGAATTAGCGAGTCAGTACAGCGAGAAAATGGCTTACATGCCGAATACATACTTTGTTGGTGATCATAAGCAAATGTTCCCGCATTTGCAAGAACGACTGATTCTCAGTGACAAACTAAAAACTCATAATAACTTAGGAAGTGTTGCCGACAATGTTGCAGTCATCAATGCTACGGACTTGTCGCCTCTTGTGGAGACCACAGACATTAAAGAGATTAAAGAAATTGTAAGAGCCGCTCGACCTCTAGAGATATCCTTGAAAGTAGCTGAATTACCGACCACCACGCCTATTGAAACCATGATTGCATCAGGACAAGTACAGGTAAAAACACAAGATTTATATAAATGATTACTGCATTAAACTCTCAAAGAAACACATGGAGCTCGTGGCTAAGTAATAACAGCCGCACGGGTCTATCCATCAGGTTAAGTTACGCTTACCGGGGTTGGTCCGTGAATGGGTGAGCATCTTTACATACCGAGACTCCTCCGTGCCTCGGTTCCTCCGTAACTCGCAGTTTGGTCCCGGCTGTCAATCGTGGATCTTTGGCAGACGTTACGGGTAGTTAGAAGTCCGAAAGTCTGACAACCAGTCTTACCAAGCGGTATTGTATTACCCAGTTACTGGGTTGTGGATGTCTGATAGGCAGTGGCTCCTTGTAAAATACTAGTATTCAGCTGCATCCGGTTAGACTGGAAGCCGACCCCAACATAGTTGTGAAAAGGCTAGGCAGATTGACTCTCTAAGAGACTTATTAAGATAAATACTAACATATGGTTCGTTTTCAGACATCAGTAAACGGAGTAATTCTTCAAAATGGACTAGCGACGACACAGACGAACAACAAAGCCGCCACAGGCGAAGAAGTGCCACAGTCTATTGTAATCACAACTCGTCAACAATATGGACTACCAGATGACGCAGTGGTGTACTGCAACTTCAACCAGCTATACAAAATTGACCCGCTGACGTTGCATATGTGGGTGTACATATTGAAGAATGTTCCGAACAGCGTTTTATGGCTGCTTAGGTTCCCCGCGGTTGGAGAGCCTAATCTTCAGAATACGGCTCAACAATTAGGTAAGAAAAATCTAACCACATTCAGACCAAGGTATTAAATGCCTTCTCTGTTTGAGAAGAGGGTTTTGCTCTACAGAGTGTCCCTCTGTAAAGCAATAGGATGGTATTTTATTCTTACTCTTGCTTCAATATAAAATCGTATCGCATTTATGACCCTGACCCTGTTCAGCCAGTTAGTTTATAAAAACTGGCCACGACAGAGCATTGTGAATTTCAAAACTAAACATACTTCCATTGAGAGTAACTACAGAAAGAATTGAAACAATAATTATAAACATTTAGTGGGGTTAGGTGAGTCTCGTAGATTTATTGATTGCTAATTGATAATGCAAAACAACTATCTGGATGGCGATATATCTTTATGGAGGTATGAGGAACAAGGTGTAAAGTTCACTCATCCTCCATAGAAACGGGAGGATCCTCCGACCAGACGGGTGTTGTGTCTGGCGGGCAACTGCCCGACGATTGATGTCGGGACGTTGCATCGCACGGGCACGAGCGTTGTAGATACCGCCCCAACTTTATTAAACAACTTTTTTTTTTATCTATCTTTACCCAGGTCTGCCACCCGGTCGCATAATCTTCTCAAACGTGGCCGCTAAAGAGGAGCATGTACGTCGAGGACAGTTGGCGGACGTTTGTCTGGACACGCCATTGTGTAACGGACACACGACCAGCATGGACATCTTGTGGACCGGCACGCCGGTCGTTACGCTACCTGGGGAGACGCTGGCTTCTAGGTAAATTAAGATATCTGAAGGCTGTTTTTGGAACAGAAGCTTAACATAAAAAGAGGCGCTTGATCGCGAGTAGACAAAAAAGAATTGAATTTTCATTCTAATGTCTTTGCTTATAAGAAATGGGCTTTAGTCTCCCACCTTTGGCCAGGAGTGGGATTGAAATAGCTAACAAAATAAAGAAAAATACAGAAAGTCATAATATTTAGCCGAAGGTTTTCTGTTTATACCGTAATCCACTACGTTGTGGCCGGCTTTACCCCCCCTCCCACTCTTACCCACGTTGATTAGTGACAAACATGTACTGAAATGACCCTAAACATTGGAACTTGTAAAATTTGGTAATTCTGTTGACATTTGGTAGTGCCACCTGTTAGTACTTACTCATCGCAAGTCTGGCTTTCTTTTTCGTGTGGTTAGTGACTAACCTGGTGTCAGAGTTTTTATGCCGCCCACGGCCCTCTGCTTTGGCTTCATATGCCGTCGAGAAATATCTCTCAGGCATGCGTTTCCTCACGATGTTTTCCTTCACCGTTTTTGAAGCAAGTGATAATAATTATACACGCACATGAATCAGAAAAGTAAGAGGAGCGTGGCTTGGGTTCGAACTGGAGGCCTATAACTTGCAAGCTTGCTTGCATCGCAAGTAATACATACATACTTGTCGCAAGTTCAGAGAAACCCACGAGTTTCAATAGACTTACCACTGTTGAGGGGACTGTTTGAGGAGTTCAAGACGCCATGCAGTGCAAATCTTGTACAAGTATTAAACTCGCTTATGTTATTGTTACAGAGTGGCAGCATCTCAGTTGAACACGCTCGGCTGTCCCGAGCTGATCGCCAGAACGAGGATAGAATATCAAGACATAGCTGTAAGACTAGGAACTGATAGGGAATAGTAAGTATTTTATAAAAGAAAAAAACTAGTTGCGGCCCGCGGCTTTGCCCGCGTGGACCCTAATTATTTTTCCAAAATAAAAGTAGTTGAAGTTCATCCTTATAACATCAGCTATTTGCCAGTAAAAGTCTCCTCAAAATCGGTCCAGCCGTTTCGGAGATTAGCCGGAACAATCAGAGAGACCGACAAATAAAAAAAAGCACCGTATATGCATTTAGTAAAAAGCTTTTATGTTGATATTACAAACACACTACAATTTTATTTATTTGTATGTATAGAAGATGGACAACACTATCAAATCAGTGAACTATATACTCTTATAGGATGCTGTTGGGCATTTTATTCTGATCCCTAAGGGTCGCGCCACACCTGCCGAACGTTCCGCGGCGGAAGGTTCCGTCGCGTCATGTGACGCTTGCATTTCTATGGACGTAACGTTCGGCTGATGTGTCATAGGTAACTTGAAAAACATTAGGAGCGTATTCAACCAAACCTTCCGCCGCGGAACGTTCGGCAGGTGTGGCGCGACCCTAAGATGAAATTCCCTCACTCGTTATGCTGGCAGTAGCTGACTAAAGCATCGAATCATACTGTTACTCAGTACTAGACTAAAACATTTGGGCCCAGGAAATATATGATGTCCTGCCATAATTCCGATCAACAACGAAAAAGTAGACAATATTAATTTTGAATGTCCAAATTTAATACTTTTCCTTCTATTTTTACAGTTTAAAAGGCATTCGAGCTAAGGTTTGGACAGCGCGCTCCGAGAGTCCGCTCTTCGACTGCAAAGCGTACGCCACCGGCTTAGAAATGTTATACAATAAGATGTGGCAGAGGTACGCGCGCGGAGACCGTCCGGATCACATAAAGGCGGACAAATAGACTGCGGTTCGCACCGGCAAAAACAATGACGGGACTTCTAAGAAACGCCGATGGTGCTAGTGATAGTGAACCAGTAAGTGAAAGTTAGAACGGTTTCAAGTGAGTGCCGACGATCAAGCCGAGTGCGGACTGCGTGTGATATTAATTGTATGAGCTGGAAGCTCTGTTTAGTTCCGATGGTCAGCCGGCATTGTCGACCTGATCAATGTAGTACGTTAATGAAATTGTACTTTATAGACATTGATCTGCCCTTCATCGCCTATTAGGTCACCAATCAAATTCTGTATGTTATATAATTTGGTTGGTTGAAAACTGAATCGGTATCTAAAGCGTCCTTTGTGGATTTGATACGACAATTTCCTAGGGCGATGATGTATCATTGAAGTTGACTATGACCTAGAAACGTTTAAGTTACGGTAAGTTACTGTACAAACAGGCTCTCGGATGTTAAAACATGATGCTTGCTAGTTTTTGTGTATCTCAATATCTTCCTTATCTGTAGTTGTGCGCTTAAAGGTTCCTTCCTAACTATAATCTTACGAATGCAATACTGGTTAAGTTGAAGCTGAACTGTGTGGAAAATAAATATTGAGCAATAATATTATGTAAAAACTAGTAGTAAAGTGCCCTTTGATAACTGTAAAATATTACAGAACTGTGTAATATGTTACAGGTTAATGGTTTAAAATAAATATAATTGTGTTGCTTATAGTTGTTTTGCAGAAGTTGTTGCATAGCTTGTATTCAAGTTCAGTGTTATAAAAATGTAGTTATTTAGTCAATTTGAATCCTGAATTACCTCTAGAGAAAACAAATAAACCGTTTTATTAAAGACAGAAGTATGTAGATAAAGTTCTTCAAACTTTAATCGATTCATATCAATATATAGACTATAATGTGCTACATCCTAAACTAGATAGGGAAGTTGACGTAACATAAAGTCGTCTTTAATGAGGCCTTATATAACCATTGTGTTTGTATTGCATTTGCCAAAGTTATGAGTAATGATTAATTGTTATTTAAACTGTACTGTGAAGAATGGAACATTATGTCTCTGTGTTATACCAAACACGTAGCCATGTAATGAGGAGCCTACGTAAGACTGAAATTCCGGAACACATAACAGTGCAGTCAGTTAATAAATTAGTTCAATTGTAGTTATTGTCGCTGCAAGCAGTTGGCGACTCGTTTAGTGTTATAAGAGACTTGTGTTATTCTAAGTAATGATTTGTGATACCAACATTACTATTATTAAATGGCCATGCTTAACGAATATAGTTTTAGACAAATTTTACCCAGCGATTATAATACTTTACACAGATTTGCAGTGAATGCACCTAATTAAATTTCAATAAAAGTTTTGTTTTTGTTTACAAGGTGGAGACGACATTACGAAAATAATTTAAACTGCGTATATCTAATGACGTTCTTAGTCTGCTTACGAAACCTCAATAAAATATATCCAATCGTTTAGTCACTATAGCTAGTCAAAGATTAGCAAAACCCATAGTCGGCCCATTACTACTATTTAGTTTGTTTGAAAAAATCACTTTTATAATTTCGATGCTAGAATTTATTTGATGGTCCCAAAATACTCTCATGCATTAGTATTGCCAGTGTTTTAATTTATTGTCGTATGTCGTATTGTTGTTTCCACATTGTATAATATATTTTTTCGTTATTTTGGAATATGTTTTTTTTTTGTATTCTGACTTTGAATTTGCATGATGAGTTTATAAAATGTATTTTGTGTTGAATGATTGTTTTTGAATTACATGTATTCAAGTTGATATATTTCGACGCTAGGGTGGCCTGAGAAGATTTATTGTTGAAGGAGACCTGCTTTTTACAAGGTCCAAGTGATCTTGAGGGTTTTCATTCGCCATTATTTAAAGAAAGTTAATATTGAACGCAAAATGAATTTAACAACAAAATGATTAAAGTTTTACGTTATTATTTGCTCACGCTGACATATATAATTATAACTATTCCAATATTATGAAGTAGTTTCTGATTCTACTTAAGGTGTTTTAGCCTTCAAAATTGTACTAATTAATCGTAATGTCTAAAGTAATTGGAAAAGTTAGAGGGAGAGAGAGCATTATAGTGAGGTTGATATAAACTCAGCTATTTATTTATTTATTGCTCGTGAAATTCTTTTCTAAATAAACAGGCTATAATGTTGTCTTCTCGCAATATATGAGGATACAGTAGTGTAAGATGTTATGGCTATAAATATGACTTATCCAATTGTTTTGTCATTGTCTGCTGATTTGTTGTAAATAGTAATTAAGCCTAGACTATTATGGAATAAAAAGAAAAATATATTGTGGTCTTATTTTTCTTTTTCGTTCCCGTTATTTGCGGAATCTGCGAATTAATAATTAGGATCAACTAACTGCGTTAAAATATAGGTATATAAGACTTTGAAAAACGTATCATCCGACAAGGCCTATTAGCTCAAATATACAGGAGAATATTTCAGATGGCTTCAGGGCGAAAATCAGCAATGCAACGAAAGTGGTCAAAGGTACAGTCCAATTCAAACTTAATGGCGGCTCGGAACATTAGTCGAGTCGCTGCGCAGTAAGACTGGTTTTAGAGTCACGCTGACCGCACGCTGAGACCGTCGGCGCTGACAGCCGAAACGTATGAACTTCAGATGTCAGCGCTGAGCGGTTGGCGTAATTTCATAAGAATACTAAACTTTATATACATTGTCTTATCAGCGCCGACTACGGTCAGCGTGAGAGGAAAACCAGCCTAACGAATTCATGGGTCCGCGGGGGTGAGGTGTGGGGTACTGTGCAGGGAGTAATTAACTTCCGAGCCGTCATTAAGTTTGAATCGAACCAATGATCTCGATGTTTGCAAAAAATATGTAAGACTTATTTCAAAAGCTAGATTAGCCGCGCAGCACACTGATTAATTTTTGTTCAAAAGCTGGTAAAATCTCGATTACAGAAGGAGAGTTTCTCGACCATCGAGAGTCTACAAAGTCCCCGTATGGACAATCTCGTTACATTCGTAGACAAGAATCTCCGATTAGAGACTTGTGACACTGGATGCAAGAACAAGTACCTACATCTGCAAGAATTCGCCTGGAGATACTCGCCTACAAGTCTCGTATGGACATTCTCGCCTTTTTGACGGTAGAGAAACTCCCATTTACGAGTCCGTCCACTTGCAACGGGAGTGTATTCCGGCTTCCTGACTCGCTCATCATCATTCTCTTGTCCTTATTACAATTTATTTGGGTTCGGTCGATACAACATGTATGTTGCTTCCATACTTCTCTATTAGTCGTCATTTTGGTATTCACTTTCCTTCTGGCCATATCATCTTTCACACAGTTCATCCATCGTTTCTATGGTCTTCCCCTACTCGTCCATCCACATTCATACTCACAACTTTCCTCACGACATTTTCCTCATTCTTCCTCATTACATGCCTACATGGGCTCCGGCAGGTTTGTTTTCAGGGGGGTGCATCTTTAGCTCTACAAAGCGAGCTCGATCATTTTTCAGTTCACCTGGAATATTTTAGGTTATCGTTTGTGCATTTCCATCTCGCCTCGAATAGGAAAGGTTTTATTTTGAATTAAAGCTTTTATGACTTAAGTTTGAGTAGGATGCAACAGCGTGCGAAGCCAGTTAGACAGTGTTAGTGCTAGATAGTGTTTTGTTTAGCATCCCGCCTAGGGTCGATTCGATTTTCGGAAATAGGAGTTCGGTACTTGGTCGATTAAAGCACTCAAGAGAGCTCGAAACTGTCAGGGTGCTTGTACACGGTAAGAAAATTTACCGTATCTGCGGCAGACAAGACAAATTCTTCATGTACATGACAAGAATTTTGTCTGTTCTACACACGAAAACTTTTCGTGTCTTCCGCAGACAAGACCAATCGGAACGTGTACACGACACGATTTTTTTCGTGCAGTCGTCAGTCGGGCGTAGGGCGCGTAAGTAATAACAAGTCTGATAATCATTTTCGTTTATTTATAAAAATGTTAACTGCAAAGCAAATAAAAGTTAAGTTTAAAATTTAAAAAACCCCCGACACAAACAAAATCCTTTAAAAAGTTATAAAAATAAAAGCCCTGGCCCTGTATGTTTATTATAATTTGTAGATAATATTTTGACATCGCGTCGGGGGACGGCGAATGAAAAATTGAAAATATATTTTTTACAATAGCATGCCGTCCCCGTTGGTGAGGAGTTGGGTATCCTGCAAATACCAGGTAATGCTGCAGCATCAGTTCAAGGTCACTATGTTATTCTAATACCATTGAAGTAACAAATTACCAAAGGAGATGTTTCAAAATGTATGGAGCCTGGGCCAGGTCCTTGTACACTATACAAAAAAATAGGGAAATTCATTTAAAACAGTTCTTAATTGTCCAATTACTTTAAAATGGCTTGGTTTGCTGGTAAACACAAGAAATTACACTTGAAATTGCAACACAACAAAAACCCGTCATGGCGGTAAGCTGTCATTTTGATTGACGTTTGTCACGTTTGACATGTTTATTTTACACTGTTGTGACAGCTGACAGTTCCGTCATGGCGGTAAGCTGTCATTTTGATTGACGTTTGTCACGTTTGACATGTTTATTTCACACTGTTGTGACAGCTGACAGTTCTGTTTCTATGATCTATGGTTTACTGTCAATGTTTTTAAGCATAGAGTAACTAAATCCGTGAGACGCCATGTTGAAAGTCGATAAAAATTGATAATAAATATCAATTTACTACCACAACAGTAAACATTTAATTGATATATCTGTATTTTTCCTGAATTCTACGGATTTTTCTCTTTTTTTTGAGATACTGTACATAGACCTGGCCCATTTTGAAACATCTCCTTTAGACTCAATCAGACCTGTGGAAGATGCTCAAATCCATTCATCAATTAGAAAAGACCTGATATTCTTCAAACGGCTGACTAGATTTTTTTGAATCATAGCTAAGAACACTCCCGATCAAGCCACCTTTCAAACAAAACAAAAAAAATCTAAATCGATTCAACCGTTTGGGAGCTACAATGCCACAGAGTACAGACAGATACACAGACACACAGACACACAGATACACAGATACACAGATACAAACGTTAAACTTATAACACCCCTTCGTTTTCCGTCGGGGGTTAAAAAGAATGATAATTGCATATTATAATTATGACAAAATGAAAAAGCAAACAAAAAACAAGAGACTTTACTGGCTGAACCCTACTACTCCACCTCCCACCGCTCCGCAACAACGTTCGCCGCGTCATGTCTTGCGCAGACAAGATTTTTTTTCGTGCACCGCTGCGAGCAGTGTACACAGTTATTTTCTAGTTACGACACGAATTCTTGCGTAGGCCCGGCGTATTTTCTTACCGTGTACAAGCGCCCTTAGGATCTCGCCTCGAATTATTTCTTTAGTTTTAGAATGTTTTACACATAAATTGCATGTTGTATCCCCCTCCCGGCGCCCATACTATGAAAACATATTTTCACAAAGTTTTCAGTCACCGGTGCCACTTTCAGACTTCGTCTTTAGTTTCTTATTCTATCCATTCGCGTAACACCACACATTCCTCCTCCCTGACTCGCTATTTCCTCATTATTTCTAGAATTTCATGTGTTGCAAGAAATAAGAGGAATAAGTGGATCAGCTCGACGCACACCATCATCATGGAGAATAATGGAGATTTTAGCTATCAACCTTTTTATGATGTTATTGGGTGCCTAGTATCTGTGTGTTGGTGTGTTCATCGGCAGCGCAGCGCGGTTTTCAACCAAACAAACACCAACTTTGCACTTCTTAAAATAAAGTCGAAAATACATAAGCATTCCGCTTTATGGGCACTCTCAGGCAAATTAATGTATTTTCTTTAATTCTTATTAACTTTCGCATGATTGATCTTTGTTTGCCAGTGAAATATGAGCTGCGCTGCGCTTCGTCAGGGTCTGTCTGCGGCCGGCCCTAAGGCTGCCTGTCCACTGGAGCGGAGAGGAGAGGAGAGGAGCGGAGATGTGCCAATATTAACCAATATAATCTAAACTCCGCTCCAGCGGTGCGATTCTATTGGTTAATATTGGCACATCTCCGCTCCTCTCCTCTCCTCTCCGCTCCAGTGGACAGGCAGCCTAAATCGGCATAAAACGCTAAGCCAGCGGTCGGCGACCTTTTAGCAGGCAAGGGCCACGTAGTGGCAAAATGAGGAAGACGCGGGCCGCACTTGTTCATATTTTTGATAATAAGTATCTATCTATTTGCTTTCAGTTTGTAGTTGAAATTCCTAGAATGGTTCTCAAATGCTCATAAGACGAGAAGCAAAATTTTTTTTTTGTAATTGAGAATTGAAAACTTTTATACGCATAAGTACTTTTTAATTCGTCTAAATCAGATTGCAAGCTGCCATAAGGCTGCCTGTCCACTGAAGCGGAGAGGAGAGGAGAGGAGTGGAGATGTGCCATTATTAACCAATCAAATCTAAACTCAGGGGCGGAGTCAAGATTCTATTGGTTAATATTGACACATTTCCGCTCCTCTTTTCTCCTTTCCGCTCCAGTGGACAGGCAGCCTTAAACTTAACAAGATTATTGATTTCACAGAAAGAGTTTTTAAGAATTGTCATTACACTGGAGAGGATGTACCGAGTCACTTACAATTTGTAAATGACTCGGTACATCCTCAATATTACATGAAAAAGGGTTTGCAAAATTTTCTGTTTCAAGTCACCAAATCTGTCCTTGAACTGATTTTGTAGCTATCATTTTATCAATGCTCGCTCGCTTAAGCATTGCACCCGTATAGGCATTCTTTACTTAGGTAAATACTTTCATTTACAAAACTGTCGCGGGCCGCAGGGAGGTGAGCTGCGGGCCGCATGCGGCCCACGAGCCGCGTGTTGCCGACCCCTGCGGTAAGCGATGCAATAAATTACGCTACACGTCAATAGATGGCGTGGTTCGGACGTTCCACGTGACAAAAAAGGTAATCAATGAAATCTTATATTCATAATACATTCACACGGCAACGATTATTAGCTTTGCCTTATTACCACCAACCAACATTGTAGTTTTTTTTAAACATTAATGAATAACTAGAATGTTGGTGCTTTTTTGACATCTATTTGCGACGTTGCCCACTTTCAGAATAAACGCTCTTATCGGATGTGTGGTTGACTGTACTTAGATGAAATGGCTCAAAAAGACTATCAAACGCCATAAAAAATTTATAACAGTAAAAAAGAAAACTCGGTTCACAAAAAAATAATTAAGTAAGTTTCTAAAGCCCTAGCTATCTGAACAGTATCTCTATTATTAGCCACTACTATTCCTGTTAACCCTTGCAACTTACTATAAAGCCAAACAATCGAAATATTCCTCGGTCTTTCATATGTACCTGTCTCAATTTATAGGGTTCCGTACCAAAATGGTAAAAAGGAACCCATATGGTAAGACGCAGTCTGTCTGTCCGTCTGTCTGTCACAGCTGTATATCTCAAGAACTACTAATGCTATCAACTTGAAATTTGGAATAGTTTTAGATGTCGTTTGCCCAACTATATTGAAAGAAATAAAAATATTTTTATTTTTCTTGCAGCAGGGACTGAACGGTGGTCTTAAAAATTCGAAGTGGGGTCTAGGCATGTGTGGGGTATCATAATGAAAGCGCTATTTGCACATTCTCAAACATTTTTCTCTTTTTTTAGGCCCATAGTTTTCGACTTTTGACGAAAAATGTATGTGATATAAGTTTATGTAAATATTACAGGAAAAATAAAACGATGTTATAGACATCGTTTATAGCAATAGCACACTTTTTCAGAAAATAAATCATCAACAAATATTACATTAGTTCCACTATCGGTCATGAGATGGCGCTGACCTAAAACGGCAATATTTACTCCAAAATATTTATACATATACACAATATTTGTACGGATCCCTCGGTGCGCGAGTCTGACTCGCTCATGACCGTTTTTTTATTTACTTGCAGATGACCGTACAATTATAAGAAACATGATATGATGAATTAAGATAAATAATACCTTTATATTATGATGTACCTACTTATATTTTCTTTCTTTTTTTTGTCAGTCGTAAAACTTGGATAGAATTAATTGCCAGACGAGACTTAGTAAAACCAGAAACGAAAATAAAATCGCATTTTGTGTGTTCACTGCATTTTGACTCATCTGCGATTAAATATAAACCACAATTACAACCTAATGCTTTGCCTATAAATTTACTCCCGTCTCAACCAACCACATCCAACTCCAGTAGCGAGACAAAAACAAAAGAATGTTATACAGGGTGTCCGGGACATCTGCTACTGCTACCATGGATTCAGTACATGATTTTGAACGCCTCTGCGTTGAAATTTTTCGTCGGTTATTAAAAAAAAAACAGCTGTTCCATACATTTTGACCGCGTAGGTATTGCACTTTTCTATGAAACAGCAGATTTTTTTAAAATAACCCACGAAAATTTCAACGCAGGGGTGATCAGAATATTGAATCCATGGTAACCGGCTTCGCGTCGATGTCCCTGCCACCCTGTGTACAAACCAAATGTTCAACTTTAATTCGTCTCCGTTAAAAATGGTGTCATGAAATCTGAGTGCATACAAGCCACAGAAGTCCTGTCGTCCAACACACCGGGAAAAAGAAAACTTAATAAGGATTTGAAGGATTCAAAACTAAAAAGAAGAAGACTACAAAATGAAGAAGAAGAAGAAGAAGATAAAGAATGAAGTTCCATCCAAGGAGTGTCAATCTTTTGAGCGATTTACTTTCCAAGCTGAGGATGAAGTTACACAAAGATTTTGTAAGATCATAAAGTGGCAGAGTCATTAATGCAATTCGTGGTCATAAACCTGTGAACAATGGAAATATTATTATTATTAAATTATTATTAATTCACTAATTTGTGTATCTATTGTTGGATAATAATTTACACACACTTATTTACTTACATTTATTTATTGCAAACACTTTTAAATTCAGTCAAATCGATTATTTTATTCATACCTACGCCACTATAATTAATTATTCATTTATCACTATAATATATAATCAAGTACCTATTAAACACACAATCACCATCGAACAAAAACGTTTCCAATGCTAAATTTTACAAACATTATTCAAATGATTCTGTCATTTTTAAATTGCGGGTATACTTACGTAATTTCATTCTGCACATTCCACTTTACACAACACTAATTATTCGCATATATCTCATCTGCTCGACGTCCGTATGTCACTGCAGGGATCCAGCAGAATATCAGCGTCAGGTATATTTGCCTGACACATGCTGAGTTGGACTCCCATTTGGTGCAACCTTGAGACGCACACCGTACTTTGTTTGTTGCATTTTAAAGTGTTTTAGCCAATAGTGTCATAACAATGTCTTGTTTGCTTTATTTATTTTTTGTATATTGGCACTTTGCATATTCATGTATTTAGTTATTATTTAATCGTGTTTTTGTATGTTGTGCTATTTCTTTTGTGTGCACCAAATAAACGATTTATCTATCTTATCTATCTATCTTAAAGAAACCTTTATTCCCAGTCGCCCCCGCGGGGATTGCCACCGGTGGCAAATGGGAATTAAAATTCCCAGTTGCCACCGGCGGCGACTGGGAAGTCATTGCCCCCACTTCAGTTTCGCTGTACATTACACTCTAGTTATATGTTTTAATAAAAATGAGTTTATTCATAATATATACACTATTTTTATATCTCCGTTTAACATTTAGATACACATGATTTAAAAGGTAAAATAACTAATTTGTCTTTTTTTTTGAGATTAGAGGCAGGTTTAGGATAAGTTGCCTCATCCTTTTATTCTCTACGATGGAGAAAGCAATGTACAGCGAAAGTGAAGTGGGGGCAATGACTTCCCAGTCGCCGCCGGTGGCAACTGGGAATTTTAATTCCCATTTGCCACCGGTGGCAATCCCCGCGGGGGCGACTGGGAATAAACGTTAAAGAAATAGGTGCAAAGGGGACCGTTATGACCCAGAGTTTAAATTATTTGCTTTGAATCTTTATTTTTCTAGTCCGCACACCTACAGAAGTTTGAAAACATTCTTATCGCTTCCGAACGAAAGTTCACCTAATTATTATTCCACCTGTGATTGAAAATCTTACCTTAGAGTTTTTATCAGCGAAACTGAAATCTTTGTCCGAAAAACCCAGCTGTTAAGTACAATAGCTGGCTTTTTTGGGAAAAGATTTCCGTTTGATATTAATTATTTCATCTAAACACAGATGTTTGGATGAAATGGTTATCAAACGACATTTACATTATGACTCTAAAAGGCTAGGAACTCACGGAGCGGTTTTCACCCGCGCCCGCCGCGGTTGCGGGCCCGCAGCTTCTGTAGGATGTAGATTTATATGCAAAAAGTAAGAGCACATTTCACGACGCGTTTTTCACCCGCGGCGCGCGCGGTTGTTTGCGGGTCCCGCGGCGACAAAATGATTGGTCTTCATAATAGGTATTAATGGTGAATTGACGTGATGCCTGAAATAGCTTCTCATGCCTGTGTGATTATGCTCCGAGGCGTTAAGCTTCGTGCAGACTAGCGCGACGCGACACCGGCTATACCTACCGTGAAGTTTTCTTGGAAATTGTATTGTTCGTGTCGCGTCGCGCCGTCGCGTCGTACTGGTCTGCACGAGCCTTTAATAGTCACCTGGAAGCAACCTGTAGCATATTCATTCCTAGGATCCTCAAAACATTATGAAAGATTGGAACTCTGGTTTATTGACGTTTTTTTAAACAAAATATGCTAAAACACTAAAAAGCATTTTATTTTATTTTATAAGTGTACTTACTACAAATACCTACCGTCCTACTTAACGAAAGAGGCAGCCCTGCAAATTCACAATAACCATGCGGCCGGCGCGCAGTTATAAGCAAAAGTCACTTTACGCTTATAAGGTTAGGTATATTTTCGTTCGCAGCGTCTAGCGACACGGAAGGTATTGAAAATTTTGTAAGGAGTGATATATCTGGTAATCTGTGGAAGCGCGGCGCGGGTCAGGAATCGGGATCAAACTCCCAAACTTACGCTTACCAGTCTGTGTCAAATCACAAAAAAATGCTGATAGGTAGGATGAACGAAGGACATACTTTAAGGGAGTGTAGTACTTTTGAAATGAACAACTTTAACTATGAGACCAAACCCGAAAAATGAAAAAAAAAATACAGCTGGTCCCTACAAAGTGCGATATCTAAGTACAGGATCAAAATGTAGGGAACAGCTGATTTTTTTACACGCTGTGACAAGGTTTAGTAGATCTCGTCGTAAGTACCTAATTTACCGCTTTTGACAGAAACTCCTAGTAAATTGAAACTCCACTTAGGTTGTCTTGAAACTATCTAAGCCCTCTTACCCACGGGCGATTCTTCATTTCACACTGGATTTTCAACGCACTGCTTAGGCTGCCTGTCCACTGGAGTGGAGAGGAGAAAAGAGGAGCGGAGATGTGCCAATATTAACCAATAAAATCTTGACTCAGGATCACTAATTTAAAACTCATTGGCGGAGTCAAGATTTGGTTAATATTGGCACATCTCCGCTTCTCTTTTCTCCTCTCCGCTCCAGTGGACAGGCAGCCTAAGTGTCTAAAGTTCTAAACAGATGGACTGCATTTCGAAATTTAGTAGGCGGACTGCGCAGTCGAAAATAATATGCTCACACGCATTCAAACTGCAATTTTGCAGAGCTGGCGTGCAGTGCAAAAGCAGTCCGTTTGTTTAGACTCTTTAGTGTTTTGCGGCGAAGCTTGTAAATCCAAGTGTGTTTTTTTGACAGACTGGGATGCACTCTGTTGGGTTCACAATGTTCGGCTCAACACCGAGTTGACAATCCTGAGTGCCATAAAAAATCGTCGCATTATTATCCGTAATATCGAATAACACAGATTAATATCTACAGATAGTTCTGTCCGCAAAATTATTTCAATAAAAAGCGACTCTTGCTACGACACAATAAGGTGCAATTGTACGCACAGCGCTAATTTCCTACAGTTATATTCACCTAGAAGTTTCCTCTCTTTCTATCGCGTAACTCTTAGATCTTCTGACTACCTTACACTCAATGAATTGGCTCAACAAGTCGAGCCCACCGCGTACTTGTAGCTCCATACCTAAAATACAGAGTGAACCATCTGTATTAATCTGTGGTAAATAGTAATATTCGACCGAGCCCGGTTTCTGGAACGAAAATCAACAAAATTGTAAAAATTGCTAACAAATTGTCAAGCGCGCGGAAACTGCTGTGATTGGTTGAATTCATTATAAACAGCCAATCGGATCACTTGACTTGCGTTTAATTTTAACGAGTCGATTGTTTTCGTTCCAAAAACTGAGTCTGTGCCCCGCAGATTTGTCCCTGCCTTAAGTTGTTTCTACGCCAGTTTTGTCAACAACCGGCACACCAGCTGCAACCGGTAACACAATGTGTATCGTGCCCGGCAGCCTGCTACCTGTACGTACCTATACGGGATGTTTTGGTAAAGGAGAACCAGAGAGCAACCGCAGGCCCAGCTTTCTATATGATTTTTAACGAAACAATAAACAGCCGACGCTCTGAATTTTTTTTTGACATTTTGCGGAATTAACTCCCGGCATAACCATTTAATTTATCTGTAAATAGAAATGACATGACGTGTCAAAAGATAAATAAAGAAAGTAATTTAAGTGGGCACGTTAGCCTGTTGAGGTCCTTTGCGTTTATATAACTAACTAACAGTAACGGATACCTACATACAAACATAAATGTCTGACAAAAGCTTCCCTGCCTGTAAATTACTTAGGTAGGTATAGTTATAATAAAGTTGTATTGTTATTGTTTAAAAATGTTATCTTCCGCACATATTCGTCGGAAAAAGTAAGAGCGGAAGTTCCGCTCTTACTTTTTCCGACGAATATGTGATCGAACCTACATCTGACGACTCGCACCCGCATACTACTGATGTTACTGAGCTATGGCGCATCATTATATACCTACAAGTAAAATAAAAACTTTGAAGCTTAAACCAGCACAAAAACTTTGATAAAGCTTCAAAACCAAAATAATCGCTTGGTAAATAGAGCACCTAAATAAGACATTCACAGATTTTGGAACAATCACATACTTAGCATTAGCAGCAAAATTGTGTAAATAATCAAATAAATGTAAACTCAAAAATAAAAGTAACTAAACTTGTTGTATTACCTACATTTCAAATTTTGGAAAGCTCTACTCCTAGTAGAGCTAGAGCTATGGTGTTTGTTCATTAAAATTTGAATTTTAAAAGGGTTATTCCCAAATAAAATTTATGGAAACGACGTCACGTAACGGTTTCCGTTTCGTACAAAAGTCAAAACTACGAGGGTTACTTATTATGCGGCAATAGAAATGTTGGTGCGGTCCGTTCCCTCCAAGCCGCCACGCATTCATGGCATTTCATTGTACGCGGCAGTCGCGGCCTCGCCACCGCGGGGGGAGATCGCGTGCTTGCGTTGTTGCGTTGCCATGCTGTGCCGCACGCACACTGCTCTATTTACTACACCGCTCATAATCGTCGTTATCAAAGTGTTTCCGTGTAGTACACGCGTAGACAACAGCTGAACATGACCGTGCGCGACTTACGAACTCAACTTTCATTCATCAAAACTCTATTCTGACAAGTGACGAAAATGATATGGACACAGTGCCGTTTAAAATGATAATTAACGCGATATTCTTTTGTTTAGTGATGGGCGCGGCGCTTACGGAAGCGCCTGACGATGCAGATGTTTGTTTCCGTGTGTCCGGTCAGAATGGTGTGGTGGAGTGCAACGTACGGACACTGTCGTCGGACAGGGACGTCGCCGGTTCGATGCACTCGGATGGCGCGGAGAGGCTCGCGATCCGGTGCAGCCCGCTGCTACTGGAGAGCTCACTGCGAGACCATCACTTCGGAAGAATGCAAGGTTTGGCAGAGATAACCATAGATAACTGCAAAATACTACGACTGCCTGGCAATGTGTTTGAGGGACTGCGAGGGTTGAAGACATTGAAGATTCGCTCTATGAACAACGAGTGGAGCAACAATAAAGAATTGGAACTATCGCTAGGAGCTTTCAACGGACTGAGGGAGCTGCACACGTTAGACTTGGGTCACAACAACATAAGAAAGATACCTTCGGACCTGTTTTGCGCGCTGGAAAACATAATTTCTCTTAATTTAACGCACAACAAAATCAAGTTTGTCGATGAACTGGGTTTCGGTCATAAATGCGGGTCCACATTGCAAACTATAGATTTAAGTCATAACGACATCATGTCGCTGCCAGCTGACTCCGAAATTTTACATTTGCGCCGGTTGACACAGTTATTCCTTCAAAATAATAAAATTAACGAGCTTCCAGGCGAAGTTTTTAGTGACTTACTGTCGTTAAAAGTTGTAAACCTTTCGGATAACGCTATTAGTTATTTACCAGATGGTTTATTTTATAATACTAGAGAAATTCGAGAAATTTATATACAAAATAATGAACTGGAAACTTTGCCTAAGAGAATATTCAATCGGTTGGAACAATTGCTCGTTTTAGATCTTTCGGCGAATAAATTGAGGAGCGACCACATAGAAGATGAAACGTTCGGTGGGCTAATAAGATTAATCGTGCTCGACCTGTCCCATAACACGGTGGCCCGGGTCACACGCAACATGTTCAAAGACTTGTTCTTTTTACAAATTTTGAATCTGTACAACAACACCATAGCGTTCATAGAGGATAATGCATTTTCACCGCTTTTTAACCTACACACTTTGAACTTAGGCCAGAACAAGTTACAAGCTATTGAAGACCATATATTTAATGGATTATTTATATTAAATAAACTAAACTTAAACAATAATATGCTATCATATATCAGTGAGAATGCATTTGGAAATTGTTCAGATTTGAAAGAATTAGATTTAAGTTCTAATAAGATTGCGAAAGTCCCTGATGCAATTATGCAATTACCGTTCTTGAAATCGCTAGATTTAGGTGAAAATTCATTAACAGAGATAGCAAACACTTCATTCCAGAACCTATCGCAACTGACCGGGTTACGTTTAATCGACAATCAAATTGGAAACCTTACCGCGGGCATGTTCTGGGGCTTGCCAAGCCTGCAAGTACTCAATTTGGCCAAAAATAAAATACAGTCAATCGAGACCGAAACCTTTCAAAAGAATACCCAATTAGAAGCCGTGCGGTTGGATGGGAACTTCATTTCTGACATTAACGGGGTGTTTGTGGCGCTGACTAAACTGTTATGGCTTAATTTATCCGAGAATCATTTGGTATGGTTTGATTACGCTTTCATTCCCGGAAGCTTGAAATGGTTGGACATCCACGCGAATTTCATTGAGATTCTTGGTAATTACTATAAAATCCAGAACGAGCTTCACGTTAAAACATTAGACGCCAGTCATAACCGTTTAGTCACCCTGTCACCGATGTCCATTCCGAACAGCGTAGAGCTTTTATTTATCAACAACAATTTTATTACAAGTATAGAGACGGATACATTCCTTGAGAAGAGAAATTTAACTCGGGTTGATATGTATGCCAATGAGATTGAAAGTTTGGACATAAATAGTTTACGTGTTTCGAGAGTGGCAGATGAACGAGTGTTGCCCGAGTTTTACATTAGTGGAAATCCCTTTCGATGCGATTGTACGATGAAATGGCTTTTACTCATCAATTCCATTACGTCTCGCGAATACCCGCGCGTGATGGACTTGGAGAATGTAATCTGCAAGGAATCCTACGTACGCGGCGTGAAATATCTCCCGGTCAGTTCTCTCCATATCAAAGACTTTTTGTGTAAGTACGATAGTTACTGCCCTGATGGCTGTCATTGTTGCGATTTCAATAACTGTAGCTGCAAAACACTGTGCCCAATTAATTGTTCGTGTTATCACGATTCGGCGAAAAGTACTAGCGTTGTTGATTGTTCTGTTAAACAATTGAAGGCAATACCTCACAATTTTCCTGTAGATGCAACTCATATATATTTAGATGGTAATATTTATAGCGAACTTAACGAATCTGTTTTCGATTCTATGCGTAAGGCCATAGTTGTATATCTAAATTCAAGTAATATTCTAAATATACATAACAATACATTCAGCCAACTAAGAGATCTAAGAATCCTACACTTGGACAACAATAAACTGAAAAAATTACTGGGTCTCGAGTTCTCAAAGCTAAACAACTTAAAAGAACTGTATCTTCAAAGTAATTTAATTGAGTACATTTCTAATGAAACTTTTTCCCTTTTGGGAGCGCTAGAAGTTTTGCGCCTGGATGGAAACAGACTCGTGAATTACGGTCTGTGGCATTTAGACAATAACAAGAAGTTGCAAACATTGTACATTGGCAGTAACAACTGGTCCTGTGATTGTAAATATTTGCAAGGTTTTTTAACTTATGTATCTCAGAACGTCGAGAAAATAATCGACATTCCCAACCTGTGGTGTGTGAATGAGAACATGAACCCGGCAAAGAAGCCATTGAATTTAAATGTGACAGTTTGCAGTGAAATAAGCGATAGCTCGATGATAAGCGCGTTCTTCGTCTCCCACAATTTGCCATTATTGGCCTCGGCTTTGACTGGGTTCATGCTTATTTTATTAATATTAGCTTTAGTATTCACATTTAGATACGCTTGTAGGATGTGGTTGTATTCGAATTGCGGAATTAAGCTCTCCCCTCTAGCGGGCGCTTTTAAGGATGCTGATAAGCTTTACGACGCATATATTTGTTATAGCCCTAAAGACGAGGAGTTTGTCGTAGAATCGCTTGCTCGTGAATTAGAGACCGGTTATCCGTCGTACCATCTCTGCCTACACTACCGAGACGTTCCGCAGTTCGAAGCGACGTACGCTCAGTTCCCCGACTTGGTGGTCGAGGCCACCGAGGCGTCGAGGCGTATCATAGTAGTTTTAACAAAGAATTTTATCTTAACCGAGTGGTCACAGATAGAGTTCCGACAAGCTTTACAGAAAGCGCTACAAAAGAATCCACATAAATTAATAATAGTGAGCGTAGGGCTCATCCCACGAGATCCGGAGTTGAAGTCATATTTCAAAACGGGTTTGGAGATAACGTGGAAAGAGAAACGGTTTTGGGAGAGGTTACGTTATGCTATGCCGTCATCTAAGCGACAGGGACAGAAATTAAAAAGACTAAATTATGGAAGAAGTTCTAATACTTATACTATGGACGCGTCTGTGTTGAACAGTACCTGTCAGACGCTTTGTGGCAAGTCTGCCAACTCAGCGGAACGTTCGCCGTGCGACCGGCCGCTGTCCGAGCACATCTACTCCACGATAGATTCGGATTATTCCTCCAACGACTTCCAAGGTCGGCACAACCAACCGCAGTCCGTGGTATTTCAGCACACTGTTCAAACGTACCTGGTATGAAGGACCTCAGTAAACATTAACCCAACTGATCTCTTAAATAATTGATCTGTAGGCCTTAGTTTTAGCCTTAGGCAAACGCTAAAGAACTTGTTTTGTTATTGACGAAAATCGTCCCAAGTTGTAAATATTTATAGAACTTTATAATCTACGAGTATTCTTAATAGCATATGTGTAACTTTTGTACAATAACGATACCAAATTTTCGCATTTGAAAAGGTTTGCTTCTTCATATTTATTACTTTTTTAAATGAAAAAAAAAAAATGTTTTAAGTATTATTCGGAAAGACTGTAAATTATTGTGTAGTTGTAATTCAATTGGCTGATGTTTGTATAGATATGTAATTAAAGAAGTTTATAAACGAACTTGATGATTTTAATGCACTCCTTAACTTTCTTAATGTTGCCATTATATAAAGACGTAGTAAAATTGCGCGAGTACTGACATTAAAAATACATGTTTTATTCTGTTTCCAATTCAGTTTTTACGAGCAGAGCCAGAAATGGAACAGCTGGTCCATGTAAACAGAATAAAAATGAGAGGCAAACATGGCCGACATCTATGCTTTCAATAGGTGGCTATATAATAAGCCCAACTTGCTTGCATTCGCTTTGAAATGCTCATTTCCATTAAAAGTTTTTCTCAATTTTCTCTGCCGGTGTGCGAGGTGAACCCGGAAATGTAACCGGCGACTGTAACGATTTAGCACAAAACGACACTGTTAAAAAGAAAGTATATTTTCATAATCACGACTTTCTGAGCATTAAAACTAGATGACTTTTAAAACTATTATTATACCTCCTATTATCACTTTATTCTTTAAATTAACCTGAATACCATTGTGTTGAAGCTGCTTTTCGTTTCGCGCCTGTCATAAATACGAACAATGGAAAATCTGTTAGCGACGTGCTACAATTTGTCTCAATTTGAATACTTGTCATTTTAAGTCTTTAGAGGTCGTCCGCACTCCGCATCGATCCTAGCTAGATTGCATGCTATAAAATATAACAGTTAAAAGCAAAAACACACAATATTCGAGAACACATCAACCACAAAAAAGGCAGACAATAAATAAACTTTGGAAATATTTTGTTGAACAGGAAAACCGCGTTGTATAATGTGCGTAATCTGGTGGTCAATAAATAACAGCACATCTCGATGAGACAGCGACAACAAAAACTATATCGATTTTTATATTTTTTGCAGTCGCCAACAACGGTACGTAGCGTTTGTATACAGTTACGTAACAATTTTATATACGCAGCATCGTGAGCGGAGTACAAAAGTATAGTATGACGCAGGTTAGGTACCTACATGATTGAATTTGGCTCACTTCGGTAGCTACAATGAGACAATAAGACTTGTCTGTGCCCAGTTAATAGATTTCTTTTATTTGGGGATCTCGAACTCCCAAATGTGTTTTATTACAATGTAATTTATTTGCGGTAGAGACACAAATACGGCGCAAAGGATGAACAGCGAGGGCTAGAAACGAGTTTTTAAACCATTCATTAACGTTAATCAGGAAGGGCGTTAACTTAATGACTGGAATATGAGGTCAAAGTGCTTTCGAGCTTTTTTAAATTACGTCTGTGGGGTAGAATGTTTGTCGTCCGTTGCAGTTTAGAAGAGGATTCTACGTAAGGAGTATTTATCGCTGTCTTCAAGGTGGCAAGGGAGGTTGCAATGTTCTAAGGAGGGGCAAGATAGGATAGCATCTAAGAATAGGTGATTTGTAATGATTTTTAAACTTTTTCACTTTGATTCTATCTTCAGAAGATCGAAAGATCAAAGTTGGAGATGGAGTGATATGGATTTAAAAGTAGCAAGAATTGGATTCTCATTTTCTTGTTAATCAAAGAAAAAAAAACGTTATCAAAATCAATAGGTATTTAAAAGTAGAGCGGTTTTCGTTTTAGACGCCACGCTGGGCGTTGTATGAAGATACTCGTAATAATAATTTAATAACAATAGAGAAGAAACAACTCTAGAAACAAGACAAAGTTATTTAGCTTTGAAACGTTACAAGTTCAACATCTACTCACAACATAACTGTCAATATTCTTAAATGGGACCTCACAAAACCAGAGAGATAACTGATAACCTTAACCTAAAATCTTATCTAAATTAGCATTAATATATATTCCCTTTCTTTATCAATGAGATTATAACATAAGAGTATTATTGATAAGACGATGTATTATTAAGAAGATGTATTATTGAGAACATCAGTACCCTAATTACGTAATGCATGATCAATCAGAATTTGAATCGTTTTGAAACAGATTGCTAGTCCATTACTTCATAAGTTCGAAAAAAAAAACGGCTCAACAACGTAAATAACGCAATGAATGTTGTTGAACTGTCAAAATGAAACAGATTAGTAGGAATCGTTTACGAAAATGTGTTGCGTAATTAGATAGCTGATCATTTTATTTAGCAAATAATAGAGGATTTTGATAAGAAAAGTCAGCGGAAGTATTCTTGAGATGTCTCAAACGTGGGTTGATTTTTATTCTAATATAAGTGTTTTCCTTGTGTAGGTACTTCTGTTTGAGTAGGTCAAGTCAGATTTGTCTGTGGGTGGGTGCTAATCTCCGTGGGTGTATGTAAACGGATCAAGGTAACACCATAGCAACATGTAAAACTTGGGAGTTTCTTCGAAAAAGGTTATGAAGAAATCCTATATGCATTGCAAAAGAGAAGAGAAATGGTTGCGTAGACAAGACAACGAAAATAAAGCAATTAGAGTGTGTGATATATAGTATTATGTACGATATTAAGCACGTTCAAAAATACTTCAATAAACTACTTACAGAAGAATGAAGAGATTGATTGCTCAAAATAGGAAACTTAGGTATTATCAATCTGAGTATATAATTTTAATGACCCGAATGTTCAAAAGCCCTGTCCAAAATACGTACGAGCTCTTCCTGTTTTCCAAGAAAATATAAATCCTGATTTCTTATCAATATTTTTAGTGATTGGTTTCATTCATCTTACCTCCTACGCCAACAGGGAAATCCGAAAGTCTTGTACCTATCTATTTTGCCGACCGAACGAAAATAGACAGAAGTTGATTATTCCGTTCGCTTACTGAGCCGTGCCGTGTCGTTCGGTCGCGATCTATTGTTTCACCCAAAGGTTGGGAAGTGATTGTACTAAAAGCGTTTGTTTACTTTACTACGGGTTTTTGTGAATCAAGTTTAGGTTGGGCGCTTTGACAGACAAATTGCTATTGTCAATATTGTTGTTTGGAATTAAGTCGGAAAATCTGGGAATGGTTTTGGTTGTTTCGTAACGGAACACCTTTTTTGTGGTTTGTTATGTACTGTGTTTCTGGCAAAGAAATTAAGTACTTTGACTTTGAATTTTGGTCAACCATCTCAACCAAGGGTCATGTCATTTTGCGGGAAAGTCCGACAGGGATACCGTGGCCCCTGGCAACATACAGGCAACTGAAGGGAACACGGGTGTGTTTTAGTCAGTAAGAGTTTGACACACCCTCCCGTTCCGCCCGGAGCGGGAGAAGTTATTTGATGATTTCCAACAAAAAAAAAAAAAGAAAAAGTTTATGTCATTAGCAAATAGGTCTTTTGCCTACTAAGTAAGAAAGTATATAAACTATACTACACTACAAGGCGTTATCGATTTAAAAAAAAACAGTTGAAAAGCTTTACAGGTAAGTAGGAACCAGTATGTACCCTTTAAACCAAAATCCAGCAATGCTGCTTAGTGTCAGAAAAAGTGAAGTAAGGTGATTGTACTTCCCTATAGTAGATTATATTTGCAAAAGCAATTTCGCTTTTACTGCAGCCGGGCAAATTTTTTGAAGCATGCTCGTTCTCAGTAGATTTTGACCCGTCGCCGTCGCGTCGCTAACTAAACACGGTAGAGGTGACATGCCCATTATAATCATATAAATGCTCTAGGACTATTGTCTGTTTCTACTTACATTAGTTAGACGACACCTAAATGAATGTCATAAAAAAGCATGCTGTTGGATTTTCAACACTCGGTTCAGCACCGAAAGTAAAAAATCCAACAGCGCTTTTCATTTAGGCATTCATTTGGGTGTCGCCTAATGTTACTGAAAACGGGCATATGTCTATTTGAAACCGAGTCAGTGAAACAAATTCATAGCGATTTTATCTGAACATGACCTAATTTGTGGTCCATAAATATGTCAATCTAAAATTGCCTGTAGGTACAAGTTTATAATTTGATAGAGTCCGATATAATTCGACACGGGTCGGGCCTGTTAGATCACTAATCATTGTGTCGTGTGTTGATAATGTATTAGGTACTTCCATTTGTAGCCGCTAATTAGGTTAAACCTGGGCTATTGATAGATACTTTGGTGTCACTTTGATAGTGCGTTCAATATAGGGTTTTTGTTCTGTGGCAGTTTCATTGAAGATCCAGAAATTAGGGTGCAATGAAAGAGTCACCAGATATGACGACAACTAGTTTTCGTTTGGAGCATCCTGGGCGAATCAGCTGTCCTACAAACCTGCTGCAATTTGTTTTGCTACTACCAGGGTCGTCTTTATTCATTGGAGGCGTGGATCCTATGGTCAGTTAATGTTAGAAACTGACTGTACTATGTCGACTTGCTCAGAAAAGTTTTAGAGTGAATAAAAAGTGGGATACATATGAGTGTGCGAAGCGAGCTCGAAAGTTTTAGCACCCTGCCTGGGATAAGTTAAGTAGGAATTACGATTACGACGACGCTGGCAGGAACTACGGGGGTCTGTGGATCGTGGGAGCCTGGGCACTTGCTCTGAGTGGCCAATGGAAAAGACGGCCCTGGCTACTGCACGAGGATATCACTATCACTACATATTATAAAACAAAGTCGCTTGCCACTGTCTGTCCCTATGTATGCTTAGATCTTTAAAACTACGCAACGGATTTTGATGCGGTTTTTTTAATAGATAGAGTGATTCAAGAGGAAGGTTTATGTGTATAATACATGCATAATATAGTAAGCTATAATTTATAAAATAATCACGCGGGCGAAGCCGCTGGCGGAAGCTAGTAGTTCATAAAGCATGTATTCTCGTATAGCTTGTGCCGACACGACGGAAGAAGAATGAGGTCTTGTTACAGTGTTATCATGTGACAATAGGTCAATGGCACCAACGACACACTGGTGATCTATATTAAATTCGATCTGTTTACACCCATGATGTCATTCATCTCATCAGTCTAGTCTAGTCTTAATTGTAGATGGCTCCAAGTCAGTTATGATATTGTACTGAATTTCAGTAGGTAGATGAACATGCAATCTAGCTTACCACAATTAGGATTGATGTGTTTAATATTTGGAATCATCCTTGTGGTTAAAAACCTACTTCACCAACAAGTTTTTGAAGACGTTCTTCTATGATCAGAACATCTTGCGTTTTCGTTCCTATGATGTTAATTGCAGATGTCTTTGTCTGTCTGCTGTTAATGCCTACAAGAAAAGGCCGTTCTACATAAAATTTATTACCTAGGTCTGAACTTAACTTAACTTTTTATGCTTGGTTGGTAAACTAGGTAATACACCATAGCGCCGTTTTGCGCCCCTATTAGCATGAAACAGCTCATAAATTTACAAGCTATTGTACTGCTTATTTATGGCTTGAACACGTGCTGTGTGTAGTGTTACTTAGTAAATATCTCATCTCTGTGAATCCTTTGGCCCGAACTCCGCCAAAGCGGAGATGTGCGGAGATGTCCGAAGCGGAAACGAGAAGACATTTTTTTAGCTAGGGTGTTTCCACCGAAGCTGTGCGGAGATGTGTACAGGCTAGACTGGAGCGGAGATGTGTGGTCGCTAGAGCGGAACTGAACTGCGTGGGGCGAGCGTTGTATGTTGTGATGAAAGCACATCCCTTTTCGTCTCCACTGCGCCGGGTCCCCAGCTAGCGAGGCAGAGCTCAAGCTCACATCGCGTTGTACTGCTGCATTGCGCAGGAGCTGCGCACCCAGCTCAATCTCGGCGAGGCTCCGCTTTGGTGGTGTCCGGCTCTTTGGTCACGCAGGTGGAATGACTCAGTTCAAGCTCCCTTCACTCACTCACACTCACTTGAGTTTTCACGATGTGATTTTTTACAAAATAGACCGGTAGTTACCGGTCTTCCAAGCTAATTTAAGACCTCAGGCAGTTCTATTTTCATTGACGCTTGCAGATATGCGACTATTAATGGCTCTAGCTGTAAAAGGATGCTCGAATGGCCAGAATAACGGTAAGTAATTAAACCTGACCTGATTGACTTGTTCGGCTAGGTCGTTAGTGTCCAAAATATGATTATTTTAAGGCATGCTAGCTGTATGTAGTACATTTATGTTGATGTATTGGCCATGAATAGAATATAAACGGCCTCTTTGATTACCGTGAAATTGATGGTATAATATAAATGCCCAGAGTTCTGAATTACAGATTTTTTTGTACAAAATTCTTGGAATTTAGAAGCTGCTAGGGTCCGGAATAAAATTCAAACGTAATTTATCAATATTACATAAGACATTCCCGCAAAAACGCCCGCCCTTCACACCGCTTCCTAGTGCTTTAGCTGGGAAGAAGAAGTGGCGAAACAAATTCCCCAGCAGCACAGCTGTCTGTTCAGTTAGAAAAACTTGATTCTATACAATAGTACTTATGCAAAATAAGTGTTCTTTTACCATTTATTTTAATAAAAATGCTAGTATGTATAGACTACTTACATAATATAATACACAACAGAGTAGGAGGTACCATACATAGGTACCCAACCCTCAAGGGACAATGGCGTGAATCGTGATATTGTGATGAGGTGTGCAATTCACTTTAGTGTGGAATAACGGAATTGAAATGGTGACAGTCTTATCGGAATTTCACATCTTGGGTGGGTCTGGGTATAGCCGGGTCGAAGGTCGCAGAAATGTGAAAGCTTAACGCCTATACAACTTTTTAAACGTTAAAGCTTACATACGTACATCTACCTTACAAGTTTTGTTTACACCTTTTTCATCTTAAATGGTTTTCTTGCTGCAAAACTTCGAAATATTCGAAAAGCTTCTTATGGTATACCTACATGTAGCGTTCGGTGGCCTACCACACTTAAAGCCTGCTTCACCACCTACGTTTAAGTTCCTATTAACTTACTTGGCAGATAATTTCATACAAATTCTGTTCGATTTTTGAATTTATTCGGTGAGTAATGGTGGCTATTCGAACATCGTGAAATAGGCCTATATACTTCTTAAGGCAAATAACCGACTTTTAATGATTTTATACTGAAGATCACGTCTACGAGTAGATTTAATGATTTGGAAAAAATTAATGTTAAATTAGAGAATTGTTTTAATAACTTAATATATGAATATTTAGATTATGTTTATATGACATAGTGAAATTAATATGTAAACTTATGTCTAACGCGGATAAAAATCTGAGAATCACGCAAAATCTATCGAGCGTATTTTTCTGAAACTTTCAGCATTTTTTAGATAATTTAATTATTGATTTTTAACTATACGTGCTTTATTAAAATACCTTCTGTTTTATGTGATGGACGAGTCCTATTACTGGCTGGACTTACGGTGCGTTGCGTGAACTTAGTATAGAACACGCAAGCTAAGCCACTCAAGGTCACTGATTGTGGTAGGTCGTTCGAATCTTTATTCAAGTTACGTAGGTCTTTTTTCATTCTGGCAATAAACGAGTACGTAGATATTGCACATCACGTTAATGGAACGTAAACACGTACCTATATAAACGATTTACGATTTGGCGATTTCAGGCCAATAAGTCGAGATTTTCTCGTGAAATTTTCCTTTAATGGGGATGCGGTAAGGTAACCCGCGATATTCCAATTTTCTTACTTTTTTGCAATATGCAGGTCAGTGTCTTGATTAAAATATGATTCACGACTTTACAGAATTATAATAATTAGAATCAGCAATTCCTTACTCGATGTTAGAAGAATCCTAAAGTCCTAAAGTGTCATGATTTCATTAAATAGTCATTCAATAGGATTATATGAACTTCGAGAGTTGTATTGATGATTTTTATGATTATAATTCTATGAATAAATATTTAATACGGCCGCGAATCATATTTAGATCAACATATAACCGGATACTGACTTGCAAACTGGTAAAAACGTAAGAAAGTTTAAATTTTACAGGCTACCCTGACGCCTTCACTTTAATATTATGCTGCTTCCAGCGTACAAATATGTTGATGTTACACCGTACAATTTTATTAAATAGAATTACTAATAATAATTAGAAAAAAAAACATTAACTCCAGTAGTCATTTCAATTGTCTAATTTAATACTTAACGGAATAATTTAAAGTAGGTAGGCATCTTCATATCTGTGATTGTAAGACCTATTTGTTGCTGTAAAAGCTCGAACGAGAAGACCAACTCAAAAAACGTAAGAAAATTTGAATTTCGCGGGCTACCCTGACGCTTTCGCCTTAAGTCATTGCTCTAAGATTAACTTAGCAACCGTTCGACCACTTCAGCAAAGTTCTCACAGTTGACACAGCATTTCCCGTGTCCTCAAACTCTACGATTTCCTACCACATTACCATTCTATTTACGGTTCGCTGACGATCCATTATAGTCCATTTACTATAAATACTCGTTTTTTATTTACATGTACTTATATTGAATTAAACAGCCCGGATGTTGGGACCGTTTCCCTAAATTACATCTCCATTATGGACGAACTCGCGACTCATTGTCAAGTTCTGAGTGAAAACATTGTGTTATAATAATGAATGTTTGGTTATTATTGTGTCAAGGTGGTTGGTCAGGTTGTCTTGTTAGCCTGTTAAGTATGATAAAGGATTTGTTAGAATTTTGTTCTGACTTCTGTTTGATGGATGCATTGGTAATCATTTAAACGCTTGCTACATGGTCGCCAACCGTGTCCCCGACAGAGATTAAGCGAGAGGTGAGGTGTTGAGAGGTTTTTCAACGTTTGGTCGTAAACTTCATCTACACGGTTTTAAACCACCAAGGTCGGCGACCGTGTAGCAGGCGTTTTAGGCGTTTTTATACACGGTTTAAGACGCAGATATTATATGCCAGTGACCTTGCATGTTCTGTCTTGCATAAGTATAGTTGGTCGCTGTGATTAACTCAAGACAATGTTTATGTTCTTTCTCCAGAATTAGCTTACCTACTGACAGGTTATATGAGTTTATGTAATGTTTAATTTATTTGACTTTATTAGTCAATTTATTTTATTTTTATTTATTGTTGACTTAATCTACTCATTACAATGTTTTCGTAAGAGTTGTATTGCAATATGTGGTTAGCTAGCGACCTCGAGAATTGATTATATTATTCTTTGCCTGAGCAACCAGCAGCAAGTTCGTCATGCTCCCTTAGATGTCACTGCTTGCGGTAGCGTCGGGGGTCGGGTCGCCTCCTTCCCTCTAATATGGCGAGGGGGGTGATGGCTGATCTTTGCGTTATACTCGTGAACGGGTGCTGCTTGTGGTGATTGGTCGTCTTGCTGATCATGGTTTTGTTATTGTTATTAGTAATTAACTGTTTACTTATAAAATACTTCGATGGTCCTAGTTTATCATTTATAACATCCAGTTACAGCTATATGTCAGCGGGCACTCCCTGAATGCCTGGAGGCTTTTATTTAGATATTGTTTACATTTAGTTTTTATTTCTGCCTTAGTATAGTTCTCGATGTTTTCGGTTGGTATATTGGCGTGTGCTAGCTGACTTATGGCTATTAATTTAATTAATTTTAATAATGTTTGTGCTGCGTAGTCATTATTTTGCATACTATTATATAAAATCATAGCTGCCCACCCCGGCTTCGCACGGGTAGCCGTAAGTACTTATCTACGGCGTACCTACCTACTCTGCCCTACCTACCTACCCTACACTGCCCGACCTACCTACCCTGCCCTAACTAACTACCTACCCTACACTGCCCGACCTACCTACCTACCCTGCCCTACCTCCCTACCCTACCCTGCCCGAACTACCTACCTACCCTACCTACCTATCTACCCTACCTACCTACCTTCCTATCTACTTACCCTGCCCTATCTAACTACCCTAACCGGCCCGACCTACCTACCTACCTACCCTACACTGCCCGATCTACCCTACACTGCCCGACCTACCTACCTACCTACCCTACCTACCTATCTACCCTACACTGCCCGACCTACCTACCTACCCTACCTACCTATCTACCCTATCTACCTACCTTCCCCTATCTTCCTATCTACCTACCCTGCCCTACCTACCTACCTACCTACCTTACACCCTACCTTCACCTACCTATCCTAAGAACCTTCTCCTTACAATAACGAAAAAAGAATGGAAATCGGTCCAGCCGTTCACGTGTGTTCAAATAGTGATTCATTTTAGGCCCTAAACTTTAGTGAGTGAGACAGAGAAAGCTTATTGTGAGAGAACGACAGGAGACCGGCTTCGTTCTCATCCTTACTCTGTGCGGTTTACGGGATGAGAAGTGACACCGGTAGACGCCTGACGGGAATAACCGATCGAGTGGTAACTGATCAATTATCGACCGCCAAGAGTAGAAAATTATTAAAGTACTAATATCGCTATTAAAAAATAGGGGTTGGTGGTAGAAGGGTGAAAATTTAGGGTTGTATGTATTTTTTAATGCCAAATCATAAAAAAATTGCAATAAAAAAGATTGTCCAAAAAAAGAAAAAAAAAACTTGGGGTGGACCACTCATAACACTTAGGGGTACGAAAAATAGTTTACATCCTATTCTCATACCTACCTAATATACACAAAAAATTTCATAAAAATCGGTCAAGCCGTTTCGGAGGAGTTTGGCAACAAACACCGTGACACGAGAATTTTATATATTAGATTTTTTTCTAACTGAACGGACAGCTGTGCTGCTGGGGAGTTTGTTGCGCCACTTCTTCTTCCCAGCTAAAAGCACTAGGAAGTGGTGAAGGGCGGGCGTTTTTGGGGGACTGTCTTATGTAATTTTGACGTTCAAAAAGTGCTGATTCTCAGCCTAGTTTGAATAAATGACTTTTGAATTTTGAATTTTTGAATTTTGTACTGAGCTCACGGGACGCGTCGTCGTACGTCCAGCCAGTAATAGGATTCGCCCATTAAGGAGCGCGTCGAGCGCTGTCCCAAATTAGACCCATTATTAATTTATTAAACATAAACCAAAAGGCATTTTTATAAAACATGTATACTAAAAGATCAATAATTAAATTATCTTTAAAATGGTGAAGGTTTCAGAAAATACACTTTATAGATTTTGAGTGATTCTCAATTTGTTTACCGCGTTAGACCTAACTTTACAAATAAATTTCACTATGTAATATATATACGTACATAAACGAAATATTCATATATTAACTTATTAAAAAAATGCTCTATTTTAACATATATTTTTTCCAAATCAATAATAACACTACTTGTTTCGACGTGATCTTCAGTATAAAATCATTAAAAGTCAGTTATCGTCGCCTTAAGGGAGTTCATTACTAAAACTTTAACCATGGATTCAGTATGATGTGTAACGTGTACACGATGATGGAAGTTCTGAAAAAACGTAAGAGTAGGAAGCCAACACATTGTTTGAATCTTGGGCATTGATCAAGCGATGTTTCAGTAACCATTAATTACTTGCTGATTTGCTGAAGTTGTACCTATTGTGTGAAAATTCAAAGAAGTCGCGATGCTACAGTTGGAAATAGTAACAAAAACGTTAACGTTTGTGAATGAACACAAAAATAACCAGAACTTGTTGCTTCAAGTTGACGTTTACAACTTAAAACAAAAGAGAACAGATGGTACGTTCCACATTTTCATTCATTCTTTGTACGTTCACACATGAAGTATGTTAGTTATCCAAAGTTTCTTTGAAGTTAAGTTACTGGTCACTTTTCATTCATGACTAGCCAAATTGACGATTTTATTTACCTTACCTTTACCTTGTTAGCCAGTTACATAATAATTAATTAGCTACGTATCTCATTTTATAGGATAGAGCTTGTTGTCATTAATTGGGCACAAATCCAGACTCAAGGGTCCTTCTGAGAAATTCCTGAATATTTGTTTTTCCTATCTTTAAAATCAATAGTAGACTGCCTCGTTGTTCTAATGGTCGCAAACGCTACAGCAGTAGCGCTTGCGACCATTAGAACAACGAGGAGCAGCGAGGAGCATGAGGTCCTGGGTTCGGTTCCGGACAGGGCAAATTGTTATTGGGTTTTTTCCATCTTGAACTCTATCAGTGGCAGCCTCGAGTCTCGATTTGTGTCCAGTTGATGGCAAGAGGATCGGTCCTTAATATATGGGTACTGGCGAAATGTTGGTGTACTATAGGTACACCTCTGCCTAACCCTTCGTGTAATGAAGGCGTGATGTTATGTTATGTTATGTTACCTTCCTTGTTAGCGTTACGTTTAGTCCCATGTTATGTTATGGGAGAGAGCCAATTGCTAGTTAAGTAACTGGGTACAAATCCAGACTCCGAACTGCTTCTGAAAATTTAAATTCCCTTTGACAATAATAATCACATACACACACACATACACTTACACCAAATATTTATGTCCAGCCTAGAATTATTATTTCAATTAAGTTTTTTGTACGTAGACATTGAGTTAACTTCATCACTTACTATTGTTAATTAATCAAAATTAATATGCACATATTTCATTATTTAGGGGTCTGGTGACCCGTAACACAGGTATTTTATGCCTGTTTCGGGCACCAGTCTCTCACAAATATTAACCCGATTTTTTAGAATAAGCACTTTCTGTCCAAATCAACATTTGTGATGAGAAAATAAATAAATAAATTACCCATATTTGATCCAGTCGTTCCCATCTTGCTGTCCTCCCCCCAGCGACGACGCCCTAAACCGAGGTTCGTACCCCACAGGGGCCCTTAGCGCCCCGCTCGCCTAGTATATAAGTTAGTTTTAGGCCCCTGGCTGGAGGCTTTAAGTTAGTATCTTAAGGCAGCCACAGGAAAGTCCGGTTAACGCTACGACCTCCTCAGAGGTCAACTGCAAAATGCTATTAGTAAAAAATTATAAAAAAACATGGCTGGACGCTTTAAGTTGGCAGCCGCAGGATAGTCCGGTTAAATAGTTATGACCTCAAAGGTCTGCTACGAGAGTCGACATCTACACAAAAAAGAAGCTTCTGAAAAAATCCCAACTTTATTTCTTAATTTTATTTTCATGAAACTTAAAATCGATAGGTACTTCAGTTCTATACCTACATGCGCCCAGCTTTACAACCTACCGTTTGCACGAAGACTACACGGTAAACTTTTGGGTAACGTTATTAGAAAACCTTTGAACAACAATGTCTTTCCGATAGTTATTGTCACGATGAAGGTAAGTACTTGAAGCTTTGGGATGAAGGCCACTTGTAAGGAAACGGTTGAGAGGAATCCGGTAGAGGCTCTTATTGGAAATATTATGTAGAGGGTTCAGGAATGGGTAATAAGGGGTATAAATTAGTTTTATAGACGAGCTCTATAATGTGGGTAGAGGCTGTCGTTATAAGTTTTAGCTTTAGCTGTGTAAGTTTTAAAATAATATAACTTCAAACAGTAAAATAATCTCGTCGTTTTTACATGCATATGAACAGAGGAAGGATATCTATACTAATATTATAGAGGTAAAATTTGTTTGTTTATTTGTTAGTTTGTATGTAGGGGGTAATCGCCGGAACAACCAGTAAGATTTAAAAAAATCTTTTTGCATTGAATAGCCCAATTCTTGAGGAATTTTATAGGCTCACGGATGAAGTTGCGGGCAGAAGCTAGGATAATATGAAGAACTAGATACTAGGTATCCTAAAAATCATTTTCAAGGTTACGAATCGATTTCTCAATTTTCAATAGCGATTTAAAATAGTCAGATTTAGCGCTAATATCGGCTGAAATCTAGCTTTCTCTTCACTACGTCACTACTCACTACTTCATACGTGTTTAAGATCCTAAAGAAAATGAAATATGTATTATAATTTTATCAAAGTAGTAAAACGTTTTCCAGCGTAGGAAACGTTTTATTACTTTGACATTTTTTTTCTGTAGATCTACTGGAAATATCTACAGAAAAAATGTGATGAATGAAATGATCCGCGCAAAAAGTCCGTTACCAGCAAAAACTTGAAAATAATCGTGAAAACGAACTCAATAAAATACTGTACATGTCGGCACTTTGATTCGTAATTATTTAGTAATAACACGTATCCAATATTTATAACCTTTCCAAGAAAATATGTTTTCCTTATTGATCTATTCATTACCTTCATGGCAATAGAAATGCTATTAAAAGTTTTTATGACATCGTGCTGGACTTCCATAGAATTAATAGCAATTACGGCCATAGACTTTAGGAAACTATGTTGTACACACGGCTACAAGCTATACATTTCCAGTTTAAACTGGTCTCATTGTACGGAAATCCTATACAATGTGAGATCAGCTTATACTGGAAACGTATAGCTTGATATGTAGCCGTGTGTACCTACCTATCTCTGTACTGTTTTACCGCTTTTTTACAGTTTCTGAAGAAAATGGTAGGCAAACGAAAATTTTCAGGGATTCCAGGAAGAACTATTTAATATTTAGCTTCGTAATTTGTCAAACCTGCCAGCTTCCTGAGTCGGCTATCGACAAATAAGGTTGATAAAAACTTCTGGTATCTAAGTACCAACGAAATCTTTTTACTGCTACAAGACTATGATGAGGATTTATCTTCAACTGCTTCGCAGATGTATTTCTACTTACCAATACATTACGTTGCCGAATTGAGTGGGATCTGACACATCTACTCACCAATCAGTTTGCTGAACCGATTATGCTAAATACCAAATTTACGCATTTAAAGGCTCCCGCGAACACGAGCGACGCGGTAGCGGTAGAACAATTTCTGAGAATTTTCATAGAAATTGTTCCACCAGAGTCACGTCGCGCCTGTCTGTGGGAGCCTTAAATTTTAAGATGAAGCTAAGGCAAAAGGCTAAACTCTAAATAAGTAGATAAAGAATTATCTACAATTTATCAACTGACACTAAAGACAGAAGCGTAACCAACATCTATTGTAAGTATACAAACACCATCTTATATAAACACATAACTGAACAAACACATGCTGACAATCGTCCGCCGATGAATATGACATCCTTGTGTTGACACAGTTCTGTTTACTAAAGGGAAAGTCTACACTTTAATCTTCATTCATCAATACAAATTGAGCCACTCATACGCAAGTGGCCCCCTGCGACGTTTATCCCTCATCCCTCGGGCTATAAGCCAATATATGCAGTAAAAGTTGATTATTCGACATGATTTTTGACTAGCCCCTATGCGTTCAAGAAATTACATCAGCAAATATAATATTTTTATGACGAAATATTTTGTGTTTATACAGTTTCCGGAACAAATAAAAGAGGCACGGGAGAATTAGTTAGGGTATTCTTAAGTCGTCTAATAATAAAAAATGTACCTCTCTTGATACTTTGCCGCTGTTTTTAACCGACTTCCAAACAGGAGGAGCCTAAATATGTTCGTAGCGTCTGTTTTTTTTTCAATGTATTTCCACCGATTTATCCCTCAATTGTGGACCTTTTCTTGTTTGTGATTCTTTATTTGTTAGAATTATTTTTGGACCCGTATAAATTTTATTAACCTTGCTTCGATAGTTTTTGAGTTAGCTTCAGTAATAAGTATTTTTCGCACCTTGTCTATATGGATAATATGATAAGTTCCTGTCACTGTTATTTACATAGCAGGTATTCGAATTTGTGTGGGGTCCGTACCACAACTAAAAAGTGAAAAGTAAAAACTTCTTACAAAAAAAAAAACAACCGGTTTCCAAAATAATAACACTACATAGTGAAAAACAACTTAAATTTTTTGGAACTCGGTTGTTTTTTTTTTACCAAAAAAGTCAATCATCCTAAAGTTACTGAAAAACATTCCGTGGCATCTAAATATATACTCTTTCAGGTATCAGACAGTCCGGTAAAAAACATAAAAATAGTATTGCATATTGATTTCGATTGTTAGAGGTCTTTCAACTGCACAATCAAAAGACTAGCCGAATGACATAACAGGCTCGGATCGCCTGCATACAAAGTGCTATAGCTTTCAATCCGTTACATGTCTGGATGACAGACGAACCGTACCTACGCGTCAAGCATTGATAATGAGCGGCGCGTGCGGTGACGTCATATGTGCGAAATATGCCATTCAGCGTTTATTTAAATGAAGGCGTCCATCGAAGCGCAGCGCAGGTGCAATGTATCAATGTATGCAATAACAGGGATCACCAATTAGTTTCATTGGGGGTCCGTTTAAAAAAATAATATGGTTGTCGCGATACGTTAGGTAGACGATTAGGTACCTACCTACTAGAAACACAGAATTTAAAAAAAAACTGACACGAAACTTGGGTATTTTTTATAAAGTAAGTAATAAATAATAGTAATGTTAATGTAATAGTCGCAAGTTTTTTGGCGACAAACGATTTCTCTTTTCTTTCTATATATTTCCTGCTGTTGAAAATAGCCTTTCTGAGGAGGGGAAGGTTTTATCGAGAAATGTTTTCACAATATCTTACACCGCGATAGTAATATGTAAGGGGATTTCTAATAGGAAGTCACTAAATGAATGTCATGAAAGTATTCGGCGAATACGAATATTCAGTAATTTTATGGTATTCGGCGAATACGAATATTCCTATTCGTTGCAATTAATGTAATAATTGCAAGGTAACCAGAGTGTTGCTTAGTTGCTATGCAACATTTTCCAAAAAAATAAAAAGAATTGTTTGGCAGTATCTACATTGAAAGTTCCAACAAAGCTGTTCCCATTTAGGCACTTGATTAAAGAATAAAATTTCCTTTCTACTTTATGTGCTCCAACAGTAAAAGTCGAAGTCGATTACAAAACGTAACTTGATGTAACTTTCAATCTCACGTCAACTTCGCGAGGCTATAAACGAATTGTCGCCGAGTTAAAATTTTGAGCGTGACTTACCCCCTCGTAGGGGTCTATTAAATTTATTGCTTGTAAAACGAGCAGCTAATTTAGAGTTACGTTTTATTGTGTTAACTTAACTAAACTAGTTACGTTACGTCATAGCGCCGCGGGTGTCCTCCACTGTTGAACGCATCATTTGAAAAGTAACTTTATTGTCATAGCAATAAGAACATAAATATACATAAAAACAACTAGATATGTATGCTTTTTATTAGCCATATGTAATGCGTAATAAAGCAGTGGGGTGTCTTTCTGTTTTTACGATCACTAAAGGGGATGAAGGAAAGGAGACATAGATGAATAATATTTTTATGGCACATGTTGTTGGTTACAAAAAATATTATTTTAGTTGTCGTCGTAGATGTAGCCAGCGTAGTTTAAAAATAAAGGTAATTTTAGAGGTATGTTTTTCAGACAACTATAAAAATAAAGGTAATTTTGGAGGTATGTTTTACAGACAACTATAAAAATAAAGGTAATTTTAGAGATATGTTTTTCAGACAACTATAACAATATGAAAAAATGTTGTGAGGGTTTTCTTTTCAAGTGAAAATTTCAGATTTTGAAGTCGAATTCTTGGCTGAATTTCAGTAGGTTTCTTTGTTTATATGGAACAAATAACATATAATAAAAGAATCTCGTTTACAGCCTCTGAACAAGGAACAAAGGAACTCGGAAATGTCGTCACTCATTTCTTTTCATTTGCACGTTTCTTCCTGTTACACACGAACGCACATATTGCTTGTTCGCCTCTTTACACAATGGCCTATGTTGGACCATCGTGTACTTCCGTCGCACCATGTTGTAAAGAAAACTCGACTTAATTATGTAAGATTACAAAAGCATTCCTCGCCTTATTTGATTAGCCTATCAATATCCACTATGTCATATAATACCTACCTACCAAAAAGCGAGATTTTTTTAAACACAAAGATGTTTACGCCAAGGAAGAGCATTTACGCCATCCGTGCGCTGTTTGGCTCAAAAATAGTACTGTTTGGTGATTTAAAAGGTGACTGAATATGTAGTGATAACTTGATAAGTTAGGATTGTGGCCAAATACCGAAAAAAAAATCATATTTCATTATGTTTTATGGACTGTAATGACTATATTTTTGTGAAATGAATATTCATCAATCATGCTGAAATTAAGAACAGCAATAAATATAGCTGAGTACTACCTACGTAGTTTTGCTACGCCATCAAAATAAGCATTATTTAAAAGAGCTATAATAAGATATTTTTCATAGCATCCGTAGCAACCTCGTAGCCTCGTAGTCTACGCTGAAGACCGCAATACCACGGGTGACGCACCGCCACCGCGCACCGTTGCGGTGGCGTCAACTGTGGTTTCTCACTGGTGACGATGCTGGCGTATTACCAACATATATTTTGTGGGCAAGTCTATATTATATATTACCTATTGTTGCTATATAAATGACGTAAAAACGTGTCACATAGGTACAGCAATAAAATTACCAAATAATATTATTAATAAATTATGCTATTTAAAATTCATATTCTTAGTACCCAAAATACCCCAAATCTAAAAAAAATTCAACAGGAATTTTAGGATGACTTGTAGACACCCGCTAAACGACGGCCGCCCGCCCCCATGTACCCGGTAAAAATCCCCATTGATAAAAAATGTTTTTTTTTTTTCGGTAAATATTCACATAAATAGACTCTCAGTATGATACTTAACAACACCCTCACGGTTAGGACAGGGTTTTTTTCTACATGTTGTATAATAATAGTGCTCGAAACTGTATTGTCAGCAGAGCTTAGCAACAAGGAGTAGGTATGTGATGTCTCATTTTCTTATATGTATGAATCTGTAAACGTCCTCTCGGTATATGAACCTACCTATTAGTGGTAATAGAAGTCTATTGATTTCTATTGCTTTGGACTGCGTCATTGCTTATTCATCGATGAATTAAACTTGCCTACGGTTGCCAAATCTAATGATTTACATCGAAGGAATAAGACATTTAACACACTTCAAATAATCAGTGATTCTTATCACCATCGCGTATATTAAAATTTAACGCGAGCGTTTATTCAAATTGCTTGGCCATTTCGGTAAATCGCATATTTGGCTATTGTTTTCAATACGGTTCGCATATTGAGTAGGTCACGTGGTCGCCACGAGCCAACAATCCTTCTTCCATTTTATCCTTATCGAATACAAAACTATAGCCGGCCATTCTTGGAAATTATAGCTTGCATTCTGCTCATTTGAATAAAATTCATACTGTACAGCAGAGGTGCAAAACCTAAAACCTGTTCTTTTTTAAAATTCGTGCCGCATGGCAGGATTGTTTTCTGCGGAATTTTTTGAATTTTTCGAAGAATTTTATCTTACTTACAAATTCTCAAGGGATATGAAAGCGAATGAACTACGGATTTTCGATATTAAAAGTCGGTATTTTGACGCCTTACGAATCGCTATTCGTTTGTAAGGTAGGTTTTTGAGAAACCCAAATGGTGTGAATTTTCTAGTAAGTATCTGTACACGAAGAAAAATCTTGCCGGAGACAAGTCCATAAGATTTTTATTGAGAATTGGTAGCTGTTTATAAAAATAGCATAAAGGAATAGCATAAGTGAAGAGTCAGATTGTTGAATAACACCTTTTTTTTGTAAAAAACGTGAAATTGATTGCTCTCCATTGTCTGTTGCGTCATAGTTATCAAAGCGAGAAGACATTCGTGCTTATAATACGTAACGTATATTACATTTATTATTCACATGAAATGTAGGTAAAAAAATTGTCTGGAATTCCAGCGTTTTATTTCATACTACCTTTTGCCCGCTGCTTCGTACGCGTGGAGGTCGGAAATTATCCTACGGGAACGTACACATATCAAAAAAAGTTTGTGATCAGTTTGAAAAATCTAAATCTTTTTTGTTACGGTAGACTATATTATAATTTTTTCTTCTTGTTAGATTCTTTCAGGCAGTGTATTTTTATGTAAAAAAAGATATAACGTCAACACTTTTCTTGATAAAGTTAAATTTAAAAAATATATCAGCGTTTGCTAGTGATCACAAACTTTTTTTGTTGTGTGTACTACCGGGATAAAAAGAATCCTATGTGTGTCAATCTAGCTTACAAACTATTTGTGAGCCAAATTTTTGCGTGATTGAGTAACAAATATCCAAACATACAAACCTCACATTTATAAGTAGGACTAGCTGCGCCCCGTGGTATCACCCGCATAAGTTTGGATCCTGTGGAAATATCGGGATAAAAAGTACCCAGGTCATGGTCTACACATGTGCCAAATTTCATCTAAATCAGTTCAGCCGTTTTAGTGTGAAAGCGCAACAAATAAAGATACATAATTATTATAGGTACCTGCAATCTTTTTAATATTAGTTTAGATTGGTACAGGAGGTTCCAAAACATGTTAAATTTAGAGGTAAACCACCCCCTCGAGGGCTAAGTAGTAGCCTATCTTATGTTTCGAGATTTTAATTTTTTTTGTAGTTTTTTATATGTATTAAACCCTTTGGACTTCAACAACTTCTGGTCATAGTTGCTCGAAATATTGATAAATGCGATACTACATAATATTTTTTTTTTTACATACAGGAATGAAAGACAAGAAAGAAAAATTGTTAATTCTACACACACAAAACACACATTACAAATGACATAAAATACACACATACAGAGTAGCCAAGAGCCTCATATTCAAGCAATATAAATTTTTCTATTTTGTCTTATATAAAGACTGTTAGAAAATACAGAAAGTATTCATATACTTCGATAAAATATTATAATTATGTAGTAATTATTTAATGGATGTCTAACTACGCAATACAAAATATGTATCCACTTTGCAGGCACCTATAAATTGTTGGTTGAAGTAGTTAGGTGTCGTGTTTCAGCACATTAGTATACTCGTAAATTGTGTCTATGTTTGACCTGGTTTATTTTCTTTTCTTTTTATAAAACGTTTGTTTAGCACTAAGCAGTAAACGGATCTTTACTTTGAAAGTATAAATAGGTAGGCATACTTAGGTAGCATTACTGTATTTTGTATATTCAGTCATTATAATAATAGCCTGTGTTGGCAATATTAAATGTAGGTATCTTGTATTTTATTGCAAATAAATGACAGCGATTACTTATATTTTATATCATCATCAACTGCCTAGCCTTTTCCAACTATGTTGGGGTCGATTTCCAGTCAAACCGGATACAACTGAATACCATCAGTATTTTACATGGAGCGACTGCCTATCTGACCTCCACAACCCAGTTACTGGGTAATACGATACCCCTTGGTAAGACTGGTTGTCAGACTTTCGGGCTTCTGATGACCCATAATGACTGTCAAAGATCCACTTATGACAGCCGAGACCAACGGATTAAAGTGCTTTCCGAGACACGGACTGGGTCTCGGTTTGTAAAGATGGTCACCCATCCACGAACCAAACGCGGCAAGCGTAGCTTAATCTGATCGATTGACCTGTGCGGCTTTTAGCCACGAGACCCTACTCATATTTTACATGCGGAATGATAATTCAGGGTTTGATAACCTTTCAGAACGATTTGTTGCCAAATCCTTTTAAATCCTGCACAGCGTTGTAGATTTTAATTTAAAAAAATGTAATCCTAGTTTCATACACAATTGTAGTTAACAGCTAAAATAAACAACGTGCCAGTTAATCCAATGAAATAAAAAATATTATACGTACAATTTGTAAATAGGTGGTCCAACTACACACTGTATAAACTGAAACAAATGCCATTAAAAATTCAACCTTATCAACGAAGCTTTAAAGGTTGTGACTCGGCGATTGGAAAGTACAGTCGCGTGGTAAAGTATTTTGGCACGTGCTCTAACCATAGTGAATGATTATTCGCGCGAAGAGTTTTTGTTAGGCCACCGGGCGTGCCAACGATCGCTGCCGTCGATAGTACCAGTACTTGGATCATTATAATCGATTTGCAATGTGTTATGAATTCGTTCGATGTTGTTAGTAGTCGAAGCGAGTACAGACGGCACGAGATTGGGTTGGTATTAGGTCATAAATGGAAATAGGCTGTCTGCGGTGTATACAATACACCGAAATTCCGCATACATACCTACATACGTACGTAGGTCTTTGATTTTCTGTGTTGCAAAATGTCTGATACGCTGATTGTAAAGTAAAAACCGCAGTTGTAGCAGCTCAAAACGGTGAAGGAAAACATCGTGAGGAAACCGGCATGTCTTAGAACCAAAAACTCGAACACATGTGACATCTACCAACCCTCACTGGGCCCGCGTGTTAGATTACGGCCCACTCCCTCTGACAGAGAGGAGGCCTGTGTCCCAGCAGTGGGAACATTAATAGGCTGATTATATTATGTATGTATATGTTATTTACGTTTATGAGCCGATTTTTTTCGAACTTATGAAGCAATGGCTTAGCAATCTGTTTCAAAACGATTCAAATTCTGATTGATCGTGTATTACGTAATTAGGGTACCTACTGGTGTGATGCTATGTTTATTTCTGTTTGTAAAAAGATAGATACTAATACTATTTTATCAGTTAGTTCTAATAAATGACCATGAACACTTAACAGTCGACAGGTCAGGCCAACACCTGCATAAAAATAATATTGACTTAAGTCCTAACTAGGGCAACAGTCAGTGTTCAAAGTTTTATTACCAGACCAGTTGTGAACACCATTTTAGTTTTCTTACCAACTGAAATTGTTTCAAGCGAAACTTTACTACATAACATTTGAAAGTCGAAAAGTTTATGAAAACCTTGTCTGGTGTTGAACGAAAATACTGCTGAGAAATATTAACCTTCGAAACTTCTGGTTGACACTGCGCATCAAGTAGCTGGTTATGTGGATGATTATATTATCAGCTGTCTCTGTCCATTGCTAGTTTGGAAAAGAAAGGCTAGCTTGAAGTTAGTACTTTAGGTCATCATCATCAGCCTATTAATGTTCCCACTGCTGGGACACAGGCCTCCTCTCTGTGAGAGGGAGTGGGCTGTAATCTACCACGCGGGCCCAGTGTGGGTTGGTAGATGTCGCATGTCTTCGAATTTTTGGTTCTAAGACATGCCGATTTCCTCACAATGTTTTCCTTCACCGTTTTGAGAGCAGTGGTGATGAAATTATTTACACAAAGTAAAGCGCCTGCCTGGGTTCGAACCCACGACCTACAACTCGTAAGTCGGGGCCGTTACCACTGGGCCACCACTGCTCTAGGTAACACATATAAATCATAATTATTTTCAACTGGAATCAGCCACGAGAGGCTTGAGTCTCCTTCTTTTGAACTTCTCTATACGGCACCAGTTTTTATTTAGGGCTTTTCTGTAAAACACCTTGGTATCACGGCTAAACCATCTTCTTCTTCTTCTCTCCAGCAAAAGTACTAGGAAGTGGTGAACGGCGGGCGTTTTTGGGGGACTGTCTTATGTAATTTTGACGTTCGAAAAGTGCTGATTCTCAGTCTAGTTTGAATAAATGACTTTTGAATTTTGAATTTCCTTTCGTTTGGTTAATGACTAATCTGGTGTCTGAGTTTTAAAGGCACCCATGGGCCTCTGAATTGACTTCACATGTGGTCGAGAAATATCTCTCAGGCATTCCGACATGCCTTCCTCCAAAATACCTTCCTTTTGAGCTTCGTTACAGTCAGATATTTTGATACAGGGCCTCCAACATATTTTGATACAGGGCCCCTTACTATTAGCTACGCCACAATAATCAGCCTATAGTGTTTCTACTGCTGGGACACTGGCTTCCTCTCTGTGAGAGGGAGTGGGCCATAATCCACCACGTGGGCCCAGTGCGAGTTGGTAGATATCACATGTCTTTGAATTCTTGGTTCTCGGTCATGCCGGTTTCCTCACGATGTTTTCCTTCACCGTTTTTGAAGCAAGTGATAAACACAGACCAAAACCATCAAGAATCACGTAAACAACAATTTCTCCCAAAACTTCAAGCTATCAACTAAATCAGCTTATCACAGGACAAACCAAACAAACAACTTAGGCGAAGGTCTCCCATATTGTTTGTATCAAGCTTATATCGATTCAAACACTCGTAAACACCCTATATCATACAAGCATTCAAGTTCCCGATCTATTGCGATGTCCGATGCCAACAATTACGTATTGCATCATAGAATCGAGTATCGATATAATCTTAGTACTCCTGTATCGAGAACAATAACGCTCGGAGCACAACAGATAATCGATTAAGATTATGATGCAGTAAATAGAAACAGTGTATCAATGTTGCATGGATTAAGTGAAGTGAACATATCTAGTGTATGTGTAGACTTGGTAAGCCGGAAGATACAGTTATGGATGCGTTTAAGTGAAGCTACACAGATCGTTGTAAGATCTGTTGTATTTTGTATTGCAGATTGATTTGATTTTAAAAATTTCTCTATTTAAACATAAACATAAACAGATAATGACATTCAGATCTTATTCTAGAAGCATTAAACAGTATGATTAGGTGTTTTGTGCAGACTATGGCGCCTATATAAAACATTTACGTATACATAAATTATGTACTGTATAAAACTAGTTGTTGTTATGAGTCAGAGGTATCATATTACTTACGTAAATTATATATTGTACTATACAGCACGATGATTAGACACAAACGCACTTTATAACACTATTTTTAAACTATTTTATAAAAGATTGTAACAAGTAACATTGATAAAATTAATTTGAAAAACTTTGACAGAACTTATAATACTTAGTTTAATATGCAAATGAACTTCGTGTACTGAGTGTGATTCGTTATAAATCTACCTACATGCATTTGTATTGCAGAGCAAATTCCTTTACAAGACTGTTAGACTACCTTCACAGACTCGTAAGTCGGGGCCGTTACCACTGGGCCACCACTGTTCATTTATGTGCTTCTGATAAAAGGGGCTATCAAAGCCAATCGGGACGACTCCGCATTGGAGTGTAAATGGGGTGCTTTTCCACAAACGATTGGACACTTAATGTCATAATATGTCCTGCGTGTCCTGTCAGCTGCACGTTACAGGAACTGATGGACGCTAGTGATGGCGCCAAACACGTAGCCGAATTCTGGGCAGAGTCCATTTAGATTGCCATCGACACGCTTAGAAGAAGATAGCTAATCGGGTCAATCGATTAGGTTAAGCTACGCCTGCCGCGGTTGGTCCGTGGATGGGTGACAATCTTTGCATAACATGACCATCTTTCCCTTCCGTGCCTCGGAAAGCATATTAAGCCGTTGGTCCCGGCTGTCATTCGTGGATCTTTGACAGTCGTTACAGGTCGTCAGAATCCCGAAAGTCTGACAACCAGTCTTACCAAGGGGTATCGTGTTACCCAGTATCTGGGTAGTGGAGGTCAGATAGGCAGTCGCTCTGTGTAAAATACTGGTACTCAGCTGCATCCTCCAACTGGAAGCCGACCGAAAAAGCTAGGCAGATTGTGATTTGTTTCGCGTTGGTAACAGTTTTAGCCTACCTAACCCAACTCATTAGGTCGGGTTGCTCTGGCTTAGTTACTCCGACCAATTCTGCTACCACCAAGACGTACCAATCAGGGATGGTTCACAATTTTCCGGGTGACAAAAATCAGACAGATTACGAATCCTGTTGATAAGTGCTGGTTCGTAAATTCGTTCACAATTCGCCGATTTGACATTGATAGATTGTAAACTACCGGAAATGAATGCGTTATTGTAAAAGTTCACAATTTTTCGATAGTTTATAATCTAACGGTGCTCACAATCTTACGGAGACTATATTGGGTGGCAGGTTCATCGGCGCGAAAACTGATACCATGGATTCAGTACACGATTCTGAACCCAACTGCGTTGAAATATTTCGTCAGTTATTTAAGAGAAAATCTGCTGTCTCATACATTTTGACCGCGTAGGTATTGCACTTTTTTATGAAACAGCAGTTTTTTTTTTACTGTTTTCCTAGGTTTGTTTCTTGCTTTTCCACCATAATTAAACGATACGAATAAGTAACCGTGACGTACAGAATGAGATTACTAGTTCATACGTAGGTGGCCAAATGCTACTTGTAGTACACTTCCAAAAACCAACATGTCTTCCTGTAGGTGTTGCCGTTCCGTGACCATACATCTATAGAGGAGTATTAGTCCGCTAACAGAAATAGAAGCATAATTTCTCATACATAATGTTAACAAGTTAGTTGCAACTGAACTGGTACAGTTATAGAAGAATGATGAAGATAAGTGCAGGAGGTAAACTTTGAACGAAGAACGAAGTGTCAAAACAACATACTTTTTTTTTTTTTTTTTTTTTTTCCTCATACTGGTCAAATGAAACAAGAGCTTAAGACGCAGATATATGCCAGTGACATTTTGTGGTTAGCTTGCATGTTCTGTACTGAGCTCACGCAACGCGGCGTACGTCCAGCCAGTAATAGGACTCGCCCATCAAGGAGCGCTGTCCCAAATCAGACGTAAGTATTATTAATTTATTAGGTATACATAAAACAAAAGGCATTTTAATAAAACATGTACACTAAAAGATCAAAGACATAACTTTACAAATTAATTTCACTATGTAATATAGACATAATTATATTCCTATATTAAGTGAGCTCTAATTTAACATATATTTTTTCCAAATCATTAACACAACTCGTCTAGAGGTGATTCTCAGTTATAGAATCATTAAAAGACGGTTATCGTCACCTTAAAATATGCGCGTTGCAATGAGGGTTTTTATGAAAATTCACGCCACCAGTTGCGCCACTTTGACAAGAGGTTTTCCATTTCGACAATGATTTAAAAATATATGATGACGGTCATCGTTCGTTCAAAATTCAATCACGACTGTTTGACAGGTGCCCGGTCCTGTCGTCTCAATGCTTGGCAGCACTCATGAGGGTTTTCAAGATACTGTTGTTGAGTACCTACACTGAGACTTCCAGAAAAATGGCTCACATCATAAGCATCCAGTTTTATATCGAAGTGTACATCAGAATCTGGTCAACAAGACAATAGTATATTACCCTGAGCGATAGACCCTGAGGTCTGCATATAAATTATACCTAGAAAGACGGTTTTCAACAAAATGGTCTTGCTGTATCTTCTTGTCTCGTTGTACTTGCTACTTGTACTTGTATAGGGCTCCGCACTGGGCGTTGTTTCCTGCTCCGCCTACGTCTGCCGCAGACGGAATACATTGTTAATTATTTATGTTAATGTTATTGATAACTATTACTACAGCTTCTGATTCTCTGCGTTTGACACAAATGTTGAGGGAAATTAATGGTTGATTAGACGCCGCTATAACTCGAATGAGTCGGCATGGGAGCGCCCCTGCTCTACGCTAAGGGGAATGAGTTGGTCTCACAGCGAGATAAATATTAGTATGACCTTTAGATTCTAAAGGTTAACAATAGACTATTTCTTTTTGTCTTTTTGTTTCTTTCTAAATAAGGTTGGTTTCTGTGCGGGGGACGAAAATGATAAATTTTCAGTTACAATCTGAGAATTCATCATTTCTCTCCTTAAACTTGTTCCTGTACCCACTCGTTTGAAATGAAATAAAATTGTTTATTCTGTAAATAGCATATCGGAATAAAACCCATATTAAAAAGTATTATATGAGCGAGATGAGGTCGGCGTTTCCTATCTGACTACTTTGAGAAGAAAGGCCGAAACAAACTCAGAGGTCGCAGTTTCTTTTAAAGTCCAGACTTAATCTTGGTCAGTCCATATAAGATCCATGTGATTTTGATGATTTTAGGTTATAATTAATATGACACAGTAAGTTCACACACATTAAATTTCACAGTACATTGCCTAAAACGAAATTGATGTTATTTTCCCCCAAGGAAAGTTCAATTTCCTTGGGGACATAATATCAATTTCGTTCTATCAGGGCAGTATCAGTTATACACGACGTTGCAAAATATTTAAAAATGAAGGAATGTGTAAGCCCCCTCCCAGGATGTTGTACGCATAAAGTAAAACAATTCTGGGCACACAATTGTTTCGAAGCTTCCGACATACGCCCGGCATTCTTCACAGTGAAATGTATGGCACTGAGGAGTGAGGAGTGAGGACAAATTGCCCGCACGGACTGTTTTGTACACGAGACACAATTTGTTTCCTTAATTGAAATAAGAAGTTCTTAAGAACTTTTACATTATAAAAATGGCTTTTCAGAGATGGACTTTATTCAATTAGGAAAGTTCTTTCTATGTATTTGTTCTTATATTTTTCTTCTATTCTTCTTAGAATGTTTTTGGTAAAATTGTTGTCTCTTTCACAAAAGCTACTAAAATTACGTATTGAAGTTTGCGTTGCGTTGATGACGTTGAGAAAAGCCGTCTGGGAACGATTTTGAAATTTGGTTAATGTCTCATATTATCTTCGCATAACTAAGATCTATACCTACTTCCACTTTAACAAACATCAACTTTATGCAAGTGTAAATAAAGTTGATTTTAGGCTGACTAGTACAGTTGAAAAAGTAAAAAAAATTATGAAGTTGTAGCGCAAACTGAACCTTATGTGTAGGTATTTGTTTTTCCTAAAACTCGTGTTTGTTTACATGTTCGAAAAATAAATTAGTTGTAAATTCAACAGTTTCCTAAACCGTAATAAATTACAACCAAACATTTCACAGCCAGGTAAAACGGGAATCTGAATATCAGGGCACCATTCATAGTCAGCAGATTGCAAATTCGTTCCGACACATTTCTCGCTCGGGTCGGTAGCGTGGTTTCATAACCGAGACCCGTCAATGACTGACGAGGCACATTCCGGGAAGCGTAAATACAAAGGCGGATGCAACACAGACAGTAGCTGTTCTGAAACGCAGCCGCGTCAGTTTGGATAAAGTATTATAATTTACAAACACGATTACACCACAGACATTTGAGAACTGTCTGCAATGTGATGGGTTCCGAAAGAGATTGTTGTAACAAAAGCGACTGCAATACATAAGTACTCGATTTCTCTATCTATCTTGCTTGCGACGTAACTCACTTTCCGCTAATTCTAAATACCCTGCCTAGCTGCAAGCAAGTTGGAAGTAGCGCGGTTGGTCACAGTTCTAACCTAACCTAACCCATTTCACCTGATTCACAATTTTTCGATAGTTTATAATTTAACGGAAATAATACTATGGGTGTCTGCGTTGCCTCTTTTTTATTGCCCCATACAAAAAAATGCGGCTGCACTACATACCGTTGTGTTGCAGCTGGGTTCGGACGGACTATTATTGCTTTAAACCATTTGCAAGGCACAGACTATGGGGTCTGTGTTGCATCCGCCTTTGTATTTACGCTGCCGGGAACGAGTGACGTCATGGGGCTCTGTGGTCATATTCCCCGTAATGTACCGCCACGGGAATAGTTACAACTTTGCCAATCTCGGTTGCAGAATTGAGTGGGAATGGCGCTTGGAAAGTCTTATGAACATGTCATTGTGTTTAACACTAACGACAAGTTATGGTGTGCTTATTTCGCCTTCAAAGAAAATCTTTACAAATGGATTATATCTATGGATATATATTTATATAATGGCTAAATCTATTTGTATACTTAAAAAAAAAATAGACAACTGAAGAGTTTGTTTGCTTGAACGCGCTAATCTCAGGAAATACTGGTCCGATTTGAAAAATTCTTTCAGTGTTAGATAGCCCATTCATCGAGGATATATATCATTACGCTCAGATCAACTAGATCAATAGGAGCGGAGCACCAATAAAGAATGTTTCAAAATCGGGGGGTTTTTCCAGCGTTAGCCCAAAGTAACTATTCTACGCGGACGAAGTCGCGGGCAGAATCTAGTATTCTTATAGATGTAAAATGATGGAAGGTTTATGTATCAGCCTATAATGTTCCCACTGCTGGATCTTGCCCGCGTGAAGCCTGAAAGTCTGACACCAGTCTTACCAAGGGGTAACGTATTACCCAGTTACTGGGTTGAGGAGGTCAGGTAGGCATGTAAAATATTGGTATTCAGCTGCATGCGGTTAGACTGGAAGCAGACCCCAACATAGTTGTAAAAGGGCTATGCAGATTGATTGAAGTACATTATATATTCAATTCATGTATTAAACGTGGTACATAATATTGTCACAAGAAATTTTCTAGCAGTAAACCTTCGGGTTAGGTTAGATTTTATACCAGGAATCTTCTCAATCAGCAATAGTAATTTGCGTCCCGAGAATGACAAACCCAGACCGAGTTCCTTGCTCCTTACATAACTCCCCAACGACCTTGAAACAAAAACAGCGTGGTTTATCTCCAACACAAAACAGATACGTACAGAAGGTCAGTTAGGGACATACAAAGAGTGAAAATAGTCGCATGCACATGTAGACGGGTACTTTTAGTAGGCCGAACGTCTATGGTAACACTTTGACCTTGAGCTGTTCGAGGGTACGACGGAGTTTTAATAGAATAAGATGCCAGGTTTATACTGGTTTTGTTACCTACGGTTAAGCATAATCAGCCTATAATGTTCCCACTGCTGGGACACAGGCCTCCCCTCGGTGAGAGGAAGTACGGGCCATAATCCACCACGCCGGCCCAGTGCGGGTTGGTAGATGGCATATGTCTACGAATTTTTGGTTCTAGGACATGTCGGTGTCCTTACGATTTTTTCCTTCATCGTTTTGAGAGCAGTGGTGATGAAATTATTTACACAAAGTAAAGGGCCTGCCTGGGTTCGAAACTACGACCTACAACTCGTATGTCGCGGCCGTTACCACTGGACCACCACTGCCCATCCACTGGGCCACCACTGCTCACTGCTATTACTAAGCGATGGAAATTTATTTGTAAGCAAATTGATTACGAACTTTAATTATCTGTATATTCAAATCACTATCGTCTTTCATTTACAGTTGTAAGAAATGGTTGTAACACGCCAAATTGTCGTTGAGTGTCAATTTTCTTAACAAAAAAAATTCCTGACGGTACATATGCAATGTAATCACGACATATACGTAATCGGGTCTATGTATGCGTGTGTGGCGGTATCTATATCGACACTTACGAACTACGCATCATAGACCTGACGGCACACAAATCCTACATCGCGTAATTTAAGTTTACCGCGCGAACACTATTTATAAATAACTTCCCCGACACCAATCCTTGGGCAATTGCCCGCCAGACACGACATCTGTCTGGTCGGAGGATCCTCCCTTTTTGTATGGTGGATGAGTGAACTTTACCCTGTTCCTCATACCTCTAAACGTGCGTTTCTGCTCATTATAGGAAGCTAACCTTCTGGACCTATCCATTTTGCGTCTCCAGTGTCAATTCAAAGAGCCAGCTGTAAGGAATGGGGTACCTAATGATGGTCACAGACGACGCGCTCAGTCCTGTAGCCACTGAGTTATAGTTAGGACGATATTTCATAAGACAGTGTTTAATTTTAGACTGGAATGCCAATTGTGTCTGGTGATGAAAGTGGTTCAATATGGGTCCAATTGCGAGTTACGTTTGAACTGGAAATTGTTCTGTGCTACTGGAACAAATGAAAAACCGGCCAAGTGCGAATCGGATCTTTGATCAAATGCAGGGTGTAAGGCAGATGGGTCTTTAGTCATTATAGTCTGTATTTATCTATAGCCGTTATCTACGCATTCTGTACATTGTAAACTAAGTATAGATAGTGCAATCCACGAAGACGCGCCCCACTCTGCTCCACTCTGCACTAAAGTACAGCTTACAGTACAGTAATCGTGGAGTGGGGCGCGTCTTCGTGGATGGCACAATCTGTAACATTGAGCAAAAAGTATTTCTAGGAAACAAATTTTATTTTTGGAGTGAAAAATGGCTGTGTACCTACGGCAGCGTCCAATGAAAATATAGTTTATTATCCAGCCACAAGATATATTTTCTCTAAATCAATGATTACTTTAGTTATAAACGAAATAAGAATTGAGACTTACGCCATTTAGTTCCGTGCTCGAAGACGATCAAGGAGCGCATGCGATATTCAACTTTATTACTGATGTGTTAGCGTTTAGAACATAGTGGAGTGCGGGGGAGGAGGAGCTTGCGTGGAAATTGTCTTTAGAGTGCCTGCTCTTAAGCCCGTAATACAAATGCGTGTAACTGGCAAAATAATAAGCAAGTAACTTGCATGCCATCGTCACAAATTTACCAATCAGAAGTTGTTATGGCTCAATGGCATGCAAGCTACTTGCATACTTCTGTGCAAGTTACGGGCATGTGTATTACGGGCCTTAAAGTTATATTAAAAACTTGATTTCGTGATAAAAAGCAAAGAAAAGTTAACTTCGTTTGTGGCTCTTGAAATACACGTAGGGGAGCGAGGGGCTTATTGTAACAGTTTTCATGAAAACTAATATATCTTGAGATCCATTGATTAAATTGCTACCAAATAAAATGGATGGATGCTGTAACTCTTCCTCTTCCAAATCAAGTAAAAATAATACCATAACTGTTGGTCATTATTTTACAATCAATATTATTTTCTAGAAGAAGTGCGGTGTTATAACTTACCTCGTGCTTGGGGCAAGTTGTAACGTCTACCGGGGCAAGTAGTAACGATAAAAAAAACAACAACAATAATACCTCTAATCATTTATTCTTTGTTTATTTTTAACAAAATTTACATCTTTCTAAAGTAGATATTATGTAATTCTTATCAAAAATCAACTTATATACACTTTTTAAGTAATCAACACCTAAAAATTAAGTAATTAAGAGTTTTATTTAGTTAAAAACTACTTATAATCATCATGGCACTTTTAAATTACATTATGTAATTAAATTATTTATATCTAAGGTATGCTTCGTAATTATCTCTTTTTAATATCTATCTAACAAAGTATTGCATATGTTGTAACACGTTACAACAAGCCCCGGGATTTTGTTACAACTAACCTCATGGTATAATTTTTTAACATTTATCAAGATAACTATTTAAATAATTTAGCAATCTTAAAAACTGTTACACATTATCAGATATAGATAAATTTATTTATTTATTTAAACTTCTCGCACACATTGAGGTACAAAGGCGGACTTAATGCCTTAGGCATTCTCTACCAGTCAACCAAGGGTGGTGAAGAGATAAGATGGCAGGTGCTCTGAATAAGAGGAGAAACCGTAAAAATTTTTTATTAAAAAGATATCTAAATAAAATAAAATAGGCACACAAGTACATATATAGGTTATAAGCTTAAAATACACATACATACATATTAACTATAATATATACCTACATTATAATATATACATATATAGGATACAAGTAAAAAAAGAGGTAATTGAGATGACTCTACGCTATTTGTTTTGAAAATAACTCTGCAATTTCCGCTTAAATGCATACCGACTGGTGGCCGTTCTGATATCAAGAGGAAGCGCATTCCATAGAAGAATGGACTGAATATGAAAGGAAGAATGAACAAAGTCAGAAGTATGAGAAGGACAAAGTAGAAGAAGATTGTTGGAAGAACGCAAATTCTTAGCGTGTGAAGAACAAAGATATTGGAAGTGAGACATAAGATAAGAAGGTGGGGTGGGAGAGTTCAAAAAGGAGAAAAGCGTGGTCAAAGCGCGTAAACTTCTTCTTTGGCGAATGGACATCCATTTGAGCTCGGACCTGTAGCTCGACACATGGTCATATTTCCTCAGGTTGAATATGAACCGGATACCATTGTTGAGCAGTCTGTCGAGTTTATCCAGCAAAACTGCATTCAAGTCAAAGTAGCACACGTCACCATAGTCGATGATAGGGAAAATTAAAGTCTGCACAAGCATAGCTTTCGTCTTAGCGGGCAAAAAGCTCCTCAGACGATACAGGGATCTCAGAGTACCGTTGACCCTTTGACTAACACTAGAAACCTGGCGTTGCCAGCTAAGTGTCGAGTCAAGATGCAAACCGAGATCTTTCACCGTGGGAGATTACTCCCACGGTGAAAGACCGGAACCGTCAAACCCATTAGGGTATGACGGTACCATTAAATATAATAGGAGGAAGAGAGCTAAGTGCCGCCCTACCCATCATGCGCGAGCTTCCAATTACAATGGCCTGACACTTTGTGGGGTTTACTGACACCCCAAAACTATCAGACCACCTTTTGATTGAATCTAGATCTCGGTTTACATCTGCTATAGCGTCCGATAAACTTTCCACCCGCTCAGCTGTATACAATTGAAGATCATCAGCGTATAGATGATACGAACACCGAAGACAGTGAGTTATGAAATTAATGAAGATTGAGAATAACAATGGAGAAAGAATACCGCCTTGTGGAACACCAGCATCTAGGTCGCGCCAACTCGAAGAGCTCTCGTCAACGCGAACCGACTGCTGACGTCCCCGAAGATAAGAAGAGAACCATTCCAGGGCCTCGGGTGAAACCATAAGATGGGAAAGGATAGAGAGGAGAATATCATGACTGACGGCATTAAAGGCATTGGAGAAATCAATTAATACCAAAACGGTAACCTTGGTATCCTCCATCGCTTCTCTAATGTCACCAGTCACTTTAAGGAGAGCGGAGGCTGTACTGTGCCCAGGCCTGAAACCGGACTGAAAGGAGCTAACAAGGTTGTTGTGGTGAACAAACCCTGCAAACTGCTTATGTACGCAGGCCTCAAGCACTTTAGACAGGAATGGAAGAATGGAAATAGGTCGAAAGTGGCTGGGTAGGGAGGGATTTGAAATTTGAATGTAAATAAGATATAGAAAGTTTGAAATTAGTCGATAATAATAACGCAAACCAAAATGTTACGACAGTTCAATTTTACCTATACTACCTGGCAAAAATGAAGCGCGTGCACACTTCCGCTCACTGCGCCGGCCGACGGGACACCGGCTATAGCAATATGATGCGGCGCGGTTTATAGGTCAAATCGAGTCAAAGAAATACGCTAATAAAGTTTAAGATCCTAGTGAAAAGAGCCTGTTACTACTTACCCTTGTTACAACAAGCCCCTCGCTCCCCTACTCTACCTAGCTCTAGAGCCAGGGTCTCAAACTGTTTATGGCAATAAAGAATTTATTTATTTCCCTTTAATATCTTCGTAACCAGAAGGTTCCCAGGTATGGCTCAGGACAAAAAAAATATCACATTGACGGGAAGAACAAGTCACTCTCGGCTTCAAGAAGTGTCTTTTTACATCCTTATTTGATAGAACATTTCAGCTATTTAATTAATCCCCGTAGCTACTTCGTTTCCTCTTCCGACCCCAACACAAGAGAAATGGCTGAAATGATAATAAATTTTTCCACTGTTTATTTTACCTGAACATTTTACATTCAAGACAACATATCAATACTTTAAAAACAAAGGCGAGTTTTGAACAGCAAACACATATTTATACGATGTTTGTCCTGAAACTCCTTAGTCGTAAGTAAACAGATAAAAGGGTAATATTCCTCAATACGAACGTTTTTCCTAGACAGGTGCGTCCTAACCGTTATTTATGAGGACCCTTCATACCGTCCGCACGCCAGATGACTGTGTTTCATTTTTATAGGATTTATGTTACGTCGATATTTGCAATATCCTAGGTAGGACTTGATGTAAAAGTGTCTTGTAAAATATTTATGTGTGCGAGTAAGTACGGTTTCATGTAGGGAGGATTAATGGCCGGACGATCTTCTTCTTTTTTTTTTTGGTCATCTTGAGCATAGAGTACGGAGACATCTCGGCGGCTGCTGCTGGAGACGGCATTCTGAATACATTCCATATATATCAAGCGTGTCACCTTAGGGCCGGCGCTCACTGGCGGCACGAAAGGATATATTTTATGCGACGAATAGAATAACATTGAAATCAGCGATGCCGCAGTATCCTTAGACATTGGCATGCCGCGAAGTCCTAAGGCATCATCATTGAATTCAATTTTATTGTCATACACATAGTTATATTTCTAATCCTCGCACAAATATTCTTTGCCGTGCCGTGCCGCCAGTGAGCGCTGGCCCTAAACCCGCAATATGACACGATGATTGACAATGAATGATGATTGACAAAAAAAAAAATGATGATTGACATTTTAGTCGTCTTGCAAAGGGCCACTCTATGTATCCGACATAAAATACCTCTAGAAGCAATTAAAAAATTGTTACAATATATCAATTGTTTTTAATGAATGTTTAGTAGTAATTGAATACATGAAGTGGGCTACTTTTGTAAGACGATTAAAATGCCACGGTGTATAGATGCTGTAGTGGCCGATGCGACAGACTCCGTATCAAAGTTGCGACAAACAAATGTGCGACAAATGCTGGAGCGACAGTACGATAGGTCGACCATCAGCGGTGCGAAAGCACATCAGCTCGACGAACGTTAGCGCGACAGATTGTTTTCACGACAAACGATGGCACGGCGAAACTTTTGATCGACGAACGTTAGTGCGACTGATTGTTTTCACGACCATCGATATGACGATGAAACTTTTGATCGACGAACGATAGCGCGACACAATTTTCGCTCGACAAACTAAAGCACGACAAACATTTCTATAATATTTTGTTGCTAATAGCAGATAACAAAAAAATGTGAAGTACTAAGTACTTTCGTTTTTAATGTTTTTATTAGCAATATTCTTTATTGTCAATGTTAAATAACTGCAGTGCGCGAGTGCAGTTACGAGCAAGGTAAGCGAAAACCATGTATTAAAGAACCTAAAACTTAACATTTTTTTTCTTATCTGCTATTAGCAACAAAGTATTATAGAAATGTTTGTCGTGCTTTAGTTCGTCGATCAGAACCCAATGTACTACAATTTACAGGGGATTTCCTGAAACTTGTAATGATTGTTATTCGTCTAATTTTAGTTTACCATGTTATTGTTAATAGTACTATTTCCGTGGCTAAAGACATCAGAAAGTCGCATTATACCTACAGTTGGTTTGTTTCGTCTATCTCGATTAATAATGAATGTTTTCTAGGTATTTAATGACATAAAAATGAAAAATTCCCTAAACCAAGGAATTTTTATATTGTTTAGGGAATTTTAGGGATAATACATTAAGAAACTGGGGAAAAGCAAAAACGTAAGTGGAAATACTGCCGCAGCTTTTATTTTTATTCTATTCGATATTTTTCTTAAAAAGTTTCGTACCCACAGATATTAATCTAACTAGATGACGCGATTGTAAGTATGTACTTCGCGTGTCAAAAAACGGAGTAAAATTACGATCAATGATCGTAATCTGAGATTTTCATTTAGCATTATCGGCTCCGGAAATCCACCAAAATCTAGAAAAATGTATTTTTAAGCCATATTGAGCTGTAAAGACTGTATAGAAAAATTGGCCGAGGCATTGGAAACGTTTTCTTTCATTGGTAAGTTTTGTTTTTAAATTGTGTGTGAAAAAGTGGCACGCTTGGTTTTCATAAAGATGGAGGGACTTGCGATATCTAGTTAGATTTATATCTGTGTTCGTAGCCGACTACCTAAGCATAAGTTCTATTTTTAAAATTCATTCCCGCCCTAGGGCGGGAAGCAATTACTATGAGTCTTTCCCGCCCTAGAGCGGGAAGCAGCGTCTCCCACCCGCTACTCGGATCAAACAAACACTACTTTCCGAGCATGAGATATGAAAAAAATATTTTGGAACAATTAGAAAGGCGGATCCTGACAAAAGCTGGAGTCAGGCAAAGGGAAAATACCCAGCATCGCAAAACTGAAAAAGTTCTGGAGGATGGATGGTAGATCCAGCGCTTTGATGTACTTCGAAGAGGCCTATCGGGCTACTGCAGACGCAGGTCACAGTCTAAATATGTAGTAGGTGATGTGTGCAGGAACAGTGGTACCTATTTCGACTCGGAAATTCCCGCAACACGCACTGGGCTCACGTGGTGGATTGCGGCCCACTCCATGTCACAGAGAGGAGGCCTGTGCCCCAGGAGTGGGATGTTATAGGCTGGTTATCTTTATATACGGTCAACTGTGGCATCTTTACTTTCCATGAGTAACTTTACCTATGAGTACTGTACCTACTTAAATATCTCTCGACTACTTAAAATCTGTTGCCGCCATTTAATATCAAAGACTTTTAGTAATACTTACGTAACGTTACTTTAGTAATACTTTTAGTAAAGACAAAGAAGATTTTTAGTAATCCAGAAATATTTGTCTATTTAACTCATGGCTAAAGTTGCTCATGGAAAGTAAAGATGCCACAGTTGACGGTATTTGTAACAGTATCCAACTTGGTTTTACGCAAGATCTTTCAACAAGCTTTCATGATAATATCTTGCAAAACTTTGAAAGACGTTATGTAGGTAAGATACAATGTAATGAACATCTGCTATGAATCTTTCAGCGCTCTTACATTATAATAATTGAAGCAAATACGTAAATATTCATACATGTAGGCTGATGTAGGTACCTAAAACTCGACCTCAATTTCGGTAGTATAATAATATACGTCTATTGCCTCGATAACGTATATTTCAGTATGAATATTGGCACTGTATGTGACGTTAGTACAGACAAAACCTACTTTTACTTTTTGTGAAAAAAGCAAAAAGCGCTGTCGAACTCAAAGAGTGATGAATACCTATTCGTGTCACAGCATACAGCTTTTTATGTAAGCATTTATTTTCAGAACACGATATCAAACCGGTGATTTAGAAAAAATAACGTGAAAAATCTAGATATACAAACGGAGTTTTAGGCAGAACTTTCACAATCGTTTACTGTTGAAGCGTGGGATAGGTAACAAAGTTCCTAAACAACATTGTGAAAGATATAAGATGATTAGACCAGTCTTCCATTTCATTCTTCGCCCGCGTTGGCGTCGCTGCAAGAATATGTGCCGCTTAAATGAAAAACTACAACTTCCTCGGCGATGCTCGCCTAGTAAGACATAGTTTAGAGAGCTCCTAGACAAGGCATTATGTTGTTCAATTTAATAATAAAGGTCCCAGCCAATTTGGCACGGAGCGAGCTCCTACTGGACTCGAGGGCCATCGCTCTGTGAGAGTAGTGCAATTTGCCTGCAGCCCGCACCCGGCCCTTGAGCGAGCCTCCAAGAGCACACCAATTAGACGAGACAAATTTGGATTTATTATTCAGCGTGGGCGCAATTCAATTGGATAATAGATCGAGTTGTTTGTTTCCATTGACCACTTACCTAGACGTAAATATGCAGCAATGGTTATCGATCTGTTGCGACACGCGACTTTTATGGATAACAAAACACTTCAAGCAACCGCTTCGGGAAGTCCTATTCTAGCTCTATGAAACTGAACGCGTTTACGCGATCAGCATTTTAAAAACATGTTTAAGAGCTGTCACTGTCAGTGTCAAAATTGTTACAGTTCTTTATCGCGTTTAGAAATGCTGATGGCGTTCAGTTTCATTGGTGAAATTAGCCCTAAGTAGTTTTTTAGGAACCATTTTTTATATTAGACGATGCAATCGACCACGAACGACTGTCTACGTGTAATGCTTCGTGCTTCGGATAATGCGACGGCTATCTTATACTTGTGTCATCGTTAGTGTATCGAGTATAGCTTAGTCTCGTTATTGGCGGCTGTTTCTTCCCACTCTAGGCCATAATCAAAGGCAGGTTTTCGCTCTCCATCTTGTCGTTTTATATAATCTACGTGTAAGAGAAACGTGCAATGTCAATCGGGAGGTAAGCGTCGTATTATTTAGTGGGTACAGTTATAACTCATAAATAACGATGCGCAAAACGCCTATAATTGCTATAATCTTTATCCATATTTTATCTACAGCTGTCAGCGGTTATCCAGTTAACCAACCGTGATTATACTGTGTCGGGAATCAACGAGTCATCTACTCGATCTTTTGTAAACATTATGCAAAATACTGTTACTATTTAAGCTTTGTGAGCGCGGAACGGCGTTTTGACAAATGGTAAAGCTGGCTCTGATATAATCTGTGTACGATCTCTGCAACGTGTAATTAGACCGACTGACTAAGCGGAATCTATGGGAGCGTTGCCCGTCTGACCCCGCACAAGATTTAAGATCCCATTGTGGACTTCTTTATTGCACACTACGGCTTAATGCAGTGTTTTTCAACCTTTTTCATGACGCAACCCCCTTAGTATGAAACATTTTTCGCGACCCCCCTATAATCGTTGTTTATATACCAACTAGCTTTTACCCGCGGCTTCGCCCGCGTGGATGTCGCAAAATATCCCATGGGAACGTTCTACCGGGAATACATACCTAATAGCCAAGGAAAAGATCATTGACTAACTTTCAGCGGACGCAGTGGTAGGCTACTACAGCTCCCGCGTGATCAACCATAATTATTTTGTTACGCGTAATTTTGAAACTGTGATATCTCCTAAACTATTCATTTAAATGATGTGATGTAAAAGCATATTTTAATCGAAATTGAATGCCCAATTTAAATAACCTATTTAATTGGATAAGGATTAATAAGATACCGGTCAAAATAGCTTCGGAAATAACAATGAAAATTTTATACAATTTTGAAAGATAAAAATGGTTATTGTGGGTCACCCTTAAAAGATAGACATATGCCATCGCGGACTTTTTTGTTGCAATTTTGAAGATATACAATACTCTAGAACATAAATTTGATTTATCTCTCACGACTTACGCAGCGCACGCCAGTAAAGCTCCCAGTCGGCATGATTTTTTCCGACATCTTCAACAATAATCGTCATATTTCAGCCAATTTACACAAAACCTTAATGAATTATACACTAAAACCTTCCACATGAATCACTCCGTCCAATGGTGAAAACCGTTTGAAAATCCGTTCGGCAGTTTTTGAGTTTATCGCGTTCAGACAGACAGACAGACAGACAGACAGACAGACAGACGCGGCGGGCGACTTTGTTTTATAATATGTAAGGATATCAAAATATACAACATTTTTATAATTTTTTGTAATGACATGTCGGCTAATTACATAATTAATAGACATTATTACATAGCCAAACTCCTCCATGGAAAAGCAATACGATGGGTTTGTGAGGACAGCGTATTCGCCGCCTAATTAAATCCTAAGTATATTTAAAAAAAAAATATGTCGTATAATATTGATGGATTTATGAGGGTGGAATTCCCAGTACAATAATTACGTTTTTAAATGCAGCTATAGATAAGGCAAGTTTGGGAACCAACCAACATAAAAGAAAATCTGGTGGAATTATGTAAAGCAACAAAACGAAGTTTAAAAATTATATTTTTAAACCTTTTTTTTTCTTCCCCTGTAGCCTCGCGACCCTCTCATAAAGGCTTCGCGACCCCCATGGGGTCGCAACCCACACGTTAAAAAACACTGGCTTAAAGTAATGGTTGGCATTCGTTTTCAAGTTATCGAAACATACATTCGGGTCGATAGCTTTGTGAATTTATCAGTCAGAAAATTGAATGTCAAGACTTCGACAGTAAATTATATTACTCAATACCTCGGAGTGTTAAAGTTATTCGCTCGAATGAATCATGGTTCCAGAATGAATCTCGTTTTACATATGAGAAATGTGTGATGAAAAATACGTGATCCCTCATCACGTTATGACATAAAGTGGTTACAGAGGGTCGTGTTTACCATATTTTTTGTTCCGTTCTGTACGCGTCGCCGTTACCAATTAGTTATCTGATGTTAGATCAAATTACGTCTCGCCGGAGGTCGATGGTAGATGCAGTTGAATTGCATCACAATAGTGTTGTGGCTAAAAAGCTGCGAGTCACCATCGAGTGGACGAGAACTATTCGGAGAATCGATATCGTCGTACGTGAGGAGCTGCGTATGTCGATGTGGTAACAGTGACCACCTTCATCACCTGTGCAACTAATACGAAAACGATTTTTTGCTCCAATTGGAATTACGGATCGTGTATCCAATCAAGTGTTTTAATAGGTTCAGTGTAATTATTGGAACACTCCACTTTAGGTACATCAAATATCTCACACAGAGCCTACGGAAAATACTTATCACAAGTATTTTTGTAAATTGGATATGATCATAATTAAGGCCTTGTTAACGGATTAATTAAAGCTGACAGTCCCGCCGAGCCGATATGGAAGCAAAAAGGGTCTCATTTCCAAACTACGTCCAAATCAATAGTGTCGCAATTAAGAATTTTGGATAATTATACCGATCGTTCGAGCGGAACGTTGCGATTGCGATTTTGTGCCTCGAATTCGCGATTATTTGGCAAAACGCGCTCGACTTTTTGTTTTTTTATTCGGATATCATGGCAGGCTTAATTAACACTCGGATTTTGTGAACTCTTTTGTTGAACTGTGATAAATCTTTTCATGACACATTTTTATATCTATTGGTTTAATCAAAAGGGAGGAGAAATATGAAGTCATCAATTTATTATTACTAGTGTTAATTAAAATGCGCGCATTTTGTATCTACCTACAGGCGAGTCGGTTTAGTGTTCGTGGAAATTATTAATTCATGTCACTTGGCAATCTCACTACTACTGCTTCGGTTTAAATGTCAACGTTCTAATAGATGGGTTGGCTTAGATAGCACCTATTTCAAAACACGCGGCAAATTGGAATGTTAGTACGAAACACTTGAATCAATACTTTCCCACATTTATTCACCAAGCTTAAATAGCTGGCCACATATTCTGGGTACAGTCTTTTATAATAAAGAAAGAGGTAATAAATCCACGAATTCCTGTTGCGTAACACTGGCTGCCTTTTAAAAAACTTCACTTGGAACTCTAAATTCAAATTTAAAAGTGGTAATTACACAGTCATCGAAAGCAGGTAGGTACCTACGGACATTTCTAACACGCGGGCTGCCCTTTATTTTAGAAAAAGAATTAAGAGCTAAATAATGACATGTTATTACGTTTTCAACTGCCGCGCGGTGAAGTAATAGCCGAGATAACCGAATTTTAATGGCTAACTTTGTTCGTTAAAAATAATTTAGCACAAATTGTCTTCGACTAGAAAGTGTTTCCTTTGTAATTTTCTATCACTTATCCCAATTAATCGCATCTGTCGTTTGTTGGGCCATTTGTTCCAGGAGTGTCTTTGGTCTTTGGGTCACTTCTGTTCTTTGTATAAATTATTTGGTTGAAGATAATATTTTGATATTATGAAAGACATGCATGTGCATGTGCATGCTTTTTTATGGGCACTCGGAGTGTACATGATGAAGAAGAAGCAACCGGGGAAATGAATTGTAAATTAAATTAACACACTACGTCAATTTGCCGTGTCGTAGCCATTTCATCCAACTGTCAAAGAATGACAGTTGTTGACTGTCAAAAAATGACAGTTGTTATTTGAAATTAAGGACAATTTATGTTGGTAGTAAATATAAACAAACAAATCCCTGTCATTATGACTACGGCTAAAAGCTTTGTAATACCTGCCCCAAATAGATGTTATTTTAATAACAGCCCAAACTAATTAGATTTTAATTTCACACATAAATCTCTTTACGACACCCTTAAAAATAAGTGGAATAAGATGGAAGTTACGGCCGACTCTGTCCTTAATCAGGAGGGTCTGGTTCTGTGTTTCCACTTACGTTTTTGGTTTTTCCCCAGTTTCTTAATGAATTATCCCTAAAATAAATTAAAAATTCCTCGATTTAAGGAGCATGATGATAATAAATAATAACAAATAATTTCACATATTTAATAGCATTAAATACCTACAAAACATTCATTATTAATCGAGTGAGACAAAACAAACTAACTCTAGGTATACTAACTCGCGACGCGCGACTAAGCTCCGATGTTATCTTTAGCCACGGATAGTCAATTAACAGGGTACCTAAACTAAAATTAGGTACATTCATTAATTAGGTACCTTCAATAAGTCGGTGATGATGGAGTGTAAAGTAATACATTTGGTGCTGCTTACTATAAACAATAGGGTTATCAACTCAAGTTCAGTTTTTCTCCAAAATTCCCTGTCAAAATAAAATATCCCTAAACCATGCATAATATTGGCAATTTTGTTAGGGTTAAAGGTTGGACACTAAAGTAAACACCGTTTTAAGGATTTCAATTAATACGTTTATTATCCTTTTCTTTATATATAGGAAGGACGGTGTGTTTTACTAGTATTATGAGAGCCGTGCGATCCCACACAGGGCTAAAAGTATAGTACAGTCTTTATGAGAAAGTCAGGATTTCGTCAAGTGGTTAAGGGCGGGCTCGGATAGAAAAAATAATATTTATGAGTTAGAAAGAGAAAGACTAATAGTGTTGAAGTAGGATTGATTTGTTTTTGCCATACTCCAACACGCCCCCTCAAAAATAAATACCTTTCTTTTTAATTACGATTTAATAATCTTATTATATCAAACATCTGTATACAATTACAAAATCACACACCTTCCTCTCTCACTAAAATAACTTTTTATTTATTTTGGTAAATGCACAGAAAGTTTTTATTATTTAGTATCCTTTGATTTCACTTTATATTATTTGTTTTCACTTTAACTTAGCGCTCCTGGGCCCATAACCTGTTAGGGTTAAAGGTTGGACACTAAAGTAAACACCGTTTTAAGGATTTCAATAATACGTTTATTATCCTTTTCTTTATATATAGGAAGGTGTGTTTTACTAGTATTATGAGAGCCGTGCGATCCCACACAGGGCTAAAAGTATAGTACAGTCTATGAGAAAGTCAGGATTTCGTCAAGTGGTTAAGGGCGGGCTCAGAAAGAAAAAATAATATTTATGAGTTAGAAAGAGAAAGACTAATAGTGTTGAAGTAGGATCGATTTGTTTTTGCCATACTCCAACAAATTTTTCCCTAAAAAAGGGAGAAATCTCTAAAAGTGGAAATACTGGTCTGGTTTGCAATAATCCTGAGACATTGAGATAAGATCTTGGAGGGAAGGTCCCTTTAATAAGTCCGATAGGTCAGGCCACTCGAGGCGCGAAGGTTACTCTCATTTCGTTTATTATATAGGTACTCGTGTTACTTGTGGCTTGCGGCGAGGATGATAATATCGAGTTAAAAATTAAGGGGTTCGGGTCGTAGTTCGTTAGTTATGTGTATTTGGAATATTTGGCACGTAATCCTTGACTCCACCCATTTTCATAGAACTCATACGCCATGCCGCCATACATATTGGAAGTGAACCCTCCGGGAGGGTTATAAAACAGTGTAAAACGAAGTAAAATTGTGTTTTCAGAAGATCTTGTAATGTAGCTATACGAAGTTTCCAACTTTTAAATTTTTTTGTGTATATTTTTAAACGTGAAAGAAAAAAAAATATCTAGGATTTTAAAACCAACGCTTAAACCTACATCCTGTTAAAATATACATCAGAATTTATTTTCACGGTTTATAATGTTGTATTTACTCAAAATAATCTACATTTCCGCAGTCCTCCGCGAGAGCTCGCGGCTTCCCATATGCGACTAGGTGAACCCTCCAGAAGGGCTCCCGGAACTGAACGTGTTAATAAGTGGAAGGAGGAAATGCAGGTCTTAGTGCTGCAGTGTGACACTGAACTGTAATATCATTATTCTTATCAGACGAATTTCTGGACACTCTTTTTGTTATCAACATATTCATCATTATCTCTTTCTTTTGCAAGAAATATCTCTTTGTAGTAACGTCTTCTTCATTATAGCATAAGTTTCTAACTTTAATATATTTTTATACATATTTTTTAACTTTGCTTTACAACTTAGTTTTTACAACTTCAGACTCTACGTCTGCGGTCTGTGTAATAGTTAGTTATTTGGTATTTAAACGAATTTCTTACCTAAAGTTATTTCTTGAAACAGTATTTTAGTTAAGTATAAGAAAACCTTTCTAGTACTAAATACCCTTGTAGCTGTTTGAAGTGATGCATTAGCGAAAGACGATGTCTAATGAAGTGACTAACGAAGATAAATGAATTTGCATTGCCATCGAAAGTTGAATTAAGGCAGGAATGTACTATAAATTATAAAGGTCGCTCTCCCTGTAACTACTGCTCAAAATGCTTTGGAACAAGTTTCTGATAATTTGTATACAATAATCATAATTCATAATCAGCCTATAATGTTCCGACTGTTGAGACACAGGCCTTCTCTCTTTGAGAGAGAGTGGGCTATAATCTATCTCACGGGTTTTGTGCGAGATGGTAGATGTCACATAAATCGTCGAATTTTTGGGTCTAGGACATGCTGGAGCAGTGGTGGTCCAGTGGTAACAGCCCCGAATTACGAGTTGTAGGTCGTTGGTTCGAAACCAAGCAGACGCTTTACTTTGTGTAAATAATTTAATCACCACTGCTCTCAAAATGGTGAAGGAAATGTAAATGGAATGGTAAAGTAGACAGACCTTTAAAACTGAACCAAGGTTCACCAATAAAGTAGGATGAAAATGACGAATGAATATACAATTACACAGCACCTAAAATTATAGACTCATAAATAACATTGATATACGCAGACGTTTTGAAACTCATAAAGAAAACGGAAGTGAAACAAGAAAGTAAAATATATGAAAAGCTATAATGAACAGTGACAGACTAAATTAGCTTTATGATGAAGAACATTAACATCAACTTAAAACACAAGACACGCGTGTATGTGAATGAATGAGGATAAAAAGGAACACCACGGATAAGGGCGTTAATTTGTTGTGTCTGTGTGTGGGTTTGCTTTACTTGCTTCAGTACATTCTAACGTTTTCCAACTAAGTGGCACTGTGTTTGGTTTTGATGAGAGTCTGATTAATGATGTTTGTTTTGATGTCTACGTCATATGGTTGGATGAAGACGGCTCGTTCCGTTAGTTTTGCGTCAATACGGTCAAATTGTTGACTGAGGCCAAAATTAATAGAATCTATATCAAATCTTAGTTATTTTTGTTTTATGTGCTTTTTGTGCAGAATAGTGGTGGCCCAGTGATATTGGCCCCGACTTAATCGCCTGCTACTCGGTTGCCAATCGTGTTACAGACAGAGGTGACCTTGGTTGGCGACCGGCAAAGTTGTTTTACGTTTGGTCGTAAACCATCATCTACACGATTGTAAACTACCAAAGTCACCTCTGTCGGGACGCGGTTGAAGACCGTGTAGCAGGCGTTTTACAAGTTCTAGGTCATGCGTTTGAACCTAAGCACCTGCTTTATTGCTCTCAAAACGGTGAAGGAAAACATCGTAAGGAAAACCGGCATGTCCTAGAACCAAAAATTCGAAGACATGAGACATCCACCAATAATTATTCCACCAACCCGCATTGGGCCTGCGTGGTGGATTATGGCCTACTCTCTCTCACGAAGAGGAGGCCTATGTCCCAACAGTGGGAACATTAAAGGCTGATTATGTTTTTTTTCTAAGAAAATTCTTTTAGAATTTGTAGGGAACTACAAGCTTTTTCTTCGTTCTATTTAGAAAAGAGCTAAAATACATCGTCTGTTTCTAACGTGCACCAGCTGTAAATTCCGTAGAGCGGACCGCAGTTCGTAAAGTCAACCAGTCTTTATGGCTGGTTTACTTGCAAAGGTCTTGCTCCGGAACAAATATTAGTATTGAAGGCGTTTACCCGTGTCGATATGTTTGGCCCCGTTCCACTTTAGAGTTCAGACTATTATTAAAAATTCCATTAGTTTGCGTCGAAGTTGCAGTCCCGGGCGTTAATCTGTGACTGAGACGTATCACTTGTGTTTATAACTCCCACTATGTCCCATTGACAAATTGTTCGCTCGAAACGCGGTTCGTCTCGCCTCGTACCGTTTGTATACGTCACGCTCTTTTTCTTTATTGGGTGAGCAGAAAGGTAATATGAGCTTCAAACGGTATTCTTGCCTCGTTTCAGCTGCGTGACCTGGGAGACGTGTTGGATTTTTAAACACGGAAATGCTCATGTTGTTGTATCAGCTCTTTTTCCATGATTGTTCTTTTTTTATTATTCTCCGTAATATTGTGTTGATAAGGCTTTTTTATTATAATTTTTAAAAATATTGTTTTTCTTATTATAGCCGTTCTAAATTAATTCGATTTCTCGACCGGTAAAATCACTGCTTATCTTTTGTGAGATTATAAAACAACAGCGTCTATTTTAATTTTTTTTATCATCTCACTAGCTTCTGCCTGCGACATTCACCCGCCCGCATTGAACCTAGTTCTGTTTATAAAATAATAATAAAAAAAAAGTAGGTACCGAAAAAAAATCTGCTGTTCATTATGTACATTTATGTTCGCATATCTCGTCAAAATATAGGGAAAAAGCAGTTTTTTTTCGCGATTTCAGCGTTGGTCCCACAGTGTAAGTTGTTCGTAATGATGAGTGAGATGATGACCCCTTAAGAGGTTTAGTGTAAACAAAAAGTAAGGGTGTATACGAACCAAGTATTATTGCAAACACCCACAATGTTTATCTGCGTGTGTTCCTCAGTAAAGAACGTCATTCGCTAATTAAAGGACTCTGGTTGTCTTTGTTTTTGTAATGTGATACTCCCGACACTTGCGGTTTGAAGCCACCTACATCGTTAATAAGGTCAATAACGTCGGTTATTATTGTAAGTACATGTGCTCTTTAATGTAGCACTTGTTTTGCGTAGGACTGTGAAAAATTGCGATCATTAGTATCTTCGATGTTCCAAATAATGTAATTTATCTATATGTGGGTGGGTGGGAGTATGTGGGCTTGAATTTCATGATATTCACTTTCAGTAAAATCTCTTTTCGGTTCATTACATGTTACATGTCTCTTTAATAAAAATATATCAGTTTTTGTTACGTTAGCAGAAATTTAAATAATCCAGGTAAAAAATATACACACAATTCTGAATATATACCTGGATTTTATTTTATTGAATTTCCGATTTAATTTTGACCTATTTGGAAAAACAACTTGATTACCATTCATTCATGAGATGAAGGGTTACCATATGGAAAATTGAAAAGTCCTGACAAAAAACCTGATTTCCTTACTAAAGTCCTGAGATGTTGTCTTAAAAAAATCAACAATCATGTGAGAAAAAAACATGCCTCGCATTTACCGCCCGCCCCGCCCATTTAATATTTTGTTTAATTCATTTAATACTGGTATTCAGCTGCATCCGGTTAGACTGGAAGCCGACCCCAAGATAGTTGGGAAAAGGCTAGGCAGATTGTTTAATTAATTTAATAAAATTTGATTCTTAAAACCAAAGTGGGTAAATTAGATTATGTTTTTAAATATTTTGATGTTAATTACGCTAATTTGTGTTGTGATATTACCCAAAGAAGATTATATTTTTCAAATGTTGATTGTTACTTTCCAATAGGTACTGTATTTTAATAAAAAAATCGCATAATCCTGAGATTTCCTAAATCCGACCGCAATCCTGTCAGGACTAGGAGCCTAAAAATCCTGAGATCTCAGGACAAATCCTGAGATATGGTAACCCTGGGCGGATCCGTTTAGCGGGTGTCTGTTGAAAATTTGCAAATTTTTAATGAATTTGGGGTAATAATGGTACTAAAAAGGTGATTTTTAAATAGCAATAACTTTTTATTTTCAATAATAGTTAGATTTTTTATAATTTTATTTTAGGTAATGTTATTGCAGTACTTGCCTATGAATCGATTTCGGATCGGACAGAGTTTTTTTTACATATAATATTGTATATCTATTGATGAGTATCTATTATGAGTATACTATGATCTATGATTTCTTAGCAAAATTCTAAGAATCAAGCAAGCACATGTAACTACTCTAAGGTAGTTCACTTTCACAGGCCCTTTAGCAAATGGCCTGCTAAAATAGCCGTGTACTAGCTACTCAAATCACAAGCTCGTGCCGGCTCGCTGATAGCCGCGGGCTAAGAAAGTAAGTATACCTAGTAAGTGTTTATGGCCTTTTTTACATACTTAAGACCTTATTCATATGGTTATCCGGGTTATGCCTTGTTAGTTTAAAATGAACTTTAAGTTCCAAGAGAGATTCGTTGAAGTCATTTTGTGGCTCTGCAAAAAACCTGTCAAATTATGTTATTTATAGTTCTGAATTACTTAAATGCGTGCGTGCGTGCGTGCATGTGTGTGTTCTACATACATTGCAATTAATAAAAAAGGTCGTCATACTCGTAACATACGACAGGTATTAAATCATCATAATATTTCAACCTGTAAACATGACGATAAGAACCACAAATCGTTGGCCAAACAATGAGTCATAAAAGAATTCTTGGTAAAAGTCAAGAAGCTCGATTGAACCATTCCGTTTATTGTTTTAGTTTCCGATCAGATGAACGAACCTTTGTTCTAACTTCTAGCTTAGTTTCAAATACAGCCTGTATTCAGCAGTATCGGCAAATTGCAACAGTTTACGTCTCGATTTGGAGCGCATTTTGGTTTCAACGGTCGATTGGCACGGAAGAAACGTTCTTTTAGTCAACTGCAATAACCAAATAGCATCATAAATAAATGCATTTTTTTTTTCTTTTCACCAATGTTTAGGCGACAGTATTTTGGCTTTCAGCCAGAAGGCCGGTCACGAAATGTTATTTATTATCTGTGCTAATGGCGCGGACATTATTAAATTATGATAGTTCGTTTGTTACGATAGCAGTTAACATTCTGATGACAACAACGATAAAAAATATAAATTGGTGGTTATTATGAATTGTGTCGTTAAAAGTTTGATGAAAGATATGACGGTTTTTGTTATTGTTAGCCGTGATGACTAGTTAGGTATGGCAGGCGGATTAGAGCTTGTGTAAAGGACCACATGGGACCTTTTTAAGGAGTTTGGTGTCGATCTACGTAGGAGGAGCTTATGGCTAAGTAATAACAGCTGCACGGGTCGATCCATCAGGTTAAGCTACGCTTGCCGGGGTTGGTCTGTGAATGGGTGACCATCTTTACATACCGAGACTCCTCCATGCCTCGGAAAGCACGTTAAGCCGTTGGTCCCTGCTATTATTCGTGGATCTTTGATAGTTACGAGTCGTCAGAAGCCCGAAAGTGTGAGACCAGTCTTATCAAGCGGTATCGTATTATGCAGTTATTTGAATGTGGAAGTCAGATAGGCAGTCGCTCTATGTAAAATACTGGTATTCAGCTGCATCTTGTTAGTCTGGAAGCCGACCCAAATATAGTTGGGAAAAGGCTAGGCAGATTGATTGGTGTAGATCTACCTAGGCTGTTCTACTCGACGTTTTCAGTTTATTATAAGCTATAAAATCTCGAGAGACTATACATGTTTTGTTTCCGTGTATTGAGTCCAGTTAAATACAATTTGTTCTCAAGACTCGAAGAGATTTGTTCGCAAACATAACTTCCTAATGCAATGTCCGATTTATATGTAACATTGATCGTAAAATCGCAGGATCTGCTAAGTGCATAAATAAAGTTGGTGCAGCTGCTGTGTAACAGCTTAGAGCTACGCCATGTGGTCCATTCAGTGACATCCACACGGATAGGTTTTATGAATGGATTGGTTAGAATTTAGATTTTACGAGTGCATCCCTAGTTTATGTAACTGCATTTATTTTTCTGGGTGATTGATGAGTATGATGAATGTTTTAAGAATTTTACTGTAATACTAACGATTAATGAAGCAATTGATGGGGTTAGAATCAAAACTGCTGGGGCCCAAGTCTACTAATTTACAAACATCACAATGGTCTCTCGCTGGTGAGTTTTTGACAGATTTTGTATGGCAAATCTGTCAAAAACTCACCATCGAGAGACCATTGTGACCTTTGTAAATTAGTAGACTTGGCCCTCTGCTCCTTTGGTGCGGCGCGACTTTTTAGGGTTCCGTAACTCGAAAGGAAAAACGGAACCCTTATAGGATAACTCGTGCGTCTGTCTGTCTGTCCGTCTGTCTCAACCAATTTGTTTCGAATCTTGTACACTTATTTCTGTGACCCAAACACGGACGCGTAACGAAAATAAATGAATTTAGAATATGGGGGTTTTCTTTTGGGGGTAAAACCTGTGGTAAAACAAGAAAATTTAAAAAAAAGTTTTGTAAACTACCGTGTGACATATCAAATGAAAGGGCTTGTTGCGAGGATCTCAAATGTATTTTTTTTAAATAATTTTATACAAATACTTTTAAAGATAAGTAAGTATTTAAGAAAATAGATGAAAATCGACCATCCTCCAACTTTGTAAAAAATACAGAAAATGCATGGTTCTTTACTCATAGATTACAGGAAAACCTTAGATAAGAAGTCTATGGCCTTATAATAACAGCGTAAATCTCTCAATATTGTGCATACAAACTTACATTTGCAGATGGAATATTATGTGTCGGAGATTTTTTTTTTCAACTGTAATGTTAAGTTTGTGCTTGGGATAAATTCATCCTATCTATGGAACACTTCATTGTGCGCGGTCCGACACGCACTTGGCCGATGTTTTTTCCTCGCACAATGCCTACACTTGCGTAAGATGATTTCCTACTCGTGTAGTCTTATACACTCGTCGGTAATCTCCTACTTTCCGCACTTGTAGCATAAATAACTAGTTCTTGATGTCTGAACCAAGTTGAAAACTGAGCATGAAACATTTAGATCCTAACCTCCTCAATTATTAAAGGACTGATTTCATGGACGTAGCGTGTGATAGAGAGTAGTATTTGCTAGCAAATGTGATTTATTTTCGTTTATCAATCTTTCAGCTGAATCTATTTTGATGTCAAAACAAAAATCTTCAACACTACGTAGTACTTCTTGTAAGTAAAGATATCATTCTGTTACCAAGAGGCAAGAATACTTGAGTGGATTCAAGTGCGGCTGTCGACTTGACGCCGCTGTCGAAAGAGCTGGAATCAGACGGCGAGCGAACTTGTTGTTTGTAGAACTTTCTTTAGTTCTGAGGGACGAAACATTGTTCTATTTTGATGTCTGGTTTGTAAATACTTAGCGAATCGAAAATATATTAAAATTGAAGTTGAGAAGAAAAATAAGAAATTACCAAAATATTGATAACATTACGCATTTATTCCCCAAAGGGTTAGGCAGAGTTGCACCTAATAGTACCTACACCTATATTGATAACTTGTTTGGATATATTAATAATTACTAGCTTCTGCTAGCGGCTTCGACCGCGTGATATCTTTATAAATTATAGCCTTTGTTACTCAGTGATAATATAGCATTCTAATGGTGAAAGAATTGGTAAAATCGGTCCATTAGTTTTTGAGTTTATTCATTGCAAACAAATATAAAAAAAATCAAATGTTTTCTCTGTATAATATTAGTCTAAACAAACTTGTAAACATAATCTAAAGTTTCGATTATGTTTAAAATGGCTACTTATGGTTTAGATTCTAAACCGTAGCCATTTTAAATTGCCTGATTACAATTTTTTTTTTACATTTTATCTGAGTAATACTCAATTATTTATTGCATTCCATATGTATTACATAGATGGTATAACCCTGTCGGGCACAGCAAGATTAGGAGAGAGGAAGAATATTAGTGTTGAATTGTAAATATATATTTTCTGTAGAAACTTTACAATTATTTTTCATTTAAATTTTTTCGTGAATAAATAAAACTGGAATAATAAAGCTGTTTGCAAGAAATAGCAACAGTGACGGGAGCTATTGTACTACACCGTATTCAAACTACCCCTAGCATTTTCCGTACTTATTGTGCAACAAATTGCATTTTCTTTTCATTCCATGCTTAACTTTAATAAAGTCTACAGTGTATTCGCGTAAGTATTTCTAGACGGCATGCCTAATATTCGTACGAAACCGCACCTGAGTTTTAATTAAAGAAAATGTTCGTGGCTGATGTAAAGCTAGACGGTATTTTCGTACATTCTACTCGTACCGCAACAAAGTTACGCTTTTAGAAACACCTCGGTACATATGTGTACATACCCGTTCCCGTCAGTCTTTATATATCACGAACCCAATGTTTCTCGCCGGCTGTTCACATGGGAATCAATAAAACAAGGGACTCGCCAAAATGTAAACACGAACACTATTCCCTTCTCTATCTACACAACTATAAAAGACGAGGACAACAAACGAAATGTAGCGGCGAAATTCATTTGATTATCATTAGGTTAAAACAGGGACTGGCGCCGTTCATCGCGTGACGTTTTACCGAAGAACATGCATCCCTAGAGGATTGTTTCCTGTTAATCTATACTGTTAACATCACTTTTATTTCTACAGCAATAAAGTTCAAAATTTGTTGTTTATAATCTTGTCTCTAGGGTTGTATCGCTATCATTATTAAGGTAATGAGTCAGTTTTAAGTGGATCTATAAAATGAGTCATGGTACTAGGTTAGTACTTTTGAATGGAGAAAGGCAAACTGCAGCATGTTGACACAGTACGGCTTAATATGCGTGGGTGGACAAAGTTCGACGACCCCGGAAAGGTATCTTTGATATTGTGTTGCCAGCGTATTGAGAGAAAGCCGTATTTGGGAAATAACTTGAGGAAACTAAAGAGGAACATTTTACGGAAATGTTTCCCATGGTGCACGTTTTAAAAGAATGGCTGTGTCCCTTTTGTTAGTGTATAGTGAACATTTTACGTGAAGACATCCCTTATTCGTTTTCATGTGTCGGCATTTGTTTTGTTGTTTTATAGGAATGCTTATTTTCACGAACAGAACAACGAAAAACTCCATTTGGAATTCCTTTCATTTTTACACCAGCATAAGGCTGCCTGTCCACTGGAGCGGAGAGGAGAAAAGAGGAGCGGAGATGTGCCAATATTAACCAATACAATCTTGACTTAGGATCACTGATCTAAACTCAGTGGCGGAGTCAAGATTCTATTGGTTAATATTGGCACATCTCCGCTCCTCTTTTCTCATCTCCGCTCCAGTGGACAGGCAGCCTAAAACTGCGTTTCCACCAGAGATGAGCAAGGATGCGTAGCGAGGGATGTGTGTGAAAATATCCAATAACTTAGCTCAAGCTATGATAGTGAAGCGATGTAATTGGTTGGTTTCGCACACATCCCTCGCTACGCATCCCCACTCATCTCTGGTGGATACGCAGCCTAATATTGCACCTTGCTGTCTGTCCCTCCATCCGAACAAATTGTCGTTCGGCCCAACGTAGTTTCCTTTTCCTCAGTAGCTACGTCTATAACAAGGTTAATAAGATACACGTTCAGTGCCGGGAGCCCTGCTGGTGGGTTCACCGAGTCGCATATAGGATGCCGGCAGCCCTCGCGGAGGGCTCATTTTAAATGTATGTTTTTCTTAGCGAATTCGCCATTATACCTAAACTGTGAAAATAAAATCTGTTGTATATTTTATCAAGATTTCAAACCTAATGCCGATGGGCTCCTGGAGTCAACTTGCAACATGTATGGCGGCATGGCGTATGACCTCTATGAAAAATGGGTGGAATAAAAAGTGTTAAGACACCCTCTATGTGCTTCAAAATGTAAAAAAAACTAGTAGGTACGAAATGAATGGCTACTTGAATTTGATAATGCTGAGACTGAAAATGTACTTAATATTTTAGAATCATTTCGCCTACTAGGATATTCACCTATTCAAATTAATCTTTGATAGCGTTTCACCTGTTAACCATACACACACACACTCTTGGGCAAGTAGGTGTCCTTCGCGGGTGCTGGGTGCGAGGATATTGCACTCACGGACACACAACACTTTGTTTTAATTTACTCTCAGTACTTGGAGCTTTTACAATGTTGTAGTACAAAAGTGCAATTTAATGTTGTAATTTTAATGGTGTGAGCCTGGAGAACTGTCATACAAGTCCCGAACCCAGTATAGGCTCCAGCTCTCACAAAGATTTGAATCTGCCTGTAACCTAGATATGATGTACATTTGTACCTTTCTCGCCTCTCATTTATGAGGGTTCAAATGCGAGGAAGTACCAATGTGACTTTTAATCATAAAATCAAAATCATATGTACTTTCTCAGTTTATCTTGGTCATTACTCACATTGGTGAAGGAAAACATCGTGAGGAAACCTGGACTTATAGTTATTATTTATCTGAAATCGCCAACCCATCTTGAGCAAGCGTGGTGATCAATGCTCGTGCCTTCTCTGTATGAGAAGAGGCTTTTGCCCTGCAGTGGGACAGTAACAGGCTGGTATTATAGAGAGAAATAAATTATTATTAACACAGACAATATAATACTACGTACAGATACCCAATCCCATACAAAGAAATGAGACCTCCCTAGTCGGGCTATTGACTGGCTAAATGTACTACAGTTATGACAAATTGATTAACACGCCATCTATTGCAAAGGGCCCTAAACAAAAAGATTTTATCTTTTTTTGTTGAAAATACGAGATTTATGAGTTACAATAGATAAATCAGCGTGAAACAAGGAAGTTTTGATTTTTACTAATCTTACTTCAGCCAAAATCTTCCGTTTATCGCTTTTTAGTGACTGTTAATTTCATAATTGTTACCTATGCTGCCATCTATGATCTTTTTTCAATACTAATTATAATTTGTTCGAATTGGTACACCATGTTATTACTAAGTATAAAAAATATTCATAATCATCATTCTCCTGTCGGCGCAACATGTCCCTTTCTTCCATACTTCTCTATTAGTCGTCATCTCGGTATTCACCCCCTTTCCTAGCCATATCATCTTTCACACAGTCCATCCATCGTTTCTTTGGTCTTCCCCTACTTTTATAGCCATCGACATTCATACTCAAAATTTTCCTCACGACATTTAAAATACTATTACTATTAATAAATATAATTACAGATACTGTTAACAATACGTCGTAAACATTATTAATATTTACGAGGTATTACATATAACGGCAAACCTGTAACACTGGCTACAATGTTCTAATAATATCTCCTTTGCTAATAAGGCGCTGCATAAATCGCTGCGCTATCGTGAACTAAGTATTGAGTAATAGACCAAGAGCTGGTGACTTATTTTGGGAAGGTATTTTCAACACCATTTATAAAGCTATCGCTCTGTAACTACTGGAAAGTAGCACTTACTGCCCAACCAGGCGCATTATTGTTTTATCTTGTTTAGATCTAATTACCCATCAAGTCAGGCAGGGGCAAGTGTGGGCAGGGCACATTGCTCGCAGAACAGATGGCTGCCGAAAGCTTCTGGAGTGGTGACCGCGTACCGGAAGACGTAGCGTTGGAAGGCCCCCCACAAGGTGGACCTGGTTATAGCCACAGGAATTTGCTGGATGCGAGAAGCACAGAACCGGTCAAAGTGGCGGTGCTAGGGGGAAGCCTATGTCCAGGAGGCGTCTTTCGGCTGAAATAATGATGACCCATCCAGTCTGCGGAGTTTCGTTACCTACTTAGACCCTGTATAAAAGTTTTTTCCTTAACCATTTTATTTCTTGTAGGGTGCATGTCAATGTATTCTTTTTGTATTGTATGTGATAGACTTGGTCTAGCAATGTGACAATACGGGATAAAAATCTTGACATCTTAAACATTTTTAGTTATAAGTAATCAGAAGCAGTTTTCAGTCATATTTTTCGGCCTCAAGCATTATATCCAATAAAATAACATAAATTCCCGAAATTAGTCATCAGCTCTTCGACTATAAGCAAAACTTTCATGGTCAATTTACTCCGAAGAACTGTTATGATTAACGCAAGAATACGTTAAAATAGCCGTTATCATTAGACCGAGAACTTGATTATTTATACAGAGAATATTACACAAACTAAAGAATGTCTTAAAACGCCTTTCCCTACTTTTAGAAATGGCTTAATTATGTCGTTAAGACGTACGTTATTGGTTTTGACGCCTACGATCACACGTTTTGTTAATCAATGGTGCTTGTTGATGCTTCAATGCAAATGTGGTAAGAATGTTTAAAGAAGGAGATAAATAGGTAATTATTGAATGATGTAACTGGTTCTATGCATTTATTTTGAATATCTTAATGTCTTATACTCTATACTAATATTATAAAGAGAAAAAAAAATATTTTTGGGTGTAGATAATACATTGAAAAACTATTGCGCGGACCGATTTAAAAAAATATTTCACCAGTTTAATTATTTTAATATTATATAACGCACACAGCACACCGCACTTTATATGTTTTTTTATTTGATTTAAAGTATGTCATGACCACAGATAATATAATACTACTATAATAGTGCCACTTTATTTCTTTAAAATATGTTTTTTTTATTATTCATGGACTGAGTTATCATTGCATTTGTTTGTTGTGCTATATCTTTTGTGTGCACTAATTGAATGATTAATTATAGCAGATATTAATAGTAATAGTAATTTATTTCCAAACTTCAGTACACGTTACATCAATGAGGTCTCGACCCCTGAACTAGGACATCCTGTATGACAGGGGTCGAGGTTTCTCCAGTTACATGGATCAACATAAGAAGGCTTAGACTATATACAATCAATTTATATTATCTGCTATACGTGTGTCACAGTGGATGACACCGCCAAAATGTTCATACAAAACGTAACTAAATAAACGTGCCTCGTAGCAGTCGTAGCATAGTCGTGCGCAGCAATGGAACTGCACCTTTATTATACTTTGTAATGGAAAATATTGCGATCTTTTTCCCCAAAGAAATGTCATATATGCTCATTACAAAGCTCAAAGCAAGTTCCTGTAGGAACCAGACTGTTGCCGTGAGTCTGTAATATTTAATTTTCCGGGATGAAAGTTCCTTTTCAGGTTTGAGTTACCTTCCAATTTATTCAATTTCAATTCTCTCTTTACCTATCAAATAGAGAGAGCTTTTATTTTCAGAATTATATATATAAATATTATATATAAATATTAGGCATCATGATAGAATTATCATTTCGAGGTAAAAAATTTCCGGCAGTTCGAATTTTATGATCTGAAATTGGAATTATCTTATGTATTATATACAAAGTGTGCCTCGTTGGTCTAGTGGTCGCAAGTACTACTGCTGCTCAGCATGAGGTGCCTGGTTCAATTCTCGGGTCAGGCAAAGTGTTATTGGGTTTTTCCGTCTGGAATTTCTCAGTAGCAGTCCGGATACTGGAATTGTGCCCGATTGATGGCAATAGGCTCGCCCCCTATTACATGGGACTCAAATATAACTGGCGAAATGTGGGTGTACTAGGTACACTTCTGCCTAACCCTTCGGGGAACACAGCCGTGATGTTATGTTATGTTATACAAAGTCAAACTAAAAAATCTGTTTTTTTTTGGTTTATTATTATCAGGTATACCCAAGTCGTCACTTGAAGTTTTGTCAGCTAATTTAATTTGACCTTGTATTTATATCTAATGATAGCTAAGCGAAACAGTGCGAGTGGGACTGGTACACGAAGAGTTCCGTACTACCGTACAATATATAGCAAAAAAAAACCTGTAAAGAACTCTTTTCTTGTATGGGGACCCTATTCATTTCTAACTTTATTTTAATTATTATTATTCGTTGTTATAGCAGCATTAGAAATACATAATCTGTGAAATTTTCAACTGCCTACTTATTACCGTTCATGAGATACAGCTCGCTGACAGACAGACGGGCAGCAGAGGCTTAGTAATAGGGTAGTCATGGGTTCGAAATCAAGCAGGCGCTTTACTAGGCGCTTGACTTTGCGTAAATAATTTCGTCACCACTGCTCTCAAACGGTGAAGGAAAACATCGTGAGGAAACCGGCATGTCTTAGAACCAAAAATTCAAAGACATGTGACATCTACCAACCCGCACTGGACCCGCGTGGTAGATTACAGCCCACACAGAGAGGGGGCCTGTGTCCCAGCAGTGGGAACATTAATAGGCTGATTATGAATCAACTTGATTTGTGTGACAATACGTAATCTAGTACAACAAGTGATATATAATACAATTGTTACCGCATTCAAATGTAAGAGCCTTGATACTACAATACAATTTAGATTTAATTCAAATGCTTTGTCGAACGAAGGTTAGCTTTGAATTACACAATAACGTAAGGTTAGAATATTGTGCAATGAAATAAGGCCTCGGTCAGACAAGAGGTCTGAATGTTCTGAAGTAGCAAAGAACTACTCAGTTAAGTTCCAACTTTGGCAGAACCTGATTATATGCAGAATTGTAGTCTAGAGTCAGCTAGAATAGTAGCGGAGCGCGGCAAATGATATTCTACCAAGTACAGTTAGCAAGAAAATAAGGAACTCTTGAATAGATATGATAAAGTGTTTAAAGAAAGTGGTTTTCACATTATATTTGTGACAAATCAAGACATAGTGCAAAAAAATGGAGAAGAATGAAGAAAGTAAATTGTCTTTGGTCCCTGGCTCTGACATCAAGTAATAGATAAAATTGTTAAATTTCTACTGCTTGAATACGAGGCTTTTGGCTACTTTATATGTGTATATTGTATATCATTTAATAGAATAAAAAAAAAACTATAAATTAAAGACTAACATTAAGTCTCTTATTAAGCTAACATAGGCATTGGTATTTCTAAATCTCACAAAACACAACTGTCTCATGATGTTAATTTGCTGACTCTACATGTAAGAAAGAAAAGTTACTAAGATAAACTAAGTTCAAATGTTAACGTTTAGAATACTAATGTTAGCTCATAGGTGAGTTCTGTAAGAACATTCGATAACAGTTTCAGTAAGAAACTATGTAGTTTTGGACACGTGTTAAGGTTCCCGCAGAAAAGCGCGACACGACAGCGCGACGCGACTCTACCAGAATCACGTCGCACCATCGCGTTGCCCCTGTCTGCGGGAGCCTTCTTAAACACGCTGTTAAGCTATGCGCCCCTCTTATAGTCACGTCACGTCACGAAAAAGTATAATTCGAAAGTTTCAGGAAAATTTTCAAATCTCATCATTCTCCTGCCCTTATCCCAATTTTATTGTGGTCGGCGCAACATGTCCCGTTTTTCCATACTTCTCTATTAGTCGCCATCTCAGTAGTCAGACCTTTCTAGCATATCATCTTTCACACAGTCCATCCATCGTTTCTTTGGTCTTCCCCTACTCTTATAGCCATCGACATTCATACTCAAAACTTTCTTCACGACATTTTCCTCATTCCTCCGCATACCATACTTATAAATCATACCATGACAACCGATTTCCGCACAACTTTTCGGTCACCGGTGCCGCAAAAAAAAAAAAAATTGAAAATGTTCAATTCTATTTGAAATAATGCATACAGTGAAATCGATATCGGTAGGAAACTAGGAAATTAATAATTTGCACTATATCAATTGAAAAGTTCATCATACTAATTGAATGCTTTGTGTTACCTACACAGGCACTAAAGTACCAGATAGGTAGCCTGGAGTGGCAAACGTAATGAAATGAGCAATCGGAAGTTATGCAATAATACATTGTGATGTATGTGCAATAGTAGTCATAATAGCAATGCAATGAACTGGCAAATTAACACGTGCTTTCAAGAATAGCTGAGGTAAATTATACAGGACGGTGATTTAGAGACCTGCATCCGTCAAACGGGTCATTCTACACATACATGAATTTGGAATAAAAAATTTCGTAACCTAATCCGCTTAACTGTTCTTAAAGAGTCATAGAGAACCCTGTAAGAAATCGACACGTGTTTCACCTCTCAACGAGGCATCCTGAGGATGACGATTAACTTGTTGCGAACACGTCGTGTGAGGGTTCGCAACAAGTCAATTGCTATCCGATCCGTTATCGATTCAGTCTCTTCTCCAAAGATGTCATTTTCAAAATTAGCAACACCATCTAGCACTCTAGTTGCGTACCACACCATCAATCATTTTGAAGGATATTGCTAATCCATTGCTACATAAGTTCGAAAAAAAATCTGCTCAACAACGTAAATAACGCAATGAATATTGTTGAATTGTCAAAATGAAACAGATTAGTCGGAATCGTTTACGAAAATGTGTGCGTTATTAGATAGCAGGTATGTAGTACGTTCCCGTAGGATAATTATTATTGACCTCAAACGCGGGCGAAGCCGCGTGTAAAAGCTAGTAGATAATAATGTTTTACATCATTGTTATTAGAATGAAAATGTTTATGAATATAGTAAAGCTGAATTAATTAGATTTACAGTGAATATCCATTTGCCAATATTAAATAACAAGTTATAATTTCCTGAAACTGGCTGGCCTGATTATGATTTCTACGAATACTGTCAGATTAATTACGGTAGCAAGCAATTTTACGCTTTAGCGATATTTAATTAAAGCTTTGCCTTTTAAAGTTGGCTTTTTCAAAACCCTATTTACAAATCCTGCCACGTATATTTCAACGAAACCAAACCTTTTTGCGAAAAATAATATTTTTATTTTTAAGGTCAGGTCAAAAATAAAATAAATGTCGAGTTTCACAAACAGTTAAAGCTTACTTTACATGTTTATTGTTGGGATGCGTGTCGTACTATATGTTCGTGTAATATCTGGGCCACATTTTAACATAACATCACGCCTTGTTTCTCTAAAGGGTTCGGCAGAAGACCACACACATTTCGTCAGTTATGTTTAAGTCCCTTGTAATAAGGGGCGAGCCTATTGCCATCAACCGGGCACAAATCCAGACTCCGGGCTGCTACTGAGAAATTCCAGATAGAAAAACCCAGTAACACTTTGGTCGACTAGCGGGGTAACATAATCAGCCTATAATGTTCCCACTGCTGGGACACAGGCCTCCTCTCTGTGAGAGGGAGTGGGCTGAAATCCACCACGCGGGCCCAGTGTGGGTTGGTATATGTCACATGTCTTTGAATTTTTGGTTCTCAGTCATGCCGGTTTCCTCACGATGTTTTCCTTCACCGTTTTAAGAGCGTGATGACATAATTTACACAAGGTAAAGCGCTTGTCTGGGTTCGAACCTACGACCTACAACTCGTAAGTCGCACCCGTTACCACTGGGCACACTGCGTTACGTAATTAGGGTGCTGGGAATCGAACCCAGGACTTCATGCTCAGCAGTAGCGTTTGTGACAACTAGGCCAATGAGACATCCTACTTATAAATGTGACAGTTTGTATGTTTGGATGTTTGTTACTTAATCACGCAAAAACGGCTGCACGGATTTGGATGAAATTTGGCACACAGGTACCTAGTTTGTAACCAGGATTAACAACCTACTATCCTACTATATTATAAATGTGACTTTGTGTTTGGATGTTTGTTACTTAATCACGCAAAAACGGCTCCACGGATGTGGATGAAATTTTGCACACAGGTAGTTTAAAACTTGTATTAACATTAACAACACTTTTTATCCTGATAGTACGTTCCCGGGGGATAATTTACGACCTCCACGCGAGCGAAGACGCGGGCGAAAATTGTTCAAAAATAAAATAAATGTCGCCTTTTACAAACAGTTAAAGCTTATTTTACATGTTTATTGTTGGGATACGTGTCCCACTGTATGTTCGTGTAATATCTGGGCCACATTCTGTCTGCCAATTAATTAGGATTATACTTAGCCCCGTTGTGGGTCAGATAAAACTTTGGGAGCAGTAGGGTTGGCAAAGTTAAAGGGATTTTGCTAATAAGCTTTGGTGTTTGAAACAATAAAGATGGTCAAGTTATTTGTGGGACCTTAGGTTATACCTTTGTAGTTATATTGTGGCGGTTACAAACACATGTTACTGTATATTTTAGGTTCTAATAATAAGTAGATATTGAAATAGTACTAGTAATAGTACGACGTAAACCCTCTTAATAGTATAGGATTTACTATTAAGAGGGTTTACGTCGTACGGCATTTCATACAAACTTTAATGTCCTTATTTTTCAAAATGACTGAACCGATTTTAATGAAACTTCATACGCATATGCAGGATACAAAGGTCTAAAAACTTAGTTAGGAACATTTTCGAAATTTCTTATTTAAAAACAGATAACAGGAAATCTCTGTTTCTATGGTCTAATTTGGCTGTAACACAATTTTTCGAAAATGTTCTTAACTATGTTTTTAGACCTTTGTTAATTGTTTGTATCCTGCATATGCGTATGAAGTTTCATTAAAATCGGTTCAGTCATTTCGAAAAATAAGGTCTTGAAAGTTTGTATGAAATGCCGTACGACGTAAACCCTCTTAAATGAGCACTTGCATACATATATTTGTACTGACTACTTCATTAGGTCTAGTGTTCGCAAGTGCTACAGCTGAGCGTGAGGTCCTGGGTTAGATTCCCAGGTCGGGCAAAGTGTTATTGGGTTTTTCCATCAGGAATTTCTCAGTAGCAGCCCGGAGTCTGGATTTGTGCCCGGTTGGTGGGAATAAGCTCGCACCCTATTACATGGGACTTAAACATAACTGACGAAATGTGGGTGTACTATAGGTACAATTCTGCCTACCCTTCAGGGATTATAGGCGTGATGTTTATGTTACATATTTGCAATCATATTCTCGAAAACAACTCTAAGTACGCATGAACGAACAAAACATGGTGAACACGAACATCGAACACGGAACAATTTTTTCGTATATAATACGTGTGGATGAAAATTAGCAATGCTAACACGAAAACCATACGAATATAGATCGACTTGTGTTCATGCTCAATCGCCCCGCTCTCTTTAGTAGCCATGGATTCGCCAATGTTCGCAATGTTGCATCAAATTTCTCCGTACACCGTCCACACCGAACAACGAAATTGGATCGCCACGATCGTTTTTGACGAACACAGTGTTGGATGTTCGTTAGCGGTACGCATATGCGAACAAAGTGTTCGATGTTCTTGTTCAACATGTTCTTGTTCGTTCGTGCATTTTGATGAAAGTTGCAATATTAGGGGTTCGATCTAGTTAGGTCTCATTTTTATGAAAATTCATTTTCTCTATTTTCACCCGAGCTGAGCTCGGTCGACTAGGTACTAAATTATAAATAAGATAATATGCGGATAATCTTTAATAAAAATATCTTGTATGTAAGTTTCTTTCTTGTTTTAATCCACCTTGTAAGCAGTCCTTTTTTACATTAAATTATGCTTCTGCGCCGAACATTTAGAAATTTTAATTAACCATGAAGCGGAAATCCATATTATTCAGATACCAAGTTCGTTTTTGACTCAAGCTTTAAAACTCATGCTTTTATTATGAGTCAAGCTTTCGATACCAATTAATTATCCAAAATACTAACATATCCGCCCTCAGTTGAGTCAACATACCGAACAACTCTATGAAAAGGTGAATCATATCAATTCCCCTAGTTTGCGTAGATACATCGTTAACACCAATGGAATGACATTAGAATAATTAATACGTTGCAGTTTGTCTCTATACGTATATAGTAAATAAATTAAAATGTTTATTGCAGACCACATAATCCATAAAAAACACGATCCAAAAAAATTACACATTTAAATTAAAACTAAAATTAAAAATTTGAACAACGCGAATACTTCGTAAAGTTAATATTATCTTTAAGATTTAATACTCAAACACTGTTTTGGGGGTAATATACGTGTGACAGGTTTTCCTACAGCAGATACCAGTCTCCCACAAAGGATTTATTAGATTTTCTTATCTTTGTATTTTTAAGGCCCCTTTGTGGAAGAGAAATAAAAAAAATATTTATTTATCATTCAAAGTATAAAAATACTAGCTTTTGCCCGCGGCTTTAACCGCGTGGAGGTCGGAAATTATCTCTCGGGAACGTATTATCATGATAAAGAAAAAAAATATCCTATGTCCTAAGTCTTAAACTCTTAACCCACGTCATGGTTTACCCATATGCCAAATTTTATCCAAATGCGTTAAAACAAACTCACTTTCGTATTTATTAGTTAGGATAGGATATATAGTTAGAATTACAATTCATTTAGGATCGGAGTCCGTCCCGGATGTCTTCTTCTTTTATTGATACATATGATCCTCTATTAGCTGTCATCTCAGTAAATAGTAATCTCCCCTTTCTAGCCATATAATCTTTCTGTCTTTAAATATCTATAAAGGGTCTAGAGCCAGCCCTATAGTTGTGCCGTGTGGCGCCTCAGCCCTTAAATCATTCCGGTACTTAAATTTTACCTAATCCTTCCCGCGGCTCGACCTACTTTTGTTTGATTGCGGTTGTGTTCGAGATTATAGATAAAATGCTTGAGGAATACCACTTTTAATAACGCAGATAGTACATAAAACGTAGGAAATGTAAGAACGTGCCTGATTATATTATTTTAATGAGATATTTCACCTAAAGATTTGCGAAATGGAGTTCCTACTTATGTTTAAATTCGAAAGTTTTTGGATCAAGTTTGGTTTTGACTTAGGTAGGTACGGTTAATTTACAAAATAATGTCCTCATTATAAAGTAAGTACAATATAATAATAGCATTAATTTTCTTTAAAACCCGTTCCTCAAACAACCAAGATACCATAAAATAACGTCGCTAACAAATTGCATAATTTTCTGTTCTTAAAAAGCTTTTACTCTTACGTTGGTATCGCCGTAACTCGATATTTCATACTCAAGTAAAACATCGCAATATCTTACACAAATGCGACGCGCCTCGTCCAATGTTTCAAGAAAATGAACTCAGAACGAAAGTACGAAAACGAGGTCGATTATTGAACTCCCGAAAATGACTGACAACGCGGCACAAATGAGTCTATGTCGTAAAATTTAACGTGACACCCGACACCCGCTGATAGTGACAATGGCGAAAGAAAGTGCCCATAAAGAGAATTGATGAACGCCCCCCGACGTAATGTCGCGCTGATGTCGCTCTGTGTGCTATGCCTTATATTGATTCCGAATCGACTATTAGATGGCCTGTCTGTGTCGTAAGTAATGAAGATACGATTGTTGTTGATAAGACTCGTAATGAGATGTTGTATTTTCTACGACTGAGAATTGGAAAAGACGACAGAAAATAGAAGTATCATTTTTCGCTCTGTCTTGTTTTTGTGACGGAGTAGTTATTTGTTGGTAGTTGGTAATTAAGGCTTGTAGCTTAGTAATAAATAATTAGTTGGATAACTGAAGTAGGTACTAAATGTTATAAAAACAATATTCTTTCTTTTGTCAGCTACTTTTGACAGTGTTTTTTTTTTGTGTCTAATTGGCAATTACGGTCACAAAGTTTCAAATAACATTTATTTATAACATTGATCGAAAAGTTAAGAAATTCAAGCCCAATTATGTTCACAGTTTAAAAAAGTATATTCGGCCAGTTTTTCCCAATTAAAAAAAGGTCTTCGAATGAAACCCTATAGTACATTTAACTCAATGACCCTAATCAAATTATTCCAAAACTCTTAACCTACTCCATTACAAACTACAGTCCATACCAAAACTGGATACTAGAGTATCTAACGACCTGCATGTTTTTAGTACGAAGCTGTACGTTACAATAGAGAGGAGAATATACCGTGCAGAACATAATTTATTCATATTATCTACGTACGTAGTGAAACGTTAGCTTAAAGCAAGTTTGTTCAGTGTTGAGTCACAGTATAAATAAATAACAGTATTATCTTTTCATAGAAATGGTCACAACGACGCGCATCGAAATCTCAGTGTATAAAAGCACGCAAAAGTCTCGAGTGCGCGGCAGTTTCTCATGGACGCGGAAGGTTTATCTACCGAGCGGCCGTAGGTAATTATTTCAAAGCCACTGCCGAGACACAATACTGTTACTTTGTTTTACTGTGCTTAACTTCTAGAACATTATTATGAGCGCTTATCATAACAAAACAGTAACTTTGGAGACGACAATATGGCGGAATGGTGAGGTATTTTAAATACTTTGATGTTGTTTTTATTATAACGTGTTTACAAAGTTTTGTCAACTAATTAGCCAATTTGGGACTATAAAAGAGTCGTCACAGTGAATCAGTACCCTGGGCAGTCAGTTTCGATACCAAACTTGTTAATTGGTTCATCGTTATACCATGAGAGGAATAAAAATCATAATCATAATCATCATAATCATAATTATACACATATAAGTACATTGTCGGGTAAACGATACGATACCCACAGTTGGCCCAACACTAATTAAAAATGTATAATGTCGCAGTAAAATGGTTGAAGCCGTGATATAGTTATATCCTTAGGGATGTTTAGGGATATAGCTATATACCGTAATATAGCTATATGAAAGCGGTTCATAACTGTCTTACTATGAATATAACTGTGATACGAGCACGATCTAGTAAATGAATATAATTATAATACGAGCACGATCTAGTAATATAACTATGTATTAGGGCACTCCGAGTTCCGACCAAATGGGCGGAGTGCCAATTGGGTACTCGTGCCGTCGGTTAGTGCCGTCTAACCTAACCCCTAATTTTCTGGAAGCCTCGATCGTGCAGGCCTGGGTGTCATCACCGGACAGGCCTGCCGACATCAACGATGAGGCAGAGTGGTTCCGGGAGGCCATGTCCGCAATTTGTGACGTGGCAATGCCCCGGGTCCAGCCCGGACGTGCTAGGCGCCAGGTGTACTGGTGGTCGCCAGAGCTGACGATTCTGCGCACCGCGTGCGTTGCGGCGCGACGCCGGTACGCCAGGCACCGCAGGCTCCGTATCCGCCCTCCGGATACGGAGGCCATTCAGGCGGAGCTGTACGAGAGGTACAGAGAGGCGAAGAACGCCCTCCAAGCAGGGATCCTGCGGGCCAGGGGACTGGCTCGCGAGGAGTTTCTGGGGACTCTGGACGGGGACCCGTGGGGACGCCCATATAAGATGGTGCGGGAGAAACTCCGCCCATGGGCTCCCCCGCTGACACAGAGTCTCCGACCCGAGCTAGTGGAGGACGTGGTGAGCGCTCTGTTCCCCTCGAGAGGGGAACATCCCGCCCCGCCTATGGCTCCGCCTGCTGCGGTGCCCGATGCGGACCACACCGCCGACGACGACGACGATGCCCCAGAGGTGACCGAGGCAGAAATGAGAGTGGCGGTACGTAGGCTGAGTGCCAAGAATACCGCCCCAGGACCCGACGGCTTACCTGGGAAAGCCTGGGTCCTGGCCATGGAGGCTCTCGGGCCTCGACTAAGGGGGCTCCTTAGCGCATGCATGGAGAGGGGCCAGTTCCCACTTCGTTGGAAGACCGGGAAACTGGTCCTCATCAAGAAGCCGGGGCGCCCTGCGGACTCTCCGTCCGCTTACCGGCCCATCGTGCTGCTCGACGAGGTGGGCAAGCTCTTTGAAAGAGTAATTGAAAACCGCCTCGTCGGGCAGCTGGTGCGGGTGGGGCCGGATTTGGCGGATGGCCAGTTTGGCTTCCGCCAAGGGCGCTCTACGGTGGACGCCATCATGCGCGTGCGGGCCCTCACGACGGGGGATGCTGTGGCCCGGGGTGGGGTCGTCTTGGCGGTGTCTCTAGACATCGCCAACGCCTTCAACACCCTGCCCTGGAGTTGCATCAGGGAGGCACTCCGGTATCACCGGATGCCGACCTATGGAACCGGCGAGAGATGTCGTGCGGTGTCCCACAGGGATCGGTCCTGGGGCCATATCTGTGGGACATCGGTTACGACTGGGTGCTGCGCGCCGACCTCCCTAGCGGCGTCAGCGTAGTGTGCTACGCTGACGACACACTGGTCCTGGCGCAGGGGAGGTCGCACGAGGCGGCGGCCGAATTGGCGACACGCGGGGTTGCGACAATCGTCGACAGGATCCGGCAGTTGGGACTCGAGGTGGCACTGCACAAGTCCGAGGTCATGTGCTTTCATGGCCCTCGGAACGCGCCACCGTCGGGTTCCGGAATAACGGTAGGAGGGGTTCACATCGACGTCGAGGTGACGATGAGGTACCTGGGACTCGTCCTCGACAGTCGATGGAACTTCGTGGAGCATTTCCGACGTTTGGCTCCCAAACTGGAGCGGGCCGGGGCTGCTTTGAAGCGGCTTCTGCCCAATCTAAGGGGTCCAAACGCCTCCTGCCGGAGGCTCTACACGGGGGTCGTGCGGTCCATGGCCCTTTACGGGGCGCCGGTGTGGGCGCCAACCTTGAGGCTGCAGCCAACCCACCGGTTGCACGCGGCCCAAAGGGTCATGGCCACCCGGATAGTCCGGGGATACCGTACGATCTCCGGCGAGGCGGCGAGCCTCCTTGCCGGAACGCCGCCATGGGATCTGGAAGCGAAAGTCCTCGCCCACATCTGGGAGTGGCGCGAGGAGATGAAGCGCCGGGGTGTAACTCCGCTGCCGCGACAAATCACGGCACAGCGGACAGAGCTCCGGCAGGATCTCATGGCGGCTTGGAGAGTGCGATTGTTGCAACCTAGATCTGGGCACGCCACAATTGCGGCGATAAGTCCCCTCTTTGAGGAGTGGCTAGAGAGGCGCCACGGCGCCCTCACCTACCGCCTGACGCAGGTCCTCACCGGACACGGTAGTTTCGGGAGGTTCCTGTTTCAGATCAGGCAGGAGGAAACGCCCGGGTGTCACCACTGCGTGGATCGCCCGGAGGACACGGTGGAGCATACGGTGGAGGTCTGCCCGGCTTGGGTGGAGCACCGCCGTGTCCTCGTGCAGGCGATCGGCGGCAGTGACCTATCACGTCCGGCCCTGGTCCAGGCCATGGTGCGGAGCGAGAGGGCATGGCAGGCTGTCACCTCCTTCTGCGAAGCAGTTATGCTCGTGAAGGAGGAGGCGGGGCGCGAGAGGCAGAGACAAAGGTCTCTCCCTCGAGCCCCTAGCCGCCGCGGTAGTAGACGCCCCGGGCGTCGGGAATCGATCGCCGATTTCCGGCCACCGTAGGCGCGGGCTTGCGGACGGAGAGTGATGGGTAGCTCTCCGTCCGATCAGGACCAAGCCCGGGTCGACGGCGCGTAGTGTTCCACGCGCGCCTCAAAGAGTCGTCAGCGAAGCTGAAGGGGTCCGTTTGGGCCGATGCCTACCACTGGGGTTGCGGATAAGTCCTTAGGGGAAACCGTGGCCCTGGTCTAGGCAAGGGAAGGAACACGGGTGGGTTTTAGTCAGTAAAAGTCTGACACGCCCTTCCGCTCCGCCCAGAGCGGGAGAAGTCATTTGATGATTTCCCAACCAAAAAAAAAAAAAAACCCCTAATTTTGTAACTGAGACCAAACGCCGCGCGAGCCGAGCGAGCGAAGCGAGCGGTGCACGGTAGCGCGGCCGGCTAGCTCTACGTCGAAATTGGTCGCAGTTACAAAATTAAGGGTACTCCGTCAGTTATGAACTGCTTTCATATCACTATAATATTACGGTATATAGCTATATCCCTAGGGATTTAAGTATATCAAGGATTCAACCATCTTACTGCATATGTACTAATATTGTCAATATTCATTTATTGTCATATTTGTATTGTTGTCTCCACATCGTATATTTTTAGGTACAAAGTCATCATCACTTCATTTATTTCGTTTTTTGTTTTATAATTGTATTTTATGTTTAGTTCTCATAAGTTTTCTAGTTTATAACGTTGTCGTTTCATGGTAAATGCTGTGTATACCTATAATAGGCATACATACCAGTATTTGTATTATAGTATTGTTCAGTGTAACCTCTTTGTATGTATTGCTGTTAGTGTACCAAATAAATAAATAAATAAATAAATCACTTTCGCCAACGCTTGGAGAGCTCAAAAGGCTTGAAAGTTCAAAGTAGAGCTCGTGAAGTGAATGTCTTCACGAGTCTTCGATTTAACTTTATTCGTCTCTCGACGTTTTCCACTCGATACTAGAGGCGTCGACTAATACGAATTTAATTTTAAATGAATACGCAATAGGATTGCAGTGCCCAAAAGAAGTTTTCGTGTGGTGCTGGCCAAACAAAATAGTATAGGAATTATGTGAATTAATACAAACCGGATACGAAAGATTGATAGAAGTTGAGTTTTCATGATTTAACAAAAATAGATCGTTCTTTGAGAGTCCAAACATAATTGAATTGTTGTGCGATTCAGTTAAACTAGGGATGGTAAAAACTAATGGAAATAAACCGTGTTTATTTTGTTGATGAATGTCAAAATAAGTGAAATGTCAGATTTTTTATATTGTATTATGTAACGATTTCCTTCTTTAAAATCTTAACTGATTAAATACTCAATCGACGTAATTCATTCAATCAATCAATCAATCAATCTGCCTAGCCTGCTCCCAACTATGTTGGGGTCGGCTTCCAGTCTAACCGGATGCAGCTGAATACCAATATTTTACATGGAGCGACTCCTATCTGACCTCCACAACCCAGGCAAAACGATACCCCTTGGTAAGACTGGTGTCTGACTTTTGGACTTCTGACGACTCGTAACGACTGTCAAAAATTCACGAATGACACCATTGACTTAAATGTACATTTAAATTTAACTCAATGAATGACACCCGGGACCAACGGCTTAAGTAACATGCTTTCCGAGGCACGTCTCGGTATGTAAAAATGGTCACCCATCCACTGACAAACCCCGGCGAGCTTAATGCTGATGGATCGACCCGTGCGGCTGTTATTACTCAGCCACGAGCTCCTCGACGAGTAATTCATTATTACGTTTTAAAAGCTCCTTTCCAACGTTAAACGTCGGTATGCACATTCAATTCGCGTCATTTCCCCGGACATTAATTTCGGAAAACGTAATTACACACACCGAGTGAACAAGCGTAAAGTAAGATAACACGTGACTGATGGCCACCGTAATTATAAATCATTATTCAACATCTACGGCCTAATAACAGGCACGCAGAACAGTAACGCGGCGACTAACCTATATCACCGATGTATTTCTATACCAAGCATTAATTAACCTCTTACAAGGGCCGGATATGTTGTACGGAGCATGTATCGACATGGCCCGTTGGCCCAGATGGTGCATAATCAGAATCCAAATCCGTATAGAGCAGGACGCTGGGCACCGGGGCATGGTCGTCCCGTGCCCGTAACAAACCGGGCGCCCATCTGAGGCATTTGCATAGAAATTAGCCGACCAACCAACCGACCGACCGACATTTCACACAGAATAAATAACCCAGCCACGCTACATCTTTACAGAGTGCGCTAATGAAACGTTTGAGCAAATCCTACTTTGTTTCAAAGCTCGTTTCAGTTTCGCTTTTGTCTAAATTTTTTACTCGCGCCGACGAAAAAGTAAGTACTACATAAATGGGCAAAAACTGAGAAAAAAATGTTGTTACGCGAAAATATATGCCTAGCTTGATAGAACGACGAAAAAAAGTTTTTATGTGTTAACGTAAGGCTCGTGTTTCTTCTCGGTTTTACATAGTTTTAAAGAAATAACAAAGTAATGCCGTAGAATCTTTTAGTATTGTTTTACGTCGCAGTTAAACGGGTTGGCTGACAGTCAGTTAATTTATTAATGCACGATCGATAGTATCGCTCAATTCCTATGCATTTTAGACGAGACGAAGAACAGTGAAGGCAATTACTAGGGCAACCTTTTAGACATCAATAATGACTGATGAAAAATACTGAAGGAGTTAACTGCACAGGTGGATTGCTGACTTGAAGTAAGTGGATCAGAATGGGCACAGTTATACAATATGCAGCTGCTAGTTAAATTTTCCAGACGAATTTTCTTTTTGCTCGATGCTGACTTGTTCACCGGGCAACATAAAATATTTATACGTTTTTCTGTGTAAATTCTTTATTGTTTCATATTATTTTCGGTCAATTCAAAAGCTATGCAAGGTTGGTCGATCAGCAATAAATATTTGCGATTGGTTATCGATGCTGTAAACAACAAAGAACCGAGCGATACATTCAAATATTTTATACATTTCGTGTTTTATCGTTAGGTAAGTAATGTTGAATGAGATTATGTAATAAAGTCGTCGCTCTCACACAAAGGGTGTATAAAAACAGTATTATTGTCATCGTGAGTGCGAACGGCAATATATGTAGGTATGTAGTAATGAAATATGCATGTTGCAGAAAATCATTGTTCGTATAGGGTTTTCATGGCGTGTAATTCTTGGAAAATGTAGTAAAATATGATGTGTCTTTCAAAGATAGCACGAACAACATAATATTGCAGACATAAAGATATTCCTCTCACACTATGATGGCAATGGCCTGAATATTTCCTTTTTACATCTAAGCGGAATATAATACAGTTCGCGGAAAGGATAACTGAATCTTATTTTGGTTAGTAGCAGTCGGAAAGCAGTTTATAGCGATACCTAGCCAAAAAGTCTTCCTGGAAAAGCTCTTACTTTTGATTTATCCTAGAATTTTTTTATTATAATTGTTATACTATCCTCAGTATATAATAATTTCAGCCAAAAGACATCCACTGCTGAACATAGGCCTCCTCCAATGACTATATAGCCTCTCTTTGGCATCCCCCAAGCAACGCCACTTCGACCGTTTCGATATTTTAAAGACGTATTTTTTTTTAGTTTGTTTGTAAGTTTGTATGTAGGGCGTAATCTCCGAAAATACCAGTCAGATTTGAAAAATTGTTTTTGCCCAATACTTGAGGAAGGTTATAGGCTCGTGGAAGAAGTCGCCGGCAGAAGCTAGTATCAAATTAAATTGAAAATGAGTACCTACGTTATACCAGACCTCACTATTTACCTACCAGAAAATGAGTAGGTACCTACGTTATACCAGACCTCACTATTTACTTACCAGAAAACTTCTCTTCCCTTCTACGAAACTAATTCATACTCAAACCAAACTTTTGCTCTTACTTAAAGTCTTTCTCACCTTAGCTTAGTTTAGATTTAGAATTTACCTATGGCAGTGTATAGAGTGCCACCAGTGGCACTCTATCCCTATCGGATAAAGTGCCACTACAGGCACCCTAGTAACACCGCCTCGGCCCGGCCAAAGTGCCGCAAGCATTGGATTGTCATTGTCACTGTCACTAAGTCACGTCACTTGGTATTTTGTTTGATTGTCGAGGTTAGATCGCTGTAAAACACCACATTCCCAAAACATTATATTCTCTTGTGCCTAAACGGAGCCTGGCACTTCGCCGGCCGCTACCGCGGCACCGCACGCTACGCTCGCTCGGCTCGTGCGTTGTGTGGTCACAGTTCTAACCTAACCTAACCTAAATAACAAGTGACAGTGACAATGCAACGCACGGCCCTAGCCGGGCCGAGGCAGCGACACTAGAGTGCCACAAAAATACTCGCGGCACTCTATACACTTCGTTTATATAATCAAAATCAAAGTCTGTTGTTCAACCTAGGCTGGGAACATTGAGGTTAAGGGACTTGTCACTCTGGATGCGTTCTGCGTCCTACGGTCCAGTTAAATCGAACATAACATAAATGTTCAAGTAGACTACTAGAGCAGCTATTACTAAAGAATATCTGGTCGACCGACCTCTGCTCGGGTGAAAATATGTATAAACATATCGCCCAGGTACACCTACGTTTTATCAGATTTCCGAGGCTGTGAAAATAAAGAAAACGATTTTTCCTAGATATGAGACCTAGCTAGATCGATTTTTCACCCCCGTAAACCCCTAAATTGCAACTTTCATCGAAATCGTTGGAGCCGTTTCCGAGATTCAGATTATATATAATATACATATACAAGAATTGCTCGTTTAACCTCTCTGCTCGACAAGATTTTGACACGTGACACATCAGCTGGCTCGACGGGGTGTTGCGAATTACGTCATGAAATTCAGGAATTTACATCAATTTTCAGCATTCGATTTTATTGAGAAAAATATGGTACCGCGCCTATTTTATACCATAAGTTTGTGGCAAATATCTTTAATTATATGTTGAGGTCAGTCAAACCGCGTCAGTACACTGCGAAAGTTGTATAGAATAGGTATTACTACACCTATCCAAAAGGTAGACTATTTAAATTCACTGAAAATAATGTACCTAAACAACTTTCTCTCTTGCTGAAAATATGAAAAAGGAAAAATAAATATATTAGCATTCTCTCTACATTCTTACTTTTACCACATTCCATACATAAACTACATAAAAAACACGATCAAAACTTGATAAAAAATACAAAAAATTATGTTGCAACGTGACACTTCTTAGTGCTGACCGTCTACCCAATTTTCTTATTTCGATTCAAAAGTTGCATTCAGCTTAATCGATACTCGCAATAAAATCGAACATGAAAAAAGTGGTAGAAACTGAATAAAAACTCTTTGGTATATTTCCGATGAACAATTATTTACTTTTGATATTATAATTTTATTAGTACCTACTTAAGAGGGTGCATCCTAAAAGTTGGCAACGTCGTAAATATCTGTCAAATAGTTACCAGTTTTGATTAATTTGGAAATAATACTGTATGGAAATAAGAAATGTGGCTAACTAACTAACTAGAATATTAATAATGAATTGCAATTATAACATTGAATTTGATGTTGTACCCGTTTTAGGTGTAAAAAAGACATTTGGGAAGTTTCCAAATACTTTTTTTACATCTAAAACTAACTATTCGGTATTACGATATTAATTGTTGCATTTCTTAATCAATATTCTAGTTCGCTAGTTAGCCACATTTTTTATTTCCGTACAGAAATATTATCAAATTAATCAAAACAGCGAAATATTTGACATCTATTTGCGACGTTGCCAACTTTCAGAATAAACCCTCTGTGTGGATAGAGGAGTAACTTTTTAGGGTACCGTACGTACGACTGAAACAATGGAACTTATAGTATCACTCGTGTGTCGGACTGTCGGTCGGTCACAGCCACTTTGCTCTGAATCTCGGAAGTGTAACGTAAATAAATGAATTATTTTGAATATGGGGTCACTTTTGGGGGCAAATAAAAAAATTGAAAAATAAAAAGTTTGGCTGACTATACCGTGTGGCATATCAAATGAAGGGGCTTGATGTGAGGGTCTCAAAAATTTATTTTTAATTATTCTATACCTATTATTTTTGGAACGAAGTTCTCTAACGCGGCTTGCGCGGTAGGAGTAGGTAAAGTGGCAGAATTTGTCACGCGAAAAAGTGTTCATACTTGCCACTGTTTTCTTCTAATTTGATAGAGAGAGAGAGAGAGAAAGTGTGATTTGGTCAAAATGTAAAACTAAGATGGCGGCTGCGATTTTTTTTTAATTTTTCATCGTTTGCTTCGTTTTCCCGGTTTTCGAAGCTGGAAGAACCGATAGTGTCGTTAAAATGTAAATCCATTATCACGGCTGCGAAAATTATAAATTTTTCATCATTGGTATCGTTTTCATAGTTTTCAAGGGTGCTAAAGTCGATAGTGAGGTCAAAATGCAAATCCAAGATGGCGGCTGCGAAAACTTTGTTTTTGTTTTAAATCATACGTGAGAAGGAATTTCGTTCCTGACCCCCCGATCGGGGCCGTCAGGACCGTCCCCTGACCGCACACGTTTATTTTTTTTATGTGTAGAAGAAAAGAGACCATTCCCCCCACTTAGCTCCGAATCAATTGAAACCAAAAATTTTGAAAAAATAGAGAAAATAGTTACTTGATTCCTGGAATATATATGAACAACATGTTTTTCAAGTAAAATGCTAAGTTTGATTTTGGGATAAATTATTGGTATAAAACATGATAAATTTATGATGAGAACCCTCTCCACGCGAGTTCAACTCGCACTTGTTCGTTGTTTTAATAAGTTCATAGTGGAATTATTTTTTTATCACATCTATTCAAAAAGACGTAGTTTAATCCTCGTAAACAGGGACCAAAATAGCGTTTTAATCCCTAGGGACTAAAAGTGATTTGAATTTGGAATGTGGAAATTGTTAGTAAAAGTTCTATTCACCAAAGAGATCGATCACGATCATTGTATGAATAAGTAACAGGCTGGCAAGAGAGAAAGTGTGAATTTGATCAAAATTAAAATCCAAGATGGCAGATTCGTTTTTTTTTTTTCATAGTTTTTAACTGTGGTAAAGCCGGTAGTGAGGTCAAAATTTAAATCCAAGATGGCGGATGCGAAAATTTTCAAATTTTTCGTCATGGGTATCGTTTTCGTAGTTTTTGACGGTGGTAAAGCCGATAGTGAGGTCAATATGTAAATCCAAGATGGCGGACGCGAAAGTTTTCAAATTTTTCGTCATGGGTATCGTTTTCATAGTTTTCGAGGGTAATAAAGCCGCTAGTGAAGTCAAAATTTAAATCCAAGATGGCGGATGCGAACATTTTCAAATTTTTCGTCATGGGTATCGTTTTCGTAGTTTTTGACGGTGGTAAAGCCGATAGTGAGGTCAAAATTTAAATCCAAGATGGTGGATGCGAAAATTTAAAAAAAAATCGTCATGGGTATCGTTTTCATAGTTTTCGAGGGTGGTAAACCCGATAGTGAGGTCAAAATGTGAATCCAACATGGCGACTGCGATTTTTTTATTTTCATAATTTTTTTATTTTGTGTAAATCAGTGAGTAGGAAATTTGTTCCTGATGGGGGTCGGACCGCACACGTTTGTTTTCTCATAGAGGGTGATAAAAAGTAGAGTGTTCACCTCGGGAGCAACACTATTTTAAGCTCGAGTGATGTACTTTGAATTCCTCGCTGCGCTCAGGATTCTACTTTAGAATCCTTCGCTCCGCTTTGGATTCAAAGAAACACTCTCGCCTTAAAAATAGTTGTTTGCTCCCTTAGTAAACAATCTACTATTAATTAAAAAACTTCAAAAAGTAGGAGGTTCGTAATTCATTTCATACAGCCTCTGCCAAATATGAACGGAATTGATGTTTTTAGGGACTCCGTAGTCGTAAAGGATTCCTTATAACTTCGTCATTCCCGTCTGTCTATGTGCTTGTCGGTCTGCCATGTCTAAATCTAGATTTTAACCAATTTGCACGGTCCAGTCTTCCTTACACTGGGACAACGCCGGCGTTTTCGCAGGGCGTTCGTGCAGAACTCGATTGCGGGACGAAGTAGGCACTGTTTAGGTCCCAAGTTGCCGCTCTGCAGTTTGGAATATAATTTTAATACGGGTGTGATACGGATAATATTCGTATACAACCGCAGAATTAACTTTGTTTTTCATAGCTTTTTCGAGAAATACAAACTTATTTTTGCAGTCGATAAAATTGATGCTGTGCAATGTGCTTAAATATTCATCCCAACTATGGAACCCTTCACTGTGCGTGGTCCGACATACACTAAACCAGTTTTTTACGTTGGTAAACTAGCTTCAACTAACGAAAAATATTAACGTCATTAATTAGAAGTGTTTGCGGAATACCTTCCCATCATATACCTACAATTAATTTATCATCATTCCCAAACAAAATTTTGTTAAGCCTAAAAAATGTATACTGGGCATTCTGTAGCAAACTATCAGAAAATATCAAAAATAAAATCCACATCCAATAAATTAAAATAATTTTAAGCAGCGAGTGCATTCTGAATTCAAATAAAGAAACAATTCGGCGCGAAATAAAAAAATGACGTACCTATTCCGGTCATTTAGTGTCCTGCCTGTTGACTCGGTTTCAATATTATAATGTACGAAAAACGATTAAAATGACATTAGAAAAGTATTAATCATTATTTTTAGCAATGTTTTTTGTATTTAATACTTAAAACAATTTTATTTCAATTTTCATGTATCGATTTCTGACATTCGACATATATTAATATCGAGTCGATCGAAAAAAATCGTTTGGCATAATCGCTATCGCACATCATTACAATAAAAAAAACATTATTAGTCGGAGATTTTGAACACAAATTGAGTAGTGGTAATGAATATTACGTGTTATTAGACCTGTGTTCGTATATTACGTTAAGATCTAGGCATTTTCTAGTTGTTTATAATATTTAAAATAATATTTGTCACATTTTATATCGTATCTACATATTTAAGTGTGATATTTGTGAAAAGTAAAAATGTTAACACGCACGATTGGCGCGAAACTTCGACTTTGGATATCAAAAATCTTCATTACCACTACTTATTTAACGTGAACAATGGATGAATTCGTCAAATAATTAAATGACGTATTATTCACTGCCCCTGTGGTGGAGTTTGAATGTTCGAAATCCCCAATTTTCATGTTTTTTAGCCTCGACTACCACTGTCATCAAAATGGCGATTATCACATTTACGGGCTTACATTTTATTAAGGTAAATTAATTAACTTGCACGTTAAATATGAATGATGATATGGCGTTGTCATATAAGTTTTTTATCCAACTCTCTTAATTAATGCACATTCATAAGATTAGATGGGTAGCATAATAAATATTTTCATAATTAAATTAGGATGTCGTATGTCATCATGTTGGGGTCCAATTGGATCCGCTACCGAGCCGGCGGAGGTCTTCGTGTTCGGGTCCAATTGGGGGCGCTTCCGAACTATACGGTTAAAGGTATTAGATGTGTCCCGCGGATACCAAATGTGACAACCGCGGTGTATGCGCAGAGTCCGCGCCACCACTGAAGTTCGGCGGAAAATTGTGGAACTACATTTAAAAAATGCAAATTGATGCAATGATATAGACACTAGCGCCGCGTCTATCGGACTTGAGTGGTGGCGCGGATTCTATTCAGGTTGACAGACTGCGACGTTTACAGTCGCGGACAACATAATGTTACGCAAAAATTTTGTTCGCGGTGTCTGCTCTAGTTTACATTGAACCTCAATGGCTGGGAATCAGTGCTTTCTGAACATCAAAATTATATACGACCCTCCCTCAAAATGCCCGCCCTTCACCACCCACCCACTTTACGTACATCCATTCTACATAGTTCCACTTTAACCTATATTACACCTACCAAGTAGCACAATAAACCTCCTTACATAACGCATAAAATGAACACTCGTGCTATCCCTATAACTGCAATGGTGTTACAAACTGTTTCGCCGCCATGACAGTTTCAAAACAAAGGTTTTTATGTCCACAGCCTTGATTACGTCCGGAGTTAAAACATCCTTTAGATGGATGTGACGCTGCATATTGTGATAAATGTGTCAATGCCGGTTAGTGCCTTTTGTTAATGATGGTGTGTATCTAGGCTTTGTGTGAGCAATCATTTGGTAGGAACGGTACGCATGTGTGAATGTTTTGATTGGTTTGTCCTCAGTGTTTGAAGACTGAAACAGTTTCTGATCTATGAATAACTTGTGTCGCTGAGCTGAGGCCCTTTTGTTATTGTAAGCATTGTTTTCTGTTTTTTTATAGTTTTAAAGTGTTCGTATGATTTTTTTATAAATTTAATTAACTTTGCTTGGGCACTTTTTGAGTTAGCTTCAATAATACGTATTTTTCCCACTTACGTCTTGAGGGGAGATGTTATAATAAGTTCCTGTCATTGCTGTTTACATAGCAGGTAGTAAACTACAAAAAAGTGAAAATAAAAACTTTTTGCAAAAAAAAAAAAAACCATCGACTTCCAAAAAAGACACTTCAAAGTCAAGAATAACTTTAATTTCGGAAGTCGGTGGCAAAAAACGAAAATCAAAACCAAAGACACCGACGCAACGTCCGAAATTAAAGTTATTTTTCACTCTGCGTTGTTTTTTTTTGTAAAAACGTTTTTGTTTTTGCAGTAGATAATGTCAATAAATGCGTTTTACTTTCTGTCTGTTAAAATTTGTGTGAATATTGGTTGATTAGGAATAGTTAACGTCGTAATTACTCTACCAGCTTATTTGGTATTTAATATGTACGTATCGAAATCGAAACTTACAAGGCGGAGGTGCATTTAACGTATGAGCTGATTCCTACAATGCCATACAGTGGATGTGCTGCTATCTCCTTCCTAAACAGCATGACTTTTGTGACATAATGTCATTAAAACACCCGTAAACAAATACAAATGCAGTTACAATAACATTGTAATGAATGAAATGCTAACTGGGTTGTCAGTTATTATGAATAGTGATTCTTATCGAACAATGTCACTTTATACATATAGCGTTGTTTACGTTGTCCGGAAATTGTAATATAGTATGTAGTTTATGTTGTTTGTACTAACAAAGTAAAATATACGAATACTGGTAGGTCCACTGTTCCTGACAGAAATGGTTTTTGTACTTATAGTTAGGTTGTGTTTTCCTTACATAAGGACCTACACCGCTGATAATAAAACCTTTAAAATTGCTTAAGGATTTTTTTGACACTTGAATGACATTGACAGGCAAAAAAAAATGTTTTTTTCGGTAGAAAGATAACACGATGAATAAAAATTAAAAAAAAACATTTCTCAACTCATACTTCAAGTAAAAACACAACCAGCTGTCGTTGACATAATCCGACTCCGTATCAAAGTTGCGACAAACAAAGGCGCGACAAATGCTAGGGCGACAGTACGAAAGGTCGACCATCAGCGGTGCGACAGAACATCAGCTCGACCAACGTTAGCGCGACAGATTGTTTTCACGACAAACGATGGCACGACGAAACTTTTGATCGACGAACGTTATTGGGACTGATTGTTTTCACGACCATCGATGGGACGAAGAAACTTTTGATCGACGAACGATAGCGCGACACAATTTTCGCTCGACAAACTAAAAAATAAAATAAAAAAAATAAAATAAAAATCATTTAATTCAGACAATTTTTGTCCATATTTGTTAGTAACGATTCAATTTTCTTAAAACTATGTTAGTAATGACGAGATCAATTAATACATTTAGATTAAATTAAATAATTAAAAATGAATTAAAATTAAACAAAGACTAAAAATTATTAATTGAAATTGAAAATAAAATTGAAATAAATACTTGAAAATTAACGAAAATAAAAATTTAAATAAATAATTGAAAATAAATTAAAATAAAATTTAACAAAAATTAACTAAATTAAAATACAAAAATGTATCAGGCAACATGCAGCCTGATGAGCCTAAAGCACGACAAACATTCCTATAATATTTTGTTGCTAATAGCAGGTAAGAAAAAAAAATGTAAAGTCGTGGGCCCAGTGCGGGTTGAAAGATGTCACATTTCTTCGAATTTTTGGAGTTCCCTCACGATGTTTTCCTTCACCGTTTTGAGAGCAGTGGTGGCGAAATAATTCACACCTACACTTACACTCGTCATTTGACCTACAACTCGTAAGTCGCCATTACCACTGGGCCACCCAAAAATATATTAAGTAAGTAAATCGTTTTTATTCTGTCGAATTTTAATATCGATATCGATACCCATCACGTCTGCGGAGTTTCGCTAGGTAATTTAATTTGACCCTGTATTGGAAAAACAAGATTGTGGCGTTAGTCCCTTTTCATTTGGACCATCATCATTCATTTATCATGTGTGTTAGTTTTATTGCCGTAATAAGCAATAGGCTACGGGTATTATTTTTCTGCCATCTGCCATCTGCCTGCATAGCCTAACTATGTTGGGGTCGTCTTCCAGTTAATCCGCTTGACCGTTACAGTGGACATCAGGTGGGCATAACAATTAAAATTCTATTGTGTCTCGTTTATGAATGCTGAGGGTTTAACTGGATGCACTATAAACCAGCATTTTACATAGACCGACTGGTTATGCCTATCCTTCCCTCTCTCTGTCCCTCTCTGCTCTGTCTGCCTCATCATCATCATCATCATCATCATATCAGCCGAAAGACGTCCACTGCTGGACATAGGCCTCCCCCAAGCACCGCCACTTCGACCGATTCTGTGCTTCCTGCATTCAGCGGATTCACCTTGTGGCACTTGTGGGGAGGCCTTCCAACGCTTCGTTTTCCGGTACGCGGTCGCTACTCCAGAACCTTTCGGCCCCATCGGCCATCTGTTCTCTGTTTGCCTGTCTACATTTAATAGAAAATAATTGTTCACACGGTTAAATTGAATCAAAAACGTTTTAAAAATTGAACAAGCAATCACTTAGGTTGTACCTTTTACTTACACAAATGTATTTGGTTAGAAAATCAACTTTTGCTCAATTAAAGAATTATTATATATGCTAAAGGCATGCCCCTTTAGCATATATATAATTCTTTCATATTTCGCGTGTGTTCGTACATTTACATCAGAAAAGTGTTATTACGCAAATTCAGTTGACTTTAAAAAAGCTTGCTCTGAAGAAAAGGTGCTCGTATCATAAATTCTTTTGCCTCCAAGCGTGCCGAATATTTAAAAAATGGTTTTTGTTTATAAACGACTTACGTGCATATTTCTCTTGATAAAATATTTTATATTAATATCTAGATTTGAGGTTGAAAGCGAAGCGACCTAGTGAAGGTGACTGGGGAATAAAATGGTGAACTGTAGACTGTAGACAATAGTTAGGGCATTCTGAAATATTGAAAGAACGATATTTTTGGTAAGATTGTTATTTTATCTGTGGTGTTATTTATTGGTACCTATACTCTATTTGAAATAAGATTAGATATTTAACTAAACCTTTTTTACAGTCCGTTCAACCGATTTTGAGTTCTATTGCGTTGGTGGCATGACAAATGGCAGCTGCAGTTGACAGTTGGTATTGTAACCACTTTTTGCTTTTAATGCCACCCTTATACCTACGGTATAGAAGTCAGAATCGGTTGAACGAACTGTAAAAAGGTTTGTTTAAATGTCTAATCTTATTTCGAATCGAGTGTAGTACAGTGCGTTCATTATAACTTGTCCCGTGACGCGATTGGTGACACTGTTCTGTCAGTCGCCATTTTGAACTCTATTAGTATTGAAACTAAGCTTGACAAGCAATGGTGCCAACATGACGGTAAGGGACAAGTTACCTATAGTGTACGGTCTGTACTCCTGATGGCATCAACTAAACTGCAGTACATAAAATGGTAGGTGAAAATTGGAAAAACGTCAAATAGGTTGCACTAAAACTTGCGTTGTGTTATGCCATCTGACAGTAGATCCATCACCGACACCGCCTCTGCTGGAACTTTAATCTCATGTTTTAATTCCAATCGACAGTTAGATATCTTCTAGAAAATATAAGAATGATTAGAAAGAATCAAGACTAAATGTTTTTATTACTTTTTATTTACGCAATATTTTCCGTTTTCTTTCAGTAAAATACACTGCATTAATAGAGACTTACATAGCTATTAGTATTTCGGTGATACACTATATTTTATGAATTATGATTATGTATTCGTTGTGTAAACTAGTGTGTGTGGCAAAATAAGTAGTTAAAATAATAACTAGTCCTGCTGAATTCGTCATGTTTACATAATTCTCCAGTACCAATTTCAAATTACATTTTAACTGCCGTTTAGTCTACATTGTGTGTAATTATGAACTTTGTCAAGCATATAAATAACACCAATGTAGGTGTGTACTATGCGAGCCAACTAAGAATGCGCCTGTCAAGACGCCATTTTGTTGCCATTTTGACAGTTTGCAGTACCATATCTGTCAGGAAAGTACTGCTATCGTGTGAAGTTGGCAACAAGCGCGATCCTATTCTTAGTTGGCTCGCATAGTACTGTAGGCTGTAGCGCTTGAAAAGCGCTAGCTTGTAGAGCAATATTATGTCGGGGCGTGGAATAATAGATGATCAATTTATATTATATTTATTTATTTAATATTTTGTCATCTTATCTCAGAGAAACGTGCACTCTTCTACGCGTCTATTTATTCGTTGTTTTTCATAAACAAAAATCTATTCGTTTTCATTTAAAATGAATTCCAAATTCGCTTGAATGATCGAATGCAACCATAGTTGTTTTTTATCAGACTGTACGACATAAGGTCGCCTTTTGCATGTAACCTTTGCTGTACGTCTTATTTACATAACCAAATATAGCTGGAGAGCTATTAGACATTTTTGGGTATGTATTTGAGGCACGCTGAAAACTTGTTCAATACTTCTCCTATTATACTTAAGTACAGAACCGCAGACCTGGCTGAAGGATAGTCGGTTAAAACTTGAATATGAAACGATTCATTAGAGTCACTATTTTGTTATTTTTGAGTTAGTAAATGCTCAAGATCACAGCAAATCACCAACAACGCGCCATCTTGTTTTGGCAAATTGAGATTGACATTAGTATAGCATTGCCATTAAAAAAAAAGCAAATAATTCGAGTGTCTACCTTCGTTTGCTAGACTCTAGCTATACCTATTTCGGACATTTTCGGAGTCCCTTCCCTATCTTATCTTCAACCTTCCAATCGTAGGTGTAAATGCCAATAGAATTAAGTACCTACATTAATTCATAGAACGGTTCTTATATTATTCTCTATAGGCCTCCGGGTGACTAGTACTTAATAAATTAGAGCTAACATGCCTCGCTTAAGAGGAAAATAGCTGAACGATCACATATCACCGCCCACTCAAAGCTGAGCCGTAAATCAATAGAACTGAATGGCTTCAATGCATAAAGCTATTAATGATTGTACGTTCCATGGTCTTTAACACATTTTGCCTGTCACAGTCTATAATAACTCTTCAAGAAAAATTGTCGCACTGGGTGAACTGTAAAAAGTATAGAACGATTTTTCTAGGCTGTGGCATTGAATAGAGTATTGATTCACAGTGTGTGGACGTAAATGCGAAGCTTCAGACCCAATACGTGTTCAGAACCCCTTGTATGCTAAACAAATGTTATATTTATGCACCTCCGTAATCGGAAAATCGTCAATCAAAAGATAGTTGTTTTGATAAGTAATGTTATTTGTATGTTTATTTAGTGCATGTAAAGTTTTGTCAGGATAACTTTAACTGGGTTTGCGTGTTCGATATCAATGCCTCAAGCGCTTTGGCATAAAATTAAAACGCATGTATCAAATAATAAATATACAGGCGGTTGTTTCTTAGCAAGATTACTACGTAATTGGTTTATGTGCAGTTTTAATTATGGAGGTAATTTTATTTTAATTGTATCAAGTAATAGAATGTATGCAATTTGTATTGCAATTACAAAAAGTTGATTACTTTGGAATGACAATTAAAACTCGTGTAGGTCTTGTAAGTTCACAGATTCCAGATTACAGCCGCTAAAGTTGATGATGTTACATGAGTAATTTATTGAATGCAACATAAATTAACATTGACTCGTCGAATAACTCGTCGGAAGACTGGTTGTCCGACTTTCGGGCTTCTGACGACCCGTAATGACTGTCAAAGATTCACGACCCGGGACCAACGGCTTACCGTGCTTTCCGAGACACGGACGAGTCTCGGATGATCACCCATAAAAATAAAAATAAAATTATTCAAACTAGGCTGAGAATCAGCACTTTTCGAACGTCAACATTACATAAGACAGTCCCCCGAAACGCCCACCCTTCACTTCATCCACGGGCCAACCCCGGCAAGCGTAACTTAACCTGATGAATCGACCTGTGCGGCTGTTATTACATAGACACGAGCTTTCGCTTAAAGTTGATAATGTTGTATGAGTAATGTATTTTAAGCAATTTAAATTAGGTAGTCAAATCCACCCTGTATACAGTTTCAGCGCGTGTACAATTGTACATGAGTGTTTAGACGCGCGGTAATGCAATGCCGACTGGGCCCTTAAACGCCAATAAAATACAAGCGCCCGTATTTATTTAGCGTTCACATAAAATATTTTATTACAAAGTCCAAACGAAACGATCGACAAGACACCACTTCTGTAGCTCTTGTTTTCGTGGGGTACACGCGTCGAGATTTTATCGATATTGTCATATCGCATGTATATGTATACGAGCACATTGCCGATACACATCGCAATATGTACAAGAGCCCTTATACTTTATAGTCCACAGCACCCGTCTGGGGTTAACAAAAGGCTAAAATGAAGGTTAGAGCACCGAAGGTCGCACGCACCATTTATCTTTTGTCATTTTCATTGAATTTTTAATCGTAAGGGTTATTCAAATTACTTAAGTGTTCGATAATAGGTTTTTTGTCCCCATCACTTACGATTTATTTCTCGTGTGCCGTAATTTACCTCAATTCCATTCGACCGTCTCAAGTTAATAGACCGTAACTTATACAATTTCTATAATAACGATGATTTAATTATAGATAGTTGAAGATAAATACATTTTGAAATACTGTCCTTATCGCAGAGTTATTTCACTAGTGTCTACAACGATTGTGTACTCGATTTGAAAGTTAATTAAACTGAAATATTTGATAGCACTTATAAAATGAAATAAAACAAACTTGAACAGCGAGGGACCAAGAATACAGAACATTTTAGTGTTGCATGTAATTGTGCCACCCAACTTCGTAGTGCGAATAAATTTAACGTTGGTGACGTGTTTCATCAAATATTTGTGCGTGTGGTCCAACATGGGCGATCTAATCACGTCGCACACAAAAAAATACTTCCATAATTACTGTAATCAGTGATAATTGTATCCCTCAGGGCAAGGTGACGTATGAAAAACAATGGTTCATTGTCGAACCGTCCGTCTCTGGAGTAATTGTTTAAACTGTCTCATTAAGCAGGCGTCCCGACTGGCATACTATAGTTTTTTGTTTTCACTCATTAATTATATTGCCTTCTGTATATTGCCTCATTTAAATTCAGTGCTTTCTTCCACTTTGTGCTGTCGGCAAAAACTGTATCGATTTTTACATCGATAATTTTATTCTTGTTGTGTTTTATCTTGTAATTAATCGTGTCTTGCCACGCGAAATGTTCGTGTTATAATTCCTTTTATTATTGCAGTACAAGTTAATTTTTAACCCGGTTAATAAATTAAATGTTTCTAATTTTGTTTCTAAATGTTCATTGCCCGAATTCGGCGAAGCAAAAAGGAGGGGTTATGATTTTGACCTATGTATGTATGTATGTTCATATGTTTCCTCATAACATCTAAACTACTCATCATAATTTGACAAATGAGGTATCATTGGAAGCATCTTGATCGTCCGCTGGTTATGCTATGTGACGTCACATTAAATGAATATGGCTTTATGCCCTCTAAAGGACATAAAGACATGAACTAAAAAAAAGTGTCATGTTTGGTTACAAATAAAAGGGCTTAATTAGCACCAAAAAAAAAAACATATTATGACCCGAAAATAATATAATAAAAAAATATATAAAAACTAAATCCCAACTACGACAAAAAAGTCAACTTAAAAGGTATAAACAAGACATCATACAGATCAATAAAAAATCCGGAGTCACATGTAATCTGTGCGATTTATGCCCCTAACACGTGTGACTCCGGATTTTTTAATTGTCTGTCTGTGATGTCTTGTTTATTTGTCTGTCTGTGATGTCTTGTTTATTTGTCTGTCTGTGATGTCTTGTTTATACTTTTTTGTCATATTTGGGTTTTAGATTTTATTACTTTTGTTTTGTTTGTAATATGTAGAATAATAGTCTGTTGTACCATCTGAAGTACTAGTTAACTTAACTTGCAGAAAACACCACGCACCTTTCTAGCTTTTTCCCAACTATGTTATGGTCAGCTTCCAGTCTAACTGGATGCAGCTGAATACCAGTATTTTACATGGCGCGACTACCTATATAATAATTATATCTCCTTAACTTGCAGAAAACGTCTTTATTAATCTAGTGGACATTGTGAAACCGACCTTCTTGCCAGCCTATTAAGGTTCCCACTGCTGGGACACGGGCCTCCTCTCTGTGAGAGGGAGTGGGCCGTAATCCACCACGCGGGCCCAATGCGGGTTGGTAGATGTCACATGTCTTCGAATGTTTGGTTCTAGGACATGCCGGTTTCCTCACGATGTTTTCCTTCGTATTGAGAGCAGTGGTGATGAAATAATTTACACAAAGTAAAACACCTGCCAGGGTTCGAACCTACCGCCTCAACAAGGTGGAGGTAAACTAATATCAAGGCGTTAATGAAAAGGTTAAATCTGAGCAACCTTTACCGGAATCTAATAATAGCGCCTCTATAAATACCATTTCCAATTACTTTCAAAGCTTGTGGCTTTTTAGCGGAACCGAGGGTCGGCTGGCGCGGTTCTTTCTGCGGAATCATTGGGATACGAACGATGTTCATATTTCATAACGTTCTAGGTCAACTGGAGCGAGCTAACGATAGCGGCCGAAATAAATTGCTATTTGATTTATTTTATACCTAGGTATACTTTAGCGATGTTTGACTGCCTCGTTGGTCGCAAGCGCTGCTACTGAGCATGAGGTCCTGATTGAGGGTGTGATTTCCAGGTCGGGCAAAGTGTTTCTGGGATTTCTCAGTAGTAGCCCGGAGTCTGGATTTGTGCCCTGTTGATGACAATAGACCTATTACATGGGACTTAAACAAAACTGGTGAAATGAGGGGTACTATAGGTACACCACTGCCTTACCCTTCTGCGAAAAGTTTTTCCCAGAAGAGAGAGCTTTTACAGAAGAAGGTTGTTGTTTTGAGCCATTAAAGATTTAAGATGACACGGTGAAGAGGAGCCACTTTTAAATGAATCAGTTCGTGGTTTCATATAGGTTAGACAAATACATGTATCTACGTTCTGAAGTGTGTAGCTCCACCAGAACGTAACCTAGAATGAGAAATTTGCGAACCATTTCCATTAAAACGACTTTTACTGTTGCTCTAATAATACTATGATAATTATTACAATACTGTGTATCTTTTATATGTAAGTAAAACCATAAGACTCCTACTGCATCTCTAAGGTGCTTATCGCCAAAAAGTCCCCAACGTCGTAGAGCTATGCATAATTGATTTTGCAAACGACACCGTTAGGTGTGAACAGGAGATTATTAACATCCATCGTTCTGCTTTCCTCACCAAAGACGGTCGAATTATTTGTAAAAAATACATGTTTGAACGATGAACAAATTTATTGATTCAAAAAGGATTTTGTTTTTATACAATTACGTTATGGCAAGCACGACTACCTATCTAATTACGCAACACATTTTCGTAAACGATTCCGATTAATTTGTTTCATTTTGACAGTTCAACAACATTCATTGCGTTATTTACGTTGCTGAGCAGAATTTATTTTCGAACTTTTGAAGCAATGGATTAGAAATCTGTTTCAAAGCGATTCAGATACCGACTGATCGTGTATTACGTAATTAGGGTACAGATCGTGATAATTTTCTTTTAATAAAATCACGAAATATAATCCTAACTTAATAAATAAATGCGAAAGTGAGTTTGTTTGTTTGTTACGTTTTCATGCTAAAACGGTTGAACGCATTTGGATAAAATTTGGCATATAGGTAGACCATGACCTAGAAAAGGACATAGGATACTTTTTATCACGATATTCCCACAGAAACGAGAATTGTGCGGGGGAAACCGCGGGGCACAGCTAGTAAGTTAATAAATTATTTTCCATTTTAGGAAATTCCTAGTGAATAGTGGCTATCTGGACGCTGTAAACAGGCCCTTCAATTCAGTAAACATATCTTCCCAATTCCCTATTGTCCTCACTCAAGCACAGCTAATATTAAACGTGCGAACTGCATCTCGATAGCGGTCGATACACTTACGCCAGAATATATCAAACATTTCTGTTACATTTATTTTTGATCCGGTGAAAAATGGCAATCCGGTCACTGTAAAACAAGCCCTTAAATCCAAAAAACTCATCATTTTAATTCTCTATTGTCCTCACTCAAGCACAGCTAATATTAAACGTGTGAACCGTATCTCGAATGCGGTCGATGCACTTACCCGAGAAAATATCCAACTAATTCTGTTATATCTTAGAATAATTGATCCGTTAGAAACTAGCAATCCGGTCACTGTAAAACAAGCCCTTAAATCCAATAAACATATCTTCCTAATTCCCTATTATCCTCACTCAAGCACAGCTAATATTAAACGTGTGAACCGCATCTCGAATGCGGTCGATGCACTTACGCGAGTATATTTAAATCGTAGCTGCAATTAACGTCGGCTCTGCTCATTACACGTTCGATACCCCGTGCTAATTATACATCTATTGCAGAACCGCAACAGAGAAGATTGCGGAGCTCCTGGCTCTTAATCTATATTTCTAGGAGACGAGATTTGTGATGGATTATCTGTGGTGTTTAATGTTTGCTTTAAATATATATCACTTGAAATCTCACGAGTGTTATAAAAGACGCATCTTTATCTGTCATTAGTTCCAGTTTTTGATCGTCATTTGTTAACTTATCACGTGATGATGTTGTAAGTTAGCCAGTTGCCAAGGTTTGTGGCAGGGTTTACTGTCCAAGGTTTGGACGTGCTTCTGTGTAGTTTTTCGGGACGGCTTTTTTATTATTGTATAATATGAATTACATCAACCGGGCTCAAATCCAGATCAGAGTTTGGATTTGTGCCCGGCTGCTACTTAGAAATTCCAGGTGACAAACCAAAAAAAAAAAAAAAAGAACAAGTAGAAAAAGAAATAGAAGGAGAAGATGGAAATACACGAAATGAGAGCAAAAAAAATACTGTTTTCACCATCACTAATCTCTTTTTGAATATGAAACTTTGGTTATTACCTATTTATAAGTAAACAAAACCGACCTAGATCGAGACTGATCGGATATGCTCACCAAACTATTGCATGTCTAAATCAGATTCAAATAAATCGGAATGATAACTATCCCCTCACTAAAAGAAAAGTTAAATTGAATAGAGAAAAACAAAAGAAAAACACCATTCCCCTAATATTGGAACATGAATATCAAACTTATCACACCATATATCAACTTCGTTCTTAGCAAGCATATTCCAGGTAGCCAGTGAAAACAGCCACTAAATTATCTTCCTGGCAACATAAATCGCCAGACACTGGCATACTGGCAACAAAAGCTCTGGCATTAAATGGCTACGGTACAAAATGGCACATTAAAATGTCAAAACGCAACCGTCAGTCGGTGACGTCACGAAATAATGACGAATATAAAACAAGGGTGCGGTAAACGTGTAGGGTTGCTGAAATATTGTTAATTTTTATGACGTATGTCGTGATTTTGTGAGGATTTCAGGAGTTATTGTTGATGAATGGCTTAAGAAGGTTATTTTTAATGTTGAACTTACGTAATGATTTACCTTTTGCTCTTATTGCTTTTAACCCACAAGATAGGAAAACTGCTTGAGTTTTATAGAGTCCTCGGATCATCGGTAGAAAATTGGGTATGCTTTTGTCGTGTAGAAACTTAGCCACAAAAAGCTTGTATTTTCCACTATCATAATTGTCTCACGTTCATTAATATTCAGTGCCAGAAAAACCATCTTAGCTATTCAAATATTATGTTCGAAGTGTATAGAGTGCCGCGAGTTTCTTGTGGCACTCTAGTGTCACTGCCTCGGCCCGGCTAGGGTGCCGTGAGCGTTGCGTTGTCACTGTCACTTGTTATTTTGGTTAGGTTAGGTTAGAACTGAGACCACACAACGCACGAGCCGAGCGAGCGTAGCGAGCGGTGCCGCGGTAGCGGCCGGCGAAGTGCCAGGGTCCGTTTAGGCACAAGAGAATGTAATGTTTTGGGAATGTGGTGTTTTACAGCGATTTAACCTCGACAATCAAACAAAATACCAAGTGACGTGACTTAGTGACAGTGACAATGACAATCCAATGCTTGCGGCACTTTGGCCGGGCCGAGGCGGTGTTACTAGGGTGCCTGTAGTGGCACTTTATCCGATAGGGATAGAGTGCTTCGGTGGCACTCTATACACTGCCTATTATGTTATGTTCTTATGTTTCTTTCGAGAGGAAATAGATCAAGTAACTGTGCGTTTGCACTGGCGAAACATTCACAACAAAACATGTTTAAATTTCCTGTAAATGTTCCATACAATGTTTGACAGGAACTAGAGATTCAACATTTTTGTTGTGAATATTTCATCAGTGCAAACGCACAGTAACCCGAAAATTGCTAAACGTTAAGAAACTGCAATCAAGTCGTTTCTTTTAATTCATTTTAAATGTTGTAGTCAAAATGCTATATCTAGAAACTCGGTACCTTCTCTTTATCTGCCTTGTTCTAATTAAACTTTTTACTTTGCGAAGAACAATAAAAACTTCTAAAGTCCTTCCTTACTCATGGACTGCAGTAAAGTGCGATCCTCCGTTTAAAACTTTAAAAAAGTTTATACTTTATATGAAACCGTTTTAGAAACGTTTGGCTTGGGATCTTAGGACTCATATTTTTATCTCTTGGACATTCTGAGAACGGTCCAAAGCCGGATGCTTTGAAACTGGAACAAATCCGTTTGGCAGATTTATCTATTACTTCCTTTGAGTTTTTTCTTAGTTTCTTAAATTATGTTTGTAGGTACATATTTTGCTGGATAAAGTATCGACTGGTAATGTTTATCGAGAAATTCTAGACATAGAATTTACGATTCTACGCTCGAATAGTCTGAAGTTTAACGAGTCTATGCCTATGTCGAAAGTTAGTTTCGAAACCCCGTAGGCAGTATACACTTTTAGTCTAATGTCGCATTGCGTTCAAATAAATTTTCATTTACCCATTTGAATATTTTAACTGCGAAGCATGCAGAAATTAATTACAAACAACAATTTAATGTGCCATCGATTTTACAATAACGGCGTCAACTTGAAACTAAATAATTGAATTTGCTGTAACTCTATTTTGTAAATTGGTTCGGAACGTAAAGTTCAGTTCTTCCAACTTTGTAGTGACACCTGCACCATTTCAAAGTCCTAACTCAGATGATCAAAGAAGTACAAAGGACTTTTCCCCTTTACAACTTGCAGTCAATTGTTTCTTTCAAATAGAGAATTTATACGTCCGTTCACTAGACTATCATAGGTTAAACTCTCTTTACATTTTGATTAAATCATTAAAGGGGATTAATCGATTCGGACCCTTAAATGAGGATTATTTAAGAGTATTTAGTTTTTATTTTTTGTTGGAATATTGGCTTTTGTGTTGCGTAATGTAATTTTTTTTGCAAAGTGTAGCAAAACAAATAAAGCTTCTGCTAGTCCAGGTGAAGATGTCGCCCCGGATATCAAACCCAGAGCGAGAAAGGCAATATAATGAAACACAACATAAAAGAGGAGAAATACACGAGTATATTATATAGAAATGATTAAAAAAATATAACAAATTGAATATAATAAAATCTATTGCTGGCCTGGTTTTAGTGTACAAGTGTATATTTTGCCTAATATATAAGATGTTGGCAAAGGTGAATTGTGATGCCACTGTGAGAATACTAATATCTTTGAAAAAAATCTTTAACCTCTGTTAAAGTTTCTTCAACAAAGTCATCGTAATTTTAATAACTCAGTTGGTAGTTTTGGTACGTTTACAGGCTTTGTGATCGGATTAATGTGCTCATGTTTTTGTTTTCTTGTAATAAAAACATTGTCATAAAACGGTTATATAATTTTTATGATCGCGAAATCAACACACAAACATGATTCGTAAATAACTTGTGCTTCAGTTGTTTTTCCGACTTTTGTTTTGTTGACTGTTACTTTGATATGTATCTTGATACTTTTTCATGTGTTATTGTCTCTCGTAAAAATCTTGTATGATAGCTGTAGTATATGATTTATAGAAAGTGTTATAAAAATACAGTTGTAAGTTTCAGTTAAATATTAAAATACCTAAACACTAAATTGAAATGACAAATTTTGTATTTATTTTATTAAGCTATTGCATAGCTTCTATCGCGGGCCTTGAGCGTGGAGACCGAATCCAGAAATTCCGTAACGAAAATAACCTAACCTAATACCCCTGTTTCTTTAGTTCAGCAACTCGCCTCTAGGTGGCATTGGTTGTATTATAATTGCATAAGTTGATAAAAACAGCTATGCAATAGCTTTACCGCGGCAGTCTCCGAGTGCCACACGTCTTTTATTTAAGTACACACTATAAAATAGGACGAGAAATACAAATAAGACATAAGCATTGAGTACAAAGGTATAAGGTCAACCCAGATTAGGTAATCACTAAAAAACAGCCACGTAATCGTGTTAAAGGTGTTATGAAAAAATAAAATAAAACTTGATTTGGCTTCAAGGAATAAATCAGTACTTAATACAAACAGGACAATGAACAATGGTATTTTAACAAGTGGGATTTCCTATTGAGAAAGAAGTAGGTAATTGGAAAAACATAATATTTAGTTCCAGTTTATATATTTATAGATAAAGTTTATTTTAGATCTTGTTGGTCCAGGGGGTCTAACCTCTAAGCTCGAAGTCCAGTCGAAGTAACGGGGTGGGATTTCCTATTGAGAAAGAAGTAATTGGAAAAACTTTATAGTTCCAGTTTATATATTTATAGATAAAGTTTATTTTAGATCTTGTTGGTCCAGGGGGTCTAATCTCTAAGCTCGAAGTCCAGTCGAAGTAACGGGGTGGGATTTCCTATTGAGAAAGAAGTAATTGGAAAAACTTTATAGTTCCAGTTTATATATGTATTTATAGACAGAGTTTATTTTAGATCTTGTTGGTCCAGGGGGTCTAATCTCTAAGCTCGAAGTCCAGTCGAAGTAACGGGGTGGGATTTCCTATTGAGAAAGAAGTAATTGGAAAAACATTATAGTTCCAGTTTATATATTTATAGACAGTTTATTTTAGATCTTGTTGGTCCAGGGGGTCTAATCTCTAAGCTCGAAGTCCAGTCGAAGTAACGGGTGTTTCGTACTCCGTATCTCTTACGGACATTAGATTAGTTCGGGGCCCCAAATACGAACCAATGACAACACGATTTGACAGTTGTCCCTACTCCCGATGTGTTTATGCCTGTCCGAAAAAAATAATTTAGTACTTGTTTTGAAGGATCTACTTTCGAACGGGCCCGTATCTTCGTTGACGGACTTAAGAGAGTAGACATCCAGAATTTCGCCACTTCCACGGCGTCGTTGGTAGTAGCGCAGAGGTCACTTTGACTGCATGTTTTGGGAGACAGAGGTGGAGCATAGATTATTAGGTCTATATCCACACCTTGCTGCCATTTATAGAGCTTCACACACTTAGGCCAGCCACATACATACGGAATTCCATTTCGGAATAATGATTCGGAATTCAAATTCATACAAAAGGCTGGCCACATACAGACGGAATTCCGCTTCGGAGAAGATTCGAACGGAGAACTAATTGTACGTGTGTGAAAGTTCTTGATTTTGTATGGATTTGCTGTCTTCGAAATTCCGTATGTGGCCGGCCATATACTGCCACATCACACACATTTAACAGTCACAAAAGCGCATCGAAATCTATGAGACATGATCGTTCTTAACATACTAGTTTTGGGTTCCAAACAAACATGGCAATCCAAAAGCCTAGAGTGTATAGCTTCATTCATGATTAGACACTAAAACAAAGCGAGGACGGAGGCAGCTTTTGTAGAACAAAAAAAGTCTACGAACAATCGAATAGTCTATACTCTGTACTGAATTTGATTGGCTCGGCACATAGACACATTTGAAGTAGATTCGCAAACCAATCAATCTAACTCGTCAAAGTCTTTTTCTTCCTCTCTTGTATCGGCTCAAGTTATATGAGAACAGCAAAATACTTTAGTGAAACAATTCCTTTATTAATTTATCTCTACTAGCAATTTTGTATCATGGTTGCGTAGGTAGGTACTGCGTTTTTCAGCACTAGCATTTGTTTTTGTATCGGAGTTCCATTTTCAAACATATATCTCCTCCCTGCCTCGATTCCTAAATCAAATTGCGACTGTGTCAGTCAAGTTGTCAAAGACTAACCAATCAGAGAAGTTTTTAGCACAGGGTGTGCTAAGAGAGTAAGAAAGTGACACTTGAGCACTTTCTACATTGAAAGTACCAACTTAATCAACAACAAGAGTAGGTGACCTTCTGCCATATTTCTCGTAAACGGTAAGCCAACACCTGTGCTCAGTAATATTGTTATTTTACTGACCGTACGGATAGCAGAACAAACAAAAGGTGCACTTAGTAACGTTTGCATAATGCGTAGGTGGATATTGACGTATGAGAGCCGATGGACCTAGCCCTACAAGAACTTTAAAGGCATAAGGGACAGCAGGTATTATTGTCTCTTATGCCGTTTAAGTTCCAAGGTTCAACTTGAGGTTCTCATTCCTTGGTATACAGGTGGAATTATTATTGGTGAATTTACATTATTGTTCATATTATGATGACTCTCATGATATGCATTGATGTCTGGTTTGTATAACAGACAGAAATTGCGCTTTTGTGTTTAGCTTAAACTTTTAATAATCTTTCAGTAAGAAAGAATTCCGCACACCGTTCCAGATTATCAGTAAGTTTTTTCCACATTAAGTCAATTAAAACGAAAAAAAAAACAGACACGTTTTTGTAACATTCAAATGAAAATTGCCAAACTTCCAGAAATTACTAACAACGTTCACATTCTACCAACTTTTATGTTCACGAAGAATTCCACAAACAAACAGTTACTTGAGCATTTTTCTCACGTACCTAAGTGAATTTTTATATCTTTAATCCAGCCTGTATATCCAATACGGGTTGCTCAAACTTGATTATAAATTACAGGAATTAATGCACGCATGGCTTTGTTTACAGATACATATCTGTTTCGGTCTATTTTTTTTTTGTTTTCGCGCGAAACATTTGTGTGCGGGTGTTCGATGTAAGGGGTAGAATGCATTTGATTGTTTTTTGTTTTTATTAGCTTTTTTTTGTTCTTGAGAGGTGGTCCGGAGGATTAACAAAACTGACTTATTGTAAGTATGGGGTCTTGTTGAAGCTGCTGGTTTAGCTGGTTCTATAGCATTTAGTTGTGTATTTCTGTCATGACAGACGAAGAAGGTTCTCATAACGTCTTTAGTAATTTTGAAGATAATGCCTACATTCGTTATTTCAGTCAATGTTTGTAAAGCACAAGTAAACTGAATAGGTAAGTAATTTTCAGCACCTTTTGCAACAAGCTACTTGAAACATTCGTGTAGAGTACATAGACTACAGCATTTCAGCAGACGTGGCTTCCACAGCTGAGTTTGTGAAGTTGTGAAGTGACGTCCTGCTGACAACCTCCGTAAGTATTCCTACTTAACAAAGAGACAATGTTAAACTTCTTCTTTTGTAATGCAAAGTAAATAATGCTGTACAAAATGCGGTGTATTACAAAATGTCTAAGATTCTATCGAAAACTGAAATTCAAGGACTTATCGACAGACCGTTACTGATAAAGACTAGCAATATTGTACCTTCGCTAATATTATGTGTCAGTATGATAGAACCGAAGTTTTTATAAAAAAGAAAAAAAGTTTTTTTTTCTTTAGTTTGTAAACCTAAATTATTTTCTGAAATCAGCTTTGATTTCAGAGTTTCAAATGATCAGAAAGAAAATAAGGTTTTTTTCCCGAAAAATAGGTACGATCCATATTTTTGCAAAAAACCAAAAGTGAAAAATTAATTTAACAGGAATTAAATTAAACAAAAAGCTACATTTATCTATTTCTTTAGTTACTTATTAAATAATCTCAAATTCTACCACAACAACAAAAGGACCGAAATATCTAACCCAATCACAAAAAATCACAATAACAACAATTCCATTTCAGCCCCGTCAGCAACACGCGCACGAAACGCACTGACGCGGCAAAACGCTCATGTGAAGAAGCCCTTAGCGAAATGGCGCGAAGGGAAATAGGCCGTTTGTCTATGGCGACGTTGGTTTACACCCGTTCCGTTGGCGTAAAATGTTCTACTGATAATACTCTCGATACGGAATGAATGTTTACATACCATACGTTATGTGTTGGCGATGTTTATACCTGTCTCTCTGCTTGAAAGGAATTATTTTATAGAAGGACCGTCTGGTAAGATCATTAGTTGTTTCGCTCTATATAAAGGGTTGGATAAACGCGAGGGTTTTGTTTAGTAGGTAGTGTGCACAAGATATAGGGTAGGTTAAACAATTAGGAGTCAAGAAATAAGTGAAACCAAAAATTCAAAGACAGAAGACATCTGCCAACCCGCTGGGCCCGCGTGGTGGATCGTGAATTACGGCCCACTACCTCTCACTGCGAAAAGGCCTGAGACATTCATTAAACAATCATCTAGCTATATCTATAAACACACATCAAAAAAAGTTTGTGATCACTAGCCAAAGCTGATAATATATATTTTTTAAATGCAAAGGACCATGGGCAACTTTGTATGGAGTCTGGTACCAACGCTCAACAGTGATGAGACTCATGCCATGTGAAAGCTTTTGGGGTATTGTTTAATTCATTCTATGGCAGCTAAGTCAAAATCGAGCGCGAACATGGTGTTTTTGAACATTCAAAAAAAGTTAGGTTAGGTTAGGATAGGGATGAAACCCATGCCATATGAAAGCTTTTGGGGTATCATTTAATTTATACTATGGCAGCTAAGTCGAAATCGAGCGCGAACATGGTGATTTTGAACATTCAAAAAAAAGTTAGGTTAGGTTAGGTTAGAGATAAAACTCATGCCATGTGTAAGCTTTTGGGGTATCATTTAATTTATACTAATAGTAATAGTAATAGTAATATTTATTTGCACTTCAAAGACACAAAAATCTGTGTAGCCCTGGCTCTTGTACTAGGTGTACCTGTATCACAAGAGCCAGACCTCTCGATTTACAGGGAATATGTAATAGACAAAACTGAGATACATTATAGTTAAGACATGCATTAAAAGGTAGGTTTACAAATATACAAGAAGAAATACTATGGCAGCTAAGTCGAAATCGAGCGCGAACATGGTGATTTTGAACATAAAAAAAAATTTGGTTAGGTTAGGGATGAAACTCATGACATGTGAAAGCTTTTGGGGTATCATTTAATTTATACTATGGCAGCTAAGTCGAAATCGAGCGCGAACATGGTGATTTTGAACATTCAAAAAAAAGTTAGGTTAGGTTAGGTTAGAGATAAAACTCATGCCATGTGTAAGCTTTTGGGGTATCATTTAATTTATACTAATAGTAATAGTAATAGTAATATTTATTTGCACTTCAAAGACACAAAAATCTGTGTAGCCCTGGCTCTTGTACTAGGTGTACCTGTATCACAAGAGCCAGACCTCTCGATTTACAGGGAATATGTAATAGACAAAACTGAGATACATTATAGTTAAGACATGCATTAAAAGGTAGGTTTACAAATATACAAGAAGAAATACTATGGCAGCTAAGTCGAAATCGAGCGCGAACATGGTGATTTTGAACATAAAAAAAAATTTGGTTAGGTTAGGGATGAAACTCATGACATGTGAAAGCTTTTGGGGTATCATTTAATTTATACTATGGCAGCTAAGTCGAAATCGAGCGCGAACATGGTGTTTTTGAACATACAAAAAAATAAAGGTTAGGTTAGGTTAGGGATAAAACTCATGCCATGTGAAAGCTTTTGGGGTATCATTTAATTTATACTATGGCAGCTAAGTCGAAATCGAGCGCGAACATGGTGATTTTGAACATTCAAAAAAGTTAGGTTAGGTTAGGTTAGAGATAAAACTCATGCCATGTGTAAGCTTTTGGGGTATCATTTAATTTATACTATGGCAGCTAAGTGTTTTTGAACATTCAAAAAAGGTTAGGTTAGGTTAGGTGGGATGAGAGGGCGGAGCGCATTCATGAGAGGGCGGAGGACATCCACGGGTGGGCGGAGGACATCCATGAGGATTTTCAAGGTCGCAACAAAAAAGCATATCAAGGGATGAAACTCATCTCATGTGAAAGCTTTTGGGGTATCAATTAATTTATACCATGGCAGCTTAGTCGAAATCGAGTGCGAACATGGTGTTTTTGAACATTAAAAAAAAGTATAAAATGAAGGACCAATAAAACAGTAAGCATTGTATACAGGGTGGCAGGGACATCGACGCGAAGCCGGTTACCATGGATTCAGTACATGATTCTGAACCCCCCTGCGTTGGAATTTTTCGTCGGTTATTAAAAAAAAAATCAGCTGCTCCATACATTTTGACCGCGTAGGTATTGCACTTTTCTATGAAACAGCAGATTTTTTTTTTAATAACCGACGAAAAATTTCAACGCAGGGGGGTTCAGAATGATGTACTGAATCCATGGTAACCGGCTTCGCGTCGATGTCCCTGCCACCCCGTATATGCAAATAATAATAACATCTCTGAACGCTTAATTAATTAATTATTTTTGCTTAACATTAGAAAATACCTAATAACATTTGAGGTAACAAAAGTATCTTTGTTTTTAATGGTAATGTTAGAAGCCGGAGGGGAAGGGGCAGGGAAAGGCGATAAGGTAGATTGCTACTTGCATAACAGTATAATTAAGTAAATTGTAGCGGTTACACCGCCACATACTAACTACTCATCAAAGACATGACGTCACACAAATCCTGCATCGCGCTATTAGAGTTTACTGCGCGAACGACTTATATAAGAGTATCCGAAATCAACTTACGGGCATTTGCCCGCCAGACACCACACCCGTCTGGCCGGAGGATCCTCGACCTTTTCGAATGAGGATGAGTTAACTTTACACCCTGTTCTTCATACCACAAAAAAATTAATAACAGTATTAAATTAAGGTTATCATAGAAAATGGTCGAAGCGACGCTTCGAAGTCCGCAACAGTCTCAGTGCGCGGAGGCGGAAGGTTTATCTACTGAGCGGCCGTAGGTAATTATTTCAAGGTCTTTGCAGATTGTGTTTGGTAACACACAAAGTATTTGTCATCGTTGCTGGCAAAGGATCGATGCTGCTGCTGCACAGAACGTCAAAGAGGAACGTAGCATCTTAGAAATACACGACGTCTAAGAACCTGCGGCTAAAAACATTCCTGTTGGAGTTGAACCACATTTTTTTTTTAAACGTCGGAGCGTTTCCATACTACCGCCCCCTCTTTTACCTAATTCGACTCAGAATTCTTTGTTTCGTCATAGAATGTCTTTCTGTTTGATTCTCTCTTACTGATATTAAGTCACGTATATAAACATAACTACAGCTTTTTTTTTCAGAGTGTCGAAGTAGGTACCGTGTTTGGGAACAAAAACATATTTCAGTAATATTGGCCTTATCCATTTCCTTGGTAATATTAACTAAATGATGTAAAATAGGAGAAGATAGCTTTATTCTTATATATAATTAGTTATCACAGTTTTTGCGTTTAAAACGCTCTTCTGTAAAAACATGATTTTGCAGATAACCATTTAAACTTTGTGACCGTCGTCGCGCGTCGTCTAGAACACTATCTTAAAGCCCTAGACGAAAGGAGTTAGAAACGAAAGACAAAATGACAGATTGTAGAAAGATATCTACGGTGCGATGTCAAAAATGAAGAAAGGAATTGTCACTTTGTATAGAAAGAGCTATGTCTATTCTTCGTAGACATAGAAAGTGTCATGCTACGCGTGCTGGTCAAATACAGTCAGTGCTCGGCCGGCAATGTTTGTATGAAAATCCATATCTGTCGTGTTTAGCGGCCGAATAGTATGAAAACTCATTGATAAGTACGATTTGTAGTCGATTGCGTGTAGTTTAAAAATAGGACGCACATTTTCTTCGACACAGTCATGAATTTATCAAAGATCGATCCATCGTCCGCCCAATTTTAAAATTAAACTAAACTTTGTGAAATTAACCCAAACCTAGTGAAGCTAATTCAAAGCTACTGAAATAATAAAAATGTTAGTAATGCAGTGCGACCTCTTTATCTCGTTGTCATGGAAGCTGATTACTTAAACCACACTGGACTGAATAACACGGGTAACTCGCGTATTATTCAGTTAATGCGGAAATATGAGGATATTGTCCGTCATTGTCGTTAATGTATAAAATGGTACTTTTCATAAGCTGCTTTTTTAGAGCTGCAAGCTGGATGTCATACGAATATTTATATTAGGTATTGTTACTTAAAACCTACTATTGCATGAAAGGAAATCGCGCTTTGCTCAAAAGATGGTATGTAAATCGAATTTATACAATGCGTACAAATTTTCGCAGACATTTCAACCACAAGTTTTCTTAAGAATTAACAGTTACTGGTTTTAATATCAGTAACGTTTTTGCAGTCGCAGTTCAAAGTTTTTAAGGAGTCAATTTAATGAGGACAGTACCTACGGTCATCGATTAACACAGCTTCTTTTTCACATTATCTAAATTATTATCTATCTATACTCTATATATATATATACATATAATAAAATTGTAGAAAAGTGGTGTCTGTACAATGGAAATATATGAAAAAAAAGTAGCAGGGGTTGTTATTATATCGATGCTGAACCCGAGATTGTAATTAAAAAAATTTTTGTCTGTTTGTCTGTTTGTCTGTTTGTCTGTGTGTTTGTGCACGCTAATATCAGAAACGGCTTATTCGATTTAGATGCGGTTTTCACTAATATATTGTAGTAAGCTTCACTTAACATTTAGTGTTTATTTCATGTCAATCGGTTCATAAATAAAAAAGTTATGTCAATTTAAAGAATCACGGCGAACATTTGTTATAGGTTAGGCATTTCTTTCCTTGATTTTCGGTATACTTATCTTAATTTTTATTTAGGGTTTGTATATAAATATTATAAGTATTTGGTATAGTTTAGGCATTTCTTTTCTTGATTTTCTTTATTAAGTATAAGTTTATTAGCTCAGGTTAGTAATAAATTTTTCTAGCAATTCTTTTGTTTTATAAAGTTAGATAAGACGTGTAAACCAAACGTACTAAACGTTTGGTTTACACGTCTTAACACTTATTACTTAAACTGTGATAATTTTAGACTGTATAATAATCTGTAAGTATTTATAATTTAATTGTTTACGATAGTACGTGTTTACTAAATAACTGTGTGTTAAGTAGTAAGTACTATTTTATTGTAAGAATGCTTCGAAGAAGATCCAACCTCTCCCAATGTAGCAGAAATGCTAAAAGGATGAGATTAGTTCGATCACAGGAATCTGAGGAAGGTCGTGAGGGAAGGCTCTCTGCAACTCGGGAACAACAGGCTAGGTTTCGTGCTGCAGAAACTTCGACTCAGCGGGAATCTCGACTGAGTTCAAATCGTTCTCGAATGGTCGAGGTCGCGAAAATTTTTTATACTAAGGGGGTCGAGTCATGAAAAAAGTTGAAAAACACTGCCCTACATTAATCCTACTAATCCTATTAATATTATAAATGCGAAAGTTTGTGAGGATGGATGGATGTTTGTTACTCTTTCACACAAAAACTACTGAACGGATTTTGATGAAACTTTACAATAATGTAGCTTATACATTAGAATAACACATAGGCTACAATTTATAAAGATTTTATGTGATTTGACCATAGCATAACGATAAGTATCAAGTAAGTCGGAAAAATTCCTGCCCTCTGAGATCTATCTTTGCGTGCGCTGACATTTTTTTTTTTTTTTGGTTGGTAATTCATCCAATGATTTCTGGGCGTTTCAGTCTCTTACTGACTAAAACCTACCCGTGTTCCTTCCCTTGCCTTGCCAGAGGCCACGCTTTCCCCTTGGGACTACCCGCAACCCCGGCAGGCATCGGCCCTAGCGGACCCCGTCAGTTTTGCTGATATCTCTTTGAGGCGCGCGTGGAACACTATGCGCCGTCGACCCGGGCCTGGTCCTTATCGGACGGTGAGCTGCCCGTTGCTCTCCGTCCGCAGGCCCGCGCCTACGGTGGCCGGAAATCAGCTATCAATTCCCGACGCCCGGGACGTCTCCTACGGCGGCGGCGGCTAGGGCTGGTAGGGCGCGGCCTTTGCCACTCCCTCGCGCGCTCCACCTTCTCCTTCGCGAGCATTTCTGCTTTGCAGAAGGAGGTGACGGCTTGCCATGCCCTCTCGCTCCGCACCATGGCCTGAACCAGGGCCGTACGCGAGAGGTCACCGCCGCCGATCGCCTCCACGAGGACACGGCGGTGGTCCACCTAAGCCTGGCAGACCTCCACCGTTTGCTGCGTGCGCTGCCTAAACCGTTAGAGTTACATGAAGAAAATGTATTGTGGGATTGTTTGTCTTAAAGAGTTCTAAATAAAAGTCCGCGACAGCATATCCGCGACACCTTTTATGTGGAAGCTTTTATAACCAAAATAGTGAGCAATAAATACAGTTAAATTGAATACTTTTTTTACATTGCATATTTTAGAGTATTTAGTTAATTCTTATCAAAATAAATACCTTCATCGCTTTTGGTATTTAATGTAGATAAAGTTTGTCTTTTACACTAAGTAATTTGGACAAATAGTTTAAAAGTTAGAACGATAAGAATGACCTGCGATATTGAGTCGACGGCGCGAAGGTGGAGGGGCGGGCCAGCCAGGGGATGACGCGCCAGAGCGCCGAGTGGAATAATTATGTTCGAGAAATAACGTAAATAACGCAATTAATTGTTTAACTGTCAAAATGAAACCCATTGCTATTGTAAGTCCGACATCCACGCGGGCGAAGCCGCGGGCAGAAGCTAGTCATAACTAATATTATAAATGCGAAAGTGAGTTTGTTTGTTATGCTTTCACGCTAAAACGGCTGAACGGATTTGTATACAATTTGGCACATGGGAGACCATGATCTGGATTAGGACAAAGGGTACATTTTTTTTTATCCTGGTAGCACGTTCTTTTGCGATCATTTTCGATATGAACGCGGGCGAAGTTGCTAGCAAAAGGCTATAAAGCTTTCATATAAAGGCTAATCATCATCAGCCTATTAATGTTCCCACTGCTGGGACACAGGCCTCCTCTATGTGAGAGGGAGTGGGCTGTAATCTACGACGCGGGCCCAGTGCGGGTTGGTAGATGTCACATGTCTTCGAATTTTTTGGTTCTAAGACATGCCGGTTTCTTCACGATGTTTTCCTTCACCGTTTTGAGAGCAGTTGAGCTGAAAAGCTAATACATACTTGATATTCGTTTCGTTTGACTTATGTTCCGATTTTAATTAAATAAGATTTAAATAACTGAAGTATGAATTAACTTTGGTTGCTATCTGTACTAACGGATAAAAGTAAATGAAAAGGTGATTTTGAATCGAATCCGGAAAGGTTTTCACTTAAAGGATTTTGCAGACCAGCGCGACTTGTCGCGCGACACGACACGAACAATAGAATTTCTAAGAAAATTTCACTGTATGACAATAACCAGTGTCGCGTCAAGCAATAAGTCGCGCTGGTCTGCAAAAAGCTTAAATCAACGATAGATGCGTTGAATACAGTTAAATATAAGAACCCCCACAAGAACAACACCACTATAAGGCTACTGCAGCCTACTACCACAGCCTATACATCATAATGTGCTACTACTGAAAACATTATAACTCATTGAAATGCTCGCGTGACGTGAACGCTCATATTTTATGCTCGGATTCTCGTAAGTGAAAAATAACGCGATTGGCTCGATGGATGCTTTTATTATTATTAAAGAGTTGAGGAAATGGCTCGTTTAATGTTCCACTATGGGCTATTAGTTATGCACTATTTCCAAGTTAAGTTCTAAATGATCATGGTGTTTTATTATAGCGGTTATTGAATCGTTATTGGTAGTGGTAGGATTTATTGATGACTAGCTGTTCCCTGCAGTTTCACCCGCATAAATCTCAATCTCGTGGGAATATCGGGATAAAAAGTATTCTATGTTCTCACCCAGGTCTATCCATGTTCTAAATTATATTCAAATCTGTTCCGCTGAAATGATGCAATGGAATAACAATATCCTTCAAAATAATTCAGAGTATGATTGATCGTGTTCTACGTAATTAGAGTGCTGGATAGAGTTGCTAATTTTGAAAATGATTTTTTTGGAGAAAGGACAGAATCGACCATCTTTAATTAGGACTATCATACGTGCATATTTAAGACGAAATAAGTACAGTACGACACAACTTAGATATAGCCTAGATTTGAAAATTTTCATACATTCATTTCAATTTTACGAATGTATTTGGCTATAAGACTTTACAAGTTATTGCGTTTTCGAAAGACCATTTTCACCTAAAGCAGTAATAAAGATTCGTGATTTAGAAGGCGCACTCAGTTTGGATGGTGATCGGTTTTACGAATTTTGCCGATGCTACATCTAAGTTTAATACTCTTAATCTGTGGTAGTACTTTGAAACAGTCGCGTGGGAGAAAGGATTCCAATCAAGTTTCATACATAGTTTCTATAAACTACTTTAAAGGAATTTAGAACAGCGTAGTGCTTACAATTCTGCGATTAAATCTGCAATTTTACGTACCATTGCCATCTTATTCGACATTAATTAAACATACCTATCTTAGTAGTATATTTATTCAGACTAAGGAATTTGTACAACCTTACTTTGAAGTTTATACGTAGCCATAATGCCTTGGGAATTTCTGGGGTCATTATGAATTCTGACTGACTCAAACCTGATGCTCTGAGACCGAGTCGACTAGGAAGGTAAACTGTGGTAGTCTTGATTATTTAACTAAATAAACGCAATCTACTTCAAAGTAGTTTGGCCACACATTAACATAATGTGTTTTGGGGAAACTGCATACAACTTCATGATTGTTGTTTACGGCTTTTACAAAGCCGAAATCATCTAGTTTTTTAAACATGATTGACTTGTAAAAGTGTTTGTATAAACTAAGTGCAGATTTCGCGTTCAAGAGCTGTCAGTGTACAATATTCCATAACAATTTTGACACTGACAGCTCTTGAACGCGTTTTAGAAAAACTGATCGCGTTCAGTTTCATTGGTGATATCAGCCCCTAATATACTCCATTTGAAATAAGATTTGACATTTAACTTAACCTTTTATTACAATGTGTTCAACCGATTTTGACTTCTATTGCGTTGGTGGCATGACAAATGACAGTTGGTATTGTAACCACTTGTTTGCCTTTAATGCCATCCTTATGCCTGCGGTATAGAAGTCAGAAACGGTTGAGCGGACTGTAAATAAGATTTGTTTAAAATATTAAATCTTATTTCAAATGGAGTATAATTACAAAAAAAAACTCATGAAGTTTTAGAGGCATGAGGAACAGGGTGTAAAGTTTTCTCATCTTCTATAGAAAAGGGAGGATCCTCCGACCGTGTGTCGTGTCTGGCGGGCAACTGTCCGACGATTGATGTCGGAAAATTATATAGATTTTATGGTGATCGCGCGGTAAACGCTGCTTGCGCGATGCAGGATTTGTGTGACGTCTGGATTTTTGTGTGGCGTCAAGTCTTTGATGCGTAGCTCGCATGCGGCGATGTAGATGCTGCCACAAAATTAACGAGAATATCAAGGAATTTATTGAAATGGTGCCGAAAACAGCAAAGAGCCAAAAAAAGCATCATGTTTCACTGATTTCACCCGAAACCATGGCTTTTAATGAGAATCCAGTCATTGAAGTGGCATTCTTTTCGCGGATTGTGATATTGCCTCCCAAAACAAACCGTTACGCGGCGATATAAAAAACCAGTAATTTTAGGGTTCCGTACCTCAAAAGGAAAATACGAAACCCTTATAGGATCATTTCGTTGTCCGTCCGTCAGTCCGTCAAGACCCTTTTTCTCAAGACTGCGTGGAGGTATCAAGTTGAAATTATTATCAAATAGGGGTCCCTTAGAGCTCTAAAAAAAATCAAGCTTCTAAGTCAACGCCATAAAAAAATACGGCTGTTTAAGCGACATATTTTCATCATCATCTGCCTAGCCTTTTTTCAACTATGTTGAGGTCGGCTTCCACTCTAACCGAATGCAGCTGACTACCAGTATTTTACATGGAGCGACTGCCTATCTGGCCTCCAAAGCCTAGTTTCTAGGTAACACGATACCCCTTGGTAAGACTGGGTTGTAAAATTTTGGGCTTCTAACTACCCGTAACGACCGTCAAAGATCTAGAAATGACAGCCAGGACCAACGGCTTAACGTGCTTTGCGAGGCATGGAGGGGACTTCACGGACCAACCTTTTGTTCAACTACAAAGTTAAGTTTGTTCTTGGAATATATTCATTCCACATACGGAACCCTTCATTGTTCGTAGTCCGACACGCACTTGGCCGGTTTGCGGTTTTTTTGAGATGTGACTTCAGACTGTTGTGACAAAACTGCTACAATAGATTCCTTATAGAGTCCATAGTCCTTTAACTGGTAATCCAATAACGCTATAAATACCCAGTCGCCAATAACAATTAATTAAGGAACTTATTACCTAGTGGGCACAGAGCCCCGCCATTCGTTGTGCTGATGAATGTGGGTGCAAGTGTATTGGTATATGGAGCGCTGTTTGACAAAGTGGAGCAAAAAGTTGTAGGATTCATTAGTGATGAGATATTGTGACTGCAGAGATATGTTTGCTTGAATTTAATTAGTTTTAGTGGGTCGGTAATGAAAATGTTATATACCATAACCAAGCAAGCGTAGCTTGACCTGATCGATCAACCCGTGCGGGTGTTATTACTTAGCCACAAGCTCCTCAACATTTTGAACTAATGTGGTTTTATATTTATGACCAAAAATAACATAAATTTTAAAGTAACGGCGACCCCCGTAAAGAGACTGGGTGACCCCCAGGGGGTTCGACCCACACGTTGAAAAAGACTGACCTATACGACGATACCTAACTCATGCCGCGGCGAAAGCCTAGGGTTGTACGGATGTACTTTTCAGTACTAATACTACTATTTACTACTAATACTAATTTTCAGTACTAGTAGCTATTAGTAGAGGGTATTTTAATGTCATGTCAAGCATCCTCAGATCAGCAAATTTTTAGGCAAGTACAAACCTAGTGGTAGTAATTTGAAGAACCAAGAGGTTTTTGTTTCTACCTGAAATGATATTTTTTGTTCTAGCTGGTTTAAACCTCACAGTTCGGGTTAACATCTGATATTTTTCAAAACTTTGGAACTGGTTGTCATCGATCCCACTGTAATGAAATATTTTCTATCAATTCAAAATGAGCTTTTGAACGCCCAATAGATTCTATTCTATTTATAGCATTGTGGTTCAAAATGTTTGTCAAACATGACAATAAAACCCTTTAAAAAATGTATGAACCTTCTAATGATGGACACTTTTTTTAAATAATTGAGCCTCTTTTTATCATTTTAATATTTTCTCACAGTTGAACGCAGTACCTAACTAAACTAGGATACACCGACTAAAAAGTGTTTATAGGTTGGGTTAGAATTGTGACCAACCGTACGCAAGCCGAGCGAGCGCTACAACTAATTTGGTCGCAATTACTTGGGTATTTAGTATATTTAGGATCCTAAAATAGAAATTATTTAAAAGAAAGAAAAATTTTTTTTTGGGACACGCACAGGAAATACAACAAAAAAAAAAAAGAAATAATAAGAAAAAACAACATTATAGCTAACAAAATCGTGAACACAAATACAATAAAAAGAAGACCTGTGCGAGGCCAAAAAGGCTCCTATCTCAGCATAATGCTACGATATTTGAGATTTAAAAAAACACAAATACCGCAGCGCTGGTATTCTGATAGGGATATTTGAGGTACACCAATGAAGGCGCATTCATTATGTCTCAATAATCAAAATAACAATAATAAAAAATAATAAGTAACAATTTCATCAAAACAGCGAAATATTTGACACCTATTTGCGACGTTGCCCACTTTCTGTATAAACGCTTTTAAACTTTGTCTTATAAACTTTCAGCCAATTACCAAAGATATTGGCTACAATAGTCTCATAGTATTTCAGGCGAGAGATGGTAAGTGCTTCTGGCACACAGCCCAGCAAAAAGATAATTTATCTTGGCTTGAGCGGTTATAGGCAAGGCGGAAAACGAAGATGGTGATAGCATAGCATTAAGTTATACTTATAATAATGAAAAATGCTTCTAGCGTGGTGGATCGGTTTATAATGTGCTTAGCACTACATATTTAGCCTTCATTTCCCCCCGAGCCACTCAAATGGCCAATGAAATCTTGGCCGCCCAAGCAGCCGGTAAATTCAACTCAATTCAGGCTATCTATCAAGCGTATCCGGACATTACGCACGCTCTGACCCTCACTATGACCGCCCCCCCTCAAATCCATCATGTATAACGCCGTCATAGCTAGAATCAAACCCCGATCCCTAAAGTTAGGTTATTTTAATGCCAATGGCATCCAAGGTCAACGAGATGAGATCACGGCTTTCCTCCGTGACCATCAAATTGACATTTTATTAGTACAAGAGACCTTTCTCAAACCCTATCACCGCCCTCCGTCAATTGCAAACTATCGCATAGTTCGCAATGACAGAACGCGGTGCCATAGAGGTGGCACTCTCATATATTATAAAAAAGAGCTTTATTGCATCCCAATAGACTCTCCCCCCCTCGCGCGATTAGAAGTCACTATCTGTCGGCTAGGCATGACCGGTCATCAACCGATCACGCTTGTCTCGACATATCTCCCTCCCTACGCGGCAACCGATGGAACCGTATCTCTCGCGAACGACCTCACGATCTTATTAGGTTTGAGTAACTCTGTGATCATAGCAGGGGATCTCAACTCCAAGCACTCTGCCTGGAATAGTACCATAACCAATACTAGAGGACGACAACTGTTCGAACTCTCAAACGCTATGACCTTTGACGTCATCGCTCCGATGAACCCTACCCACTATCCGCATATAGTAGGTCAAACCCCCGACATATTAGATGTGGCGCTCCTTAAGAACGTCAACCTTAGGTTAGATTCGATAGAAGCGGTAAACGAGCTTAACTCGGACCACCGCCCGGTAGTCGTAAAATTAGCTCCCCGTATAGGTCTCCCTGACCCCGACCAACCCGCGATAACTAAAAAGGTTACAGACTGGAAGAAAGTAAGCACTCGGCTGAAATCTAACACGTCTCCCCAATTAGACTCAATTCCCGATAAGTTTGATTCGGTCGCAGACACGACGGCCGCGATCGACTCACTCACGGATCACGTACAATCTGTCCTGAGCGACTGCTCAAGGGAGGTTCCAGTGGGGGATGACCCTCGCTGGCGCCTTCCGGACGATGTACGCGATCTGCTGACTGAGAAGAACGCGGCCGTTCGTGCCTATAGCAACTTTCCCTGTGACGCTAACAAAGCCCATATGCGCTATTTACAGAGATCTGTAAAGACACGCATAGCGGAGCTGCGGGACGCGAACTGGGATAAGATGCTCAGCGAACTCGAACCAACTCATCTGGCCTTCTGGGAACTTCAGAGGAAACTCAAGTCCCAGAACACCGTTTCTATGCCCCCTTTGACCCGTCCCGACAAGTCTATCGCCTTCGATGACATAGACAAGGCCGAGTGCCTAGCAGACAGCCTCGAGGCTCAATGCTCTCCCAGCTTGCAACCAGTAGACCAAGCTCACCTCCTAGAGGTTGACGCGGAAGTCGAACGTCGAGCCTCCCTCCCTCCCGTTGAAGACCCTGATGACCCTTTGCCCCCCGTCACTCCAGACGAGGTGAAGGACATCATTCAAGGTCTAAAAATTCGCAAAGCCCCCGGTTCAGATGGCATCACCAATAGGGTGGTCCAACTATTTCCCACTCATCTCATATTACTACTGTGCACCATCTTCAATGGCGCCCTTAGGAATAATATTTTCCCACAAGCGTGGAAAGAGGCCATAGTTATAGGTATCCCAAAGCCTGGCAAGCCAAAAACCGACCCATCTAGCTACCGTCCTATTAGTTTGCTCAAAGTCTTGGCAAAAATCTATGAGAGGCTTATTTATAAGCGCCTCAGAGACTATGCCGAGACCAAGGGCCTCATCCCCAACGAACAGTTTGGGTTTAGATCGCAGCACTCTAGCGTGCATCAGGCCCACCGGATCATTGAACACATAAACGTTGGTTTCCAACGCAGTTTGATGACCGGCGGGGTATTTTTCGATATTGCGAAAGCGTTCGACAAAGTCTGGCACAACGGCTTATTGTATAAGCTTTACAAACTCGGTGTGCCAGATCGTCTCGTGCTCATCCTACGGGACTTTTTGTCGAACCGCACCTTCCGCTATCGAATCGAAGGAGCAGTCTCCTCCCCTCGTACCATTCGCGCCGGAGTCCCTCAGGGCTCCGTGATCTCGCCTCTTATATTCACCCTTTTCACCAGCGATATCCCAAAGAGTAGAAAGGCGCAGTTGGCTCTGTTCGCAGACGATACGGCCATCTACTACAAGGGAGCAGGCACTGACTCGATCCGCCGCACTCTGCAAACCGAAGTCGACAAGCTCGGCGCTTGGTTCAGAAAGTGGCGGATCGAGGTTAACCCTGACAAGAGCCAAGCGGTTCTCTTTGTGAGAAAGCGCTCAAATTGGAAAATTCCACTCCCCCGACCAATCACTATGTTTGGCAAGCCTATCCCTTGGGAGAAGCAAGCCAAGTACTTAGGCGTGGTTCTAGACCAACATCTTTCCTTCGGTGAGCACATAAAGCAAGCTCGTTCACGAGCCGCTTTCGTTCTCGGTAGACTCCATTCGATCCTTAATAATAAGAGCAAAATGTCACTTAAGTGCAAATTGCGTACGTATACGGCGTGTATTCGCCCCATTATGACTTATGCGGGAGCCGCGTTCGCACACGCGAAACCCCATCATATCCATCGGTTGCAAACGCTCCAAAATCGATTCCTTCGTAAGGCCACCGGTGCGCCATGGTATGTTAGGAACGTTGCCCTTCATGTCGACCTTAGAATCCCCACAATCCATCAGTTTCTCAAACGCAACTCCAAGCGTTTCTTTGATAGTGCCGTCACTCACCGCAACCCTCTGGTTGTCGAGGCGGCTAGTTATGTCCCTAGTCAGTTAAGCTCGAACCGCCGCCCTAGGCAGATTCTGTTAGATCCAGACGATCCCACAACTCTCCTCCAGGAGAGCCGTAGGGAGACCAGTACAGTGAAAACACGCACAAACCGACACACTTTCCGACCTCACCGCAGAGGTCCGCGATCGCGTCCCACCCGAGTAAATGATACTCCCCCCCGACCCTTGCTCGATAACGATGCGCCAGCCCGCGTTGTTGCTGAGCCTGTAGCTTTAAACTCCCCGATTAATAATAATGATATTCTGATCCAGCCTGTCCCTCTTGCTGTCCTCCCGTCAGCGAACGCCCTAAGCCGAGGTTCGTACCCCACAGGGGGTGCCCTTAGCGAGCGTTCGCCTAGTTTGTAATTAGCTTTAGTTTTTGCCCCTGGCTGGAGGCTTTAAGTTTTTAGGAGCTTAAGGCAGCCGCAGGAATGACCGGTTAAGTAGTCATGGCCTCAGAGGCCAGCTACGAGATGCCCTAGTTAAAAAAAAAAAAAAAAAAAAAATAGCGTGGTGGAAAGTCTTCAACAAGGTTTTCTTACTTGGAGGTTATAACCACTTCAATGAATAGTCAAAAGAGTTGCTATTATAATTAATTGATTGATTGATTGATTTTTAAAGGTCTTTATTAAACAGAAAGATAACAAAAGTTAACAAAAAGATCTTATTCTAAATGTAAACTAACATAATAAGAGCAATGTTAAATAGGCTAAATCACCTCTTTTAACATACAACATGTATGACTGTTAGTGACTAAAAAAACATTTTTAATACATAGTTACTTAATATATACGAGATACTGCTGTTATGTAGGGTTTACAGACCCACATTTTTAAATTTAAGTTACCCAGGCCAAAATTTCAATAATAAATTGGCAAAAATTCAATAATTTCAAAATAATTAAAAATGGGGGATTTTTAATTATTTTGAAATTATTGAATTTTTACATTATTTCAGATTATTGAGAAGATAAAAAAGCTTGGGATTGAGCTGCTCGCTCTGCTATACCTTGTGATAAAACCATAAAACTTGATATTTTAATTGTTACTTATAATCATCAATTAAACCAGATTTAAAAATATTTACATAGAAGAATAAAACATATACTTAAAATAATAACATAATAAAATTATATACAAAATGACATGATTACTTTGTAAAGTATAATATTATTTTAATTATTGTGAATATGAGGACTATGTGGGTATTTTTTATTTTTTTTCTCTTTAATGTTTTATTTTTTTTTTATTTCACAGTTAGTTTTAATGATGGTCTGGCAGTTTGAGTAGTTGATGCGGCCTACCCAAATGTCCTTTCTTTGGTATTGTTCGTCGAGTTGAGCTCCTTAAGCTCTGAGTGAGCTCCACGATTACTGACAAATGCTTGCACTGACTGGACAGGTCCACTCAAATCTGTGTGGTTCTTTCCTCAAAAGACCATTTCAGACACTTATCTACATGAACATATGGCTGGCATATCTACATCATCTTGGTCATATGGCTTGACCAAGATTATGTCTGGACTTTAAAAGAGACCGTGACCTCTGAGTTTGTTTCGGCCTTTCTTCTCAGAGTAGTCAGTTAGGAAACGCCGACCTCATCTAGCTTATTTTAATATTTTTTTTAAATATGACGTGTAAAAGTGATTCCGATATCCTATTTACAGAATAAACAATTTCATTTAATTTCATTTCATTTAATTTAATTTCATTTCTTTTCATTATTAACTAGGTATTGTAGATTATTGTAAAAACGAAAAAAAGATAAAATAAAAGCATGTACTTAAACATAATTAAATGTACTATTTAGAGAGATAGTTGACAGTTTGACAGCAATCACGCTGGACAGGTGGTAAGTGCGTTAACGTTAATCCACCAGGAAGTGGTGATGAGGCAGTTTGTACTTGTTATAAGTCCTGGCATAAGGTAATCGGGTTAATCTACTCTTACCAATGTGTGAGACCAGAGTAGTAATTATAATTCTGAAAGTATCCCGAAAATTCTACCTCTTTAATAATCCACGTCATCGTAATATGACGTGGATTATTAAAGAGGTAGAATTTGCGATACTTTCAGAATTATAATTACTACGCTTGGAAAAATTGTGTTTGCAAATTGTTATAGGCAGCAGAATGGAAGATGTTGAAGAAGAAGGTTTTAGTTTCATATTACCTGACAGGCCAAACCACCAGACCAGATCATCAGACCACCTACCAGATCCAGACCAGATTATTTGTATTTTAATTGAATAAGCGCTAGCTCGTCCACATGTGTATCCTATCTACCTATGGCGCTCAGACTTGGTCTTTGACTGAGCCTCAGAAGTCGAAACTTAAGGTTTGCCAAAGAGCAATGGAGCATAATCAAACTCACCTACAAAATTCGCAATACCATAATACGCTCCAAGACAGATGTCGCCGATGTTGGCGATAAGGCTGCGAGGCTGAAATGGGACTGGGTGGGTCACCCCTATAGGATGCATCACAACAGATGGGCTAGGATCGTCAAAATGACGGGGGTCGCCACCGGGGCAGGCCTAAAAAACGCTGGAGTGACGATTTGGACTCGTTTCTGACCGTTTGGTCGGCGATGGCACAAAATAAGGAATACTGAAAAAGTATGGGGGAGGTCTTTGCCCAGGAGATGGAAAAAAAAATCAGCCGAAAATGAAAATCAGGTGGAATTTCGTATGCGGCCGAAAAAACAAGCCATTTCCTGTTGTAATCAACTGGGTTGCAGTTCATCACGACATGATCTATTCTCGTTCTTATTACGTACTTATTTACAGAAATACATTCAGCTATTTGTTTCCTTCACCCAAAAAAGAGATATCATTTATTTTCCTCATTAATTACCGTAGTCATGTACACGGAAATACCGAATGGGAATAGATTAAGAGTCTCGTGCGAGATTGATATCACTTATCTCAAATTAGCCTTTGTTTTGCCTAGTGGCTTCTGTTATCTGTCATCGGAAACGCTTTCACTGAAGCTAAGGTATATTCACACGTAGTCGAACAATGATATCCGGATTGTTATGGGAAAATTGGATTTAAAGAAAGATGTGAAATTGCATGTTGATTTGGAAAGAGAAAACACTTCCAGGAAGTTGACTTGCTGACCAAATCATTTGTTTTTACACTGTAAGTCAACCAGTCGCAGTTAGCTTGGCATACCACGTTTATGAAGTTCATAAAAACGTTATATTTAGGAAACATTTCGGAAGCCGATTGACGTCATCTTTTGTTTGTTTAGCTATTTTTTGACAGCGACGCATTCCGATGACGTGCGATTCGGCTTTAATACGTCAATTCAAACATTATGCTCTCTTTGTTTTACCAACCGACAACCGTCCTTGTTCACGATAGAAAAAATATAAAAATAAAAGGTCCGCCACACAACGAGAGATAATCGCTGATGAGATCTCCGCCGTCGGCTTCGCATTGTTTGTAAATGAGAGCAGCGAAAATAAAATAAAAACGTTCATTTGATAGTGCTCTCTCGACTCGATTGTTTCGGACCTTTGAATCGAGAATCGTTTGTGTTTTTAAATTATAATTATGTTTTAGTGGTTTCTATTTGCTATGGCGCGACATGTTAAGAATTGATTGGGGCAGACGAGTGTAAAATTCTCTTTCGCTTGTTTGTTTTGACAGGCCAATTACTGGCAACATTTTTGAACATAAAACACGGCTTGTTACATTAATTGCAGATATCTAGAAGAGTTGAATATGCCATAAATGGACCTGGGATATTGCATTCTTTGGCGAGACAAAGACGTGCCTCAAAATACCGGCGTACATCTTGGCTATTGTAGATATTGTTGATTGGCCATCTTCTTCTAATTCTGATTCCCGGATATTTGGCATCACAGGCAAGTGTAAATCGATTAGGAAAATTCGCTCCCATGGTTTTCTAGAAGGCTCCGCATTGATTAACACTTAAAGCTATCGGTTCTTCTGGGGAGTTTGTTGCGCCACTTCTTCTTTCCAACTAAAGCTCTGGCAAGTCAAAATCAAAACTCATTCAAACTAGGGTGAAAATCAGCGTCAAAATGATATAAGACAGTCCCCCAAAACGCCCGCCCTTCATCACTTCGTAGTGTTTTAGCTGGGAATAAGAAGTGGCGCAACAAACTCTCTAGTAGCACGATTGGTGGAAGGGTGGGCGTTTTGAAGGACAGCCTTATATCATTTTGACGCTGATTTTTACCCTAGTTTGAATGAGTTTTGATTTTGTTTTTGAAAACTTCTTTAGGCGCGTTGAGCACTTTTTAGGAATGAATGAATGAATGACTGAATTGCCCCGTTCCCAGCGTGGTTTAACCAGACTCGATAAATCGAATGAACCCCAAGATTTGCACTAGCCCATGAAGTCTCATGTTGCATGGGACTTCAAAAGCCATTGCATAATTATCAAAGAGTAGACCGGGTGGCGCGGTAATGGTAGGGATTAGATATGTGCCCTGGGATAAGGAGGGAGATGCGAGCCTACCGGATATGCATCCTAGAGTAAGCCTAGGAATAGTGGAGAGACAGGTTATAGATCATTGGATGGGCATCTTTTTACGACGTCGCCATTGAGCACTTTTTAGGTGAACAAAAATCATGGAACTCGCGTCATCGTCACCGAAGGCGCGTTGAGCACTTTTTTGTTGACAGCGCAATCTGTTTTATTTTTTTGGATTTGTTTTAATGGAGCTTAGCTTTCGTTCTTGAACTGATAGCAAGCCACATAAATTCCTGACATTTTTGTTAGATGGCGTTACTTAGTTTTCAATTCTATCGGCAGTCCCCAAAGACTGCCCAGCATGTTTTTTTTTATTTACTTCGTAAGTTGAAACTGGCACGAAGCTTCAGAGGGCCTAATGCAAGTTTCATTTAACCTTCTCGATCATACGCATCGAGCGCGTTCGGCATTCCGATTGGCCCTTCACCGGTGAAGGCCGGCCGGCTGCCAATCGGAGCTCCAAACGCGGTCGATGCGTTTGATCGAGATGGTAAAATGAAACTCACACTAAGCCCTCAGGTCTTGCGGTATTCTTCCGTTTATTTTCGGCAATGTATGTGTTTATCATCCGACCGCAACGCCAACGCTCTAATATATTATTTGTTGCGGTATAAAATAGTGCCATATTTATATCATGTCGTTAGTGGTCTGTCATGGCTTCGCGTGCAGACATGTTTGCGTTGTTTAATTTGCTCGGAGACTTAGGGGACATACCAATTAATATAATAATGTCTTTTATAAACTAACTATCGTTAAGGTTTAGCGGTCACATAATGTTTATGAACCGAAAATGGTGTCATTCGAAGGAATGGCTAAGGTTCTATGTTTGTTTTCGCTTTTAATTCTTGTGAAGACACATAATATCACGCCTTTTCTCTGAAGGGTTAGGCAGAGGTACATATACCTATAGTATACCTACATTTTATCAGTTATGTTTAAGCCCCATGTAAAAGGGGGCGAGCCTATTGCCATCAACTGGACATCAATCCGGACTCCGGGCTACTACTGAGACATTCTAGATGGAAAAACAAAAATAACACTTTGCCTGACCAAGGAATCGAACCCAGGACGTCATGCTCAGCAGTAGCGCTTGCGACCATTAGACCAACGAGGCAAAGACGGTCTCTGAAGACTTTATTGATAAGATACGGACATTCTTTCATTACACAAAGAAAAAATTCTATGAACAAGAAAAATAAACAAGCTTATTCGCGATCGCTTCTTGAAAACGTCTCAAGAGTATTACAGTGTACTTGACATTAGCCTTCACAAACAAAGGCACACGTGCACTTGAACAACAGAATGATAGTACGCATTGATTGGTTCGTTTATTTATCAAGAGCAGTGAACGTTGACCGTGATTGGTGGAGCGTTGCGCCCAGGCATCGTAACGAGAGTAATGTAGCAGTCAGCACTTTGCGGTCGGCTGGCCATTGTCAAATATTTCGAATATTGAATTTAGTGAGGGGACGCTTTTTCTGTTAGTTTCGGATCGGTAGGTCTAGATTGGAAGTTCTTTTGTTTTGTGTGCGTACATTTTGATAACTGTATTTGAGAGGCTTTGTAAAAATAGGTATTAGGCAAACTACTTTTTTTTTTCTTCGTGAATTAAGGGGTACAATATTGCCTGCCGGGGTTGCGGGTAAGTTCTAAGGGGTGAACGTGGCCCCTGGCAACGTACAGGCAACTGAAGGAACACGGGTGGGTTTTAGTCAGTAAGAGTCTGAGACGTCCCGCTCCGCTCAGAGCGGGATATATTATTTGATAATTTCCCACCAAAAAAAAGGGGTACAATATTGTTATATCACTACTTTCACCATAATATCTACTACAAGTATCGGGATTTGATAAATGCCATGCTATTAGTACATTGCCCTCATTTGAATACAAAATATCAAATCATATTTTGCAGTTTCCTTTGGATTTATTTATAAAGGTACACAAACAGCAGTATATTACAATATACAATACAGAAGTATATAATATATCTTAAGTACTACAAGTAACAACAACCTCGGACTTACACAGTCGCCAACTACAGGATATCCAGCAATCACAGAAATTGGTGATAAATGTAATAATACATAATAATACTAAAACTAAAGGCAATCAAATTAAGAATTTCGATATATGGCAAAATACTTCTTAGATAGATAGATAGATAAACCATTTATTTAGTGCACACAAAAGACAGCACAACATACAAAACACGATTAATGATAACTAATTAGCTATTAGGAAATAGCCCATAGCTCTTAAACTTAAGATTAATTACTTCAGGAAAAATTAAATTACAAGACAAGCACTATTGCAATTTTGCCCACAAACAATATAAACTGAACTAAAAATGAGATTGATTTATTTGATTTGCTCGAAGCTATTCTGTAGTCTTTCAAAAATTCTAAGACCACATTTCTATTAAGCAATAACCCAATAGTCCAACATATTGTCCTTGCAATTCACTTCTGCATCCCTCTCCTCATAAAACGTTACTATCGCCATTCCCAAAGATTAATCAATAATAAAAGATGTTCCAATACCATTAAGACGTAAATAGCCGGCAAATCCCACAAATGCTATTGCAGGCAACGATGCATTTAAGGATGTTATTAATATAATACGTCGCGCATCATTTGGCTTGCCTTAATACGCTGGAGCCACAAAATAGATAAGTACAGAAGGTCAACTCCGGTTTTATTTTTTTAGCTGACCACTGAGATCATGACTACTTATCCAGACTTTCTTGTGGCTGCCTTAAGCCTCCAGCCAGGGCAAAACTATGCTAATTAAAACTAGGCGAGCACTCGCTAAGGGCACCCCCTGTGGGGTACGAACCTCGGCTTAGGGCGTCGCTGGGGAGAGGACAGCAAGATGGGACAGGCTGGACTAAAAGTATATTATTATTATCTGGGGAATTTAAAGATTAGCATCCACGCGGGCTGGTGCATCGACGAGAAAGCCGGGGAGGGGGGGGGTGGCAACTCCGTACCATGAGCAAAGAACTTCATTGCGAAAAGAAGCGATCCTCACTTAGTTTGCCGTCAGTATAAATAATATTTAAACTGACGGCAAACTAAGTGAAAATTTTTCATAAGTTTTTTGCATTAAGCAGGTCAGGTTAATCAAAATATGATGAAGAAAATTTGAATTTCGCGGACTGCCTTAAAGCATCCCCCTTCATCGTTGGAGACAATATTAGATCACGGTTGTGTGTACGGTACACACTACGGTGATCTAAAATTGTCTCCAACGATGAAGTGTACGTACGTCTCTATACTGATTTATATCCGTTACCTCATACTTCAGGTCCAGTTGAAAACCAGCGTCTGGCATTTTTGGCGCAGCCGTGAGGCACACTCCCCTGCTAATTTCTTACATCGCATAAAATACTGGTATTCAGCTGCGTCCGGTTACACTGGAAGCCATCCCCAACATAGTTGGGAAAAGGCTAGGCAGATTGATTTAGTCCGTGCTAAATGAATGTATTTTCTTTCTATGTGTGCGTGCGACTGTTTTCGCTCTTTGTAAAGAACTGATCGTCGGCGTAGGTGGAGAACTAAATAACTGCGATTTTAGGTCAAATTGTATTTTCACCATTTTCGTAACAACCATGAGTTATTTAGTTCTCCACCTACGCCAACGTGATCTTCTGTACCTATCTACATATTTGCTTTGTGGCTTGCTTGAGCATCGGCGGCGCATTTACATCGCATCACTTACGACTAATGGTTGCGTTATTATCTAATATCGAGTTATTTATGAAGAATGGTTAGGCTTCCGCGTTTCTTTGAGGACTAGTCATTAATGGAGGTATTATAATTAATTCCGAACATTTATTGGTGGCTAATAAATGTTTTCACATGGGTGATTATCTGGATTTATTTGTTCGAAGTATCGTGTCGATAGCGAAAATTGTGTTGCTGTTTATGAGGGAGTAAAATTTATTCGATCGAAATAATTAGAGTAGGATCAAGCTTGCGAAAAACAACTTGTCAGTTGCCATAACACAAAACCATGTTTACAGTTGTTTACAATAAACAGTTTTAAGTTTGTAAACAAAATTATTCTAACAGACTATAAACTCATATACGAGTATCGGCAATAAATTAAAATTAAAATACTTAAATATTAGGAAAAGAAGAAAAAGTGGTAAGTAACAAAATGAAAATACAATTACCAGATTCAGAATACATACCTACTTAATTAAATAATATAAACACTCTTCAATTAAGCGCTCTTCCTCCTCTCTCCTACTATGCTGTGCCCGACAGGGTCCATAATTGTTACTTTAATTTTAAGCCTACCAACTGTTCATCAACATTATGGAATGTAATAAAGAATTGAGAATTGAGAATTAAATGAGGATGCCTAAGTTCAGCACAGGACGTCTTCCGGCTGAAATGCTGATGATGCTGAAAAGTGTTAAAAATTTCAGGATTTTTTTTAAATTTCATGCAAGCCAATTTGTAATACGATCCAATCAAAGAACTTGTCAGCACCCAATAGATTTCCTTCACCCGACTAGAAGGAAATTTTAATTTAAAAATTAATAAAAATTACACTTGACATCAATTTCAAATCACCCCTTTTAATTGCCAACGCTACGTTTCACGGGGATTACAGCAATTTCCTAGGCACATGGAAGTATTCCTACCCTCGTCATTTTGGACATTTGACACCTGCTATTTACGGATCAGATACTGCCTAAATTAATTTAATTACGCTTCCATTCGCCTGCGCGAGCTGACGTGCGGACAACGAATCAATTATTAATGTTTGTTTAATATAAACTTGTTCAGAATTGTACCTTTTGGGAGCAATATTGTCTGTTCCACCATGGTGTAAAAAAACAAGGTCTGGCATTCCGGGAGTGACACATGCTTACGTCACTATCCAGTTACCACTTTATTGCAACAAAACACGAATAATAATTAAGGAAAAAAAATCTGTCACCATTCTGTAAAAAAATACATACATGCATTTAAATTGTCGTTTCGTTTGTGTAATCAAACGAAACAGTTCAATACCAACGTAATTGTTAATTAAAACCTCATTGTTTTATCGTTTTCGCACAGGTAATAAAGGTGGTTGGGGAGTTATCATTACACACTACTGGTAACACAGATGTGATGACGTAGGCTTATGTCTCCCACGTGACCACTGTGTCTCGTAATGCTATACCTGGCGTCCCTGGCGAAGTATATTATTCTACCATGTATTCCACTGATGGAGGGTCTTTTCACATACCGACGTACGGATACTCGTTGTTGTGCCAACTAATCTTCCTCTATGCGTGTTGGCGATATCAGACCATTTGATTATCGTGACGTTATCATTATGATTTCCATCACATTGTCAATGGATCCTTGGCTTAAATTGGGAGATAAGTAAATTGTAACAATATAGTCTTCGATATCGGAAAGCGTATTATGGAACTCAAATGGGGTTGGGCAGGACACAGGCAAGGCGCAGTGATGGCAGGTGGAGTAAGGCTGTGGTAGAATGGAGTCCAAGGACTGGAAGACGAGTTGTCGGTCATTCGACGGTGGTATGGGCGGACCACATTGATGACATCGCGGGCAAAACCTGGATGAGGCTGGCACAGGATCGTTGGGATTGGCACAAGACAATGATATTTTAAGTAAAAAGGTGTAGATAGGTTATAGGCGCTCAGCAAACGACACGTTAAAATGTGGCCACATTTTCTTCGTCTTGTCTCTTTTTCGCTCCCGATAATTACGTCATGCCGTCCTACTTCCACGTGTCATGTAATAGTGTGACATTGTGCCGTTTTTGAAGATCGAATGTTGAGTAGATAACCTATCTACGTCTTTTTACTTATAATATCATTGGCACAAGATAAGAGAGGCCTATGTCCAGCAGTGGGCGAAGTCGGTCAGTGGAGATGATGATGACTATTATAGTCAAGGAAAGTCACCTTTGTATAGTTTGATAGGCCTTTAACCATAAACCAGCTATCTAATTACGCAACACATTTTCGAAAACGATTACGATTGATCTGTTTCATTTTGACAGTTCAAAAACATTCATTGTGTAATAGATTATAATAGTTTATCTATGGTTTAAAAATTAATGTAATAGGTCTGTGGTAAGCCCTTCTCTCTGCATCCTGGAACTGTTCTGTAGCAATGCCGTAGCATGGCAAATTATAATAAAAATTATTTAATCTATTACAGAAGTCCTTTTATTAAACATATTTACACATTGCGTTATTAACGTTGTTGAGCAGATGGTTTTTTCGAAGCAATGGATAAGCAATCTGTTTCAAAACGATTCAGATTCAGATTTATCGTGTACTAGCTGCCCGCCCCGGCTTCGCACGGGTAAGCACTTATCTACGGGCACCTACCTACCCTAACTACCTACCTACCTACATACCCTAACTACCTACCTACCTACATACCTACCTACCTACTTACCTACACCTACCTACATACATACCTACCTACCTACATACATACCTACCTACCTACCTACCTACCCTACCTACTTACCTATCTACCCTACCTACTTACATACATACCTACCTACCTACCCTACCTACATACATACTTTACCAACATACATACCTACCTACTTGCATACCTACCTACCTTCACCTACCTTTAATAAGAACCATCTCCATACTACACAACACAACAAAAAAAGAATTAGCGAAATTGGTCCAGCCGTTCACGCGTGATGCCGTGACCAAGGAAATAGGGATTCATTTTTATATGTATAGATTACGCAATTAGGGTACTGGTTATTAAAAACATTCAAATGACTACTCTAAACTTCTATAGTGGGTAACAGTAGATCCCTGTAAGTGGAATATCAATCTGAAAATGAATGTACCAAATCATTTGTGTTAACTAATGATGAATGATTAGATAAATTAATTTTTAGATTTAGCGTTAAGCTGTTTTCAGACCAGCGCGATTTGTCGCGCGACGCGACACGAACAATACAAAACTTCACGGTATAGCAATAGCCGGTGTCGCGTCGCGCGTCAAATCGCGCTGGTATGAAAACAGCTTAAATCAACTTTCGTTGCCTTCCGTATTTGCCAGGTACTTAACCTGCAACCTGGTTCTGAATAAACAGGTTGTTAAACCTTCAGGCTACTACCACCTACTACATAGAGAGAGTTTATTACCGTTCACCTGATAAGCTGTCGGTTCATCGCCTGTAAACGCCATTATGTTATCGCTTCCCCGACAGGCTACCCTAACCAGAGACAGCTTGTTAGCCTGTTGTCTATGAGCTTCAGTACAGGTTGCTCCTAGATTAGCTCCAATACCGGTAAATGGTGATGGTTTGTTGATCACTGAGCAAGTTAAGTTTGCATATAAACGTACAGGAACTGGTTGCCAGGGCTCTGATTGGGTGAAAGTACAGAATAGGGATAGTTCATATTTATTCCATGTATAGTTCATACTAATTCCATGCTGCTATGATAGTAAGTACTTACTAATTCCATGCTGCAATGATAGTAAGTACTTACTAATTCCATGCTGCTACGTAACATGGTAATTACATTCTTAGGTAGCCATCTTGTTCTAAACTTTTTGCGACCGAGCTCTGTTCGGGTGAAAATACAGAGAAAACGAATTTTCCCAGATATGAGTTCTAGAGATATCTATATTGCAACTTTTATCGAAATCGTTAGAGCCGTTTCGCTAGTTTAATAGTAATAGGATCTAATGACTGACAGAGAATACAGACCATGCCGGCTAATATAGGACTTGATTCAGAAAATGATCTTAAAAATAAGCAAAACCAGTTCATAAGAGCCGTCAATGTTAGGTAAAAAATTCAAAAAGGCTTCGACAATAAACTGGCTTCATCAGAAATGAAAATTAGTTTAGTTTGCCAATTTACATTACTATGATAACATACTTTACCAAAGAATATTTTTTGTGCTTCCGATTCTCGTTTATATCCGGCTCGAAGGACCAAACAATTATGTGCAATTATATACCACAAACTCAAGTCTACTGCCTCGCGCTCCTATGGGCTCGGTGGCGTGTTTCGTAGTCCTGAATCCTGCTAAACTTCACCACACATATTTTCCACAGGCGTTAGTTAATGTTATTGTTCGTATCTTGCAGGGATACGAAATCAACGATGGACCATTTTGTTTTCGAAAATTTTTATAACGCTAAACGCTAGCGACCCGCTCCTGCTTAGTACGGTTTTAAGGACTTGACAAAACATCGAGATTTCTTAGGTAAACGTAACTTTATTTCGGGTATTAAGTTCTGTTTACGTTTTTAGTTTTTATTTTTGCTTGAGTTTAGATTTCGATATTTTTTTTTTTTTGTTGGTACATTGGCGCGTGCTAGCTGTCATTATGGCATATATTTTATTGAATGTTTTGTGTTGAGTAATGTAAATTATTTGCATACTATTGTATAGAATCAAGTTATTTTTTCTAACTGAACAGACAGCTGTGCTGCTGGGGAGTTTGTTGCGCCACTTCTTCTCTCCAGCAAAGGCACTAGGAAGTGGTGAAGGGCGGGCGTTTTTGGGGGACTGTCTTATGTAATTTTGACGTTCGAAAAGTGCTGATTCTCAGCCTAATTTGAATAAATGACTTTTGAATTTGAATTTGAATTTGAATTTAATATAAACGTATAATACACATAAACCGTCCGGAATAAATTCTCTAAACGATATGGTGGAAACTTCATCATAATCTGTTGCGTGGTTCAGTTCAGAAAAATCACGAGAGAAGAGCTCGTGACTAAGTAATAACAGCCGCATGGGTTGATCCATCAGGTTAAGCTACGCTTGCCGGGGTTGGTCAGTGGATGGGTGACCATCTTTATATACCGAGACTCCTCCATGCCTCGGAAAACACGTTAAGCCGTTGGTCCCGGCTGTCATTTGTGGATCTTTGACAGTCGTTACGAGTCGTCAGAAGCCCGAATGTCTGACACCAGTACCTTACCAAGGGGTATCGTATTACCCAGTTGCTGGGTTGTGAAGCTCGAATAGGCAGTCGCTCCATGTAAAATACTGGTATTCAGTTGCATCCGGTTAGACTGGAAGCCGACCCCAACATAGTTGGGAAAAGTCTAGGCAGTTTTTTTTTTTTTTTGAAAAATCATGCGGGCATACAGACAAACGCGAAAAGCGACTTTGTTAAGTAATATGTATAGAAATGTATACATAAACGTTGAATTCCATTTACCGTAGCCGCGAACAAATATCGTTGTATCTGTCACGTATACCATTCGTCACCCACCCCCCATAAGAGTTGGATTTTTGATTTGTTATCCCAGCGACGTTGTCAGTGTTATTGATGTGTAGCGAAATTGGAAAGTTCAGAGGCACTTATCTCTCAGATTTAGATAGCGGGGCAATTTATAAAGCGGGGTTTTCTTCCCCCAAAGCACCCTTGACGCGAGCCCGCGGCTGTGTCGCTCGCAGCCCGCCGCCTTCACTCTCGGATTATTGAACCCGATATTACATAAATACCAAATGTGGATACACAATGATGATACGGTATTGGGTTTATTTCATTTCGTGTTACACGGAAGGCTTTGTGGTTCGTTTTGTTTCGAGTCTCAGTGCAGGGAGTATGTAAAGAATGCCGTATCTTGCCGTATCTTGGGCCGTACTGTGAGTATTAAAGGATTTATATCGAAAAGTAACTTTTGCTTTTCTGTGCGTCTATTTTTAGCTCCACAAAAAAAAGCTCAGAGGATAGTACGAGTACTGGCGGAGTAGAAAGGCTTTCAGTGACATGTCAAGTCATCTTTGTTTCACTAATGGATAGAGCAGATTCCACGAAAAAACAATTGAGAGCTCCGAGAATTCATTCTCTTGGCTACTTCCCGGATTTTCGCCAGGGCCGAAAGAAATTAGATGTGCGTTTATTATCAAGAGCGAAAGTAGAAACTTTTTTAATAATATGACACGATTTTGTGAAGCTCCTTCCTGAATCCAAGGGCCCTTGAAAACAATAATCAGACGAGAGTATCTAGATATCAGTATTAATTCCACAAAAGAAATCAAGTGAACCGTTACCGATATCTTTTGTAACGTGAAAGCTATGATATTAAACATAAAACACAAAGGGATATAAAAATCTGTTTCAAGTCGTTTTCTCGAACCATTTGGAGACGAGAGCCCTCGAGTGGCGTGTCGAATCATGTCTTCGGAATCGATACTTCAGTTTTTCCCTCGTTCCGTGAAAAACGTTACCATTTCTTGTCGAGACAGAAATGCTCCTTATCTCTGTAGGAGATTAATACGAAGGGTACGTCAGTATCAAAGCTGCCCAAATATTTTGTTAACATTTACGCCACGATAAAAATGCAGGGTTTTGTGGATAGGTACGGATTTCGTGGGCTTATGGTGTATGGGTGCTTGTTTTATCTTAACGATCGGAGATTTGTTTGTTTAGTTAGATTAATAAAAGTTAGAACTCAATTTAGTAAGTTTTATAATGCTTTCTTTTGTAATATGTACCTATAATGACTTAACTTGCTTCTTTTATCTAGATACTCATCGCTATTTAAGTATATACGAGCTCGATATAACTAAATACATTATAATATAGCTTAGAGCTTGTGGCTTAGTAATAACAGCCGCACGGGTCGATCCAGCAGGTTAAGCTGCGCTTGCCGCGGTTGGTCCGTGGATGGGTGACGATCTTTACATACCGAGACTCCTCCGTGCCTCGGAAAGCACGTTAAGCCGTCGGTCCCGGCTGTCATTCGCGGATCTTTGACAGTCGTTACGGTTCGTCAGAAGACAAAAGTCTGACAACCAGTCTTACCAAGGGGTATTATTACCCAGTTACTGGGTTGTGGAGGTCAGATAGGCAGTCGCTCCATGTAAAATACTGGTATTCCGCTGTATCCGGTTAGACTGGAAGCTGACTAAAACATAGTTGGGAAACGGCTAGGCAGATTGATTGATACATTATAATATAACTCCTGAATACTTATCAGCAGATATAGAGCAGATAATAAACATATTTTGATAAAACCTTGCCTCCAATGCTGCAGCTAACTAGAAATTGGAAGTCCATTTCAGAACGCAGGACGACCATGCGAATGAAAAACTTCTACTGTTATTAATAAAATCCTTTCAAATTCTACCATCACGGTAGCTTCAGTAACAATACCCAGTGAAGAGATAAAGGTGTCAGGTTGAATCATGGTGGATAGGATTCGGTGCGTCTGCGGATAATCCATTGATTAGAGCGGTCAACGTCGGATACTAAACTATTCATGAATGAGATAGTCTGAGGAATTTTCACAAAAGTTTTGTTGCGAAAAAGGCTAAAAATATTTGGTTCTTTTGGAATGTAATGTCAACAGTCAGCCACAAATGATGATTAACGCTGCTTTATCCACAATCTAAATTGACACAAAATATTGTTCGATACATTGTATATTTAGTAACCTATTTCGCTTAACTATTCCTAGAAATAAACAGTCATAAAAAAGCCTGTTAGAAATCATGATGAAAAAAGAAATCAAGAATCATCAGGATGAAGATTGACTTATCACGAACCCGAACACGGCGTATTGCCACGTTGAGCGCCGGACGCAGAGTGAGCCATATTGCCCGATAAACCCACTTATACCGGATGACTTTTTTTACCGTCTCGAAAAAAAATGGGTATAATAGGTGAACGGAGTAGAAGCAAATGGCATACTCAGTTTTTTTTTTTTCAAGTCGCGTATGCTTTTTATTTAGAGATTAAAAAAAAAAAAAAATCTCTAAATAAAAAGCATACGCGACTTGCGTATGATTTGAAATTCAATATTTTTTATCAATAAATTGTTTTTTTTCAAAATTTCTATATAATATATGTAATAAAATATGAAAAGTTTACTTCAAAATTGTAGCGTTTTTTGATGATAGATATTTTTTTTTCCAAGATGTGGAAAAAAAATAAAAAAAACTAGGTATGCCGTAAGATTCTACTCCGTTCACCTAATATACCATTTTTTTTTCGAGACGGTAAAAAAAGTCATCCGGTATACTGCTCCGAACACTTCGGCTCGGAACTAGCTAAGAGTTAATATTTTTTACTTCAGTTCCAATTTTAATTAAATATTTAGTTTAGTAATTAAGTTTAAAACAACTGAAGTGTTAATTGACATTATTTTTTCAGTAACTGTACCTACAGGAAGTAAAGACTAATTATTGTCATGTTTCTTGAACCATTAAATAAATCTAGCATTATACAACAATAAAATTGCGAATAATGTAATGTAATTGTAATCATAGATTGATTGAGTTGCTTTGACAGTAGAATATTTAGTATCTGAAATTCAATAGATACCTACAACTAGAGGTGGAGTTTTCCACATTGTAGAGTCCACAATACCAAACTCGAGACTTCCTAAAATTCTTCCTGAATCCAATAACCCACAGTTACAATACAGATAAAGGTGTCGAATTGAACGATGGCCGATAGCATTCGGTCTGCGATATATCCATAGATATATCTCGATATATCGAGCGGGCAGCGTGGAATGCCTTCAATTTCCACTTGCGCCAGTCTGTTGAGTTCAGAGGATGAATATTTATGGGTTTCAGACGCTAATGTACTATGTGGTGGATGCGTTTGTTGTCGACGAATTTGTAAACGTCATGGAAATCTTGCAAAGAAACCGATGTAAAACAGCGGGAGAGAATGGCTTGTAGAAACTTTTTATATGAGTTAGGGCCTGGGCCACATAAATAAAAATAAAAATAAATTATTTAATGGAGAAGGCTATGTGTCTCTTTCGTTATTATCAGACATATTTTAACTACTGTGGGCGTACTGTGGGTAGTGTTGGTTATTTCGCAATAGAAAAACCATTTGCAGTTCAGATCAAATTATAATTTACGATCACATTAATAACACTAGCAATGCACACAATGTAGATACACGGCACAACTTTTCGGAATGCACGATACTTTCTAAATGTCTTCACTGGTTGACCCATGAAGTCTGCTTAACTCCAGCTGGTCCGAATGTTATGTTGTCGGCTCTGTCAACTCAGTAACGTATTTCTGACATATATTTATTTCTGTTAGCAAATGTTCTGAGATACTTTTACACGAAAATATTTGGGTCAATATTTTATCTACATGACTGATCTCTGAGAAGTAATTCCGAAACAAACACGGAGACATGGTATCTTTTAAAGTCCAAACGTTATACTGTTGTCAGACATTGTTCCGATAGACTGCAGTCAGTGCAGTGCCTTGAACCAGCCTTGCCAGTCTTGAATAACAATAAATATTATAGAAATATCTCGACTTAGCCCACGAGGATGTTGACATGTAGAATGTGAGCTCGGCTGTCAGTGCCGAATGCCTTTACGGACAATGGCCTGATGGCCGAAAGCATCGATCAACATCTCTCGAGGCTCCCGTTCGGCGGTTGGATCACGAGTCTGATTCAGAAGGCCAGTACTTCTCTATACGTTTCACATCGTTCCTGTCTCGCGAGCCTTAACCACCGGTAACTTGGACCCTGCTCCCGACACCGGTAGACCTCTATTTTTTATATTTTTAAATGTTTTTATTTTAAGTAATATATTTAAAAATGTACTAAAATAAGAAAGAAAATAAATAAACGACAAAATAATATTATATTATAATAAGTAGGTACTTTGGTACCTAGAAAACTGTTTAGAGTAAACCCAAGAGAAATGAAGGGAGGGCTGCCATTTATTATTTATTGCTTACCTTACCCCCTTAACCCAACCCTGGGGGTAGTCCCCCCAGGGTTGGGTCACTAAAGTTAAGTTTTTAGGGTAAATGTACTTTAGCAAGACTAAAAAAATTGTTTGTATATGATCACCGTGAAATAAATAAGTTATGATTTTCCCTTGTGTCATGATAGGTACAGAAAGAAGCCTAAGTTAAGGAATGGTAAAAAATCTATCATTATTATGATAAATCGCATCAGCCATTCCTAATCCAAAAATAAAACAAAAGAACACGCCACCAATCTTTTAAACAACAGCATCGGACATAAGGACATACAAGTAAACAAGCAATATCATAAGAGTCCCTCATTCTCATCAGTCATGTGTAAAAAAACAAACATAAGTTAAGGAAATGATGTTTTTTCTTTCGATTGTTCGTTCACATATGTAAGAATTTATGTATTATGACTAGGAGGGGAATGATATTGTTTCCAATGTATCTGTTCCCCTTTTGTAAACTGTCGCTTCAGGCGATGCGTGGATGCATTTAGTGATTACGTTTGTGATTTATTTTTATCAGAACTAAAGATTTTATGGCGATAGGGACGTAAGTAACATCTTCTTGTCTGATAAAAACATATGATTACTCAGATTTGCTTCTCATTGACATAGTGTTTCGTGCTGCCGGGCTAAATTATTATGATGCTCGCAATTCGCAACCATATCATCAAAATCTGAAAACCTTATTTCATATGGGCTACTAGACTGTCCAACGAGGACAGTAGCTCAAGTGATGGTAACTGGTACCATGGTTGGTAGCGAGGTTGAATGCTAGGGGGCTCTCAGACAGAGAATCTCATAGAGGTCTTCCATAACACCTACGGGAAGAAATTAGTAAGTACCTAAGTCTTGGTTTTTTGGTAACTAACTTTGTTTTACTTTGACTTCCAACAAGCAAACAAATTAAAGTTTCACCTAATAAATACACATTTACTTCAGATACTGTTCCAACAATCTTCTAGACTTTGCACTGAGAATCTGAGATGAGAATAAACCAACACCGCAATAAACTTGCATCACCAACAGAACTCAACAATAATTAAACTACTTCACTTTAGTTCCACTATCATTCCACAAACGCAACACAGCTCCAGATCTGTTTGAACAAATTCCCAGTTAATTTCCCACTTCACGATCTGTTTGTACAAATTCCCAGCTAATTTCCCGGTTCCCTTGTATCGTACATCCGGGACCAAGTCTGTCCATATCGTCCGGTTTAATTACTAAGCTGCCAGCGCCTCTAGTAACACATTGATGACAGTGACTGCCTTGCTTGCAAGTTATAGCTCAAACTGTTTGCTTTGAGCCTGCTGTGTCATGCTCAATGTGTGATGTGATGATGATGATTTACAGTTTGATAGTTTGACAGGAGATTTGACGCTGTGGTTCCATATTCAAAATTATTGGGTTTTGTATACCCTTCTCACTTCAATCAAATACAAATCATAAGGATGGCAAGAATTTATAGGTAGTGCTTTTATGATAAAAATCTGTAAGAGAAGTTCGGACGCCGGTGCTCGTATCGTATTGTTCTACTGCCTACCATGCTTGGTTTTTGCCTTGTTGATCATATTATTCAAAACCTAAGCTATTTCTGACAATTTATAGAGCAATATAGAATAGCATTTTTTTGCCAATTCTGTCACACATTAGACCTGGTTAGAAAATATAGCCTATTTTTTCGTTGACATAAATATTAAGATCCGTTTCAATTTATGTTTACAAACGGCTCCAACGATAGGGAGTGTTAATTTATTATTTTCTTCGAAAAGACTTTTCAAACCATTTTCTTTGTTCCAGGTTAAGAAACAAAAAACCTCGAAAAAGCAACCTTTTCAGTATTTTTTCCCACAAAACGCAGCTTTGTACGGAATTAAAGAACAATTACTTCATTACTTAAGAGTGTCGACTTGACTTTTTACTTTGGCTTTTCTAAGATACCTTTTCTGCTTTTCGCTGTTGTATAAATGCTACAAAAAATAAATAAAAGTCGTATTATTTTTCATAGCTTTTAGGTGTATTTTATACTTGTCGTAGAAGGATAAATGATTGAGAGACTCAGATATTATTTTATTTTCAAAACCAACAAAATAAATATGTTAAAAAGTTTACCTACGTGTCTGTGATTTATTGTTTCGAAATAAAATATAGGGAGAACAATAAAAACTTATAAGACACATAATTCAAGTTAGTTTTGAATCGTTTTTTTATTTGGTTATGCTGGACACATTTATTATTTAGTTACCAAGAATAAATACGATTTATTTAGCCTAGCTAGGCTTTATTTGTAAGATAATTAAAAAACAAAAAAACATATCTGTTTAAACCTAAAATTGTATAGGTGAAAGAAAATGAATAGAAAGATAAATCTATCGATAATGATTGACTGTCTCGTTGGTCTGAGGTCTGGAGCAAGAGGTCCTGGAGTCGATTCCCCTGGTCGGGCAAAGTGTTATTAGGTTTTTCCATCAAGAATTTCTCAGTAGCATCGCGAACCCTGTACCTATTTGTGGCCGGTTGATGGCAACAGGCTCGTCCCCTCTTCCATGGGACTTAAACATAACTGGCGAAATGTGGGTGTACTAAGGTACAGTTAAGACACACATCTTAGATCTAACATCGACAAAATCTACGTATCAATTTTACGAACCAGTTATTGCTTTTGTGTAAAGATTGTTTTTGCCTAAAGCAGTAATAAAGATTGGTGATTTTGAAGGCGCACTCTGTATGTGATCGGTTTTTCGAATTTTACCGATGCTACATTCAAGTTGTGTCGTACTGTAGGTACACCTTTGTAGATCAAAATCGATGTAGATAAAAAATAATGTAGAAATAGGAAACCTATCATAACTTAATAACTGTTGCTAATTTGTATGATTTTATTATCTCTATTGCAGTACGATCGCAGTTAATAGTAATTGCATTACGTAAGTCACTAGGCGCTAATTTGAATTGAAATGAATGAAAGAAAAGTAATGAATACATTTATTGAGTGTTTTCTCGTTGTGGCCTGGATATTTGTAAAGAATATGAGATAGTGGTCTAAAAACCCGGTGACCTGTAAGGGTTTTCAATTCAATGCATAAAGTTGTAGGAATTAATTCAAGATAAAGATATGTAAAACCTGTATCTACAATGTGTAGTATGTGTTTTATTTGCTGTGGTGATATTGATGCTTTTCATGTAAACCACTGGTAATACAACCTTGAGAACGATGTGGGTTGAAGTAGCGGGCGTCGTGCACTGTCACTGCGAAACTGTGGCGCGACTGTTGCACGACGCGCGACTCTTCTCGTTAATATTTTATTATTTGTTACGATGGAGAGCGCGGCTCCACCATCAGATGGCCGCCGCCTCCTGTAACATATAGCTGTTAGAACTGACAATGAGTGATCGGAATAGGCTTACTATATTTGCCTAAACTTCGGAGAACAGAGACAGAAAGTGGAGACTTCTTTACGACTATGTTTTTTTTTTCCCGGGATTCGGGAAAATATATTCAGCCTATTCCGATCACTGGACTTACCCTGTAAATAGTATGATACTCGACGAATTACTACTAGTTTTAGTTATGTTAGGTTGTAGTTATGGTATGTAGTATTTTTAGTTTTGGAAGAAGATTATGTATCCTTAGTTGTATATATTACTACTTCGATACAACCGTATTTTGTTAACTTCGTGATGTCCCTGCCTCTCATGGACGAAGTTGTGGGTTCAAACTCGGGTAAGTACTTACCAATGTGACTTTTTCAATTCATATGTACAGACGCCAGCACATCAACCTACTCCAATCTGTAAAATTTTCCCAATCAACATATATTGAACCTTTCCTATTCTTTAGCGATAAAGTTGATATTTTACAGATTATAATAACTTGATGTGCTAGCGTCTGTATTTTCTAAGTTTATAGAAGTAGCTCGTGGCTAAGTAATAACAGCCGCACGGGTCGATCTATCAGCTTAAGCTACGCTTACCGGGGTTGGTCCATGGCTGGGTGACCATCTTAACATACCAACACTCTTCCGTGCCTCGCAAAGCACGTCCGTTGGTCCCGGCGTGGATCTTTGACAGTCGTTACGGGTCGTCAGAAGCCCGAAAGTCTGACACCAGTCTTATCAAGGGGTATCGTATTACCCAGTTACTGGATTGTGGAGGTCAGAGGCAGTCGCTCCATGTAAAATTCTGGTATTCAGCTGCATCCGGTTAGACTGGAAGCCAACTCCAACTTAGTTGGGAAAAGGCTAGGAAGATGATGAAACCTAAATACCCTACTTATGAAACCTCAGAAGATTGCACGGTTCCAATTGGTCGTTTCCTATGGAGAAGAGCCGGCAGGAAACTCCACTCACCGGTCAATGCTTGCCTTTGTGTTAGAACTTAAAGGCATTAAAGCATTAGCTGAGATTACTAAACGCCGTGACCGAGTCTTACGAGTTGTAGGTTCGAACCCGGACAGGCGCTTTACTTTGTGTAAATTATTTCATCACCACTGCTCTCAAAACAGTCAAGGAAAACATCGTGAGGAAACCGGCATGTCCTAGAACCAAAAATTCGAAGACATGTGACATCTACCAACCCGCACTGGGCCCGCGTTGTGGATTATGGCCCACTCCCTCTTACTGATTGGAGACCTGTGTCCCAGCAGTGGAAACATTATAGGCTGATTATAATTAAAGGCCGGAATTGAATGTTATTTCCGGTCTTATAAAAAAATTTATAACGAAAAAGTTAAGCAAGACTGGCCAATAAAACATAATCATATTCTCACGCCTCTTCCCATGGGGTAGGCAGAACTACAGGACGCCATCTTCTTCAATCCTTACATAAGTATCTTTTGCTTCATTGACGGTTGCGAGTATGACCAATAAATAAATGAATAATCATATTTTCAAAGAATAACATGGTAACTTTCCATGTAAAACCATTACGGGGAAAATTTTCTAGAAAGTGTTATTACCTGCTGACTAATTGGAAGGCTATTATTAATCATGTATGGTACCAATTTGCTGCTATTAATGCATTTCAAATGCATGTAATTGTCTAAGATTATGACTGTCCGTTGGAAGGTTGTAAGCATGTCAGTGAAATTGAATAATTTGGATCTAGGTAGAGGCAAATTATATAGAGACTGAACGTTTTGCTTTCCTGTGAGACACTTTTTATTATGATAAAGGGAAAGAGAAAAAAATAAAGGAAGAAAAAGTTTTTATTGAGACTCGCACAGGAGATCACAAATTAAACTAAAACGCACTTATGGAAACATATAGTGGTTGGAGACTGCTGATGGAAGTGAAAACTAAGTAACGTCATCTAACGAAAATGTCAGGAATTTATGTGGCTTGCTGTCAGTACAAGAAAGAAAGCTGTAGCTCCATTAAAGAAATTCCAAAAAAATAAAACAGAGTGCGCTGTCAACAAAAACTTGAACGTCTTACGAAATTTCGACCAGGTCACGTGTCCTGACGCGAGTTTATAATTTTTTTACCCATCCCAAAAACAGTGCAAAACGCCGCTAAAGAAGTTTTCACTTCAAAAATAACAATAAAAATACAAGAACTTAAGTAATATTAAAATAAAAGCAGAAAGTCCTGTACGAAGCCAAAGTATATGATAATAATAATGAATGATGATAATATATGAAATACTACCTTTTGCCAGCGGCTTCGCCCGCGTCATCATCATCATCATCATATCAGCCGAAAGACGTCCACTGCTGGACATAGGCCTCCCCCAAGCACCGCCACTTCGACCGATTCTGTGCTTCCCGCATCCACCGAACTCCTGCGGCCTCCTGCGGCCTTCGCCCGCGTGCGTGTTGGAAATTCTCCCACGGGAACGTACCGGGATAAAAAGTATGTGTTAATCCAGGTTATATATAAACTATTTGTGTGCCAAATTTCATCCAAATCCGTTCAGCCGTTTTTGCGTGATTGAGTTTCACATTTATCATGTTTTTTTCAGACTGGTTGCGGAAGGCGGAGGACAGGGTGTGGTGACGTAACCTGGGAGAGGCCTATTACCAGCAGTGGACTGCGATAGGCTGAGTTATTGAGGGTCCAGCATTTTAAATAATTTATTAGATTAGCAGTAGAAACTAAACAAAATTCGGAAAAGACAGATTACAATTTAGGAAGAGACATATCTAATCGATGCTCGGGGAGTTGTCTCCCCGACCCGATTGCCCATCGTATACGTAGCGGTGACGTACAGTTTCAATAATGTATGTCAATCGGACACAAGTAAGTACCTTCTGAGAGATTGCTGGTCCATCCTCTAAGAGATTTGCGGTCCGTAGTTTAACCCAGTTTGCGTTTTACGACGTGGGATATTAAGTTAATATACTTAACTTACAGAGCAGTGGTGGCCCAGTCGTAACGGCCCCGACTTACGTATTGTATATATGTTAGTTGTATGTCAGTTCGAACCCAAGCAGGCGCTTTACTTTGTGTAAATAATTTCATCATCACTGCTCTCAAAACGGTGGAGGAAATCGGCATGTCCCAGAACTAAAACTTCGAAGACATCTACCAGCCCGCACTGGGCCCGCGTGGTACATTACAGCCCACTTCTCTCATAGAGAGGAGGCCTGTGTCCCAGCAGTGGGAACATTAATAGGCTGATGATGACTTAACAAGGAGATGGAAAGTTAACTAACATATGGGCGTCTCAGTCATTGTTCGGAAGAGTTGTAAGAAAAACGAAAATATTGTAGGACGTTAAGTTGGTCATTGTAATTGGTTCATAATATAAATTGACATAAACACATACGTCTACTATGAGGAGCTCGTGGCTAAGTAATAACAGCCGCATGGGTCGATCCATCAGGTTAAGCTACGCTTGCCGGGGTTGGTCTGTGGATGGGTGACCATATTTACATACCGAGACTCGGCTCGTGCCTCGGAAAGCACGTCGCGCGTCGTTGGTCCCGGTTGTCATTGGTGGATCTTTGACCGTCGTTACGCCCGAAAGTCTGACGCCAGACTTACCGAGGGGTATCGTATTACCCAGTTACTGGGTTGTGGAGGTCAGATAGGCAGTCGCTCCATGAAGAAAACTGGTATTCAGCTGCATCCGGTTATACTGGAAGCCGACCCCAACATAGTTGGGAAAAGGCTAGGCAGATTGATTTTGACTATGGTGTCGCAAAATTGGGCCGTAAGGGTAACTGTAATAGTCATTGTTGAGATTGCTAGTCTCTCTTGAAGGAACAAATACCTACTTGGTAACAGAATGATGTTAGAAAAATCCTTCCACTGCCAGCTCCAGATCTTGTTTCCGTGGGGTTAGTGACTAATCTGGTGTCAGAGTTTTAAAGCCACCCATGGGCCTCTGAAATGGTTTCACATGCCGACGAGAAATATCTCTCAAACATGCCGGTTTCCTAACGATGTTTTCCTTCACCGTTTTTAAAGCAAATGATAAATTATACAGATTTTGTACGAGTTAATAAAGTAATAAGCAGATAATATCTCCTGTTTTCCTTTTACTAGAACTACGAACGGTACAATATAGAAATTCATTTTCAAATTAAGTTTACGAGAAGCAAGTTAAAGATAACATTATCAAAATAGAGCTATTTTGTATTTCCAACTACAAATTGGAATTTTAGTTAATTAAAATATAATATATGTAATATGTTGTTTAATAAACTCGCGTAGTGTGGAGCGTAGAGCAAAATAATGCATTTCGTAAATTAAATGGTAAATGAGAGCGAAGGTAATTTACATATAACTGAATTTCATGAAAGCTACCTACCTGTGAGGTCGCGACTTCATTTCGTCTGCCGTAGCTATTTCAGCATTTGATATGTGTATGAAATATTCGTGATATTTGATGTACAATATTGTTGGGAAGTTATTAAAGAGTTGAATATTAGCGTTTAGTCCACTCTCGCCCCCTCGACCCCCAATAAATAATGTGTCCACTGGACCCCTAACTATAGTTTATTCTCGACCCTTGGGGGTCGAGAGTGGATTTTATTTTCCAGCCAAGTTTTAGTTTCCTCTCGACCCCCAAAGTACAGTCATCAGTCTACCTTATAGTTGCATACTATTTAACTAAAATACCCTCAATATAATTTACCGAGCGAGCATTTTTTTGACTGAAAAAAAAGTAGCTCATCGCCACGAAGACACGAATTTGTATTACTTAAATCATTTGCGTTTTAGTAGTTATCAAATGATTGGTGCATGCACAATTTCTATGTCTAATAGATATACCGACTAGAAGTGATAATAGGGCGCATTTAAAATTTAAAATTTCCCACAGAGGAGGACGTGTACTGCTTCTGGCAGGTCATCAATACCACGTCAAAAAAAAAACATGAGGGGCAGTCTTTAGGGACTGCCGATGGAAGTGAAAACAGTATCCTATAATATTATGTTAAACGTGGTAATAACATGTCTGTCTGCCTCATCCAAATCCTATTAGTAGCATAACATAATGATTGAATACTATCGTGAATTCATGCAGGCCTAGTACTTTTTGTTAGGTTACTGCTCAGAAATTGTGCACAGCGTCTAATGATTAAAATACCTACTATCTTGAATTCATGCAAGCCTGGTACTTTTTGTTAGGTTACTAACAAATTCTACTCTCCCTCCGTCTTACGAATTTTCGACTGGTCACGTACCCTGTCGCGAGTTTAAAATTTTTTTCCCATCCCAAAAAACTGCACAACGCCGAAGAAGTTTTCACTTCAATAATTTCAAAAACGGAATATCATATTGGCGGTGGTATTAATTGATCGTAATTTTTTTTTAATATCAGTTTCCGAATTTTGCCATTAGTAGATGTAGCTTACTGTACCAAAATATTAATTTTAGGTAGTTACCGAACTAGGGGTTGAAAGTGGACGAGCTAAGGCGTCCTTTGTATGAAAATTTTGTCTCGACCCCTGGGGGTCGAGTATGAACTATGTTTAAGGGTTGAGTGGAAACAAATAAACAAATCTTTTTTTAGGGGTCGAGGGGTCGAGAGTGGACTAAACGAATATTAGGATGGTACTGTATGCAAAATGATTTTAATAATGATGTAGGCATATAAAGAGGTCTTTGTTAAAGAGTTCACCTGGAAAGGAATACCAACATGCCAATTTTTGCCGGGAACTTTAGTCATGTTCTGGGTTGTAATGTGGAAGAATAAATAATAGATACAGTTACAAGCCGTAATACTTAAACTGACCTAAAGACATTGACTAAGTCGAAAATCAATTTTGGCGTCGGCTTCCAGTCTAACCGGATTTATCTGAATACCAGTATTTTACATGGAGCGACTGCTTATCTGACCTCCACAACCCATTAACTGGGTAATACAATACCCCTTGGTAAGACTGGTTGCTGGACTTTTGGGCTTCTGACGACCCGTAAAGGCTGTCAAAGATCCACGAACAACAGCCGGGACCAACGGCTTAACGTACTTTCCGAGGCACGGAGGAGTCTCGGTATGTATATATATAATTACTGAAATATTCAGTAATTACCGGTATCATTGAAGAACCACCACGATCCACAATCTTATTCAAATAATAAAACCTTAAAGTTTTATAATGTTAATAAGTATCCAATCCACTACTATTTTATCCATTTCAAACCAGAACCACTGAAAGTAGATAATGCTTGTCCAAGATCACAGTCCGTAACTTCAAAGAGAGCAATGAATCTTCGTAACAAAAGACTTAACGTAAAACACAAGTTAAGTTCGTCAGTGCAAACTGCAGTACAGTGAAGTAAGAGCAACCATGGAGTAGTAAGTGAATGGAGGTCTCATACACGATACAATTTTTTAAATTAAGAGTCTATAATACCTCAAATTGCTTAGCATGATCGTCCGTTACATTAAAAATACTGCAGCATTAATTATGAAATAAATATATGGTTAAAGTTGAGAATTAATGTTAAATACTATGTTTGACGAAAACACGATTCTATAAAATTTTCTTGACAGTAAAAAATATCCAAAAGTTACCTCCAAACCAAACAATAAACCGCAGTGTTAAAAAAATACTTCCAATTCGATCATGAAACTTTGCATAATAACTGAAGAGAGAACTAAGCTTTATAGCAGATACTAAGTTTTTTAAATAACCATTATTTTTGCCGTAAATAGAAATTACCTAAACTATTGACGCCTTGGAGCCTTCTCCCCGCCGCTGTCTCGCTCTCACTCAGTCCGCGAGCAGTATCATGTGAGCGAGATAAGGAGTGAATTTGTGCTGACGTATTATGGACTCTTAAAAATTGCTAGCAGCATCGCGTATGATTGATTAACGTAATTTTACTAAAAATAAAATCGTGTTTACAAAAGAAATATCAACGACATACTCTTTTTTCAAAATTTTGCTTGCATGTCTTTTCTTCGATGTGCAAAAAATATAATACTCAACTTATCAGATTGTCATCACGGTACCCTCATCGCCAGTACCCTAATTAGGTCATACACGATCAAACAGAATTTTAATCGTTTTGAAACAGATTGCTAATCCATAGCTTCATAAGTTCGAAAAAAAAATCTGCTCAACAACGTAAATAACGCAATAAATATTGTTGAAGTGTCAAAATGAAACAGATTAGTCGGAATCGTTTACGAAAATGTGTTCCGTAATTAGATATCTGATCTGCTTAACATTTTAAGATCAAACTAAGATCAAGAAGCTAAATCAATCATTGACAACTAGAAAAGGCTATTAATTTAAAATGACTATCTGATGACGATGACGGGATATTTTGATCTTAATTCACAAAATTAACAGCTTCTGGCTTCATTTTGTCCCACTCCGTGAAAAAAAACCCGCTGTCGGACGTTTTATTTTACAAGTTACTTGATACGAGGGTAACGTCAAACTTTTCACTTAAGCTGTATTCGTCGCATCTGTGAATTCACAGTTGAAGCTTTACGACTGAACTTGGTACAAGTACAACTCAATCGGTACTACTTTCTTTAGGTAGGTTTGGTATGGATTTTAAGTGGGTATTGGAAAGAGCTTGGTTTGCAGAACGCTAAATTCTGCCGATTTTGTCATGTGTGGAAGTGTGTCGACTAAAGTCTAGCTCTCTAGATCAATATAATTTATTGAGAATTTTTGAATTTTTTGAATCACAAATGATGAATGATTGACTATCGAGAACTCTTTGACATGTATTTATGTTAGGATATATGTAATAAAATACTTCATAGAAACAACTGTTCTAGTAAAATTCCAGAATAAATAAGTATTATTTATTCTGGCATTACAATGTCTTAAGAATTACATTTTAGAACTTCTAATAAAGTTTTCAAACCGCTCTTCTTCAAAAAGCACGAAAATAAATAATAATCCAAAGCTCGTCAAAAACAACTAGTCAAAATAAAGTAGACAGACAACTATAACATCAATCATAAAATAACAAACAGACGCGATATTGTTTATGAAAATCAGAAAATAAAACATTTTACGAGACGCATTCCGTAATAAAAGTTGTTAATAATATTCTGCGGTCCGCCACGGTGAACAACTCGAAAATTTATTAGTTTATAGCTGTCAGTTTACGAGTTTTATCCCTCAGTTTACTTATAAAATATAATGGAGAACAACTGACGGCTCACATGGAAACAGACAGTAACAGAAGGTAAGGTACAAGAGTAATTAATCTACAGAGACTGAACGTTATACAAACAGCAAACGTAATAGCGTGGGCTGCTGCTAGATGGCAATCTGAAATGGGTGTATCTGAACAAAACCTCTGACACCGCAATAATATAGTTAACTTAACATCATAACATCACGCCTTGTTTCCCCAAAGGGTTGGGCAGAGGTGTACCTATAGTACCTTTGTACCTTTTCGCCAGTTATGTTTTTAAGACCCATGTAATAGGGGGCGAGCCTATTGCATCAACCAGGCACAATTCCAGACTCCGGGCTGCTACTGAGAAATTCCTGAATATAGATGTACCGCCGAAAAGAAGAGATCATTAAAAACCAGGTAAAGACTCTGGAGGAGAACCGTGTGTTGTCATGCAAACTGCGATATCATATGTAGGTTGTGTTAAAACACAGTATGTTATCGCAGTTTGCGCAGAAGCTATAGTGCGCGTGGAACTAGCTGGCCGTGCCTTAGGTGGCGACTACAAATGGCATTCGTGATTCAGAAAAGAGCTTTAAGGACTATGCTGCGCTTAAAACAGATAGAATCATGTAAAGATCATTTTATTAAACTAAAAATCTTGACAGTGCCATGCCTTTACATTTTAGTGTTGCTAACCCGCTTAGTTAGAAATTTGCACAAAATTGAGACTGATGAGCAAAGACAAACTAGAGCTAGGAAAGATTTGCCCAACACTATTCAACCGAAATTAAAAGTTGTCAAACATAGCCCGAGGTATCAGTCTGTATTTTTATACAACAGGTTGCCTATAGAATTCAAAACCATAAACAGTGTTAACTTATTTAAAAACAAATTAAGGACCTTTCTATTGAGGAAAGGCTATTACAGTATCAATGAATTCCTAGATGACATATGACATTGTAACTTATGAATTTATGATTGATATTATTACTTTGACATTTATTATATAAGATGTAATGTACTTGAATTCTGATTTTAAAGTTATTGTTTTTATTGACTTTTCTAAATCTATTTAATGAATTTTATTTTAATTGCAATTGTATAATGTTATTTATTAATTTTTCAACACAATGTACCTATATTGTTATGAAATAAATTACTTATGACTTATGACTCATCTCGCTATTGCAATCTCATGTGCGTTTTGTCTAAACTAGCCGGAACTTTCAACGCGTGTTGCCGTCGCGTACGGGGCCGGAATAGGTTAAGTAAAATAAGGCGCTCAATCTATTTCTATAATAATCTATTACCTAAGGCGCGGTCAACTATGTAGTTCCACGCGCACTATAGTAGATCTACAAGCTTCTAATAGCGGCATTGTATGATGACTTGCGACGTTTGTAGGTTTCCATGACTGAATGTATACTCCATTGTTGTACGGGCCGCAATAATAACGTAACGCTGGAACTGTGTCCAAATAAACGTTATTCTTTCTTTCATTCTTTCTATAATATATCGAATCGATTAGATGTGATTATAATTTGTAAGTTAAGGGGGGGCTTGTGGCTAAGTAATAACACCCGCACGGGTCGATCGATCAGGTTAAGCTACGGTTGCCGCGGTTGGTCCGTGGATGGGTGACCATCTTTACATACCAAGACCCCTCCGTGCCTTGGAAAGCACGTTAAGCCGTTGGTCCCGGCTGTGATTTGTAGATCTTTAATAGTCGTTACGGGTAGTTAAAAGCCCAAAAGTCTGACAACCAGTCTTACCAAGGGGTATCGTGTTACCTAGTAATAACTAGGTTGTGGAGGTCAGATAGGCAATCGCTCCATGTAAAATACTGGTATTCAGCTGCATCCGGTTAGACTGGAAGCCGACCTCAACATATTTGGGAAAAGGCTAGGGTGATGATGATGATGATTTGTAAATTGTCACAGACGAAATCATACAGTGCCGCTGAGTTGATTTCACATGTCCATAGACTTGATCACAAAAAGTATATGAGCTCGTAGAAACCACAAGGTTAAACAATTGTTGACCTTCTGTATTTTACTTATCTGTAACTTATGTAACTAAACCAACGGCGTAACCACTTTTAGTTAAAGCATCACTTTTATGACCAAGTTAAAACAGCTATTTTGTAGTAATAAAATAATCTTCAATTTTAATTTCAATTTAAAAGGCATCTGCTTATTTGTTAGTACCTACCCATCCTTGAGAGCGTATTTACAATGAACATTTTGCCGCGAGAAATCTTTAGAAGACTAATTCACCGACTTCCAAAAAGAAGGAGGTTCTATCTTCGACTTAATGTTTGTTTTTTATGTGTGTTCATCGATATTTTCATTAATTGGGGACCGATAATGAAAAATTAAAACAAAAATACGAAAATTAAAAACCCAAAGACACCGACTTCCGAAATTAAAGTTAGTTTTATCCGACTTCGGCGAAGCAAAAAGGAGGGTTATGATTTGACCGGTATGTGTGTATGTTCATCTGTAACCTCATAACTTCTAAACTACTAATCATAATTTGACAAATGAGGTATTGATGGAAGCGTCGTGATCGTCCGCTGGTTATAGGCTATGTGACATTAAATTCAATATGGCGCCTTCTAGAGTACGTAAACTGACAAACGAAAAAAAATCTTTTTAAACTATACCATGTTGGGTGTCAAATGAAAGGACTTGACAAGCACATTACAAATACGTATAAATATCCTATTGTCTAAGTCAGGGGTGGGCAGACTTTCACTAATGGCGATCTATATCAATAAATTGAGACGACAAGCGATCGACTTGCAATAAGACAATATTTTTTTTATGTTAAATCGTTTATTGTAGGTATTGCGCACATATTACTATTTAAATATACTTTTATTTACAATTAAAGAAGTACAGTTTCTTATTATACAAGTTAATAACTAATAACTACTAAAAGTAAGTATGAAGCCAATCACATGAACTAAGAGTGTTTTTATCAGTTTTCGGGCCTCTCTGGACCGATTTACTTAGAGGTAGATGCATGGCACTGCGTATTTTCTGCTAATTTCTCATAGGAAGGCACGTATTTACTAAGTGCCAAACGTAAACAGGAAGACAAATGTTCGTCGGTAAGTCGATTGCGGTATTTGGATTTAATTATTTTCATTTCAGAAAACGCAGATTCGCACAAATACGTCGACCCAAACAAAGCAGTTAATTGCTGTGCGATTTGTTGGAGACTTGGGTATTTTTCTTGGGTCAAAAGAGACCAAAAACTGATATCTGTTGCTTTGGCTTTTAGGTGAACATCTGAAATGATCTGTATCATCTCGTTTTCGAGAGAAGACAAATCCATGTCAAAAGTATTCGATATTTCAGAAGCAGTAATTTCAACATCCACACAAGAAAAAGGATAAATCATGAAAGTAACAACGTTCGTCAATTTTTGTAAGTCAGAAAAACGTCTTTCAAACTCGCTGAGAATATTTCCAAGTTCTGTTTCGTATTTATTATAATTTATTACGGCGCTTGCTTTTGCTTTCAAACACGCAAAATTTTTCAAGTCCTTTTTTTTCAGTTGGTTGATCAGAAGCTGCAATTTACTTTTAAATGAGTTAATTGTGCTAATCATGTCCATAATAGTTTTATCTTTCCCTTGTAGCTCCAGGTTTATAGAATTCAAATGACCAGTCACATCAGTAAGGAAAGCCAAATCACACAGCCAACTTTCATTTTTAAGAATCTCCGTGTCATCACCCCTTTGATCCAGAAAAGAAATGATTTCAGGTAGTAATTCTTGAAACCGTTCTAAGAAACTGAACGCACTTTAAATACTGGTATTTTGACTGGTGAAAAGACCACTGTTATTGGAATCGTCAGTACATTTTTAGGAATGCGTGCGATCGACCATAGATTCCCTTGCGATCGACCGGTCGATCGCGATCGACCGTTTGCCCACCCCTGGTCTAAGTAAATAAATATGTTTAAATTGTTAAAAACATGCAAAAGTGAGACTGCTATGTACGGCGCGGCTGTAAAATTAATACCTATTATACAATTAAACCTAAACAAAAAAAAATCAAGAGGCTCTGCAAAAACTTTATCACGAAATTATAACCCCAAAATAATTTTAATAAAAAGTAAGTTTAAAAACCAAAACCCGACTTGTTGTTTTTTTTTAAATAATATTTATTTAAACTTCATGTACTGTATTGGTGCATGAAGTACTTAGTGCCACAAGGCATTATCTACCAGTCAACTTTTGTGTTAAAAGAACAACATTGAGATAGGTGTAAAAAAAAAACAGCATATCATATGCATTTGGATTAAATTATTATTTGACAAATACGAGGGGTGTTCAATAAATAGTGAGAATGCGATACATTCTCTTTGGAAAGAACAAAAATAATTACTGGCAGGCATAGCCCAGACATTAGTTAAGATGATAATAAAAAAAGCAATTAATTCTCTTTTGTTTTTTAAAAGTAGAAGTCTATTGTTTGCGTCGTTTCGGAACGTGTTCTTAAAAATGGATAAAATTGAAGTTCGCGCGGTAATAAAATATCTCTGCTCGAAAAATTTGACTACGGAGCAGGTAAATCAAGACTTGATAGCAACATTAGGGGTTCATGCTCCTCCATATTCTACGTTTGCGCGTTGGTGTGCTGAGTTCAAGCGAGGAAGAACTTCCTCTAACGACGACCCACGAACGGGACGCCCCATATCGGCAGTGACTGAACAAATGATTAAAAAAGTTGAAAGTATTGTCTTGGCGGATCGTCGTGTTACTGTTCGTTTTATTGCTGAAAAGTAAAGATTTCGATAGGAAGTGTCCATAATATTATAAACGACCATTTGGGTATGAAAAAAGTGTCAGCGCGCTGGGTGCCCAGAATGCTTTCTGACGCGCAGAAACAAACTCGACTGAGAATTTCACAAAGCTGTTTGGATTTGTTACAACAAGATCCTGACCGATTTTTGGCTCGATTCATAACTATGGACGAAACATGGCTTCACCACTATGACCCGGAAACGAAACAACAGTCCATGACTTGGAAGCGACCGTCATCTCCAACTCCAAAGAAATTTAAGGCGATTCCATCCGCCGGAAAGATCATGGGCTCTCTTTTCTGGGACAGCCAAGGCGTGGTAATGATCGAATATCTTAATCATGGAGCCACTATTACGGGGACTATGTACGCAGGACAAGTAACAAAGTTGCGTGAGGAAATACGCAAGAAACGGCGTGGCAAACTCGCTAAAGTGGTTTTGTTTCACCAAGATAACGCCCCTGCGCACAAGTCCAGAGTTGCGATGGCTGCCATTCAAGAAGCTGGCTTCGAATTGATGGAACATCCTCCATATTCACCGGACTTTGCTCCTAGTGATTTCTACCTATTTCCGCGCTTAAAGGAACATCTCAGGGGCCAGATATTCGAAGATGATGACGGAGTAGTCGCCGCCGTAAATGATTTTTTAAGGGATCAGGAAGAAGATTTTTTTAGAAAGGGAATTTTAGGATTAGAGAAAAGATATACAAAGTGTATAAACCTGAAAGGTGACTACGTCGAAAAATAAAATAACATATAATAAAAGATAATTGCGTCTAACTCATTCTCACTATTTATTGAACACCCCTCGTACTGTTGAAGATAAACACCAATTTTAAAAGAAAACAAAAGCAAATCGAACAGCAACCCACGAAAAACAAATTCCTTCCTTCCAGGGGTGTCACTTAATATTCAAGAAGTGTGCGACAGTACACCTACTCCATTATTCGAAGCGTCATTTGTCCTATGGACGTCACCCTTCACTGGCAGCGCTGTAATTAGACCACTCAGGACAACCCTGAATATTGACGTGGAACCAATGCGATTTGAATTTGGTTCGTTGTCTATCCGAGTGATTCGTATGACTAGTGCCAGTTATTGTTGTATATGTGATTATTCGAAGCTTATTATTTTGATGGATTAGGTATAAATTTGTGTCGATGTTACGCTCTGGTCAAGTTCTGTTGGTGAAATTATCATGGCAAAAAGCGATTTCGAGGTAACAAACATAATTGCGACAATTCAATTATATTATCTAAGACCAAGATTCTGATTTGGACTGCGAATAATCTTTCAGAACGAGCACATCATTTCTACTGAAATTTAGTTTACACTAGAGATATAATTATTGTGCAAGTCTGCACTAAACCTTTTTTATATTTTTACCTTTTTGTCTATGTTTTTGATACCTATTGTCTATTATTTTGATTGATAAAAATATACCTTTTGTTTCACTACCTGAACCAGCGCCTTTTATATTTCGGTAGTTAATATTGGTCCTATCATCGGAAAAATGGTAGAAACACGTTCTAAACGTGCAAAGGTGGATGCGCTGTGTGCAGGAGACGGCACCCAAGTTGCGGAGAGGGAGACTGCCCCGCCCGCGCAGCAGAGCGCGGACCTGCCCCCTCACGCCGCGACTCCGGCGCCTTCCCGCCCGGCCAGTGCCGCTACCTCGCGCTCATCCGCCACCATCGTGGCGCGTCAGCTGGCGGCACAGGCGCAGCACGCGCGCCACCTGGCTGATTTGGAAGCTGAATTGGAGCGCCAAGCTTTGGAGCGAGAGCGACAGGTCGCTAAGATCCAATTACAAGCTGAGCTCGCCGCCATAGAGGCGGACGCCAGCCAGCACGGCAGCCACGGCATGCGTAGCCGTGCTAGTGTTCAAGATTGGGTAACAAATGTAGTGCCTAATCCCGAAGAGCGAGAATTTTTAAGTGCCAACCCACATTTCAGGTACGGTGATACAGGAGCCCAGTGTGAGACACCGGGCGTGAGAGTGTCGCACGGCCAAGATGCTGTGGCGACTACGCATGCTCTCAACCAAGATCGTGTCGAAGACGGAGGAGTGACGCGCTTAATCAACTCGCTCGGAACACTATTAAACAAAGTTAACAGGCAAACTGCTACGAGGACGGACTTGCCTACGTTCGACGGCAAGTCCTATTTAGATTGGCTAGCTTTAAAACGTGCGTACGAAAATACATCTCAAAGTTTTTCGGCAACTGATAATTTAGCGAGGCTATCGTGCGCCCTGCGCGGAGCGGCGCGCGACGCAGTAGCGGGCCTGCTGGCGGCGGCGCGCGCCCCCGGTGTGGTGCTAGCTGCACTCGACGCGCGCTACGGTCGCCCCGAGCTCGTAGTGATGCATGAAGTGTCTGTGATACGTGCGCTACCTAAGGTAAGCTACGATAGTAAAGACCTCGTAATTTTTGCCAGCCGTGTACGAAACTGTGTGGAAGTAATCTACTTGCGCTCACCAGAGCTGTTTCAGGCACTGTGGAGCAAGCTGCCACCGCTGTTGCGACCGCGGTGGCTGGATTACGCTCATTCGTGCGATGGCAGCTTGTCCAAAATAGAAATGTTTGCCGATTTCCTTTCCCGTGAGGCAAACTTACAGTGTAGGTTCGGTGGCATTACTGACTGCACCATGCCTGCTATATCACGTCCTAACATGGATATTAGAGGCCTTAGGGATAGGGTGAACGTTGTAGCTGAAATTGATCATCAAAATCGTAACGTTATCAACTACAAATAATTCAACAAATAATATTTGTCAATTGTGTCAACAAAATCATGAGTTGACGTCTTGTGATAGGTTTGTCAAAATGACAGTAAATAATCGTTGGCGATTTATTAAAAAACATAAAATTTGCCATAGATGTCTAAAATAGGGTTGGCACAAAAATAAAACTTCTTGCATTAAAAAAATATGTACCGTAGAAGGTTGTGACATGCGTCACCATGCGTTGTTGCACGGGTCGAAACTCGAGCGTGCTGTCACCGCGCACGTCGACGTGGAAGACGACGCTGAACCCGAGCCATCGACATCCAGCGCGGCCCCCTCGTCGTCCAGCACGCCGTTGCCGTGCAGGGCGCCCGCTGCCTGCGACGAGACCGCCGTACCACCACCTGATGACTCGGATCACGAAGTCTTGGCTCATGCATCCTCCTCATCAGCCGCGGAATCTTTTGTTCGGCCATTGTTGAAAATAGTTCGCGTGATCGTGTCGGGACCTTCTGGTAGCGTTGATACCTACGCTTTGCTGGACGACGGTTCCACAGGCACATTCATCGATTCTAAGCTAGCAGCTCAAATTGGTTGCAAGGGCCAAGAGAAACGTATTCATTTGGACTGTGTAGGTGGTCTAGGAATGGACGTGAACATTCAGTACGTCGATTTCAACATAAAAGGCCGTCATTCAAACGAAATTCACTGCGTTAAGCGAGCCAGGTCGATGAGCGGTTTGAGTGCTGCGCGACAGTCTGCGCATCTTGAGAGCGTGCGTAAGTATCCATACCTGGTAGACATTGCTAATGAATTTTGCTATGAAGACGTTAAGCCTATGCTGATTATAGGTATCGACAACTGGCACTTATCTCTCGCGAAAGCTACGCGCAAAGGAACCAAAACACAACCCGTAGCTATTTTAACTGCTTTAGGCTGGGTTTTGTACGGTTTCGGTTGTAGCAAAACTAAACTGGTCGACGTTGTCAACCACGCCGCTGTTAGCGAACCTGATATAGCGAACGATCAGTTGATTCTGGAAGGTCTTATTAGGGAGCAGTTTAAAATTGATTCAATCGGCATCTCTAAACAGGAAGCTCGTAGTGCAGACGACGAACGCGCTGTGCAAGTTCTCGAGCACACCGCGCGCCGCCTGCCCGGTGGCCGCTTTGAAGTAGGCTTGTTGTGGAAGGCTGATAAACTAGATATTCCCGATAGTTACAAGTTAGCTGTGTCTAGATTCCTTAGTTTAGAAAAAAAAATGGTGAAAGATCCTGCCTATGCTGAACGCTACCGTCGGAATATCCATGATATGCTCTCAAAGGGATATGCTGAACCGTGTTCAGCTAGTCCTCCTGACTTGGAGTCTCCGTTGTGGTACCTCCCTCACTTTGGCGTAACCAACGTAAATAAGCCCAACAAGTTGAGAACGGTACACGACGCAGCCGCCAAGTCCCACGGCGTGTCATTAAATTCGATGTTATTAACTGGTCCAGACCTTTTGCAACCCTTACTAAGTATTCTGATGCGCTTCCGTGAGGGTAAAGTCGCTCTGACAGCCGACATTCGTGAAATGTTCCCTCAGATTAAAGTTATTGAAAAAGATAGGGATGCTCAAAGATTTCTATGGCGCGACGGCCCGAATGAGCCTATACGTACATACCGCATGTCATCCATGATTTTTGGCGCTGCATCTAGCCCCTTTACTGCAATCTATATCAAAAACAAGAATGCATTAGAGTGGCAGGATGCATACCCTGATGCAGCTCGAGTAATCATACACGATCACTACATGGATGACTGCATCACTAGTTTAGACAACGTTCACGAAGCGGCCAAACTGGCTGCCGACATCTATAACGTACATTCTCGTGCTGGCTTTGAGATGCGAGGCTGGACGTCAAATGATCTTATGGCGCTCTCGTTGCTACCCAAAGAATCCTTACTAGAGACGCCCGTTGTTAAAGATATAGATTTAGGCTACTTGGCTACGCATGTGCGCACGCTTGGCCTTATCTGGCAACCCGCCCGTGACGTGATTGGTTTTAACACAGGAGTCCATAAGGGTGTGTTGCCACAGAAGCTCACCAAGCGAGAGGTCTTAGCCCACGTGATGCGAGTCTATGATCCTCTTGGAATCATTGCGCCAATTGTCGTTCGAGGCCGCATCATGTTTCAAGATGCTTGGCGTAAAGGCTTGGAATGGGATGAGAAGCTCTCTCAAGGTGATAGCCCTGCGTGGAAATCGTGGTTTCAGGATTTATCCTCGGTTTCTAGTTTACGAATTCCACGTCGCTATAACTTGAATGATCTCGATCTAGCAGGCTGCGAACTTCATGTCTTTTCAGACGCCAGCGAGTCTGCCTTTGCCGCTGTCGCTTATTGGCGGTTTTTGTACGTTAACGGTGACGTCAGACTCTCCCTTATCTGCAGCAAAGCTCGGGTATCACCCCTTAAGCCTGTTTCAATTCCCCGTTTAGAGCTCCAAGGTGCTCTGATGGCTGCACGTCTTGCTACGTCTGTATGCGAAGCCCACCGACTTAAACCGACGAGACGCGTTTTCTGGTGTGACTCAATGACGACCTTAGGTTGGCTTCGCAGCGACGCTCGCACTCTTAAGCCATTCGTGTCTCATAGAGTAGGTGAGATACTGGAACTCACGGACGTTGGTGAGTGGCGTTGGATTCCGAGTGATTTAAACGTGGCAGATGATGCAACTCGGGTCAAACGATTTAAGTTAACTCCAGAATCTCGGTGGATCTCAGGTCCTACCTTCCTGCTCTCCTCGGACTGGCCCACTGAACCCGTGATCGATGTCAGTGGACTAGGCCGCGAAGAATTCAAACATCATGTTCATCTCATCACTGATACTGACCTGCCCGCACCAATCTCCGCGGATCCACTGCGTTTCAGCTCATGGTTGAGAATGGTGCGAGCAACAGCAAAAGCGCATCAATTTATTTCTTTACTGCGTATGCGTAGTCTACAAAGACGAGGCGTTGATGCCAATTTAACTCGTCTGGAAGGAAGTTTATGTACATTTATTCCCTCTTGCACATCCTCTCCTAATGTCCCCAATAATCTTAATGTATCAGCGAGAATAACAGCAAACGATTTACGCCTGGCCGAAACCCACATCTTACGGCAGTCTCAATTCGATTCCTTTAAAGAAGATTTTTTGCGGATTAAGAACCAACAGCCGTTGCCTCGTAATAGCCGCCTGTTCAAACTGTCGCCATTCATAGATGAAGATAATCAGCTACGAATGTCAAGCCGCATTGTTGCTGCCTCAACCGTCACAGATGATGTTAAGCGTCCGCTCATTTTGGATGGAAAACACCCAGCAGTTCGTCTTTTGATCCAAAGATATCATCAGAAGGCCGCACATTCACACCTAGATTTGGTAATGAACGAGCTTCACCAACGTTACTGGATTATTGGACTCAGAAACGCTGTTCGATTCGTGGCCCATACCTGTCAGCTGTGCAAATTGCGCCGTGCTAGACCGTTCCAACCACCTATGGGAAATCTGCCAGAAGCTCGCCTAGCTCATCATCAAAGGCCTTTCTCTTTCACCGGTCTCGATTATTATGGCCCCATTCACGTCACGGTTGGCAGAAGAAAGCAAAAGCGCTACGTGGCCCTATTTACATGCTTGGTCGTCCGGGCCGTACATCTGGATGTGGTGCACAGCTTATCGACTGACTCGGCCATCATGTGCCTACGCCGCTTTGTGTCGCACCGAGGGACCCCAGTGGAGATTTGGTCCGACAACGGCACTGCCTTTGTTGGAGCCAGCCGAGAACTGCGAGAGTTGTACGGTGATGCGGTTGAAGACTACGCTGCCAGTGAGTTCATAAACTGGCGTTTTATTCCCCCCTCGGCACCATTTATGGGTGGAGCCTGGGAGCGCCTTATCCGAAGTGTCAAAGGAGCGCTGAAAGTGTCACTCCACGAGCGGGCTCCCTCTGATGAGGTACTCAGAACTTTGCTGGCTGAAGCTGAAGCCTTGGTAAATTCGCGGCCACTAACGATGATCTCACTCGAAGCTAATGCAGAAGAAGCACTAACGCCAGCTCACTTTCTCCTAAACGGATCACCAGGGCGTCCCATCCCAGCCACGCTTCAGGAGTCGGACCTCTCGAGCAGAAGTCATTGGCGGAGGGCACTCAGACTAGCCGATCATTTCTGGCAGCGATGGGTTCGAGAATACCTGCCTTCGTTGTCACCCAGAAGGGGTGGAGGCTCCGCGCCCTCAATTACGGAAGGAGATGTGGTCATAATATGCGATTCAAATTTACCGCGTGGTTCATGGCCCAAAGGCCGTGTCGTGAGGTTGTTCCCCGGTAGAGATGGAATAGTGCGGGTGGCCGATGTTGCCACTGTAGCTGGCACGATCAGGAGGCCCCTCCGAAAGCTGATTAAGCTGCCCATTTCTTAATTAAAAAAGGGGAGAATGTGCAAGTCTGCACTAAACCTTTTTTATATTTTTACCTTTTTGTCTATGTTTTTGATACCTATTGTCTATTTTTTTGATTGATAAAAATATACCTTTTGTTTCACTACCTGAACCAGCGCCTTTTATATTTCGGTAGTTAATAATTATCATCGAGCATCTTTCTAAATGAAATTCAAAACCAAAACAGTCAACAGAGCGTCTAGAAATAAACAAATAATTTTTTTTCTTCTGCAAAAATAAAAAAATCAATAATTGTTTGCACGTATTTTATGTGCTGCCATACCGTTAATCTGATTGCGATAAAAATTTGTCATTTTATTGCTAGCGAAGGTTAAATATGCATAAAAAAATAAAAATGAATACAAACAGAAGCTAATAGGTAATAAAATCTGAAACTATCCTTTTAAACCAAAAGTTAAACAAATAACACAAGCAAGCATGCGCTTGAGTTGTATGCTAGTTAATTACATTTACATACATGAACGGCTCAATTAAATAACCGTAAATATATTTAACGATAAAAAATATTAATGATGCATTAATGGAGACTCCACCGCCTACCGTGTTTACGGTATAAATAAATATTACATTTTATAACTGGCTACTTATAGAATTGTTTAATTAATACACCCAGCTCGTTTACTTGTCTGTTTTATTATTCATTAAAATCTTAATTAATAAAGACGTGGCGTTTAAATGTTCGGTAATTAATGTTTTTTGGTAGTTGATTCTGTTTATAATAATGAAGGATTCGTAATTAGACAACGTTTTTAAATTAAATTAGAAGAATGATGAGTTAGTTTTCAAAAGAAAATGTGATTTGTACAGTACGACACAACTTAGATGTAGCATAGATTTGAAAAATTTCATTCATTCTTTTCAATTTCATGAATGTATTTGGCTATAAGACTTTACAAGTTATTGCGTTTTCGAAAGATCATTTTCACCTAAAGCAGTAATAAAGATTGGTGATTTTGAAGGTGCACTCAGTTCGGATGGTGATCGGTTTTCCGAATATTGCCGATGCTACATCTAAGTTGTGTCGTACTGTACCTGACACAATAATCAAAAGAGCGATAAAAAACAAAAACTTTAAAATTCATGTTTTATTTAATACAGTAAACTTGTACAAAAAAATACCAACTGTTCAAAGGACAATGGTGTTAAAAGCTTAAAGCCTGTATTAAAAAACAAAAATCTTATGACACTATTTTTTTTAAACGTTAAACTAAAGGAAAGGCATCTATTTTACTGTCTATTTTTCGAGTTGGTCGGCAGGCACTTTAGAGCAAAAGATTCGGAGGATTCCGACAATTTTGTCGATCACCTCATTCACGATGGGTTTGGCAACTGTCTGCATAATTTCTTTCCAATTTTCGTTGAATACCGTCAAGACGGGTTGAGCTGGAAAAAGAAAAGATTTGATTAATAAAGCGAACCTTGCAGTAGAAAAAATAAAATCATGTCTGTGTTCTTCGTAGACGAAGGACAGCATAACAATGCTGTACGTCAGCATTTCGCCAGTTATGATACAAGTCCAAAGTAAGGGTCGAGTCTATTGTCATTTACCAAGAAAGCCAAACTTATTAATGGAAAGGGAATTTGTGGACCAAATACAGCAACCTAATTGCGAAACCCACAATCTCTTTAATTTTGACAATGCACCATTATTCATTACTACTTTGCCGACCAGACGCATTTTTCTAACACATGATGAAGTAATGAATGAAGTATAACTCCTTCAAAATGCAGGCTATTGTTAGTTTGCGTTTGCGCCCACTAGACCAACGAGGCCACTTAATTCAGTTATATTCATAGTCTTACCCAGAACCTTATTTCCATTGAACAAGTTCTCGAAATTGAACTTAGCCTGTTTTCTAGCTTCGTATGTATGCGTAGTTTTACCAATCTTCCAGTACTTTACATCATCTTTAGCTTCTGTTGATAACTCAACTTCAACTGAGATGAAGACACTTTCTGTAATTTCATAAAAATAAACTTTAGTTGTATTTTTTTGTGACGAAACAGATTTACGTCGATTTAAAACTTCGGGAAGAAACTTTTGAATTAATTGAAGAGTATGTTAGGGTGGGCCCGATGCTCTTGTGACATTCAATTTTAAACTTCATACTTTTCATACATATCTAATTTAATGATTGATCGTGGTTTTAGAATACGTACCCAAACAAACGATTCGATTTTTAAAGGAATTCCGATGATTTAAAAACAATGAATTATAACGGGAAACATGCAATAGGGATGTTGACTGGGAAAAAAAAACTATTTAGTCCGTTAGTCAGATAATAAAAAAAAATTGACACGTATCTACTTTATCTTAAATTATTAATAAAAAATGGTTTAGATAAAACGAATTAAAGTCCCCAACTTTAATCCGGTTTTTTCTAAACCATTTTTGTGTGTGCTCGCTCGCTACGTCACAAGTCAGTATAAAATCTACCGGGGATTGACGTCATGCCACATTTTAACTTAATTTACTGCCGTAATCCTTTGATTCAGTAAAAAAATAAAAAATACGTGTCTAATATTTTTTAATAATCTACCAGACGGACAAAAAAATTTTACTAAACATACCTATTTTGTGTTTGTAAATGCATAGTTTAATTTTTTTTTTTTTTTTATCTTTGTTTGTTTTGGGGTTTTTGTATAAATAGATATGTCAACCCCATCGTGCCTTTTATTTTAAATTAATTAGATGATAAAAATGACATTACTTTGATCAAGTTAAGCAATCAAAATAAAAGTTAGTTTCTAAATAATACATAGTTGTTACTTGAACAACTTAACATAACTTAACACCTGTTGTCCCCGAAAGGTTTAGGCAGAGTTGTACTTATTTCGCCAGTACATTACACAATACACCCACATTTCGCCAGTTACGTTTGAAGTTCTACTTGGAGTATCTAACTTAATTATGTTTTTGGCTTTTATAAAAAAAAAAAACATTTATTTTGGACACACTTTTCCACTTTTTATAAACCAGCCAAACTGCGTGGCAGTTTGTCGGCAGGATTAACGCAAAAAACAAAAAAAAAAACAAGGTTTTCCATTTCCCATTACTTTAGTAAATTAATCAAGTGACTTACCACAATTGACGTTGAATGGGCCCTTTCCTTCGACTGGTACGAACAACAGGTTTCCCGCAGCCTCGTAGTCACCGACTGCGTTAACTGGACACTCGGCCTCTAATAGTAATTTGTTTTTGTTAACGTCACGCCTGTAGCAGATAAAAATACTTAGCTATGGACATAAAATTAAAAAAAAATAAACTGCTACATCGCCAATCGCGTCCTGACAGCGGCACTTAAGTATTTAAATAGTCGTTGATGCGTTAATACCTTTAAACGAGCAATCCTTGTATGTACGTATAATAATATATATAATCTGGAATCGCGGAAACGGCTCCAACGATTTTCATGAAATTTAGTATGCAGGGGGTTTCGGGGGTGATAAGTCGATCTAGCTAGGTTTAATTTTTAGAAAACGTACAAAAAAAAAAAACCGGTACCCAGATATTATCTATACTTAATAAGAAGGAAGGTTGAAACAGCGGCAGTTTCACATACGCAAATCCTAAAAGAACTTTGTTCGGAGTTGGTATTAATATTTCGATTTCAGTAGATTCCAAACACACATATTTTATCAAATTATTAATTCCTTGCTTGGATTTTAGAATATTTGTTATGGAAACCTAGGGATCTTGATAATATGAACAAACACAGGTACTTCCTACCAGGGTGGATTGTGCTTGCTGCTGTAGCTGTAGAAAACCTCAATCTGCGCAAATTAAACAACTTCATTGGGCATATATGCTTGAGCCGTTTGGGGTTGAAACACTGCGGCCACTTCCCCCCTTTTATATGTTTTATGTCACTATTATTATTTTAAAGACTATTCGTTTATAAATTATGTATATTTCGCTGTAATAGTAGAAATATGACGGAATAAAACATATTGCGCCGATCCCAAATAAATTGAGTTAAGGGCAGGAGAATGATGATCTTATTTCGCTGTTACAAATAAAAAACATTATTTGTTGCTATGAAAAAAATCAGGGCAAAGTCGCAAATATAGCTGTCAAATATTTCACTGTTTTGATTAATATGGCAATAATTATTCAATTAATCAATCAGCCTATTAATGTTCCCACTGCTGGGACACAGGCTTCCTCTCTGTGAGAGGGAGTGGACTGCAATCTACCACGCGGGCCCAGTGCGAGTTGGTAGATGTCACATGTCTTCGAGTTTTTGGTTCTAAGACATGCCGGTTTCCTCACGCTGTTTTTCTTCACCGTTTTGAGAGCAGTGGTGATGAAACTATTTACACAAAGTAAAGCGCCTGCTTGGGTTCAAACCCACGACCTACAACTTGTAAGTCGGGGCCACCACTGCTCACCAAATTTCGGTATAAACACTCTTAATAAGGTATTCAAAAAGATACTTACTCTACGTTTAATATTGTGCACTTGCTGATACCGGTCACCTCTATATTTGTAAATTCAACTGCCAGTCCGCCCTCTTTTAAAGTGGCTTTCGCCATTTTCAAGGGATCCGAAGGTTCCATTCCTATTTCAGGCAAGCCTTTGCAAAAGTACGGTAAGGCTTTTGTCGTGGATGCCACCAGACAGGCCTTGTCGCTCCATTCACATTTGTCAATGAAAGAAACTGCAAAAAAGAAAGTGTTAGAAGTCCTAAAGTTTTTCGTAGACTAAATATGGAACAGATAAAATGTTTTTTTTTTTCTAGGATTAGTGATGAAAGTTGGCTTTTAGTAGAGCTAAGATATCTAAGTTTATTGTAGACTGAAACTTCCTTTATCCCGATATTCCCACGGGATCGAAACTTATGCGGGTGAAACCGTGGGGCGCAGCTAGTTCAAAATAAAAAGGAATTATTTTACAAGAAATTGTGTCAATTTTATTTAATCTGTGGGTGAAACCGCTGGCAGGGATGTACAAACAACGCCAGAATTATAACGGCCGACGTGCCACACTCTGATTTTAAGAGCGTTTACGTCGTACGACCTTTCATACAAAGTTTCAAGCCCTTGTTTTTCGAAATGACTAAAAAGTTAGACAGAATACAAAGGTCTAAAAAGTTAGTTAAGAACATTTTCGAAAAACAGTGTTACTGTCAAATTAGACCGATTTTAAATTTTCCATAGAAACAGAGATTTCCAGTTATCTGTTTTTAAATAAGAAATTTCTAAAATGTTCTTAACTAACTTTTTAGACCTTTGTATCCTGCTTATGCGTATGAAGTTTCATTAAAATCGGTTCAGTCATTTCGAAAAGCAAGGGCTTGAAAGTTTGTATGAAATGCCATACGACGTAAACGCTCTCAAGTGACTAAGGAAATTAAAATATTTTTAAAACCCTTAAAGAAAATTGAAAGTTTTTCTGGTCACTGAGAAAGCATGGTGTTTAAAAACAATAAGCATTCCTTACCCAAATTGCCGGAGCCATAAGAGCCAACGACGAAGTAGCACAAACACAAGAGCATACACTGTGATTTCAGCATTTTTAATTATTTATAATTCTATAGTAAAATAATTAGACTAGCTCCGTCTATTGTACTGTAAGGATAACCACTGATGATGCTTTTCAGGAATCGGCCTAATATATACTGCTTTGACGGTCATACATGTGGCGTCCTAATATTTTTTGTTATAACCTTCGTGTTTTTGTTCAGTTTAAGTATCTACTTTTTTCCGCATTGTATGCTTAGTTTATTTTAGTTCTATGTAAAGCATAATTATGTGTTAATTTGCGGAACCTAAGCCAAAATTGTTGTTACCGAGCAATTAATTGCGGTAAGCCATAATATATAATATGTTTATGAATATGTTAAGTTTAATTTAGTTAAACTACAATTACATAAATATATTAATTTATAGTTAGCTTCTACTTGTCTTCTAAAAGTGACAATAACTTTCAGATTATTTAAAAAAAAAATCAGTTATGTGGTAATAAGTTTCTAATAAAAATAAGACAAGCTTATTCCTTTAGTATTTACAGAATAAAAGTTTCAAAATCTGATACTGATTGAATTATAGAACTCAACCAATACAATTCCACTTCTAAATAACCTTCAAATGATCGCAGCTTCAATGATTTCAATGATCCCTAGTTCTTGCGAGGAGAATTATTATGTTATAGTCATTTACAGGGCATTAATAATTGGCAAAACTTCACAGGCGTTAGTTGTATTGGTTTCAAATTCCTAACTGGTTTATTTGTTGCGATACAGCTCATAAAAAAATGGTCTAAGACTGACACATTATATCGATACCTTTAGACTCAAAGGGCGTAAACGCCACTTTGGCCAAAATGACTTTTTGATGCAGTTATGATCAGTTTTTTTTTCTCTATCAATCTGTGTAGTTAAAACTGCGAAATTCGCAAAATTAGGGCTAATACGGCCCACGTGATTTTTGGAGATTTTTTAAAGACACGAGGCGTATTTGATATAATTTTTTATTTTATTGATTATTTAGGTAACATGCACAATTATTAAAAAAATTAAAGGTCGTATAATAAAGTCGCTAACCAAAACTTGAGCATACGCCCTTCTTATTCTCGTATAAAAATAAATTTGACTCATACGACATATCGTTGATGCCTCAAAATGTTGGTCATATCATCGCTTTTAAGCCATATATGGTGCATACACCCCTATTATTCCGTTATAAAATTAAAAATGACTTATACGCCCTAACTGATATTATCTCGAAAAAATCAACTGTGTCCTATACTTTATATTAGTTATTTTATCATATTTAGTTTTAGCGTATTACGACCGAAAATAATTTTGAATTACACTTATCAATATAGTCTTATGAGCAAAAGTTATGTTTGTAGATCGAAATACTCTCACGCCGGCCAGTGCTCTTACCAACCTGAACTAGTATTTGATAGTTGTTTCTTGCACGCCCGCCAATAATGCCATTATGTGCAAGCGAGATAGCGGACGAGTGACGATAGCACGCTACCAGAATTAAAACATATGTACAAAAATTACTTAAACAAAAGAATTAAGCAAAACAATAGTAAATATATGAATAAAATATTATCTTATATGAAACATTATAAAATATCAGCAAATATAAAATATTTATCAAATATAAAATATTATCAAATATTATACAATTATACAGCCATTACTATTTACATAAAATGACTAAGTCAAAATTATTAAAGTTTGGTTTATTCAATGCAGGCTCTCTGGCAACTAACCAGGACGAGTTTCTAATTGCCATGTCACAACACTCGGTAGATATCATGGCAATCAACGAAACATGGCTGAGACCTGGGGAGGAGGGACGCGCGCCTAAGGTTCCGGGATATAGGTTGAAGCACGTGCCGCGCCCTGTGACTATACGTGGCAGACGGGGCGGAGGAGTAGCGTTTTACATTAAAACGGGAATAAGGGCGCGCGTACGGCCACACTCAGAGCAGTCTGATGTTGAGCAGACATGGTTAAATCTAACTGTAAATGGTAGAAAGTTGTTGATTGGCACCGCGTACAGGCCGCCCTGGTTTGATTTGTCAGAATTTCTGGATGGAATAACTGACAGTATTAGCGCATTGGCACCTTACGATCATTTAGTGTTACTGGGAGATTTCAACATTAATTTATTGGATACAAATAATACAAAAACTAAAGATATAATGAAATTCCTTAACTATACCAATCTGAATCAGGTAGTGCAGTCACCAACTCATTTTGTAGGGGATAGCAGAACTCTTATAGATGTAATCTGTACCGATGTGGGGGTTAGTAATGTACTGGTCAGTCATATCAGTGAACTTGGTCATCATTCGTTCATAGTGTGTGATACTGTAATAAAGAAGATAAAAAGCAAACCTAGGCTAGTTGTATATCGGCCTCTAAGGGATATATTGGTCGATTACTTTGAAGTGGATCTGAAATTGATGCCATGGGTTGAAATTGGTTCACTGCCCGATGTTAATAGCATGATTGAATATTTTAATGTCCTTATTACCCAATTATTTGACTTACATGCCCCCATAAAGAGTAAGATATTTAGGGACCGATCCAAGCCTTGGATAACGGATAATATTAAATACTATTTGGATTTAAAAAAAACAATCTGATACAGCTCTAATGCAGGAAAGGAAGGTATACTTTGACAGGCACATTAATAGTCAAATAAAAAGTGCCGTAAGTAACTCTTACCCTAAAGTTTATAGAAAAACGCACTTCTTCACAGGCTCAGGCTCAGGCATAGACTCTAATTAATGTAATAATGATAATAAAGATTTTGAAATGATTAATTGTTTTTTGTTATACTGATTCCGTATCAAGCTCTTGTTTATCTGGGTTTTAGTTCTAGTAAATTAATCTAAGCCATGTTTTTCAATGTCAACTAGTATTTGCGTAACCTTAAGCCAAAAGTTTGAGATCACGATGGCCAACTTTTTCAGTAGAGGTTTTTATGAACACATAATTATAAAATAGATAATAACAAGGAGATGACTTTGATTTATAAATAACAATCGAGCTGTTAAAAGCGTTGTATAATTATTAGCTAAATACTTCTCCGGTGACTGTGTTATATACCTCTTCTTTACAACAATAGATGCTTCTGGTGACGTTTAAACCCTAACCGTTTATCATAATGGTATGAATATTAAGTACATACTTCTCCGTTGACTGTCAATACACCCCTTTTCAGCAAGAAAGGACGCTTTAAGTGACCTATACACCCTAAGCATTCTACAGACAATGTAAAATTTTGGGTTGTAAACAACATTTTTTTATTTTTTTGGGGGCGTATAACAATCCTATTTTCTTTATTTATTAATTTATCCTAAATAATATATAATCGTACTGTGTATCTTAAACATTTAATCATTTGGGCCGAAAATGAACTTACTCAGTCTTGAAACAAAAAAGTTATGATTTTTTTCTTAAAATATTTTTTGTTTTTTGCTTTTCCTGAAAAGTGGCCTTTTGGCGTTTACGCCTTTTGAGTCTAAAGGTATCGATATGGCGCCCTATTTCTCGTTTTTTGAAAGAAAGAAAAAAAAAAATTGTACTCTACGAGTTCTAGACAATGACACCCTACATGCCAGGGTAAGTTATTTTTTAAAATAAAAAGTTTATTGTATTGGGACCCCTTTAGTGTTTAACTTTATTTAATTGTTATTATTTATTGCTATGGAAGCAATAGAAATACACAATCTGTGAAATTTTCAACTGTCTACCTATTACGGTTCATGAGATACTGCCCGCTGACAGACAGACGGACGGACGGACAGCGGAGGCTTAGTAATAAACGGAACCTCCGTTTATCACCCTCCGGGTGCAGAACCCTAAAAACCATCAATAAATAGTTACGAATCGTGGATTAGGCCAACTGGGGACAACCTCATGAAAAAAAATGCGCCTTTCACTCTACCTGGTAGTGGTGCGGAAATGAGTAAAAAACAGTAACCAGTATATACTGAAAATTGTTAAACAAAAGAGAAATAAAAAACAAACACTTAAAAATTAATGTTTTATTTAATACAGTAAACTCGTACAAAAAAAAAAAACAAGGCATCTGGTCTAAGGACAATGGTGTTAAAAACTTACAAGCCCGTATTAAAAACAAACAATAATTTGACACATTGACACACAGACAAAAAATAAACTACCGAAGTATTTTATAGTCTATTTTTCGAGTTGATCGGCCGGCACTTTAGAGCAAAACATTCGGAAATACTCGACAACTTTGTCGATCACCTCATCCACGATGGGTTTGGCAACTGTATGCATAATGTCTTTCCAATTCTGGTTGAGTACGTTCATGACGGGTTGAGCTGAAAAAAGAAAAGATTTGGCTAATAAAGGGAACCTTGCAGTGGTAAGATAAAATCACATCTGTCTTCTCCTTAGGCTAAGATGTTTTGCAGTACTTCAAGGCGTTCGTCGTGCGTGTACCGAACTTTTATCTGCTCCTCGTCATGGAACAAGACTTTTGGCCGCAGGATGTGGTGTTCCGGACAAGTTCCACAAGACAGCACAAAGTCAAGCTAGTGTAAAGTGAAGTGATAATAACATAGTCTAAGCCTTATTTATTAAAACAAGTTTTTGTTTTTATTAAAATATGTATGTTTAGGTTAAGGTATTTTTCAATGGGTCTGTGTCGCCTGAAATAAATGGTATTATTATTATTATATTTAGTACGCCTTTCGTCAGTTATGATAAAAGTCCATACTAAGGGTCGAGTCTCTTGTCATTTCCCAAGCAAACCAAACTTATTAATGGAATGGGAATCCGTGGATTAGAATACAGCAACGTAATTGCGAAAGTCACTCACAATCACAATCCCTTTAATTTTGACAATATTCACCAATGTTTTGCGTTATGTTGCGTTAGTGATATTTTTCTAATATATGGAGCAATGGATTATAGAGGAGCTCGTGGCTAAATAATAAAAGTCGCACGGGTTCCATGATCCATCCAGTTTGCCGGCTGGTCCGTGGATGTGTAACCATCTTAACATACCGAGACCGAGTCTCCTCCGTGCCTCGGAGAGCACGTTAAGCCGTTGGTCCCGGCTGATATTCGTGGATCTTTGACAGTCGTTATGGGACGTCAGAAGCCCGAAAGTCTGACAACCAGTTTTATCAAGGGGTATCGTATTACCCAGTGACTGGGTTGTGAAGGTCAGATAGACAGTCTCTACATGTAAAATACTGGTATTCAACAGCATCCATTTAGACTGGAAGCCGACCCCAGCATAGTTGGGAAAAGATTACAAAACTCCTTCAAAATGCAGGTTATTGTGAGTTAGCGTTTGTGCACTAGAACAACGAGAACGATGCATTTTGATATCTTTTTAATATATTTTTTTACGGTTTCTCCTCTCATTCAGAGCACCTGCCATCTTATCTCTTCACCACCCTTGGTTGACTGGTAGAGTATGCCTAAGGCATTAAGTCCGCCTTTGTACCTCATTGTGTGCGAGAAGTTTAAATAAATAAATAAACGAGGCCATAATCTTCATAGTCTTACCCTTTTCCATATCTCCATTAAACAAGTTCTCGAAATTGAACTTAGCCTGTTTTCTAGCTTCGTACGTATGCGTGGTTTTACCAATCTTCCAGTACTTTACACCATCTTTAACTTCTGGTTTTGTCACAACGTCAGCTGCGATGTAGACACTGTCTAAAATAAAATAAAATACTTTAGTTGTATTTCTTTCTGCGACGAAACAGATTTACACCGATTTAAAACTTCGGGAAGAACTTCTGAATTCATTGAAGAGTATCTTTGAGGTACCTAGGTGCACAAGTATGACATTAAATTTTAAACTCGCACATATCTATCTATTTTAATGATTGACCATGGTTTTAGAATACGTGCTCAAACTACACTTCGATTTTGAAAGGAATTCTGCCGATTTAAAAACAATGAATTAAAAGAGGCAACATGTAATTTTGTGTGTGTATTTATTATTTATCATGTTAATCATTTAAATTCATCTGTTGATAAAAATTACATTCGTTTATTTGGCAATCAGAATTAAAGTTAGTTTCTGAATAATACATAGTTGCTACTTGAACAATATAATATAACGACTGTTAAAACCCCAAAGGGTTTAGACAGAGGTGTACTTATAGTCCACCCACATTTCGCCAGTTATGTTTGAAGTTCTTTTATTCTTTATTGAAAACGCCAAAGCTCTTGGCTTGCATCTGACCTGATGGTAAATAATGATCAGGCCGAAGGTGTAAGCGAGCTTCACCCGGAATCCTCAACCACAGAGGAACTGGCTATCTTACCTCTAACTGCCGAAACACAATAATGATGTAAATATTGTTGTTATGGCGGCAGAGTTAGAAAAAATGGTAGACCCTACCACAAATCAAACCGAGCAGTAAATTTAGCCCCCACTGGGAATCTACTTGAAATATCAGTATTTTTTTTGTAAAAGGTCTTCCATTTCCCAAAAAAAAAAAAGGAAATAAGAACAAAAGAAAAAAAAAAGAAAGAAATTGAAAATAGAAGTGACATGAGTGAGTGTCATGAGTGGTAAATGAAGTGACTTACCACACTTCACGGTGAATGGCCCATTTCCTTCAACTGGTACGAACAACAGGTTTCCCTCAGCCTTGTAGTGACCAACTACATGAATTGGACACTCGGCCTCTAATCTTAATTTGTTCTTTTTAACGTCACGCCTGTAAAAATAAAATAAAATCTTAGTTAAGGATATAAAATTTAAAAGATTCCTTTATTAAATGAGCAATATTTGTATGTATATACAAAGTATTCAGTGATAAAGGTTAATAAGTAAAAATATAAGTAAAAATAATATAAAAAGTTGTAGTGCAAGAAAAAATTAAAACGTCGCATTTTCTTAGCTTTAAACGCCTGCTGGTGACCTTGGTGGTTTACAGCCGTGTACTGGTTTACGACCAAACTTTGAAACAACTTTGAGCTCGTCGTGGAACTAAACTAACTGTCTTTTTGGAACACAATTTTTTAATATTAATATAACCAGTAACACTCACGTAATAAAGACAAATCTAACGACATAATATATCATTCATCAAAATCGATTCAGCCGTTAAGTACGAATACATACATACATACATACAGGTCAAACACATAACCCTCCTTTTTTGGCTTCGCCGCAGTCGGGTAATGACGGACTTACTCTACTCCTAATACTTTGCACTTGTTGAGACCGCCCACATCCATATTTGTAAAATCGACTTTCAGTCCGCCCTCATTTAAAGTGACTTTGGCCATTTTCAAGGGATCCATAGGTGCCATTCCTAGTTGAGGCAAGCCTTTGCCAAAGTGCGGTATGGCTTTTATCGTGGATGCCACCAGACAGGCTTTGTCGCTCCATTCGCATTTGTCAATGAAAGGCACTACAAAAAAGTTAGAAAAAAAGTTTTTCATAGACTAAAGATGGAACATGATAATGATTATGGAGATGAAAAACGTCGTGATGGCCCAGTGGTACAAACCCAGGCAAGTACCAATGTGACTTTTTCAATTCATATGTACAGACGCCAGCATATCAAGTTACTACAACCTGTCAAATTTCTTCAATAGATTTTCAACTTTATCTCTATAGGATAAGGTTCAATGTTGACTGTGAAAATTTTACAGATTGGAGTAGGTTGATGTGTTGGCGTCTGTACTTTCTGAGTTTATCTTAGACATTACTCACATCGGTGAAGGAAAAACATCGTGAGGAAATCTGGACTTAAACTTAATGTAATTCTGAAATCGCCAACCCGTCTTGAGCAAGCATGGTGATCAATGCTCGTGCCTTCTCTGTATGAGAAGAGGCTTTTGCCCTGCAGTGGGACAGTAACAGGCTGATATTATTATTAAAGATGGAACAAGGACATCATCTTTCTCCCTCTGTCCCGTGTTATTTGGGGTCAGCTCAACTTATTTCCTTCTCCCATTCTCCCCTGTCTATTGACACGCTATGATTCCCTTTTCATACGGAACAGAGTCTCTAACATAAAATGTTTGTTTATTTTTTTAGTAATCTTTCTTGTTTTTTGATTGACTAATCTTAAATTACGTTATACAATCTAACACTAAAATATAAATATTATGTACAGGTATGCTGATTCTTCGACATAAAAATTGGCCAGCCCTCTTATCACTTGAGGAGTCGACCATCCGCTTGGCGATGTCCCGAAATACTAGATGAGCACGCGAACCCCATGGTGTTTCAACCCCAAACAGCTCAAACAAATATAATACCTAATTTTGAGGTTTTGAGTTTATTTTAGGCCGAAACGATGACATGACCGAATTGTCCGCGGGTTCATTTCAAAACAAAAAATAATTACAAGAAATTGTGTCAATTTTATTTAATTAGCCGGAATAGCCGCTGGCACAAACAACGCCAGAACATAAGGGTCGTGATAAACTCTGATTTTAAGTGACTAACGAAATTAAAATATTTTTAAACCATTTAAAATTTTATGGTGTTTAAAAATAATAAGCATTCCTTACCCAAATTGCCGGAGCCATAAGAGCCAACGACGAAGTAGCACAAACACAAGAGGATACACTGTGACTTCAGCATTTTTAATAATTTATATAAAAATAATTTCAATAGCTCCTTCTATGGTATTATAAGGATAACCACTGATGCTGTTTTCAAGAATCGGCCAAATATATAGAGCTTTGACGGTCGGTCATACAGGTTACATCCTAATGTTTTTTTGTTGGTTAACCTTCGTGTTTCTATGCAGTTTTAGTATCTACCTTTTTCCCCATTGTATGCTTTGTTTATATATTTGTATGTAAAGCTTATGTGCTTTTATGTGTGAAACCTAAGCGTAAATTGTTGTTACCCAGCAATTAATTAGGGTAAGCCATATATGTGTTGTAGGATGATATCATCATTCAAACTTTCTAATTATCCGTGTTTTCGCAATATCCGGTTTGCGCCAAAATTCGAATTATTGAATCATCCTACGACATAATTATGTATATGCTCATGAATATGTAAAGTTTAATTATGTCAAGCTACAATTACTTATTATATATATATAATTATATATTTTCTAGTAAGCTATTACTTCTAGAAGCGATAATAATTTTCAGATTATCCCTAGAAAAAATCAGGTAAGTATCTAAGTATGTGGTCGCAAAAATCTTCCCAATTATTTCGTAGGAAATGCGACTGTTATGAATGAGAGAGAACACAATATACCAGTTTATGACAACAATCGAATTATTCCATTACTTCACTGGGCTGAACTGGGAACGAGTATAGTAGGTAGTTACAGATCGACGCGTCCTATGTAAGTACTTAGTGCAAGTGCAAAAACACAACTTTACAGGAGAACGATTCAAAGTTCTAAAGCTTGTAACTTTAACATAACTCAACAGAAGTATTTGAAATTTTGATATGTTATACTTGAATATTTTAAGAATAAGACTCCATAATTAATATTCAAAATATTTTTACTTTTGGAAAATAGCGTCACTTGCATTTGAGTAGCTTGTTTTCCTTAATGTATTATTTTCCTTAATTTATTAAAACTCGTAAACTGGTACTAGCGACTGCTTGTACCAGTTTACAGTGTACAATTTTTTTGCAAATTAAGGAAAAAGGAAGGATAAAACTTTATTTAAGATGACATCTTCCGTAAATTCGTTCGGGTTTTTCCATCTAGAATTTCTGAGTAGCAGCCCGGAGTCTGGATCTGTGCACGGTTGATGGCAATAGGCTCGCCCCCTATTACATGGGACTCAAACATAACTGGCGAAATGTGGGTGTACTACGGGTACACCTCTACCCAACCCTTCGGAGAATACAGGCGTGATGTTATGTTGTATTCCGTACATTAATGCATTTTTAAATCTTGAAATATTAAAAATAATGTATTTTATTTATTTTTAACGCTTGCACCAATTTACTAAGTACTGAAAACTACTTGTACCTGTTATCTAGATAACAGGTACAAGTAGTTTTCAGTACTTAGTTTATGCGAGTAATACCTAGGTATTACTGGCATAAACATGATTAGTTTTATGATAAAAGGAAACCAAAAACAAATAAGGTTTTATTACAAATCATTTTGGCGTAGCTTCCCAAGTAGCACATTAGTGAATTTTGCTACTTATCTTATAGCTTTAAGTTGTAAATGAGTAGTATAACAGTATTTGATAGAACTTATAGCTTCAAACACTACTCATATTTGTATATGAGTACTTCCTGTCACTCGTAGATGCATAGAGTCGATTTTGTTACTTAAAGTTGAAAACGGGTTTTAATTGTTACCAATTTAGAAGCAACAGTGGTATATCAGGCCTTTAAATCACTTGTAAGCAACTGTTCCATTTAAGCTGTAACATACCCTTATTTAGCACTTCTATTTCCAAACGAGTAGTATAACAGAGTAGTATATCACCTGTAGTGGCTAAACGGATAATTTTGCAACCTTTTTGGAACCTAATGTGATTGCATCTATCAGGCCTATTGTACACCAACAGCAGCTATTTCCACTTATTTATAACCACTAACGATGTACCAGTTCCCGAAATACATACATAATTGTGACCTATTATTACATATTATGTCAGATCGTGCTACGCGTCACTCTGTTGATAGTATTTTTTGTTTCTGTTGTTGTAAAGTTCATAGTTTAAACTACTTCATCAAACTTGAATTCCGTGAAATGGAAAAAAATTAAGCGATGTGGGTTATCATCGGCAGGTTGTACGAGCTAATTATTACTGCTGGTAGTAGCATCCACTGGTCAGCCACTAGCAACATACAAATAAGTGATTTTTAGACCTTACAGTTCCAAAGAGGGAACAAATAAATGAAAATAAAAACTAAGAGATGCCATAAACATCGCCATGTTTAGAAAATGGTTGTCCTTAAGAATATTTTGTTTTGAAAGTGTTTTATCACACTGACGCATAATCACTGAGTTTTGTTAATTGTAATTGATGTACTTTGACATTATACTTAGTCTAAAACCATTACGTTAGGTTTTTAACAGTTTTATTTTTTTATACTATTATTTCGCCAATTGATTTAGCACATTTTATTTAATTGTTCTTGATCAAATCGAAGGCGCTTCGAAATTTACAAAGAAACCATACTATACTTTCACAGTAACAAAACATTCGCAAGGATTTTGTGCTGTAAATCAATGCCTGCATTATATCAGTACACGTGAAGTTTTAATACTCATCAAATAGATGTAATCCAAATAAAATGGCTGTTCACAGTACAAATTCAAAAACACATAACGTAACGCCCCATAAAAGAATTTTCGTTTCATTTGTCACTCAATGAATGAATTGAAACGTCATATCATTCAATCAACCGTTCACTGCGCACAACTTACACACATAGTTCTAATTGCCACTTAAGGTGATCGTGAGAACTCCTATGGATTTCATTTGGAACCAAAATTAAGCTGCAATTTTTCTCCCCGTGGTTCTATAATGTTTGCATATGGGTTCTCTCCACCTATATAGAACTTATTCATGCCTATATATTTCACCCAAGGTTACAAACAGATATGATATGGAGCTATTTTACCACCCAGTTGTGTTACTTGGGTTATTAACCACTTTACCAACTGCCAATAATAAAAAACAACATAATTATTTTATTATTAAAATAAAATATGTATGCAGGTATAAAACAATAAAAAAGGCAAATAATGGTCTCAAATTAATCAATGGCTTTAATTAGGAATTAACAAAAAAAAACAAAATCTTTCGGACTCGCACACGAAGCGTTCCGGTACAAAAGTTAGCTAAAAAAACGCCGAAATAAAAAGGAGATCCCCTTTAATTGTTAACTTTATTTTATTTTAGGAACCCTATAAATATGTGGTGTTTCATGTTGCAGATATTATAAAAAAATATCCAATCCAAATGTTTAAAAGAAACTGACAGCCCTAGCAATAGCTAGGGCTGTCAGTTTCTTTTCACTTATCAAGTAATAACTTGATAAGTGTTATTATTAATTGACACTACACTTTAGATTTAATAATTGACATTTTAACATACAAATTTTTTTTTTTTTTTGACAATTTTGATTTGGTTTGAGTTTTTTTTTTGTAATTCCTACTTTACTTTCTATGTTTGCATGCCTAATTTAAGGTAGATCCATATACCTACTTAAAACTATATAATAATGCGCCTAATTATATTTAAATATAAGCACAAATAAGTACATATAAAATAAATGTACTAAAACAAATAGGTACTTAACACAAACAATGGGAAAACATTACCGTTGTGATGATACTGCCAGCTTTTTACAAAATATGTGCTCGCGAACTTTAACTTAAAAAAATATTAGTGATATACATATTTTAATGTAATGTAGGTATAAAATGCTTTGAACCATCATTCGCTGCGCGTAAACAAAGTCAAGTTTGTCAATAAAAGAAAAATAAAGACAAAGTAAATATTCCATGAAATATCGTGCATTATGCTTCTGACGCACGATACTTTATGGAATATTTACTTTCGATCTTTAAGGTCACTTAAGTAGGTATTTCCATACCCGAAGTTGACTATACAGACGGGAATTTAACACATAAATAAATTAAATGTCCTGACAATGTTGTTGACCCAGTTAATAAAACCTAGACTTAAAGTTATATATAAGTATAGTAAGGAAAGGTTTGTTGGTGATATAGGTTAGTTGGTGACATATTTTTTTTGACACTTTCATGAGACATCACAAGTGGCTTCACTCACAAGACAGCGCAAGCGGGTTCAGGTTCACTCACAAGATAGAGCAAGCGGCTAGCGCTGTCTCGTGACTGTGCGCGTGTCGGTGACTTTAAATGTATTCCAAAAAAAAAATGTCACCTACTTGCCTAAATCACCAACAAACCTTTCCTTACTTATAGGTAGGTATATCGCTTTTCATGTCTTCTGTGTTACCATACTGTTCTCCTAAACTACGCAACGGATTTTGATGCGGTTTTCACCAGCAATTAGAGAATTGGATCCGGAAGGTTTTTGTGTAGGTACAAAAACAAACAAAAGAATAAAAAAAAAAGGCTTTCCTTTTTTAAAAGCTTTTATTTATATTTACAATACAATATTGAAATTTAATATAGTAAACAAATTACAATGTTTTGTCAAGTCATAAAAACCATGCGAAGCAGGGGCAGGTCGCTAGTTTTTCTTTAAAAAACAAAAGTTGAAACTTTTGTTTTCGTGGTTAACTGACCTTCATCATATTCGTAATATTAAACAATTTGTTGTATCTGTTCTACCTCATTCTAACATTCGGTCACACTGTTAAGACATCAGAAACTTCTGACATTGAGATTTTGCTTGTCGGCAACATTATCATCATTATCATAATTTCAGCAAAGATGTCCACGGCTGGACATAGTCGCAACAAAATTATCTATTATCTAATCTGGGGGAAGCACTGTACTTTAGGGACCGGCGATTTTTTATAGTAGGTATTTTTTTTTTGGTAGATTAAGTATATCCTTTTTAGTGTATTTTTGAAAACCGCAAATCTAACAAAACCATCACCAAAAGTTTCTTTCGGGATTGGTGGGATAGTGGGAGTATTAAGGGTAGTAGTAGTAGGGTTCCGAGCAATAATGAGGTCAATGACAAATCTTCAAGGTCAAGCTCAACACCCCAAAACTCGAAGGTAAATATTGTAACCTAACCTCAAAATATTAAAGTTGCTTCTGCATCGTCTCCGGTGCTGCGGGAAGTGCAACCATGCATGCTCACCTCCGCAGCTTCGGCTTGCTGGTCGTCGGAGGCGACCAGCCTCAGCCGCTACGGCTCGCTAAATAAATTTATTTTTGCAAACCGTAATACAAAAATGCAATACAAAAAAACCAATGAATTCCGCTAACACTTCGTCTGAACGTAAAACGGAACAACCGAGGAGTAAAATTCGTACAATTTATTGAAACTTTTGGATTTTTTTCTCGAAAACTAAGCGTTTGCTAGCTGTGACATTTTGCAAAAGCGTTCTATACGAAGGCATCTACAAAACAAATATAAACAATACAAATATGAAGCTCCGCACACGCGGTCCCTAAAGTACAGTGGAGCCGAAAATACAACATCAGATTTACTTAAATAATAATAATATATTAAAAATGATTATTAAACGTTATAAGACTGCAATAAACGTGATCAAATATTATGAATGGGAACATTTCATGTGCGGTGTGTTGTGTTCATAAGCAGCTTCATCCTCATGCGCTTGTCATAATTTATTTGGGATTGCAGCACTCCTTTTTCCCCATACATCTCTATTAACCTTCATCTCAGAGTTTACTCCCTTGCCATAAAATATCATCTTTTACACAATACATGCTTTGTTGAGAGTGCCCAATGTTCACAATGAGGCCCAACTTAGTAGAGAAAAATGTTGCAAGGATGTAAATGCAACATAGTATAGAAATTCGTAGGTAAGCAGTAGTGCAACCCCTAGTTCGTCTAACAATGTACTCTGGTATGTACCTAACATTAAAACTTGTGGAATTCTATTTGTTCGCAGAGCCTCCACGTTTGGCTTGGTGCCACGGTTGAACTAGATTGCACCTGTTATTTACTTTATCCTAACAATTAATTACTTCACTAACGTTCGTGACTTCTCAATTTACTGGCTCAAAATGAGATTGTAACTTTTTTTGTTTTTCGCAGAAATCCTCATGCAGACTGGCGTGACGTGACGACGCGACGCGCGCCGCGGCGCCGGTAATTGTTCTACCGTAAAGTTTTCTTAGCAATTATTTTGTTACAGTCGCGTCGCGGCAGTCTGCACGAGGTTTTAGATAGACCGATCATCGCAAGACATCGTGTGAACGGCGAGAATTTCTAGGTACAAAGTCCAATGGAATTAAGAGATTAATTTCTAAATAAACTGGGTGAAAAAAAAAAACACTAAAACGCGTAGTTTTCCACATAATTGTCAAGAATAAATCTTATTTTGTATACCCTCTAAACAAAATCATCAGAAAAGAACTCATGTTATCCATCCAGAATGTTACTGCAACTTTTACACTTAAACAGCTTTCTCGCTACTAACCTAGACGTAATTTCTGTACGCTAGGCATTTGCAATCCAATCCTGAAATGTATCGGCCGGCCAGGCATAAAGTGTCTTGCATACATGTCGATTTCGGCCGTTACGGTCGTCACTCGACTCCATACGGCCACACATAGGCCTGCTACACGTCGTATTTTGAACATTTACGACTTGCGCAGCTTGTGTTCGAAGTACGAACGGTCGGTATGACTCAGTCCCGTTACTAGTTAAACTAAAATCGGGGCTTGTAGGAGCATTACGTCATTACTATATTTACTGCGTGTCCGAAACTACGGAGCTTATTGTAAAAGGTTCTCTTGATAGGTAGGTTCTGTGTTTCATCTCAACTCTAGCATAATCAGCCTTTAATATTATACAGGACTCCGCTCTGTGGGAGGGAGTGAGTGGGTCGTATTCCACCACACGGACTCAGTGTGGGTTGATGTTACATGTCTTAAAAAATTTAGTTCTGGGACATGCCGGTTTCCTCAAGATGTTTTCCTTCACCGTTTTGCGAGGAATGGTGATGAAAATAATTTACTCAAAGTAAAGCGACTGTCAGGGTTTGAACCTACGACCTACAACTCATAAGTCGCGGCCGTTACCATTAGGCCACCACTGCTCGTAACTTGTTCAAAAGTGTATTTGAAATAAATTATTTGACTTTGACTCTAAACAGGATGACCTTCTATCACATCATAAATCATTGTTACATCATATCATATAGGTTTCAATAAATTTTGGCAAAGTGAATAGGATTGTGCACGATTGCAGGACCGGTTGTTGTGGCGTTTTCGAGGGAGGTCTTTGATCAGCTGTTGACATAATACATATTATTACCTGACTAGCTGCGCCCCGCGGTTTCACCCGCATAAATCCCGATCCCGCGGGAATGTCGGGATAAAAAGTATCCTATGTTCTAGTCCAGGTCATGGTCTACTCATTTGCCAAATTTCATCCAAATCTGTTCAGCCGTTTTAGAGTGGTAGCATAATGCTGGAGCCACATCTGCGTCTATCGTGACGAAGTTTCGCACAGTGATACGATACACGCAGATGTGACCAACCATTATCGGTTATCGTCGCGATATTTCGGTTTGCGGTACTGACTGGCTACATAATAAGCGTGGCGCGTGGTCGGTCTAGCGTTGCTCATTTCGACAGTTTTTTCCGGACTGCGTAAATAGTCTGTCTAAATAATGGAGAGCCTTCTTGGATTATAGCACGATAATTCGTTTTAATTATGAATCCGCTAATGTGACCACCGCATTAGCGCGATAACTTTTATAGCGAGCAAAACATACAAAGCTTTGGCACGCATTGCTCTGTCACGATAGACGCAGATGTGGCCGGGGCATTACAAACAAACAAACTCACTTTCGCATTTATAATATTAACTAATATTACAATGATGATCGGGATTACCATGATCAGGCTAAAGGTTTTATGCGGGGGCCTTACGAAGGACGGACTACCAGGTTAAAACCCTGGCATATAGGTCTAGCAATGTGACTTTTTCAATGTCACTAGTTTATTACCTTCTCAAGGTGAAGCAAGACAGGTTGTCTTATTGCAGCCTATACGCAGATTGCCCCTGCTTCGCATTTTTTTACGACGTGACAAAACAGCGAGATTTCTTTTCTTATTTTAAGTGAGTTTCATTTTATGAAAAACTAGCTGTTGCCCGCGACTTCTTCTGCGATCCAGGATGAAAAGTAGCCTATATCCTTTTCTAGGTCATGGTCAACCCAAGTGCCAAATTTCATCCAAATTCGTTCAGCTGTTTTAGCGTGAAAGCATAACAAACTAGCAAACTCACTTTCGCATTTATAATAATATATATATTAGGATATACACACACCTTGCGGAAAAAAATCTCTAAAAGGTGGTGAAAACCGCTGTTTCGTCACTGTTTCGTAGTTTAGAAGAACTACGCGGTCACACAGAGACACGAAAAGCGACTTTAATTTTTAATAATAATGTAATATGTCGCCGGAAAATTGTATGCTTCGTCATTATACAAAGCTTTTTCTCTAGGCCACGGCTTTTCTTATGGTCCCGTTTGAGATTCGTAATAATTGTTCAATTATTAGTAGTAAACGTGTTTTTAATCATTTGTTTGTTGCGGCGCGCACTTGTTTTCATCTTCAGTTTCGAAAACACTTGCACTACTCGACGCCATTTTTGTTGTTTTGTTTAGCAGCACCACAGGTGGTAGAAAATAGAACTACTTGTTCAACAATTCACCTAGGAATTATACAGGGTGGCAGGGACATCGACGCGAAGCCGGTTACCTTGGATTCAGTACATGATTCTGAACCCCCCTGCGTTAGAATTTTTCGTCGGTTATTAAAATAAAAATCTGCTGTTTCATAGAAAAGTGCAATACCTACGCGATCAAAATGTATGGAGTAGCTGATTTTTTTTTAAATAACCGTCGAAATGATGTACTGAATCCATGGTAACCGGCTTCGCGTCGATGTCCCTGCCACCCCGTATATGCGGCGTTCGAATCATCAATAAGGTTTCAAGGGTTTTTACATAATGCCTAGGCGTTATACATTTTGCCTTAGGCATTATATATAATGGCGATAGTATGCAAACGGACGGCGCCGTATGTATAATGACGAATTATACAATTGGCCTGCGACATATGGATATAGATATAGAAGATGGATGACAAAATAAACGCACTAACAGACCAGTCAAGCATAATAATTACAGTAAACATCATTGTCATTTATTATGGCGGACTACATAAGACCATTGCGTACGGTAGCGGTGTCCGGGGAGGCTTAAGTTGGGTCTGATAGAAGGCATTGCCGGCTCCCATGGATTAGGAGTGTAATTTGTGACACCATACTATGCAAAGCTTAAAGGATGTTACATAAATGGTGTTTAGAAACATGACTAGCCGGAAGTGTAATAAATATTTGGAGAATTGTGTCAGAATCTCGAACGGGACCATAAGAAAAGCCGTGGCCTAGAGAAAAAGCTTTGTATAATGACGAAGCATACAATTTTCCGGCGACATAATTACATATTATTAAAAATTAAAGTCGCTTTTCGAGTCTTTGTGTGACCGCGTAGTTCTTCTAAACTACGAAACAGTGCCGAAACAATGGTTTTCACCACCTTTTAGAGATTTTTTTCCGCAAGGAGAATTGGGTAAAACGCCACAGGCATGGAACAGAGGTGTGGTGGTACTTTTCTTTAAAAAGGGCGACAATGCCCTGCTTAAGAACTACAGGCCCATCACACTTCTGACCCATATCCACAAGCTGTTTTCAAGAGTCATCACGAACCGTCTCGCGCGCAGGTTTGACGACTTCCAGCCTCCCGAACAAGCCGGATTCCGTAAAGGCTTTAGCACCGTGGACCACATACATACCCTGCGACAGGTAATACAGAAGACCGAAGAGTATAATCTGCCTCTCTGCTTAGCGTTTGTGGATTACGAGAAAGCCTTCGATTTGATCGAGACATGGGCTGTACTGCAGTCTCTTCAACGGTGCCAGATCGACTAACGGTACATAAAGGTGTTAAAACGTCTATACCAAAACGCCACTATGTCATTCCGCCTCCACGACCAGACCTCGAAACCTCCTCCTTCCTCAGATCCTTCTGCAGCGAGGTGTGAGACAAGGAGACGTTATCTCTCCGAAACTGTTCACCGCTGCACTGGAGGATGTCTTCAAAGTTCTGGACTGGAAAGGGCTAGGCATCAACATCAATGGCGAGTATGTCACTAACCTTCGGTTTGCCGACGACATAGTCATCATGGCTGAGACCATGGAGGACCTCAGTATAATGCTCGATGACCTCAGTAGAGCCTTCGAAAGAGTGGGTCTTAATATGAACATGGACAAGACAAAGGTTATGTCAAACGCCCATGTAACACCCACTCTCATAAAGATCGGAGACGCTACGCTCGAAGTTGTAGACGAGTATGTATACCTAGGACAAACTGTCCAGCTAGGTAGGTCCAATTTCGAGAAAGAGGTCAATCGTCGAATCCGACTCGGCTGGGCAGCGTTCGGGAAGCTACGCAATATCTTTTCATCCCACATACCACAGTGTCTCAAGACGAAAGTCTTTGACCAGTGCGTGTTGCCAGTGATGACTTATGGCACTGAAACGTGGTCGCTCACAATGGGCCTTATCAGAAGGCTAAAAGTCACCCAAAGAGCAATGGAGAGGGCTATGCTTGGAGTTTCCCTACGTGATCGAATCTGCTCATGAGCTAATGAACCGATTAAGTTGATTTCTGTGACCCAAAAACTGACGTGTAACGTAAATAACTGAACTTTGAATATGGGGGTCTAAACTGAACTATTCGGGGCAAAAAGAAAATTTAAAAAACATGTGACATATCAAATAAAAGGGCTTTTTACGATGATTTCAAGTACTTTTTTTATTGTATCTTTAAAAAAATAACTTGTTAAGATATTTAAGAAATATACCATGCTCAGTAGTACCTACTGTAGTCAAAACTACTGAGCCTAAAATTAAAAAAAAAAATACATAGAATGGTTCTTTACTCATAGATACAGGAAAACCTGTAAGAAGTCTTTGGTCTTAAAATAGCATGGTAAATCTCTCAATATTGTACGTTTAAACTTACATTTGCAGTTAGAATGTATTGGAGAACATGTTTTTAGGGTTCCGTACCCGAAGGGTGACAAACGGAACCCTATTCATAAGCCTCCGCTGTCCGTCTGTCTGTCAGCGAGCTCTATCTCATGAACCGTAATAGGTAAGCAGTTGAAAATTTCACAGATTGAGCATTTCTATTGCCGCAAGAGCAACAAATAATAATATTAAAAATTAAAGGGGGGTCGCCATACAAAAAAAATAAATTTTGAAAAAAAAAAAATCTGACCCTGGCATGTGGGGTATCATTTTTTAGAGCTCATCGAGTAGAGAATAAATATAGTTTTTATTTGTTTTTATCTTCAAAAATGATGAATTAGGGGGCCGTAGAAGTTGTCTGTTTTAGACCATTTTTGTACAAGCTCTATCTCAACAATTAAATAAATTAGGAATTTGAAACTTGTGTGTATCATGTAACATATACTGTTTATAATCAAAAAATACTAAAAACGCCGATTCATAACGTATTTTATATAATATGGGTGATTTTCTGCAACTTAAAAAAATAATTTTGTATTTTATGCTAATATTATGCGATAGAAATTCCACAGATAACTATTTCATAGTCGGAGTAATGACATGGAATTAGTAAGTACCTACTATCATGGCAGCATATACTATTTCGATCATTTAAATTTCGATGATTCAAAAAGGTCTACAAAATAAACTTTCTTCACAAGATTTTAAAACCGGCCAGTATTTTTTGAGTTTAAGAACATTATCGACTTTTTTCAAAGTATCCCTAGACGGTGTTGATGTGTGTACCTCATGTTAAAACTACACTCCAATAAACAATATATTCAGTAACATTGAAATGAATGCTGGCACACAGTGTACTATTCAGTTACTTTAAACCGTTGTGGATACAATTTCATATTGAGAAAAATGATTGGTGTAAAAATATTCGGCCACGGCGGCCAATCTCAACGGAGACTGGCCTTCGGCGCGGGAGATATTATAGTGCACAAGTGTGTGCGCAGACACGAGTGCACTCTCTCTTCCCTCACTCTCATAGTCCGATGGGATGTGTAAAAATAATAAGTAAGAAATAATAGATTTCTGTATGACTATCAAAAATAACGTAAATAAATACCTGCATGGAACCGTGCGTTTGCACTGGCGAAACATCACGACAAAACATGTTGAAATCTCTAGTTCCTGTCAAACATTGTATGAAAAATTGACAGAAAATAGAGATTCCAACATGTTTTGTTGTGAATATGTCGCCAATGCAAACGCACAGTTATAATTAAAATTTGGCGTACTACTTACATTCTATTTTGTACAATATAGTCTGATGTAGCAAGAGAAATCCTTTTATTTATAAGTAACTAGCTTTACCCGGCCCGGCTTCGCAAGGGTTGCACTAAGTACCTACTTATCTACGGCGCACCTACCTTTCCTAATTACCTATTTCTACCTAATTACCTACCCTACCTACCTACCCTACCCTACCTACCCTACATATCTACCTGCTTACCTACCATATATACCTATTTATACCTACTAATACTATGTTAGTAGCAAATAAATAACTTTGACTTTAGTTAATGCATGTTACTGGATAAAGTTAACTTGATATTTTTCTCTTAAAATAAATGAAATATACTCCTACATCTATATTTTAACACAACAACATTTTTTCATTAAAATTAGACAATTTCTTTACAAATCTTTGTTTTTTTATAGCGCCTCTGTTGTTACCTTTACGAAAGTATTACAAATTCATAGTGTTAAATCTTGTACGACATGGTATGGAACCCTTCGTGTGCGAGTCCGACTCGCACTTGACAGATTTTATTTAACTACAATGCTGCAATGTTAAGTTTGTTCTTGGAATAAATTTTATTTATCCTAACTACAGAACCCTTCATTGTGCGTAGAACACACAATTGGCCAGTTTTTTCGGTCACATTTAACTGTGATGCTCGCCGTTGATTTAACGGGATTCCTCCTATCAATAATAAAACATTAATTAATTAATGTTCCATTAAATGTTAAATATATGGACAGTATCTATTTATTTGACAGCTGCAGCCAGCACGGTTGAATGAGTCCGGACAAATAAATATTGTTGATTGTTTTGTATTAATTTCTGAATTTGTATTTACAATGTGATCTGATTGGGATCTGATTTATTTTATGAACGCTTAAAATTACTCAATCAAATATAAACTGCTGAAAGTCACTCCAATTGTGTAACACATACAAAGGTTTTTGAAAGAAATATAATCCATTGCTGAATATGTTAGAAAAATTCGTATGCTGGACAACGTAAATTGTAAATTGCCAAAACTGCTTTTTTGTAAATCCAACTAATATTGTAAACACGAAAGTTTGTGAGTATGGATGGATGAATGTTTGTTACTCTTTCACGCAAAAACTACTAAGCGGATTTGGATGAAATTTGACACACAGATAGTTTTAGTCTGAATTGTTTTTTGCTTTTATCTTTTTAACCGACGAAAAAAAAAGGAGAAGATAACTCAAAAGCGAAAAATAAAAAACTTTTTTATAATTTCGATTCGGTTTCATTATTTGTAAAAAAGTTTTTTTATTACGGACGTTTTTATCATGAATAATGTAACCAATATTTTGTAACGATTTGTTTTTATTTAAAAGAGTGCCCGTGGTGTTTCTTGCCCGTTCTTCTCCTTAGGTAGCTAGTTTTTTTTTTTTTTTTTGTGTGGGAAATCATCCAATGACTTCTCCCGCTCTGGGCGGAGCGGAAGGGCGTGTCAGACTTTTACTGACTAATACCCAACCGTGTTCCTTCCCTTGCGTTGCCAGTGGCCACGGTTTCCCCTTGGGACTACCCGCGACTACGGCAGGCATCGGCCCTAACGGACCCCGTCAGTTTGCTGACATCTCTTTGAGGCGCGCGTGGAACACGACGCGCCGTCGACCCGGGCCTGGTCCTTATCGGACGGCGAGCTGCCCTCTGCTCTCCGTCCGCAGGCCCGCGCCTACGGTGGCCGGAAATCGGCTATCAATTCCCGACGCCCGGACCGTAGGTACCTACTACGCTTTGGAATGGGCAACTAACTAAACTTCATATTTCTGACTGACCGACTTCTTGACAGTTAAAAAGTGCCTGAATATGGTTTAATTGAAATGTTGTAGATTTGTATCCCATTTTCTATTTTTTTAACTACCTGGTGTTTGTTGACAGACCCCCACTGTCCTCCCATACCTATTAACACTGTAATTTGAAAACATTGTAAAAGCCAATTTATTTTTAAAAGAGTAACCCTGGAGTTTCTTGCCGGCTTTTCTGCATATGAAACGAGCAATTGGAACCGTGCACTTAGCTTCTGACGTTTCAAAATTGCTCATGTAGATATGTGAAATAAAATATTTAGATTTTTGATTAAATGTTGGTTACATGAACGATTTCGTCGTCCATTTCAAAGACTATCGACGGCTTTAGTCGATCTAAACATTACTTCAAAATGCCATAGCTTCCCAGTCAACCATGATTACATTTGACATGCCTATTGGTAGGCCTACAAAAGTACCTTTGTAGTTTGGCTTTACAGATGGCAGCGGTTGAACTATGAGAAATACTTACATTCGGTTTAGATTTATTTAAAGAAAGAAAGAAAGAAAGAAGGAAAATAAATTTATTAAACACAGATAGGGCTGCCATCACCTAAATTGCCGACGCCGGACATAAACTTAAAAAACCCCGGACATTTGGGTGAAATTCAGTTTTTTCCCCGGACATCCCAGAAATAAAAATTACAATAAAAAAATAAAAAAATCATATAAACAGCTTGTTTTCTAGTTATTTAACAATAATAAACACAATCGACTTAAACTACAGCTTAACAAATAAAATAGTCAACATTTTACACTCTTCTATTTCTGAGGTAATCAGGTAACAAAAATAATTAGGAACACTCTTTCATTTTGGCATCAAATTAAAAAATATATACTATAATTTTTGGTTTTTTAAATAACAAATAAACTACATACTATGTCTCAACAAATTTTAAGCCTTAAAGTTCCGTTGGGTAGGTTAAGTACCTATCCAAACCCTAAACTATTCATAAATTCTAAATTAAAAAATAGTAACAAGTTAAAATTTTAACGAGATCAAAATCAACACAAAAAACAGGCATTAGACGTTTATTCAGTAACATTTTAAATTAACAACTAACATGAACTTCCAAAACTAAAAATAATTAACCTAACTTAGGTAACTAAAACTATTAGGAAACAAACAATAAGGCATCGAAAAATTCCTCCGCATCGCTGTCGACTGGTAATAAATATTATTTTTACTTATTTTGGTATTTTTCAGACTTTCCAATTTTCTTTAAAATGTATTTTCTAACAGGAATTTGTAAAAGTCGGAGCAACTTAGGTCCTTAAAATTATATTTAATTTTGATCAGAGAAGAAACCGTCTGTGTGTTTAGCGAGTTTCTCTTATCATCATCATCAGACATCGGCCGTCATCGGCTATTTTGAAGCGCCGGAGTTAGCTTGGTTGCGGTTACCAATTACGAACGATTTTTTAACTAAGATTTGTTTAGATTTAACGCTTATCTTTCAATTAATCGGGAATCCCCTGACACTAAAAGTGTCCGGGTATTACCCGGACACTTTTTGACAACCCCACCCGGACGCTCCCCGGACGCCCTCTAAACTAGGACAAATCCGGGGAAACCCGGACGGATGGCAGCCCTAAACACAGACATAAAGGCACACAACACAACATAATTATAACAAGTAAAAAAAGGAAACAAATAAAAAGTATAAAATTGGGAATCAAACGAGCTTACCTGTTAAGCGAAGTCTTGATTCTAATTTTATGAGCGGCAATCCGAAATATAATTAATTAAACACAGTAGTATTTCTATACGCATCGTATAACATCGCGTTATTTTAGAGATAAAATATTGAGAATATTTTAATTTTTTTAATTTTTGTATAATTCTCCTCTGCTGGCAACATCACTTACTGTCACTTTAAATACTTCTAAAATGAATCTAGGTTTTCGATTTGCTCTCAACTAATCAAAAAATGCTTACTAACAGAATGTGCGAAATTCATATGGAAAGTAATATAATTGAGGAAAAATCCTTATGAATTTGAAATAGACTCTTTCACTCTTTTGAAATATAATTTTTCAAATCTCTCTTCTATCCAAATAATAATCTATTGCCCAAAATTCATATAACAATCTATTGCCCTTACTAATTGGTGCTTACAAAATAGGCTGCGCCAAATAGGCCCAGTTCAATTCAGTTCAGACTAGTTGCCGGACTTTTTTTGTGCATGACGCTGGTTTTCAACTGGACCTGGCGTGTGAGGTGACGGATGTAAATCATTTGTTTATGTTGTGGAAGTATTTCAATTTAAGGATGATACGAGCAGTTGTTGAATTCCATACTTTAATATTGTAAATTCGAAAGTAACGATTAGTTTGTTATCTTTTCATAGATTTCGATGAATTTGGCACAGGTTGACTATGACCCAGGTTAGGTCAAAGGACACTTCTTTATCTAGGTGGCACGTTCCCATAGAGTAACTTCCGACCTCCACGCAGTAGAACCCGTGGGCAAAAGCGAATATTCACATAGAGGATAATTTCCGAATTAATCTTTTTATTGTGGCTGTCGTGTCAAATATTATAATCTTGTTAAAACGTGTTTATTAGTGAACATTTTAGCATAACAACCTTGTTATACAGGTCACAATAAACCTGATAAAACTCCAGAAAAAAATTGTCTAGATCGAAGTGTAATCGGTGTTTTTCAGAATTTAAATCCCTGTTATTTACGAATAAAACACAATATAAAACGTAACGCTTTTGAGTTAACGCTTGTATTTTCACTCCGCATAAAATATTGCATACTTACCTTTTATTTGAAAATTGATTCGGAGTACCTACCTACTTAAACGCCGTCTTATTACAGGTCCAAGCTTAATCCTTCCAGTCAGTTGTTTTATTTCGAACCTTATTCCAACTGGTTCCGATGGCGCCAAATTGCTACTCGCGGTGTAACAAATGGTGACAAACCGTCAAGCCCCGGTGACGCACCTCGTGTAACACCCTCTCACGCGGCACTTTTCTCTATTTTTACTGCCAAATAAAGGCTAGTCTCCAATAAGGATGGTTTTACTCTATGGTCGGATAAATATTCTACTCGACTAAATCATTCAAAAATAAAAATATACGGAACGCAACATTAAAAAAAAGAAAGTCAAACTGACATTACTCATACTTCAGAAAACGATCGGCTCGTGCGGGTGACGGTGTCTGTTTTGTGTTGTTTTGTGCAATAAAGTGTGATAATTAAAAGGTAAGTGGCTATATTTTCATTTATTAGTAGTTATTACACCGTTGTAGATAATAGTTTCACGAAATAGCATCATAAAATCACATTTTTGAGCAAAGTAATTTTACGCGCCAAAACCGTTGTGACGCGTTATCATTCTATGATGAATTTCGACTTTTTTGTGTGTAATTGACAGCAAATAGATGAATATTCATTTAGAAGTACATAATGCATCGTTGTAGATAATATTATCACGAAATACCATCATAAAATTTTATTTTTGAACAAAGAAATGTTCCCCGTAAAACAAAAGACAAAGTCGGCACCGCGCGCTATGAAGTTTCAGTTTCAATAATATGAAAATATTACGTAGGACTATCAAACAAATGCTTTTGTTAGATTACATAACTATTCATAATGTAATTTGCAAAATTTCTTGTAAATTGATACTGTAGTTTTATCAGAAATAGACATGAAACCGGAATAAACACGTTTTTTTCCCCCGTATCTGATAATTACATTTTGTTTATAAATACGATTCTCGTCTTACGAGCATTGTTTATACATAACATGATGCTCTGTGTATTCAAGAACACAACAAAGTATTCATATTGTGCCGAGAGCCACTTCAAACAGCGGGAGAGCGTTTTTTGTGTAATAAGGCCGCAAAAGTTAAATCAACAGTAATGTTCATAGTGATGCTGAAATAGGATACGCTGTGGAATTTATACCTGAGCGCAGGGCGAAAATTCTTCTGCAGTGTCAACATCACCTTTAATTCTATTACATAGCGTTCCCCAAATATTATCACGGAACTAATCAGTTTTTATTAGTGTTTTTAACGATTCAGCAGAACAAAATTGACATTTACTAGAACATAAAATCGAGAATCGAAAATACACCTACATATTTGATGCTGTGCTAAGAAGTCTGGGATAGGAATATCATCTATCTACCGGTGGCACGGTCGCATCAGCTATTTCATACAAAATTCAACGATCTCCCTCAAAGCATTGGGGACTACGGTCCAAGTTTACTTCACGATTGACTGTGCACCTTTGAACCGACATTGACTATTTAGAGTTGTTTTAGTGTTAGATTTAAAGACACACAAGCAATTTGTCGTGAGACGTGATGTCTTAGAAGAGCGGTGGCCGCTACATAACGGCCGCAGTGACAGCTGTCATAAAAATTATGGCATCGGGATTTGAATTTACGGTGTCAAAACTAGCTCTCTAGGAAAACACACCAACTTACTTTCATAAATAACGTTTCAGTGACGTCATTCACCGGTAAATTACGGACGCTATGACACGGCCACCGCTGACTTAGGGCACTCGCCCTCGGCGACTTTTTGTAGCGATGCAGTAGCGATGCTGTCGCGAATGTGTATCTATACAGAATATATGAAGAATCCTGCGCGATAGTTGTGCGATGCAGAAACGCGTTTACAAAACGCGCGACAGCATCACTACAAAAAGTCGCCGTGGGCGAGGGCCCTTAGGGCGTTTGTGCACTACACGAAATTTTACCGTCCGGCAGTCCGATTTTTTATGATCCTATATAAATGTTTATACTAGTTTGGTCGGAATCGGACTACCGGGCGGTAAAATTCCGTGTAGGTTTACAGATCTATGTCGAGGTGTTAACACGAGAACGAAATAATGAGTTCGCTGTGTGTGTGCGCGAGGTTCGAAGTGAACTTGTCAGAAAAATTAAGTACCTACCTATTTAAGTAGATAAAAGTATAGCAGCTGTTTTACGTAACGGAGTTGTTTTGTAAAACAGCCAGTGGTTTTGTAAAACAGCGGATTTGACAATCCATCTGCGACAGATGCATTATATTCTCATTTTTTTATGTTTGAAATGAGAATATAATGCATCGAGCATTATAGTCTCGTTTCAAACATAAATTGTTTTTACGTTGAATTGCACTCTTATTGAGACCAAATTATAGGAAAACGTGTCAGTGGCATTTAATCACCCACAAAGGCAAACATCACATTAAAAAAAATACCGAACAAAGCAGAACCTCACACCTTCCATCCCAATAAAAGCGAATGTGTCTAATTATAAGGGCTTCATCATCAGCCTATTAATGTTCCCACTGCTGGCTGGGACACAGGCCTCCTCTCTGTGAGAGGGAGTGGGCCGTAATCCACCACGCCGGCCCAGTGCGGGTTGGTAGATGTCACATGTCTTCGAATTTTTTGTTCTAAGACATGCCGGTTTCCTCACGATGTTTTTCTTCACCGTTCTGAGAGCAGTGGTAATGAAATTATTTACACAAAGTAAAGCGCCTGCTTGGGTTCGAACTCACGACCTACAACTCGTAAGTCGGGGCCGTTACCACTGGGCCACCACTGCTCTACTGGGCTACCTAAGGGTATAAGGGCTTACCTAAACAATACTAATCACATCAAATCTCATCGTTGTGTTGACGTGAATCACATGGTGTTTACAATACAATGCGGCGGCAGGACGGGCTAGTTCCGGCCGGCCGGCATTAGCATGCAAATGGACAGGACATGCCACGTGCCCCGCACGGTAATCGCACGGCCTGAGATGCTCCACTTACGTGCGGTGACATAGATCACGTGACCAGTAGATGTAAGAAAAGGTTTGTTATTTGAAAATAGGGTTCGAAGGGGACTTAGATTGGAGTGATGGGTACCTAGAAGGTATAGGAAAATGTAGTGTGATTTTCTTGCGGTTTCTTATACATATTTTAGTAGTTATAAAAGTATACTTCTAGATCAAGAGAGAAGATTTCACTGTATTCTGTTTTCCAAACGGGAAAGTTACGACTGTTCTCCCTAATACGTGTATAGATTGTTTTTTTTTTAAAGGTAATCGTTTTCTATTCCCATTTGTACTTATAAATAAATGTGTAAGGCTGCCATTAATCATTCAAACTGCAAACCGTCCGTCTGTCTAGAGAAATGCAGTCCGTCTGATGGCAGCCTTATTGTTCACATAATCTAAAAGAAGATCTGATATGGTGTGGTCTTCATACCCGAATCTTTAGAAAATAGTTTTTCTCCTTTAACCGTTCTACATGGTTCTACGCTAGTTTTTCCTGAAAGGATGTTTAGCTAGTTTCCAAAAGCATTACACAGCACCTTCTTTCATGCAAGTAGAAAAGATACCTACCTACTCGTATGCAGGTCGTATGTAAGTTTAGCAAACTATGGCGGCCGAAAAATTGGAAAGCATTTTCAAAGAGAAAGCAGGTTTTAGAGATTATTTTCGGCCAGTCAATTCAGTCAGAGTACGAGTTACCAAATCCATTTTTTTTAACAGAGTTGTCGATTATTTGAAAAAAAAAGAAAACAAAAACATATCGCCTATATGGTGATAGGCATAACAAGTGACAGCTGCATAAATGGAATGAATTTTTCGTAACCCGGGGTAAGTACGTATCCAGTGACACATCTTCTCCTTATTAAATTCTATTGTTGTTTTGAATATCATATAAAAGCACAGACAATGTATGATGTTTGCTTTACAAACAATGACAATGACTGTTATTTCGACTAAAGAGAATATTTTACGTTATTTAATTCTTGAGAATCTAATATTAGCAGACATCACACGATTTTTTATCTCTATTTTTACCAAAAGTTATCTAAAACTAAAATGACATCATAATGTCATCTTATATCTTATTTACTTACTTACACATGTGTTTAAAATGTATTACAGGTTTTATTCTAAAGTTCACATAATATCCAAGATAATAATAGGTAATCCGTAATAGCCAAGGGTTATTGGACTAATATAAACTTAGAACTTCGTTTAAAATAGTGAGTTTTCCTCTAACATTCTTAGATCGTGTTAAGTTAGCCACCATTTAATTTTAATGACAGTGATTCAACTTCAAATATCCATAGAACAACTGTCCAACATTAAAACAATGATAACAATATACTTTAAACTCTTAAGTGTTATTACCAACATTAAATATGTTATCATTTTAATTACGAAAGGCAGCACTATCTTAAAAAACTTAAGAAGCTTAATCTTAAAAAGCAACTTTGACTACCAGTAGAATTTTAGCAACACTATCAAACGGTAAACCCAGTCACGCACGGGTGATATTTAATCGCGCACTTGATTTTCAACTCTCGTTGTTAAGCCGAGCATTGAGAATCCGACAGAGTGCATCTCAGCGCGTAAAATAATACACCTGTTGGATTTTCAACTCTCGGCGCTAAGCAGAGCGTTGAAAATCCAGTGCAAGATAAAAAAAACGCTGCGTTAAAAAATCGCCCGTGGGTACGAGGGCTAAGAGTCTTCCAAGTTTTTCGAAAAGCAGTTATTTCTGTATAAAAGATACGTAAAAGTCGTTATCTTTGTATAAAAGGTATCCGTATCTTTAGTGTTATGGTCCTTACATTGTGAGGTTGGCTTTTGCATTCGCTGCACCGGCACAGATTAATACAGATGTTTCACTCCGCATTTTAGGTATAAAGCTACAAGTACGCGGCGTGCTGGTCTTGTCGGGCCAATTCAGTGAGCGTAACATAGTCAGAAGATATAAAGGCAAACAGGCGCGACGCGGCACCGGCAATTGTTCTACCGAGAAGATGAAATTGTTTTATTAGATTCGCGTCGCGCCTTGTAGCGATAACCTTAAGAGTTACGTGGTAGAAAGAGAGGCAACTTCTAAGGGAATATAACTGTTGTTAATTAGCGATGTGCGACCCAAATTGCACTTTATTGTGTCGGAGCAAGAGTCGCTTTTTATTTAAATGATTTTGCGGAGTGAATCATCTGTATTCATCTGTATTCATCTGTGGCACCGGTTAAAAAGTTCACGTTAATAATGTTTTAGTTGTAAAAGGACATGACCAGTGGGGCGATGGGCGCCTGCTTAGGTGTAAAAATCAATGTGCAGCAAAAATTGTTTTATTTTTGCAATTGTTGTATTCTACAGTTTACAGGTAAAAAACTTTCACGACTCCAAAAGATCAGGAAACTGAGAAAAATAAAGATAAGTTTTCACTAAATAGCTCTGCTTTTCGTTAAGAGATGGCGCTAGGCGTTGTGGTAATCGAGTTAAAAATCAATGTGCAGCAAAAATTGTTTTATTTTTGCAATTGTTGTATTCTACAGTTTACAGGTAAAAAACTTTCACGACTCCAAAAGATCAGGAAACTGAGAAAAATAAAGATAAGTTTTCACTAAATAGCTCTGCTTTTCGTTAAAAGATGGCGCTAGGCGTTGTGGTAATCGAGTTAAAGAATGATTTTCTACTATTCGACACGCCATCCATCGAGGCGCTAGGTTTTTTTTTTATACCTTCAAGGGCGCAAACTAGCATGCTGATCACCTGATGTTAATAAGCAATAACCGCCGCCTATAGAAGTCTACAACACCAGGGTTACTGCCGATGCGCTGCCACCCTTTTCCCACCCCAAACCCTGGGCTTCCGATTCTCTCACTCACTATTCGAAGCGGAGCAACATAATGTTGGTGCTTTACGTTGGTATTCTGTATGAGTGTGGTATTCAGTCAGCTATTGACTACAACTAGGCTCTACGTGGCTCGGGAAATAAAAATAAGGCTATTGTTATTATTATTTGTGAAGGCATGAGGATTTAAATAAAACTATTATTTGAACGAATTAATTATTTTAATATTCTTTAATAAAATAAAATATGTAGGAAAGACGAACTGTGCCGGACGGGCGTGATCGCTGGACGCGTAGATTATGCAGGTTGTAAAGCTATCCCAGTCCAAGCAGCGGTGACGTCCTGCACCTAGGGATCTGGATACTTCAATACTAACCGAGCGGCTGTCCTAGATTCTTGAGGGAAAATGGGTTTTGACAAGAAAATAACAACACCATTTCCCTGATAAATCTTTATAATATGCCTTTTAACCCGCCTTACAGATATGCCATAGTTTAGGCACCTCATCATAATATCCGTTTATCCGAATCGTAGAGTAAAACAGATGAATCCTTTATGAATAGCAATGGTAATCGGGTTTTGAAGATATCAGTCCGTAAAGAATAGCAATGGTCGTGGTCAGTGGGTCGTCTTAGGGGCGTAGAAATAGAACACAATAATCGCACAGTACACAACGAACGCGTAAACACAACGTGGGTCGCGAACTGCAATGATAGATAGATAGAAGATTCTTTATTATGTACACCATAAAAAGTACAGATATAATATATAATTATACCTGACGTGACGCCAAGATTGAATGTGCAAGTAGGGATGGTGAATGGCGATCTGAAATCGATAAAGTGTCAATTGCTTTTTTCTCGAACCTAACACATAAAATTCGAAAACATTTGACTGCCTCGTTGGTCTAGTGGTGGCAAGCGCTACAGCTGAGCATGAGGTCCTGGGTGCGATTCCCGGGTCGGGCAAAGTGTTATTGGGTTTTTCCATCTGGAATTTCTCAATAGCAGCCCGGAGTCCGGATTTGTATCCGGTTAATGGTAAAACGCTCGCCCCGCATTAGACGGGACTGGCGAAATGAAGGTGTTATGTTATTATTCATCCAAATTAAATATAAGTAGTTCAAAACGGTCAAAGAAAATATCAATTTAAAATCCATTTTATGTGAATCGATTTTTCATGCTTTGACTCGAATCGATTGAATTATCAATTTTATGAAAAAAACTACTACCCCTTTGGTCCCTCCCTACACAGGTGTCTGCTAATGTCAGATGCATTGTCAACGAAGTAACACTCCTATATACGCAGTGATTATTAAAAAAAAATATGGTGTTCGAACTTCACACGAGTCAATAAAACCTAACATAACCCGTAGGCGTATCAATAAATAAGTAATTATAAACAAAACATGTATATTCCATATCATTAAAATTCACTTGATCGAAAATAGCCCGTTTTTAGTTTATTTTTTTTCCATATTATGTGTAGCTTATTTTGGTTACCGGGTGAATATAGATACAATGGAACGTCAAAATCAGGAAGTGCATAAAAGAGAGAAACGGAAGCAATTAATATACTGATTTTTCAGATAATTTAATCTGGGCTTTAGTCGGAATAATATAACCATGTTACATTAGATCTTTATTTTTAAATCTTAGTGTAAAAGTTGTAATGCTGCGCATGTTCCCGAATTCGAAGGCTAAAACTGGTCATGTCCTTTAGTTAAGAGGAGTTTTGTTTTAGTTTAATTCGAGTTTTAATTTCGTTTTTAGTATAATTGCTAGCGTGGATGAAAAAGACAAAGAGTTATTTCTAGTATTTTATGCCAGTGTACATAAAATAACATAACATCACGACTTGTTTCCCCGAAGAGTTGGGCAGGGCAGGTTCTATAGGCACACCTTTGCATACTGTATACCCACATTTCGGCCAGTTATGAGTAAATCTCATTCCCATGTAATAGAGAGCGAGCCTATTGCCATCTGAAATATCACGCTCTAAAAAGTATGAAATAAGAAAATATTTCAGACAGAAATCAAGACATAGGTACAAACATGGTCAAGGTAAAGCCGTGGCGACGACGGCTCACAGCATCCTGAGCACGTTGTGCGGTAGGTTGGATTGTCCGATGCTTCGTCACTGGATCGGACTTCATACGTCAATTGGTATGAACTACCTATTACGTGGATAGTGTGAGGTCCGACTCCAGACCTAAGAATAGGATTAGGGTACTAACATTATTTTTACTTCGATGGTCCTAGTTTATCATCATTATGTGATTTTGAGTTACAGCTTTATTAGCTACTAGCTTCTGCCCGCGGCTTCGCCCGCGTCGATGTCGGAAATTATCCCACAGGAACGTGTAACATGTCCTAAATCAGCGGGGTAATTGCGTAGCACTTACAATAGCAATGGGTTTCATTTTGACAGTTCAACAATTAATTGCGTTATTTCTCGAACATAATTATTAAGCAATAGCTTCTACTTGGCGCTCTGGCGCGTCATCCCCTGGCTGGCCCGCCCCTCCACCCTCGTTCTGTGCGCCGTCGACTCAATATCGCAGGTCATTCTTATCGTTCTAACTTTTAAACTATTTGTCCAAAAATACTTAGTGTAAAAGACAAACTTTATCTACATGAAATTCCAAAAGCGATGAAGGTATTTATTTTGATAAGAATTAACTAAATACTCTAAAATATGCAATGTAAAAAAAGTATTCAATTTAACTGTATTTATTGCTCACTATTTTGGTTATAAAGGCTTCCACATAAAAGGTAGATATATGCTGTCGCGGACTTTTATTTAGAACTCTTTAAGACAAACAATCCCACAATACATTTTCTTCATGTAACTCTAACGGTTTAGGCAGCGCACGCAGCATACGGTGGAGGTCTGCCCGGCTTGGGTGGACCACCGCCGTGTCCTCGTGGAGGCGATCGGCGGCGGTGACCTCTCGCGTACGGCCCTGGTTCAGGCCATGGTGCGGAGCGAGAGGGCATGGCAAGCCGTCACCTCCTTCTGCAAAGCAGTAATGCTCGCGAAGGAGAAGGTGGAGCGCGCGAGGGAGTGGCAAAGGCCGCGCCCTACCAGCCCTAGCCGCCGCCGCCGTAGGAGACGTCCCGGGCGTCGGGAATTGATAGCCGATTTCCGGCCACCGTAGGCGCGGGGCTGCGGACGGAGAGCAACGGGCAGCTCGCCGTCCGATAAGGACCAGGCCCGGGTCGACGGCGCATCGTGTTCCACGCGCGCCTCAAAGAGATATCAAGGATCGAAGGAACACGTGTGGGTTTTAGTCAGTAAGAGTCTGACACGCCCTTCCGCTCCGCCCAGAGCGGGAGAAGTCATTGGATGATTAACCGCCCAAAAAAAAAAAAGGCAGCGCACGCAAAGATAGATCTCAGAGGGCAGGAATTTTTCCGACTTACTTGATACTTATCGTTATATTATGGCCAAATCACATAAAATCTTTATAAATTGTAGCCTATGTGTTATTCTAATGTATAAGCTACATTATTGTAAAGTTTCATCAAAATCCGTTCAGTAGTTTTTGTGTGAAAGAGTAACAAACATCCATCCATCCATCCATCCATCCTCACAAACTTTCGCATTTATAATATTAGTAGGATTAATGTAGGGCAGTGTTTTTCAACCTTTTTCATGACTTGACCCCATTAGTATGAAAAAAATTTTTCGCGACCTCGACCATTCGAGAACGATTTGAACTCAGTCGAGATTCCCGCTGAGTCGAAGTTTCTGCAGCACGAAACCTAGCCTGATGTTCCCGAGTTGTAGAGAGCCTTGCCTCACGACCTTCCTCAGATTCCTGTGATCGAACTTATCTCATCCTTTTAGCATTTCTGCTACATTGGGAGAGGTTGGATCTTCTTCGAGGCATTCTTACAATAAAATAGTACTTACTACTTAACACACAGTTATTTAGTAAACACGTACTATCGTAAACAATTAAATTATAAATACTTACAGATTATTATACAGTCTAAAATTGTCACAGTTTAAGTAATAAGTGTTAAGACGTGTAAACCAGACGTACTAACTTTATAAAACAAAATAAATTGCTATAAAAATTAATTACTATCCTGAGCTAATAAACTTATACTTAATAAAGAAAATCAAGAAAAGAAATGCCTAACCTATACCAAATACTTATAATATTAATATACAAACCCTAAATAAAAATTAAGATAAGTATACCGAAAATCAAGGAAAGAAATGCCTAACCTATAACAAATGTTCGATGTGATTCTTTAAATTGACATAACTTTTTTATTTATGAACCGATTGACATGAAATAAACACTAAATGTTAAGTGAAGCTTACTACAATATATTAGTGAAAACCGCATCTAAATCGAATAAGCCGTTTCTGATATTAGCGTGCACAAACACACAGACAAACAGACAAACAGACAAACATACAAAAAAAAATTTAATTACAATCTCGGGTTCAGCATCGATATAATAACAACCCCTGCTATTTTTTTTTCATATATTTCCATTGTACAGACACCACTTTTCTACAATTTTATTATATGTACTAGCTTCTGCCCGCGGCTTCGCCCGCGTCGATGTCGGAAATTATCCCACAGGAACGTGTAACATGTCCTAAATCAGCGGGGTAATTGCGTAGCACTTACAATAGCAATGGGTTTCATTTTGACAGTTCAACAATTAATTGCGTTATTTCTCGAACATAATTATTAAGCAATAGCTTCTACTTGGCGCTCTGGCGCGTCATCCCCTGGCTGGCCCGCCCCTCCACCCTCGTTCTGTGCGCCGTCGACTCAATATCGCAGGTCATTCTTATCGTTCTAACTTTTAAACTATTTGTCCAAAAATACTTAGTGTAAAAGACAAACTTTATCTACATGAAATTCCAAAAGCGATGAAGGTATTTATTTTGATAAGAATTAACTAAATACTCTAAAATATGCAATGTAAAAAAAGTATTCAATTTAACTGTATTTATTGCTCACTATTTTGGTTATAAAGGCTTCCACATAAAAGGTAGATATATGCTGTCGCGGACTTTTATTTAGAACTCTTTAAGACAAACAATCCCACAATACATTTTCTTCATGTAACTCTAACGGTTTAGGCAGCGCACGCAGCATACGGTGGAGGTCTGCCCGGCTTGGGTGGACCACCGATTTTTATAATTCGGGTATTCTATTTTACGTTTCTAGTTTTTATTTTCGCTTGAGTATAGATTTCGATGTTTTTGTTGGTACCTTCAGCTGTCATTAACGAGACACAATTGAATTTTAATTGTTATGCCCACCTGATGTCCACTGTAACGGTCAAGCGGATTGGCGTGTGCTAGCTGTCATTATGGGAAATATATTTTATTTAATGTTTTGTGTTGAGTAATGTAAATTATTTGCATACTATTGTGTAGAACAAGTTTTTTCTAACTGAACAGACAGCTGTGCTGCTGGGGAGTTTGTTGCGTGACTTCTTCTTCCCAGCTAAAGCACTAGGAAGTGGTAAAGGGCGGGCGTTTTTGGGGGACTGTCTTATGTAATTTTGACGTTCAAAAAGTGCTGATTCTCGGCCTAGTTTGAAATAAATGACTTTTGAATTTGAATACTTAGTTTTTCTTTGCTCTCTCACTCTATGGATCTCTGTGGTCTGAAAATAAAAGATTAATAATAATTTACCTTGAGCATTTTTGTGTGATGTTGTGATTGATGTAACGTCATATACTCGTAGCTTATGACCAGCAGACAATCAAGGCGCACAAATTTTGATCAGTAGTTTAGAAGTTATGAGGTAACAGATGAACATACATACCCACCAGAACCCTCCTTTTTGCTTCGCCGTAGTCGGATAATAAAAAATACAAAGTGTTGTTTACACAATTTATGTCAGTTTATAGCCATGTCAGCTTACGAGTATGACTTACCGCGATTGGTCTGAATGAAAAAATGAACAAATCGTTAAAATTAATTATTATTAGTGATGTGGTTTCAGGTGTTGGTTGATTATACTTCAACAGGATTATTTATAACCACGAAAATGTGACAGGTTCTAAAGTACATTGATTTTTTTTTAATGTTTTTAATATTATACATATATTAGAAACCTTAACAAAATTACCAACTTATCAATGTTGTTAATGTTAACTGCATCTCTGTCATAGTTTTCTTTGCAACTCACTATTGTGTTCTGTTCAAAAATTAAAATGTTGCTCTTGCTTTCTTCATATAAGAACAAAACAAGCATCAAGAAAGTGAAGAGCAGAGGTGGCCTAGTGAGAGCAGTGGTGGCCCAGTGAGAGCAGTGGTGGCCCAGTGGAACCCAGGCAGGCGCTTTACTTTGTGTAAATAATTTCATCAGCACCACTCTCTAATGGTGAAGGGAAACATCGTGAGGAAACCAGCATATCTTAGAACCAAAAATTCGAAGATATGTGACATCTACCAACCCGCACTGGGCCCATCATAGATTACAGCCCACTCCCTCTCGAAGAGATGAGCCTGTGTCCCAGCAGTGGGAACATAATCTTGGCTGCTTATTATACATATATTATTATATTAGACTTAATGAGGTAATGTAAGCAAAATATTACCAACTTTGAAGTTATCTTTAGTGTTTTACGTAAAACTTTATCTGAGATATTTGCTATTAAATAGTAGGTAGTTATAACAATATTTTAACAGTAATAGTTTGCCAGCGAGAATTTTTACAGAAAACGGGTTACTACCCACTTATGTCGAGGTAAATAATGACGTACGGGACACGACCTTTTGTACACACACGTTTTTCTTGCCGTGAAAAACTACGATAAATTCGGCGTGTGTAGGCACGGTCGTCAGTGTTGTATGGATCACTATGGAAGTTCGTTGACTGACACTTTTTTTCTGCGTCGCGGACGCCGCCGTACCGTAAAGAAACTGTGCCGTGTTCAAAGGGCCTTAGTGCGCGGCGTGTCCGACTTGCACTTGACAGCTGTTTTTTTTTTAACCGAGTTCAAATAAAGGAGGAGGAAAAAATATTCCGATGAACTGAGAACACTTCATCGGAATATTTAAAAAACTATATATTTCCCCGATTACTCGAAGACTGGACTGATTTAGAAAATTCTTATTTTGTTTGAAAGTTGGTCCCATTGTCATTTGATCATGATTTGATGATGGAATCTTCGAGAAATGGAGGGAACTCTTCAATTATTACAGGCACACCTATAGCGATTTGGGTATTTTTTATAGTACTCGTGCATTTGCTCTCGGAATGCACCATTTGGTGAAGTGGAACTGATGATGAAGACCACAGATGGCGACCAAAACTACTCAATAATATGTATTTAACAAGTCGCGATTAGATTAATTTAATATGGTTGAGGCTATTTGTAACTTAGATAAATTACAAACTGACCCACTAAAAAGTGAAATAAAAAAAACTGTTTGACAAAAAATAAACCGACTTCCATACTACAAAGTGAAAAATAACTTTAATTTCGGAAGTCGGTGGCACTAAACTAAAATACCGATCCAAAGACACCGACTTTCGAAATTAAAGTAATTTTTACTTTGTAGTTTGGAAGTCGGTTGTCTTTTTTGTGCAAAAGTTATTTTAGTCTCTACTTACCTACGCAGAAAAAAATTACGGAACCGTGAAGAGTGGTTGTTATATTTAAAATAAACAATAATTTAATTATACATCACGTGTACATGCATTCACACGCGCACAAAACGAATGACGTTTTAATTAAAATATTCTATTTAATAATTGTATAAAGATTACGGTTCGTTAATTACGATTATTTTTAGAATCAAAAACATTGAATACTAGTTCACGTTGAATTTTGAATATTTTCATTTTCATTACGTGGAAATTTTGTATAATTTTTTGCGTTGGACTATTATTATAAGAATCTATTTTGAAAAAAAAAAACACGGTTGGTACCGCCATCATCATCGTACAGGTACAGATTAAAACAGATGGGACACTCCGCAGTTTAGGTATGAAGCTACAAGTACGCGGCTTGCCCGTTTTGCTGGGCCAATTTAGAGAGTGTAACGTAGTCAGAAGATCTAAGAGTCACGTGATAGAAAGAGAGGCAACTTCTAGGTGAATATAACTGTAGAAGATTAGCGCTGCGCGACCTGAATTGCACTTTATTGTGTCGTAGCAAGAAAACTTAAAAAGGACTGCGGCTAGTACAAATTTCAGCCAAAGGGTAAATAGACACCATCACCACGTTAAGCAATCACCATCAGTCTGATTGGTTGAAAAACACAAGGATAGTTGTTTTTTTAAGTGTAACATAATTTCCTCTCGTTTTCCTGCAATCAAAATCTAAAACGAAATCTAAAAAAAATCGAAATTATCAAGTCTGTGGGAGTGATTTCGTGAAAAGGGACGGAAGTGTGTAACAGGAAGCCGAGGAAGCGCGCGCTATTTGATTTAGCGCATAGCATGACATAGCGTGCGCGGTGCTAGAATTAGCCGTCAGAAACGACCTTGACGAGGCCGCCCCGTTAATGTTGCTTATTACCTTAATCTTGCATTTTACCATGGCGAGATGTCAGATATTAAAAATCATTATGTGACTCCAGTAAGGCTTAAAATGTATCTGTTGTGTAAAAGATGGAACGGATGCAATAATTAGGTAGATACTTCTATGAAACATATTTTCACAGTAAAATGAAGGTTCTCAGTCAAACTGGAAACCTTAACAGAATTGGCAACCTATCAATGTTGTTAATGTTAACTGCATCTATGTAATAGTTTTCTCTGCAACTCACTATTGTGTTTTGTTCAAGAATAAAACAAGCATCAAGAAAGTGGAGAGCAGTGGTGGCCTAGTGAGAGCAGTGGTGGCCCAGTGAGAGCAGTGGTGGCCTAGTGGTAACGGCCCCGACTTACGAGTTTTAGGTCATGGATTCGAACCCAGGCAGGCTCTTTACTTTGTGTAAATAATTTCATCACCACTTCTCTCAAAACGGTGAAGGAAAACAGCGTGAGGAAACTGGCATGTCTTAGAATCAAAAATTCGAAAAGATGTTATATTTCCCAACCCGTACTGGGCCCCGCGTGACAGATATCAACCTACTCCCTCTCGAAGAGAGGAGGCCTGTGTCTAAGCACTGGGAACATTATAGGCTGATTATGAAAGCATCAATAATAGTAATTGCAGTACCTTAAACCTTTATAACTTGTGTAAATCTAAAAAAGAAAAGATTTGATTTTTTGTATGTTTGTTTGTTTGCTACGCTTTCACGCCAAACTGGCAGCACGGATTAAGATGAAATTTGGTAAATGGGTAGACCATAACCTGGGTTAGGACATAGAAAACTTTTTATCCCGATATTTTCACAGGATCGAGACTTATGCGGGTTAAACCGCGGAGCGCAGCTAGTACAGTTACGAGCACCAATAGTATCCACTTAGCAAAATTTTAAGCGATTTACTCGTGAAATATTGACTGTAATTTTGAGTTATGGCCTATTTCTTATTAATATGGGTTCCAAAATACATAAAATAAAAATCAACACAGTAGGAGCTAATCACTTTTAAATGTTGCTAAGTGTATACATATTGGTGCTCGTGACTGTACATAATATATCAGAAAAATCCTCCACTACATCTATCGATTCATTTCGCATCGCGAGGGTTGCTAAACACAAAGTGTCTTGGAGCTTCCCTCCACATCACCTCACTGGATTCTGGTCACGACCGCGGAATAAAATCTATATGCTAGACGTGTTCCGCTCTGCATTAGATAAATGCGATAAACACAGATTAGTGTGGCTGAACGCGGACATTGTTGGCGCCTTATTTTGACGGTAGTTTGGAGAAAAAGTTGGTTTTTCTGTTGGGTAGGGATGAAAACGTAAGTTGTGAATGTATGAAAGCGTATTGTTTCTTTCTGGTTGGTTTTGTATTTAAAACGTTAGTAGAAGGTTGTCAAATGTTTAAGTGTTTAAAAAAAATGCTTTGTCCGATTTTAATATAACGTTTTTTTTTATTTTCCTTGCCTGTACTGTCTAAAGTCCCCGTCAGGAGAAGCTATAAATATGGTAAACAAAAAACTTCTATTAAGTTACGTAGCGACAATTCAATCAACAACAAATAATCCCAAATTCATTAATTAATAACGATATAAAGTACTGTCGTCTAATGTCTTGTGGACACTTGTGGTACAGGAACGCGTCTTTTTTTTTTTTTTTTTGGGTGGGAAATCATCCAATGACTTCTCCCGCTAGGGGCGGAGCGGAAGGGCGTGTCAGACTTTTACTGACTAAAACCCACCCGTGTTCCTTCCCTTGCCATGCCAGGGGCCACGGTTTCCCCTTGGGACTACCCGCAACCCCGGCAGGCATCGGCCCTAACGGACCCCGTCAGTTTTGCTGACATCTCTTTGAGGCGCGCGTGGAACACGACGCGCCGTCGACCCGGGCCTGGTCCTTATCGGACGGCGAGCTGCCCTCTGCTCTCCGTCCGCAGGCCCGCGCCTACGGTGGCCGGAAATCGGCTATCAATTCCCGACGCCCGGGAAGTCTCCTGCGGCGGCGGCGGCTAGGGCTGGTAGGGCGCGGCCTCTGCCACTCCCTTGCGCGCTCCGCCTCCTCCTTCGCGAGCATTACTGCTTCGCAGAAGGAGGTGACGGCTTGCCATGCCCTCTCGCTCCGCACCATGGCCTGGACCAGGGCCGGACGCGAGAGGTCACTGCCGCCGATCGCCTCCACGAGGACACGGCGGTGGTCCACCCAAGCCGGGCAAACCTTCACCGTATGCTCCACCGTACAGGAACGCGTCTGAGGTCCAGTACCACAAAACATTAGAAACATTATAACCCATTACCCAGCCAAGTGAAATTGCTCGTTAGTTTCGTATTATACGTATGTTTCGTATTATACTCTGTGTTGATTTAATTTGGGATTATTTATTTCGCTACGTAACTTAGTAGAAGTTCTTTGTTTACAAAATTTATAGCTTCTCCTGACGGGGATCTTAGCTGTTTTAGTCGCCGTTTACATAGCTAGAATAGTATCAATAATAATTCATCATCAATTATTTTCAAAAATATATTTTCTTCATAATTGTGACGTTTAAAACAGCGCGCAACGGGGTAATTGCGTAACACACTTACAGTAGCAATGACTTTTATTTTGACAGTTCAACAACATTCATTCCGTTATTTACGTTGTTGAGCAGTCAAATTTTTCGAACATATAAAACAATGGATTAGCAATATCCTTCAAAATCATTCAGATTGTCATTGAAAGTGTGTCAATACGCTATTAGGGTGCTGGTTCCTTAACATTGTTGACCATTAATCATTTTAATTGGTAACTAAACTTATTTTCTACTCAAACTATTCTACAATTCGTGTTGTTTTACTTAGATCGTTATTCAAATCCCTAACCTATTAATCAATGTGTTTTTATTAGGAATCTGTTTACCTAAGGCGCGGGACATACACAAGTGGCGACGGGCGCGGGCGTGGCGACGGTGTGGCGCAAGCGTTGCGTCGCTCGTTTCATATTTCATACAAAATATATATATAGGAGCGATGAGGCGCGGGACATATATTATATAAAGGCGGCCGGTCGCGGCGCGGCGTGGCGGGCGCGGCGGGGCGCGGCCGTGGCGCAGGCGAAATATGAAGCAGCGGCAACGCCTGTGCCATACCGTCGCCACGCCCGCCACCTGTGTATGTTCCGCGCCTAAGAGTATTATCAAACTGGCCAGCGTTTTTCCAGCGAGGCGATCTGTAAACGTTCTCTTCGCGGGGTTAAAGCGAACTAGCCGCGATCACGCGACGTGTTCTCTGCGTTTTCACATTTTGTTGTAACTGTATACTCACTTGCCTCGCTCTCTCTTGTACACTCATGTCAATTGATCTCGTTCCAAAAACGCGGCGAACACGTTGCGCATACATGGCGTGTTCGCCTCTCGTAATTGTTAGTGTGAAATGGCCCTTAGAAGTTTACTGTGATTAAAAACTCTGCAAAAGCAGCTAAATAGAAATTCATTGAGAATCTGTTTTTTCCGGAATTTCAAACTGCATAACTTATTTTGTAATTATGCTCCTCGAAAATTACATATCGTCAGACCTTCTAGAAACCTGTTTACATAAAAAAAACAAAATAGTAAACCCGATATATATCCTATCCAGGCAATTTCTTCTACCATTCGACATCCGCGCCCTCTTCGAGCGTCATTATTCTGGAGTACACTTCTCACGTCGATCCCTTGCAACGCATTATAATTATTCGGAAAGTTTTCACTAATGTTTATATGGGGAGATACTGTAGGGGAGCTATCAAAGAGATCTTTTGTTAACTATTACTGTGCCTACTTACTTTCAGACTTTTAATATAGTCTGGTAAATATCTAAGTGGTAAGTGGGCACTTAGGGTGAAAAGTGATGTTTATAAAAAGAAGCGAAAAACTAAGAAAAATAAAACTAACAAACTATGTAAAGCCGTGACCAAGCTGAATAAAATTGTATTGTTCAATACTTGCTTGGAGATTTTTTTTTTGTGTAGGTACAAAAATACATTATTTAGGTAGCACATTCAGAAATGACAGCCAAAATTATGATTGAAAAAATGCAGAATATTGTATACTTACCGAAAAGATATTTTTTTTGGAAGACGAGTCATTTATAGGTTCAGAAAATGCAATCACTCCAAAAACATTTAATATAATGATAGGTTACCAAGATTTACATAACGCTTTCACTGTTAAAAACTTATAAGATCTAATGTAGAGCCAAGCTCTACAAAGCCTGATACCATGAACTCTGTACATGATTCTGAACCCCACGTGTAAAAATTTTTCGTCGGTTATTAAAAAAAAAATTTGCTGTTTCATAGAAAAGTGCAATACCTACGCGGTCAAAATGTATGGAGTAGATTTTTGTTTGTTTGTTTGTAAGTTTATATTATTTATGTAGGGGTAATCTCCAGAACTACTAGTCGGATTTGAAAAATTCTTTTTGCATTGAATAGCCCAATTCTTGAGGACTTGCTCGCGAACGAATAACAAATTTTATTTTCTTTTCTTTTAAGTCGCGGGCAGAAGCTAGTGAGTAAGAAATGAAGTCACCGGTCTTTAATGTTCTGTCATGCAATAGTTCAATGGAACCAGTTTGTGCGCGAATTCTAAACTAAGATTGTACGCTACATCATGGAATATTCTCACTTGTAATACATGTAGTTTTGTTTTCCTTTCACCCAATGCCTTTGTTTTGTATAAATTGTTCTGGCAAAGTCGAAACAACAATAAATTCAAATTAGCGGTTTGTACAGGCTTACCATTTCAAGCGATATTGCTCTAAAACGTTTCGTAATCAGTACAAGAGGCTTAGTCGCTTACGTCATTTGGTACCAAATAGGTAAATAATTTATGGAATTACTTGGTCATTTAATTAATCTCCTTGTAAGTTTACATATAAGCAAGCAATTATTCAATGTGTTGGACTAACTACAAATTCCCTATACATATATATCTCTATACAACCCTGTCTGATCTGTGAGGGCGTTGTTGAGTATCGTACTGAGAGTATATTCATGTGGAAAATTTCAAAAATAAAGAATCTCCCTTTTATTTTCAATGGGGAATTTTACTGGGTTATTACATGGGGCGCGGACCGCTTTTTTTAGTGGAAGTCTAAAAGTCATAACTTTTAACCCCTGTTGAAAATTTGCTAATTTTTTTTTATTAATTTGGGTTAATTTTGATACTAAAACTGTGAATTGTAAAACTGCATTTTTTTTTTTTTCAATAATAATAAATTTTTTTATTACTTTTTGGTAATGTTTTTGCAGTACTTCTATGCCCTTTTGGGTCGGACAGGGTTTTTCTTTACATATTGTATACATAGTGGCAGGGACATCGACGCGAAGCCTGGTACCATGGATTCAGTACATGATTCTGAACGCCCCTGAGTTGAAATTTTTCGTCGGTTATTAAAAAAAATAATCAGCTGTTTCATAGAAAAGTGCAATAGGTAACTACGAGGTCAAAATGTATGGAAAAGCTGTTTTTTTTTTCATAACCGACGAAAAATTCCAACGTAGGAGGGTTCAGAATCATGTACTGAATCCATGGTAACACCCTGTATAGTGCCCAACATCTTCGTTGGTAAAATTAATCCACAAATTAACCCGATCAAATTCAAAATCGACATCGACCACTGTCCATTAATATCTTCAGAAAGCATTCTCAATTTTGCACAATTACCCGCGTCTGCTCTTTTTATTACGATAACATAGTGTTTCTCGATTTTTTGCCGTCAAGTATTACTCCGCTAAACACCAATGCTCATAGAGGAACAACGCATAAAATGTCTGGGTTAACTACTAGTAAATTGCTCGGTATGTACCTAGTTTGTCGCAATTAAATCATTTGTCATCGTGTAGTCGTGCCTCGACCGCTACCGACACCCCTCGCCCTTGTGAGGTTTTTATCTTTAATTATACTATGAAGAGAATGCCCCTAAGTAGAATAGTATGTAGTTTTGATCAACATCAGATAGTATTATCTTAGGTGAGAAGAAAAATGGAAATAAAGATAATTTTTTAGGCTACGACACTAAAAACATAGTAGATACCATATTTATTTTCATAACATCTAATAGTTTTTTCTTATCAATGTGCTTTAATCCAAAGTAAATGATTATAATTATACTGACTAACCCCCAAGAACACGGACAGCATAACGTTACAGAATCTTAACCCAGGTTAAGTTCGTGACGTGACGATACCACACGCTACTTCCTAACTCGGAACTAGTTAAAATATGAATGACGATAGCGCGGCACATCTATGAATAGCTACATGACACTGATATCTGCTCGAAGTTACAGTTCCAGTCAGCAATAGAATATTCATGTCGTAGTATCAGACTTCGTTGAAGTTGCGTCTCCATTTAATTACATGCAGTTGCCATGAATATGTGAATCAATGGAGTATACTACGATGAATTTCTGTGTTCGTGGTAAAAAATGTTTATCATCTTGTGATCCTTACCGATTTTGCATTGTTCCTTATTGACGTCTTCTGCTAAACATGGTCCCTCACACTTACTTATCGATTGCCGTTTCAAGACAACAGTATTGATGTACTGGGTTAGTAGAGAGGTGTTTTCAAACAATTGTGGGCCTTCATATGCTTCCAAAGGTCTTTTACGTATTGGCAAAAGATGTGAAATTGTGATTACCGATGTTCTATTTCTTAATTTCTATATGAATTATTTTACTGGCGTAAAACGGAGTTTCCCTGTGTAATCGCGGTGGCGTAGCAGCGGCAGTGCTGGTGTTTCACCAATCAGATGCTGATATATGTATCATTCCATTTGCTTCATACTCCATGTAGCTTGCAGTAGTCACCCACAGACAGAAACTTTTACTTAATAACCACCTGCTCCTTTAGTTTAATTGTACACTTGTGTGAATCACCGAGTTCTGATCCTTGTTTGTAACTAATTAATATTTAAGGCGGTGGCTTATTAGTCGATTCTTGTGTCTCGAGAACTCAAACAGAGTTTATGAGGCGCCTTGATGAGACCGTGGGCGTTGCGTTGGCGTCTTCAATGTTCTTAACGAAAGTCTTATGGCACTTTCGAATTGCCTTGAACAATTACGGCTAATGATTGGTGTTGTTTATTGAAAATTATTACGAAATGTGTTTTGTTTAGTTGGAAATGACGATGACGATTGATACTATCTGTCTATTACGTTATCTAGTCTATAAATCTTTCTGGGAATACCTTCTTATGAACTTGTATTTGTCTAATGCAGTGGCTGCATCTGCGTTGGTCACATCTGCGCGTATCGTATCACTGTGCGAAGCTTCGCCACGAGCTTCGCACAGTGATACGATACACGCAGATGGGACCAACCATTATCGGTTATCGTCGCGATAGTTCGGGCTGCGTAGCACTTATCGCCCGGGTGGCGGTACATAATAAAACGTGGCGAAGCCGCTAATGTGACCACCGCGATAATTTTTTAGCGAGCAACTCATACGAAGCTTCGGCACGCATTGGTTTGTCACGATAGACGCATGGATGCGGCCGCAGCATTACTGTTTTGTGTTTATAGTGTCTCTAATGACACTAACAAAGAATCCTTTGGCTGCTTATTTGCCAAAGCAAGGAAATTTATAAAATTCTCTCTGTTTTTCATTCGTAGCAAAGAGACATAAAAACTGTCTGCTCAGTTTTATTTCAAAAAGAGTAACGGGTAGTGAAGCGACTCGACTGAAAACGAAATTACTTCTGACGTCAGACACAAAGATAAAACAGTTATCCCAGCGAATCACCGTTGAGAACGTAGAACATTGCCCATTTGCTAAGCGAGGCTAAAACTGCAAGTTTTTCATGAAATAATAAATGTAGTGCATCCGTAGAGTGGCGGGGAATGGGTCTTTTATGATGTGCCCGCTTAAAACCGCGTAGCTGTTTGTAAAGACGAGTTATTTTCTCACGAAGCGGGTACCGTCTTTGATAGTTGCTCATTCTGGCGAGGAGAGTATGTGACTTGTAAGTAGGCGCGATCCGAACGTGGATTATGCTACCTAATTATAAATGAAATGAGGTATCCTTTGTCTCGATTGTGACTGATATTCCAGTACAAGATTTTAAAACTTAAGATGTAACATAACATCATGTAATCCCAAAGAGTTAGGCAGATGTGTACCTATTTACAGGGGTATTGGGTTGTCAGGGTTATTTGGGTTTTTTTTGTAATGTGCGTTTAGTTTGTGCAGAATAAATCATTTTTCTTTCTTTTCTTCATTTGTAAAACACCAGCAACCTCTTAAGGGGTCATTATACTCATAATTATAAACATCTTTTACTATGGGACCAAACCGGAAATCGCGAAAAAATAATCAGTTGTTCCCTACATTTTGTCAAGATATGAGAACATAAATGTAGGGAACAGCAGATTATTTTTTCTCGATTTCAACTTTGTTCCCATAGTGAAAGTTGTTCATAATGATGAGTACAATGACCCCTTAAGAGGTTGCTGGTGTTTTACAAATAACCCTTTATAGAACACCCACATTTCGCGAGTTATGTTTAAGTCCCGTGTAATAGGGCCACAACATAACATTTTTAACGTTATAAGACCTTCATGTGTATCAGAGCCTTAAGATTCAAGATCAATGATTACCTTTTTATAGTTAGGTAAGAGCAGTGGTGGCCCAGTGGTAGCGGCCCCGACTTACGAGTTGTAGGTTGTGGGTTCGAACCCAAGCAGGCGCTTTACTTTGTGTAAATAATTTCATCACCACTGCTCTCAAAACGATGAAGGAAAACATAGTGAGGAAACCGGCATGTCTTAGAACCAAAAATTCGAAGATATGTGACTATCTACCAACCCGCACTGGGTCCGCGTGGTAGATTACAGCCCACTCCCTCTCACAGAGAGGAGGCCTGGGTTCCAGCAGTGGGAACATTAATAGGCTGATGATGATGATGATGACCTTATTGTAAGTGCAAAAAATAACAATGAAATGAAAATCTATTTTCCAACTAAAATATTCCACTATAATAAATAGAAAAAGCTCTTTTATATTAAACTAATTTATCTTAACAAAAAGCCTCTTTAATGTAGACCTTTTATAAAATCTTTAGAGCTTTAATTAAGATAATGAAATAGCCTCCCAGTATTTATTGATGCTATTGAAAAGTGAGGATTTATTGGAAAAGTGTAAAACAAAGGGATTTTATGTTCTTTTCTTTGCTTTTATCGAGTTATTTGAACATCAATCAAGGCTCTGAGCAGTAGTGGCCCAGTGGTTACGGCCCCGACTTACGAGTTCTAGGTCGTGAGTTTGGACCTAGGCAGGCGCTTTACTTCGTGTAAATTATTTCATCATCACTGCTCTCAAAACGGTGAAAGAAAACAGTCCTAGAACCAAAATTCGAAGACATGTGACATTCACCAACCCGAACTGGGCCCGCGTGGTAGATTACTGCCCACTTCCTCTCGAAGACAGGATGTAGATGGTCCAGCAGTGGGAACATTATAGGCTGATTATGCTTATCAAGGCTCTTGTTGGAGTATCTTTTTTTGTGGCACGATGTAAACTCTGTGTATCACGAGCTCAAGGGTTTGATTCTCAGATTGCAATAATGATGCGATTATAAAGTCTTTTTTTTTTGGTAGGAAATCATCAAAGTACTTCTCCCGCTCTGGGCGGAGCGGAAAGGCGTGTCAGAATCTTACTGACTAAAACCCACCCGTGGTCCTTGTGTGCGTTGCCAGTGGCCACGGTAATCCTTTAGGACTTAATAAAGTCTTAAGGGATGGTTTCAGAAAAAAAGTCATGCCTTCCATGATGTAGATATCATAGTGTTGTAAAACTGTGATTTGAAGATGCATAACAAGTACGCACGGCTACACATTAAGCTATACATTTCCAGTATAAGCTGAGCTCGCATTGTACGAAAATCCTATACGATGCGAGATCAGCATAACCTGTTTTTTTTTAGATATTATAAGTGAAAATAATGTAATCTTGGGACCAATTACGGTTCAAATTTTCGCAAAAAAAAAATACAAATAATATGACTGCTCTAAAACATTTCGTAGTAGGGGTTATAATACTTCAGACGGAACCAAATTTCTCAGCAGCCAAAGCAAAACAAGTGAATAACTTCATATTTAAGTGTCAGAAGTTTCTTACACCATGAAACATAAGTAACTATGATGAAGATGGAAGGTAACTTGCTGTAAATAAATGGAACTGTTTACAAGAATCTGAAGAATGGTCTTACTGCATGGGAATATGAAATCAGAATATCATTTCAATCTTAGGTGAAATTGACGTGATAAGAACGCTGGACTAAATCTCATGAAAGTCGAAAAAGGTATAGAATTCAAATATCCTGACATAGCACGCGAGTTGTAGGGATGTGCAGTTATAAAAAATATAAAATTGACAAATTCAGTTTTAAATTCCACTAATATCTGAGAACCATATTTTTCAACCATAATGAGGCCGTCCCAGGAACCGATTACGTATGTGATGCTCGACGTAAACTTAGATTCAACAGCCGACAGCCGTGTGAACCTACAAATGAAATTGTTCCATTAATTGAAACTTAAGGTGAGGTCAGTAAGGGTCGGTTCACAATAGCTGGTTGCTGACAAATTCCAACCAGCCGACATTCCCCGGATACCCTCGCTTTTAATTGCAAACTTAATTGGTTTAGCGAAAATTGTTCTAGAACAACGTAATTTTAGTACGGATAATATAAAAAGCGTATTTATATTTCCCGTTTACGATGTTTAATTAGACGGAATGTAATGAGATGGTGCAATTTTAAACAAATTAACGAGAAGATGGTTTGCTATTAATTATTTGTAGGTAATTGTTTGCACGTGTTCTGGAGAGATTATGAAGTTAAAAAGCTGAAGTTGGAAATAAGTTTCTATATTAAATTATTTCAGACTCTAGAAGTGTTTAAATCTTTTCGTAAAAGTTATTAAGGGAGGATTAGTAATAACAATTTTATTTCACGTTAATAACAATATTTAAAACATTATCATTTATTTTCCAGCCATTCTATTCTGATAAGCAAGCTACCGCTACACACGTTACGATATTTTATACTTGCGCAAAATTGAACTTGCACAAGTATACAGGGTGGCAGGGACATCGACGCGAAGCCTGTTACCAGTACATGATTTTAACCGCCTAGGTATTGCACTTTTCTATAAAACAGCAGATTTTTTTTTAAATAACCGACGAAATATATCAACGCAAGAAGCATGTACTGAATCCATGGTAACAGGCTTCGCGTCGATGTCCCTGCCACCCTGTATATTAACGTATGGGGATGAATTAGCACAAGTATCCGAGCCATTCGGTGTCACGCAGTCTTGTGCAAGTCTTACCTTGCGCAAGCATATTATTACATGTGAAATCTTAGCTGAAGTGACCTTGAAGCGAGCTGTCATGTCACCTGACAATGACGTTAGGGATGATCACTTCAAGTTTACTCTACCCAAGTTTTCATGGTGAGATTTTGGCAGAATAGGTCGGCAGGTGTGGTGATAACTGCGAAAATGTCTCAGGAACATATTTCAACAATGGATGATGACGTCCTTAAGGAAAAATTATTCAAGAAGAAGTCTCTGGTGCTACTAAGGGCGTTTGCGCACTTATCCGTATTCGATTCGTGTTCGTTTCTGATCCGGTTTGGCTAGCCTAGTAATTGTATGAACGTTTGTGCATTCATGTTCGATTCGTAAATCCTCACTTCGAGTCGTTTTTTGACGGTAAAACCGAGTCATATCAAACAAAACGGATAAGTGCGCAGACGCTAGGATGTGAATTTCCTGTCCATCTTTTTCACGTATCAAACACGAATCCAATACGAACCCGATACGGAAAAGTGCACAAACGCCCTTACATTAGACATTAGAATCTTTTCCATTCTAAATATGAAGAAGTATTCATCCTGTATTATGTCATTTAAACATTCGTGGAAGTTGGCAACACCATCCAGGTCAAAACCACTTCAATACATACAGAAAAGGCTAGACTGATGTAGATCAAGTACTTTCCAGATTTTTTTTGTAACAGCTTGTCTACAAAGTTTCAAAATGTTTTCCAATACTTTCTGCCCGAAATTAAAAACAAAATTCTAAACCTAAAATTTTTTACTAAAAGACTCTCGAGATCCGAGACTCGTTAAATTAAAAAGGTTTTGTTGAACTTTAGACCCATTACACATTTTTACCTACCTTTTCGTTCAAATAATTTTATATCTACTTAATATTCACTCTTTTTTCTTATAAAGTCTACGAAAATTTATATAATTTCAAGTCTTTGTGCAACTTACACAGTGTTCTTATTTCACTATTGCTCGATACCCACTCACAATTTTGGGAATACAAATCAAACAAAAGAATAACGGAACTCCTACGCAAAACACGAGCAAAATAACTTCATTACACAGCAATATTCGAAACACAGATTGGATAAGGTCTGGAAGTCTAACTTATCACAATGACAAGAGCTTATTGTTAGCGTGGAACGCAATCTTCACGACGCGAAGCAGGCGTGCAATTGAATGAAAATATCACTGCGGAGCTTGCAACTAATCCGCAACGGAATTTTGCTCTTGCTACTACGTTACAAATCAGATGCGGCTACATAAATATAGCTATGCTTTGATGTTAAACTAACAGTGACAGTTGAATATCATACCAAGTCACTGATGACGACTTTCCCGAAAAGTAATAAAAGAGTCTCTCTCTCGATAAAGCAATTATTCAAAACATCTGATTTTTATTTCAAAGGACGAAAAGCAAAACGTTGGGAAGACGACGTCAAAAGAGTAGCTGGTCCAGAGTGGATTTAGAGGGCGAGAGACAGAGAGAGATGTTAATCTTTAGAGGAGGCCTTTGTCGAAGGACAAGCTGTATAGGAAAAATAAATAAGTACACCGAACGTCGATATTTAAGAAATAATTTGTAGGTATAATATAATATGAAATCATTCTAGAAAACTTTGTAGAACCAGCAACAAAGGCTTATTTTTATTTCACCTATTTCTGAGACTTGCAAATTGATCAACGTGAAAACACAATGAATTGTGTTGTTGTTTTACGTAGATCTACTAATTATTAACGAGTTTTTATGACACATTCTACTCAGTTAACTTTCTGGCACACTCTTACTCCGTGAATCTGATTGACGCCGGGCGTGGCGTCAGTAGCGCGATGCATATCAGACGTACATCGTGTAATCAACGCGAAGCTTCGAAACGGCTGATGTATCGTTGTCTTAACTGATCTCGAGTGTCTGAATAAAATTAAAGGTTTGTTGTTACGTGTGGGAGAGGTTTACTCGTTGTTTTTAAACTAGTTATTGCGTAATTATTCTCCTGTGTTTTATCGTCCATATTTTTTGTAATACTTTGTAAAAAAGAACCAGGTACTCAAAAATTAATTAAGACTAATTAAGCCTTTAAGACTAATAAGCAAGTTTAATCTAACAAATACTTATTTTAACACTTAGCATATTATTGCATTTTACACTCCGTCCGTTCATTTCACTTTCTTAGAGTCTGATATACCTAATAATAAAACACTTTGTTCATGTGTTATAGGTGTGTCATCGTCTATCTGAATTAGGGTCACACACTGGGTTGAAGCAGTGATGACCTAGTGGAAACGAGTTGTGTATCGTGAGGAAACCATCATGTACTAAAACCAAAATATCGAAGATTATGTGACACCCATCAACCCGAACTGGACCCGCGTGATGCATTATTATGACCCACTCCCTCTCGCAGAGAGGCCTTTGTCTCAGCAGTGGGAACATTATAGAATGATTATGACTCTGCTATTGGGTTGAAAACAATACTAGTTTCAATTCATTTTAGAAGAAACCCCGTTGAACATGAGAGTAGAAGAAACCCCGTTGCATCAACTGTACGTGGCTCTACCCTACCATGTAGTGCAAAATTCACCATGTTCTCCAATCGGAATAGAATTCGCAGTAAGTATTTTGCACCCTGGCTGACTGTTACGAAACCCATTAGATCAGATAGCTTAGAGAGAGCATATAAAATCTATGGGTTTTATCTATTAGCTTAAGTTCTAAAGGGTTACAGCTTACGCTTTTATTTTATTTATTTATTTATTTCACATGTTGTTATGTTTCACGTCAGAAGATTTCTTTGTAAGACTAAACTCTGCAGCTAAGTTCTTGCCGACGATCTAGGTACTATCGTGAATGCAAATACGTCAAAGAAAACTTTATTCGCTAGCTTCTACGAGTAGTAACGAGGCAACAAGGCTGTTCCAGAGGCGTCTGGCGCTTGCCGTAAATTGAGAACTATTGCGATTTATCTAGATTGAAATCTTTCGTACCAAGTACGTACTTGGGACTTTTTTTTGGCTTCTGTAACTGGTACACAGTGTCAATGTTCGTTTAATGGCAAAATGTATGCTATGTAGGCTTAGATTCGGTAGAGGATCTTATAAATAATGTGTGGATGAATGACCTTCAATAGAATAAAACATGATATCATGAAAAAAGACAGCATTTAATGATAAGTAGGTAGGTACTACAGATTTTGTAATATAGCATCACACAAAAGTTTTCTTATGCCTTTAAAAGCATTTAAAAGAAAAATTAAATGGTAATGCTAATACCACAGACTGCCAACTATAATGAATGAACCAGATTTTACACCATAATTATGTTATTAGTTTTCTCATTCTTTTAATGATGCTAGAATTAATGCTCATCGTCCTATTTATTGTGACGGTATCTACATCACCACGTACGAACTACACATCACACTAACGTCACGCAAAATCCAAGATGCATCGCGCAAGCACAGTTTACCGCGTGCCTGGCATATAACCAGTGTATATACAGCATATATACAACAATCGACGGGCAGTTGCCCACCAGTCAACACCCGTCTGGTCGGAGGATCCTCCTTTTTTCTATGGAAGTTGAGAGAACATTACTCTCTGTTCCTGATCATCATCATCATCAGCCTATTAATGTTCCTACTGCTGGGACACAGGCCTCTTCTCTGTGAGAGGGAGAGGGCCGTAATTGGTAGATGACACATGTCTTCGATTTTTTTTGGTTCTAATTCGATATCCGTGGTTCTAATACATGCCGGTTTCCTCACGGGTGTTTTCCTTCACCGTTTTGAGAGCAGTGGTGATGAAATTATTTACACAAAGTAAAGTGCCTGCCTGGGTTCGAACCCACGACCTACAACTCGTAAGTCGGGGCCATTACCACTGGGCCACCACTGCTCCCTGCTGTTCCTGATACTTTTATACTATAGCAAACAAAACAAAAGAAAGTCTTGGAACAAGGAAATTGCAGCTCCGCTTTCATCTCCATCTTTCTCCAGGTATGAGCCGAGCTGCTGAGCTATCCACCACAAACCTAAACTCCTCCGACACAGTTCAGACGTTCCGCACGCCGACTAAGCGTTTTATCGTTACGTCGCAGAGTTGAGCTTTCCGCGTTTATTGTAGGTACATTATTATAGAGGAAACAACATCTTTATGAATAGACTATGTGAAGGGTAGATTTGTAGAGATGAGCCTTTTTATACATGGTGACTTTTTAAGGGGGATGCGTCAAGGTAGCCCGCGAAATTTAAATTTTCTTACGTTTTTTGCAATTTGCAGGTCAGTATCATATTGTATATATGTTGACCTAAATATGATTCGCGGTCGTATCAAATGTTTATTTAAAGAATTATAATCATAAAAGTCATCAATACAATACAAATCTCTAAGTTCATGAAAGTGTATTGAATGACTATTTCATTAAATCATGACATTGACACCTTTGCTAACTTAAGAAGTTGTATTGCTAATTCTAATGATTATAATTCTGTAAAACCATTTTTGTTACGGTCGCGAATCATATTTTAATCAACATACATTCTGACACTGAGCTGCAAATTGCAAAAAACGTAAGAAAATTTGAATTTCGCGGGCTACCTTGGCGCATCGCCCTTAAGTGAAAACAAGTAAACAGCAAGGTGTTTGATGATATTTTGGCAATCATATACGATATGTCTCAAGTGCCTAGTAGGTATTCGAAACCAAGCAATACTTACGTATATCACAAAACATTGCAATGCTCGAGGAGCTCGTGGCTAAGTACCTTTCCGGGGTTGGTCCGCGGATGGATGACCATCTTTATATACCAAGACTCCTCCGTGCCTCGGAAAGCACGTTAAGCCTTTGGTCCCGGCTGTCATTCGTGGATCCTTGACAGTCGTTACGGGTTATCAGAAGCTCGAAAGTTTGACAACCAGTCTTACCAAGAGGTATCGTGTTACCCAGTAACTGGGTTTTGGAGGTCAGATAGGCAGTCGCTCCATGTAAAATATTAGTATTCAGCTGCATCCGGTTAGACTGGAAGCCGACCCCAACATAGTTGGGAAAAAGTAAAAAATTGCAATGCCTTTTTTTTGACAATTCGACATAATCCATTGCGTATTTACGTTGTACAGCAGACGAATTTTTCAAACAAATGAAGCAATAGGCTAGAAACTTTCAAAATTGGTGACAGAAATAGAGGTGGCAGGTATACCTCCCCACAAATGAGCCTTTGAACTAGTAGCTCTACCACTATTCTTTTGTTTGTTTGAATAGTCTTTGAATAATATGGCGTCTGTGGACTGACAGGTTTCGCAGAATAGAACAATACCACTCGACACGAGTGATTCTATAGACTTTACGCGCAGCGTTCAAATTTGAAGGTTTATGAAATAGGTCTCGCTTTATATTGACTTCATAGACATGACTGATGTGTGCAGAGATGAAAGCCTATTGGTTCAATAGAATTATGTTAATAAAATATACAGCTCGTGCGATGGCAATTGGCTCTAACTGGCGAAATGTGGGTGTAGGTACTAAAGGTGCTACTGCCTAAGCCTTCAAGGAATTCAGAAATGAAGTTATGTAATAAAGAATACATACGGTATTATTCAAGATATTAAATAATTTTAATATTTCGCAAACAAATTCCTCTATTTTTGAATTCCGTTCTATCATGAAATTACAATCCAAATTAATAATTCACAGTCAATTTTATTGAAAATATTGCCTAAGGATAATTGGAATTGAAAAGACTACGCTCAGTTTACACTAGTTTCAATAAATAAGAGCTCTCGATAGGCTCTCTATAATAATCATGCTTCTGTAAAATATTGTTGAATAAAGAATGATCTGAAAATTGGCCATCGATACTGTTCTGATTTTTTATTTCTGGGTTATTTATTTTTGCGGTGTGATGGTTTTCGACATACATTTTTAAACCACCATTCAAAGTAAGAATTTAGAACTGTGCACAGGCATAGTTTTGATTTTTCACACATTTTTTTCTCATGTTACATTAAATGCAACTTCCCGAGAACAACTGGACACCTAAACTTACCAGAACAGTCAGTGCGATGAATGACTACGGCAAGATAGGGCAGACTCCACTGGGAGTAGCGCCCCACATGCCAACAGAACCATCTCATTTGCTTATAGTCTAAAAGACTGATCGCATGATGTTTGAGCGGAAAACAAAAAAAAACAAAGACTTTTAAACAACAATATAGTTTGGAAAAAAAAAAAGAACAGAAATGTTCTCTCAAGGCATTTATATCAATCCTCATTTCAATTCGGCATTACTGATTCGATGACGGATATCCCAGTAGTCAAACTTTCACATTAAAAAAAAATCGTACTATTAGGCTTTGAGCAGACCAGCGAGACTTGTCGCGCGACGCGACTTGTCGCGCGACGCGACGCGACACCGGTTATTGTTATACCGTGAAGTTTTCTTAGAAATTGTATTGTTCGTGTCGCGTCGCGCGACAAGTCGCGTTGGTCTGCAAAAGCCTTTACTGCTCTAGAATTACAAAGGGGTCGCAATAAATAATAAAATTTTGACCTGTTTATTTAAGACAAAGTCTTTACACATATGACACAACCAGCTTATTAGCCACAAGCTTCCCATATATGATATACTTAATAACCTAATTCCGAAACTACAAACGAGAACAAATTATTATTTTTCATTCCACTTTCCACAAATCCTATCCCACGGAATTAGGCCCAGTCCGCCAAAAATTCGCGCTAAAGTTTCGGACGTTCCGAGGCACTTTTGACCCGGTTCCCCTAATCCGGACCGCGGGGGTCGGTCTAATATTTTGTGTGGTACCGCAAGATCTTGGCACTTTGTACTGACCACGTTATTGTGGTCGTCATGTTGTTTGTGGTTGGCAATTGTCTGTGTTATGAGATGTGTGTCGTGTTTTGTTTAAGTTAGAAGTTCGGGTTGGTGTGGTGCTATTTGTGTGACATGTTTATGTTGAATGAATGAAGTAAATGAAATGCACCGATCCCAGCGTGGTTTACCCAGACTCGATAAATCGAATGAACCCCAACATTTGCACTATCCGCTGGAGCCTCATGTTTCATTATGCTACAGAGGCTATTGCATATCAGAGAGTAGACCGGGTGGCGCATAAAGACATTCAAATATTTTGTGTGTGAAGTGGTAAGCTGCTCAATTACGTTCTATAGTTTCAATGCAAAACTACTGCTCAGCCCAAAGAACAGAAAAAACTGTTCTGTGGCTCTGCCAGTGTCCATAAAGGAAACCAAGTAATTTCACTATTTTCAGAGCAAGAATAAAAACATCCATTCTCTAATAACCTTCTAAACCATATCCATTCCGTATGATTCAATACGAATACAATTTTACTATTGACTATATTACAGACTCGTGAAACCCATTCAAAACATCAAACTAAAAATTCATTATCCATTCATTCCACATAACCATACAAACCGAATACCCAACCTCATATCATATTCACGCTATACTGGGACTATAGGTACAATACGAACCCTTTGACCATCAGTTCCATTCGGCCCAGTTCCCATCTTCAGGTCAGCAACTACTTATAATGCATGACCGAGGTGCTGTCAGAATACATATCGCCGAAAACCAATTTGTTTGACGATCTCTGTATCGAATATTGCAGGTTCTACAATCTAGATTCGTAGTCATTGGTACATTGTAAGATGTCATTTGGTTTTGATGTTATGTTTCTGTAAATGTTTTTTCTTGGATAATATTCTAACGATATGGGATTTGTTCTTCGTAATTAGGTAATCGGCAAAAAGTATTGTAGACTTCAGACCGATGGAAAGAATGCCTCCTTCTTAGCCCAACAGAGACATGGGCAATGGTAATGACCCTAGTTATCAGATGGTATTTTATTCATAATAATACCTATAAAATATACATGATTGGTGATAAGCTGGTTGACAAAATTTCAAACCTCAAAAGTCAATTAATTCAAACTAGGCTGAGAATCAGCACTTTTCGAACGTCAAAATTACATAAAACAGTCTCTCAAAAACGTCCGCCCTTCACCACTTCCTAGTGCTTTAGCTGAGAAGAAGAAGTGGCGCAACAAACTTCCCAGCAGCACAGCTGCCTGTTCAGTTGGAAAAAAAAGTTGATTCTATACGAATGCAAAACAATCACAAAATATTAAATAAAATTATTTGCCATAATGTCAGCTAGCACACGCCAATATACCAACAAAAACACCGAAATAAATACTCTAGCGAAAATAAAAACTAAAAAAACGTAAACAGAACTTAATTTACTAAAAAGCCGTATCCAGTCATAAATCAGGATACGGCTTTTGAGAATTTAATCCAACGCGCAGAATCCTATATCTATTTGGGTGGTTTATTCAATACATCTCGAACATTTATATTATTTACAGAAAGAAAGAGACAATCCGACAATCCAATTCCCAGAATACAATGATTCATGTATATGACAAAAAACGGATTAAAGACTGCGCAACGCATAAGTATCAAAATGCAAGCTCAACGTTGCACGAAATGACCCGTTTCGTTTTAATAATTATATTAATATATGTCTTGTCACGTCCTTTCCTCTTATGGGGCAGGAAAACTTTAACTGGCCCATATAGTAAATGCATACGCAAGCCGTTATGGGGATGTGTAATAAGGTCGGTGCTTGCAGAATAATAGTGTCGTGTAGGACGAAATTTGGGAAGGAAAATGAGCGTTAAAATGCAACCGGTTTCATGGTTTTGCTGGGTTGTTTGCAAACAAAGGTCGTCGTGGTTAGTAAAGTAAAGTAAAGTAAGTAAGTAAGTATTCATTTATTTGACTCCGTATCAAAGTTGCGACAAACAAAGGTGCGACAAATGCAAGGGCGACAGTACGATAGGTCGACCATCAGCGGTGCGACAGAACATCAGCTCGACGAACGTTAGTGCGACAGATTGTTTTCGCGACAAACGATGACACGACGAAACTTTTGATCGACGAACGTTAGTGCGACTGATTATTGTCACGACCATCGATGGGGCGACGAAACTTTTGATCGACAAACGATAGCGCGACACAATGTTCGCTCGACAAACTAAAGCACGACAAACATTTCTATAATATTTTGTTGTAATAGCAGATAAGATTTTTTTTTTTAATAAATGTTTTCATTCTTTATTGTCAATGTTAAATGACTGCAGTGCGCGAGTGCAGTTACGAGCAAGGTAGGCGAAAACCATGTGTGGGTGATAGCGACCGTTTCTGATGAAGATGGAAATGAAACTCGAAGCTTGGATCTTGTACTGGAGCAAACGGTGGGGAGGAATTATGCTGGAGCTCGGGCAGAGTTTCTTCTCATTAGATGTGTTCTCGTTGCGTGCTGGGATCGAAGTGACGGTCCGCCAAATCGGCCCGTCTTTTATACACAAACGCGTAAGCGCGCGCCACCCTCTGCCCGCACTCCCCTTCTTCACCCCCGCTAGCTTTATTTATTGTTTCTTATTAAAATATTTACATTACAGTGTCTTATTTACTATGTCCTTACAGCTATTCTTATTACCTAACTATTGACATATAATGCTAGTCTCTGCGACGTCCCATTTAGCTGTGGCGTGAGGGTACATTACTATTTCCCTGCCCCCCGCCTCAGCACTATAAAAGCGCTCTGTCGAGCGCGCGCGCTCGTTATTCTAATTGGGAACGTCGCAGAGGTAAGGGGAATGAAACATACCAATTTTAATCGTTTATTTACCTTATGTGAATAACTATTTACTATATTACATTAGTTAAAACTTTAAACATTAGCTTATGAATTTACTTAACAATTTTACAAGTTAGATTCTTATTATAACATCTTTATTTCTTATAAGAACAATAGTTTTACTTTATTATTTTATTATTAGACTTATAAAAACATTAACACAGTATGAGATATGATACAAAACATAAATTTTAACTATAAACATTCCGCATTTTCCGTAGCGGTCGACGCGCTAGTTGCGCCCACGAACGAGGTGACCTTAGGGCATCGTGCACATTCTCCCGCCGTCGCCACGCTAGCGCTGCGACTCCGTTGGCAACACGATGATCTTCTTCGTAGGACGTCTCAGGACATGGCCGCCGCTGATGGTGACGTCGACGACTCGAACCTCCCCGTCGGCACCTGGGTGCAGCTGGCTAATGAGACCTCGTGGCCAGGTGTTTCGTGGTAGGTTCCCGTCGCAGATGATGACGAGGTCACCGACCTTCGGCTGGACACCTGTGCTGATGGGCTCCCGCCGGTGTTGCAGTAGGGGCAGGTACTCCTTGACCCATCTTCTCCAGAAGATGTCTGCCAGGACTTGAGCTCGTTTCCATTGCTGGCGGGCTGTCACGTCGCTTTCTTCGAAGTGACCTGGAGCTGGCACGTGGGAGTTGGGCCCGATGAGTATGTGGTTCGGTGTCAGCGCTTCGGGCTCGTGCGGGTCGACTGAGACATGGGTGAGAGGTCGTGAGTTTACTGTGTTCTCGACCTCTGTTAGCAGCGTCATCAGTGTCTCGTCGCTGGGGTATCTCTCGTTCAATGTGATTTTCAGTGATTCTTTCACCGACCGCACCATACGTTCCCACGTCCCTCCCATGAATGGGGACGCAGGAGGAATGTATTTCCAGGTGATGCGTCGACAGGTGGCTTCGTGTTCCAGGGCTTCGAGTGCCGCCGCGCCGAGCTCCTTATCAGCTGCTTTGAAGCACGTAGCGTTGTCGCTCCACAGCTCCTTCGGGCAGCCTCTTCTGGCCATGAATCTTCGTAGCGCCGACACAGCTGAGTCAGCACTTAGTGAGTGTGCGATCTCTATGTGAATCGCTCGCGATGTCATGCAGGTGAAGAGGGCTCCGTACCGCTTTTCATGGTGGCGTCCGACTGTCACTTCCATGGGACCAAAGTAGTCGAGTCCCGTGAAAGTAAATGGACGAGCGTGATGTGCGAGGCGCGCCGGAGGTAAGTCACCTGTGAGCGGGCTCGCTGGCTTCATTTTTCTGATGCGGCAGGGTAAGCAACTCTTGATAATGTTTCTTACTGCGGGGCGTATTCTTGAAATCCACAGTCGCTGTCGTAACTCGTTCACAACTGTTTCTACGCCGCCGTGATGTAAGCTCTCATGTACATGAGCTATGTACAGACGTGTGTAGGTATGCTTGCCGTCTAATATCGGAGGGTTCGACGCGTCTTCTTGTATTCCCTGTGCGGCCGTCACTCTTCCTCGTAGGCGCACGATGTCTGCAGCGTCGATGTAGGTACTGAGATGACTTAGGCGATCGCTAGTGTTAGGCGTCCCCTTACTCTTGATACGTTCTATCTCAGTTTTGAAGCTCTCCTGTTGACTGGCGCGTACCCACAGCTGTTCAGCTTTTGTTAGGTATTCTGTAGGTATTTCTATGTATTTGCGGATTTCGTTATGTACTACCCGTTTTATTGGTTTAGGTAGTGTTTTCTTTGAGTTGCGCCAACTGGAATCTTTTTCTTCGATTTTCTTCGTTCGTTTTCTAGTGGCTGCGACGGTGTCCTTATGTACTTTACACAAGTCTATGTATTGTAAGACTCGTGCTGTCGCTCTTATTAATCGGAGCCACTTTGAAAATCTCTCGATCTGTGGTAGGTGATCGAGATTGTGACCGTCTTCTTGTTGACACGAATGACATTTTTCTCTTTCTTCTCCCGTGTCGTATTTTATCACGTTCTCTTCTTGTGGCCACTGTGACTCTGGTAGCTTCAGGAATGAGGGTCCCTGGAACCACCTGTGTGTGGCGTCGAAATCGTCGGGCGTGTCTCTCGTCGCGTCGTCGGCCACGTTGTGTCTGGAGGGGAGCCACCTCCACTCATTTTTCTTCGTGGTTTCTTCGATCTCCGCCAGACGATGAGCTACGAAGGACTTGTAGACGCGGGGCTCTGACCTGATCCACACTAGTGCTGTGCGTGAATCACTCCAGTAGGTCTTGCTCTCGGGTCGGTAGTCGTGCTCTTCCAGCACCGTCTGTGCGAGTCGCGCGCCCAGTAGGGCTGCTTGTAGCTCCAACCTGGGCATGGATACCGGCTTGAGGGGGGTGACTCGACTCTTCGCAGCTGCTAATGACACGTGCACACTGCCGTCGTGACGTACCGTTCGCCAGTATACTGCTGCGGCGTAGGCTTCTTCACTCGCGTCGACGAAGGTGTGCAGCTGGATGGAGACGCTCTGCTCGTAGTCGTAGCATCGTGGTAGTCTCAGCTGTTCGATGGTGACGAGTGACGTGATCCACTTTTGCCATTTTTCTTGCAGCTCAGCTGGCAGCGGGTCATCCCAGTCGGTCTTGTAGCGCCAGGTGTCTTGAAATATTCTCTTCGCCGGCGTGGTGACAGGTGAGATCAGTCCCAGCGGGTCGAAGAGTGCCATGATGATGCTCAAGGCCTCTCTTTTTGATGGAGAGCGCCTGTTTTCTTTAACTTCTTTAGGTATTTTCATAGAGTTTGTGTTGAACCCTATGCAATCTTCGTTCACGTGCCATAGTAAGCCCAGCGTTTTTTCTGTGTCCTTGCCACCTAGGCTTACTGTCGCGGAGCTATCTTCTGTAGGTAGACCAAACTCTTCTATTGTTCGTGCGTCGTTCGATGTCCACCCGTTCAGAACGAAGCCCGCCTTCTTGTGAATGAAGTCGACTGCTTTCGTTATTTCACGTGCTTCTTGTATTGTAGAGAAGCTCTGAACGTAGTCGTCCATGTAGTGATTCTTCAGTATCGCTGCTGCCGCTTCGGGGTAGTCGCTCGCGAACTCACTTGCATTTTTATTTTTGATGAATAGCGCCGTACATGGTGATGAAGTTGCGCCGAAAATTACAGAAGTCATTCTGTATTCCTCCGGTCTGCCCTCCCGCCGTTTGCCTCTCCATAGAAATCGTAACGCGTCTCTGTCTTCTTCTCTTATTTTCACTTGCATGAACATTTCTTTGATGTCTCCGCTGACGGCGAATGCGTGTTGACGGAACCTCATGACGACCCCCGGTAGTGATTGTAGGAGGTCGGGTCCCGAGTACAGCATGTCGTTGAGACACATGCCGGCTGTCTTGGCTGACGCGTCATGAACAAGTCTTGGTGGCTTGTGAGGCTTCGCTGGGTTGATGACCGGGAAGTGAGGCAGGTACCATGTTTTTCCTGCTGGAGCCGGTGTGGGCGCTGGCTCTGCATACCCCGACTGGAATAGATTTTCCATCCTCTCTTCATATTTTTCTTTGAGGTCCTCTTCTTTATCTAATCTCTTCTCTAGGGAGTGCAGGCGCCGCTCAGCTTCCTTATAGTTGCTCGGTATCTGGCAGTCTTTTTCTTTCCACAGCAGGCCGGTTTCGAATCTTCCTTCTGGTAGTCGTCTGCTGGTTTCTTCTAGGATCTGGATAGCTTTTTGTTCGGGATCTTCTCTCGGTCTTCTTGGCTCGATACATAGTGACTCGAGTCTGAAGTGATTCTTGATCAACTCTTCCAGTTCATCTTCTCTTTGTTGAAGTCTGCCACAGAACGCTACCTTAGCTGTGAGCGAGCTGTGACAGCCATGAAGAACCCAGCCGAGCTGTGTGAGGGAAGCTACGGGCTGGTTACGACGGCCGGTGCGAAGCTTTCTTGATACGATGAGATGCCAGTTATCTTGACCAATCAACAGCTTAGGTGAGGCGTGTTGATAGCTTATCTGATCTTTGATTTCGATCAAATGTTCACAATCTTCAATGTGTTCGGCGAATACTGTCTCCGGTGTGAAGCTGAGTCTGTCGACAGTACGTGCAGCTTCTATTTGGTATTCTTCCTCTGCATATTTTCCTCTGATGCTGAGACTGACGATCTTGCTGTTGTCGTGCTTCATCTCGTTGCCGATTCCTTGAATCCACATAGTATTTTCAGGCCCGTCCGCCCCGATGACCTCGGCGATTGATGCGTCGAGTAGAGTGACGGTGCTCCCTTCATCTAATAGAGCATATGTTTCAATGCTGGAGTACGGCCCCTTAATGATGACGGGTGCAATCTTCAAGTATGCACGACGGTTGGTGCCTGGCTTCGCTGCTGACGTGATTTCAACTGAAGATGCTGCGATTTCTTTCTTCTCTGGTTCACTCGCGCTGCTCTGTTCTTTGTCGTGATGCAGCAGCTTGTGATGCCTCATGACGCACCCATGTTTTCCACACGGCGGGACTTTACATTGAAGTCGTCGATGCTTGCTTCGAAGACAGCGGTAGCAGATGTTGTTCTTCTTTGCGATTTCCCATCTTGTATTGACGTCGAGGGAGGTATACTGCTTGCAGTCAGGTAGCTTGTGATCTTGTTTGCAGAGAGGACACTGATCTTCTGATGAAGATTTCTTCTCTGCGGCGAAGGTGCGCTCTGGTTTTCTGTTTCTTCGTTCTCTGCCCCCGACTTCATCGATGGTAGCCTCTGGTAAAGCGTAGGCTCCACACTTGTCTGCTTCTTCGTTCAAGAAGGTAGATATCTTCTTTAATTCAGGAGTATCTTCTCTCTTCGTTGATGCGTAGTCGTACCACTTGTTCTTCAATATAGGAGTAAGCTTCTCAGTAATATTTCGCGCCATTTCAGGGCTGTGTAAATATTGCGGTTTCTTCAGTGCTTCAATGGTGCCCACTATGTTTGCGATTCGCCCAGCGAAGATGCATAAATCGCGAGGATTATCGCTGACCCGGTTGAGTGACTTGATCTTCTCTATTTCGACGTGAATCAGTGCTTCAGGTCTTCCGAATCTTCTTTCGAGAGTTTCTATGACGACTCTCGGATCGGGTTGGCTCACTAGGAGGCAGCCAACAGCTTCTTTTGCAGTTCCACGCAGGCTCCGACGTATACGTGCCATGTTTTCATTTAATGTGAAATACATGAGGGTTTCTTCGTACGCAGTCTTGAAGCCGAGCCAGTCGGCGCTGCTTCCGTTGAAAGGCGGCAGCTCTTGAATATACTTCGGTGGCTCCCTCGTGCTTCGTACCGCTTGAGAGAGAGCGGCGGCTAGGGTAGCCACGTCGATCAATGGCTGGCTTGTTTTCGTACTATCTTCTTGTTTTTTCTTCGCTTCTACGTGATCTTCTTGCGTCTTCTTGCCCTCTTCTTGAAGAATTTCTTTATTTCCTGACTGCTGCGGGTCCGGCCCGGTGCCTTGTAACCAGGTGCTGATGCGGACTGAAGCCAGGTCATCTTCTATTTCTTCTTCTTCATCTGAGGTATCTGCTTCTGCTTGAAGACGTTGAACACGTAGACGTTGCTTCTCTGTTTCAGCTTCTATCTGTGCCTGCTTTAATTTCAGCTCGGTTAGCCGCTCTTTCGCCTCCAACTCCGCGAGGAGTCTCTTGCGGGAGGTTCCGGAGCGACGTGACCGTGCGTCTGCGGGCTTCAATGTTCGCTGAGACGACTTCTTCTGAGACGTGTCACTGGTTTCTTCTGTTCCAGTTGAGGTGCTTGCTTCTGTAGCGGTCGACGTGCTGGTTCCGCTGCTGGTTCCTGATGACTCGGCAGCGACGTTCGACGCGCCCTGCGCAGGCAGGTCTCCCGACGTAGTCTCTTGTCTGGTCCCGGACACGCCGAGCTCTTCCTGACGACGTTTCGCTTGTTCTCCATCCTTGCTTCTAGTAAGGACCATCTTCTTTTCTTCCAGGCGCAGGTTTTCTTATCCGACGACGAAGGACCAATAATGTGGGTGATAGCGACCGTTTCTGATGAAGATGGAAATGAAACTCGAAGCTTGGATCTTGTACTGGAGCAAACGGTGGGGAGGAATTATGCTGGAGCTCGGGCAGAGTTTCTTCTCATTAGATGTGTTCTCGTTGCGTGCTGGGATCGAAGTGACGGTCCGCCAAATCGGCCCGTCTTTTATACACAAACGCGTAAGCGCGCGCCACCCTCTGCCCGCACTCCCCTTCTTCACCCCCGCTAGCTTTATTTATTGTTTCTTATTAAAATATTTACATTACAGTGTCTTATTTACTATGTCCTTACAGCTATTCTTATTACCTAACTATTGACATATAATGCTAGTCTCTGCGACGTCCCATTTAGCTGTGGCGTGAGGGTACATTACTATTTCCCTGCCCCCCGCCTCAGCACTATAAAAGCGCTCTGTCGAGCGCGCGCGCTCGTTATTCTAATTGGGAACGTCGCAGAGGTAAGGGGAATGAAACATACCAATTTTAATCGTTTATTTACCTTATGTGAATAACTATTTACTATATTACATTAGTTAAAACTTTAAACATTAGCTTATGAATTTACTTAACAATTTTACAAGTTAGATTCTTATTATAACATCTTTATTTCTTATAAGAACAATAGTTTTACTTTATTATTTTATTATTAGACTTATAAAAACATTAACACAGTATGAGATATGATACAAAACATAAATTTTAACTATAAACATTCCGCATTTTCCGTAGCGGTCGACGCGCTAGTTGCGCCCACGAACGAGGTGACCTTAGGGCATCGTGCACACCATGTATAAAGAACCTAAAACTTTACATTTTTTTTCTTATCTGCTATTAGCAACAAAATATTATAGAAATGTTTGTCGTGCTTTAGTTTGTCGAGCGAACATTGTGTCGCGCTATCGTTTGTCGATCAAAAGTTTCGTCGCCCCATCGATGGTCGTGACAATAATCAGTCGCACTAACGTTCGTCGATCAAAAGTTTCGTCGTGCCATCGTTTGTCGCGAAAACAATCTGTCGCACTAACGTTCGTCGAGCTGATGTTCTGTCGCACCGCTGATGGTCGACCTATCGTACTATCGCCCTTGCATTTGTCGCACCTTTGTTTGTCGCAACTTTGATACGGAGTCCATTTATTTACCTAAAGACTTAGCCTAGGTAACATCATTGTTGTTTCATTATGGGATGGGTATATTGGGTATGGCTATTACAGATGAGTAAGACTAAGAAAACTAAGAAAATCCTGTATCTTGAAGGACTGTGTACTGTGTAGTTTAGCGGAATTGACACGTTTTACAAAATATTTATAATTGCGTAATAATTCTGTGTATGTTAACATAGTATACTTAGGTATTGTGGTGGGGGTGGTTAGGTGGTGGCCCAGTGTTAACGGCCTTGACTTACGAGTTGTAGGTCGTGGGTTCGAACCCAAGCAGGCGCTTTACTTTGTGTACCTAAATAATTTCATCACCACTGCTCTCAAAACGGTGAAGGAAAACATCGTGAGGAAACCGGCATGTCTTAGGACCAAAAATTCGAAGACATGACCAACCCGCACTGGGCCCGCGTGGTAGATTACGGCCCACTCTCTCTCACAGAGAGGAGGCCTGTGTCCCAGCAGTGGGAACATTAATAGGCTGATGATGACTTAGGTATTGAATGGGCTTAAAAGTTAATTGTAAGGAGTGCTTGTGTGAGTGTGTGGCCGGTGAGTTAAACTGGTCCGTTGGGGTTCGTGTTTGGGTGTGAGTGGTATACTTAGTAAAAAACAATCTGTCAACGATGTGAAAAAAAAAAATGTTGTTTAATCGTAGAATAAATAAGTTTCTCTGTATCGCAATTCGCAATAATAGAGGGAATTTAAAAAAAAAATATTTTTAATTCGTAAGGGTTTAGATTTATTATTGTTAATTTGATTTGAAGCTTGTTGTATATTCTAGATTTTAAGATGAATTATTAGTGGGTAGCAAATGTAGTCTTGAGTAACGCTCGACTTAACGTACTTGAGCATGTGATATTGATTCTGGTGATCTCTCACCAAAGGGTCAGACTAAGGCAATAAAACCTAGATCCTGGTACAGCAAAGTATGTGATTTACCTACTCTTTATATACGGTTGATTGAAAGTTAACCGACATTTTCTACCGAGTTTTAAACATTAATAATTTAGTTTATCTGTAAAATGCTTGATTAATATTCATATTTTTATTAACAAAATGCAAGCTGCGTCATGTTTAAAACCAGGCAATTTAGTTCAATATCATCGAAAACTTCACCAGAATCACCGCAACATTGACACTGTAAACAAAAACATTTACGTCGAAACAATCAAATTACCGTGTACCTACTACAAAGACCAAAGGATGAACAAGAACTATTGGAACAAATAAATTTCCCTAGCGCACCTAAAGATTTTCATTACATTTGAAGTCACTTGACCGAGTTTCTCCACAAAGGAATCTAACTTTTATCTCTTTAAGCGAGGCATTTATTGCGGTCAGCAAAAAGGTCTACAGATCAAAGGAGTACTATAAAATATCTTGTTGAAAGTAGAAGCGTTTAAAGGCTTCCCCTGTTTTATTTGTTCGGGATGAACGAGGTAGATAATTCTCTTGTATCTGGTAAAGATCTCGGCGTTGTTAAAAAGTTAATTGTTGCGAAGTTTTGATTACTGGCTGTCACAAGATGTAGAAGCACACTAGTTCAGAACAATTGTTACAATATGTCTGTCAAAATCTATAACCAAATACCCAAACAGATCAGAGAGCTACCTCTAAACTACTTTAAAAATAAACTTAAGAAATGGCTCTATAATAATATGTTCTATACAATAAGTGAGTTCTTAAATTATAAGCAAAGTTCGAGATATGATCTCACTAGTAATGTAAATAAATAACGTAATTTTAAGGATTTTAATATTTTACCTCATCATCTCAATAGAAGTTTTTTTGTATAACATTTTATTACATAAAAGGTTTTTTTTTGCATGCTGAAATGTCTAAGTAAGCAAAATATGTGGAACTTCTTATATTTAAGTTAAGACCTTTTAAGTACCATATTTTGTGCAAAATAAAGAAATTCAATTCAATTCAATTATGGTGTGATGGAATGATGTTTTGAAAGTTTGATTGATAATTTTGATTTGTAGTCTTCTTTTTCTTTTCTTGTGGTTACTGACTAGCCTGGTATCAGAGTTTTAAAGCCGCCCATGTACCTTGGATTCACATACCGTTGAGAAATATCTCTCAGGCGATGTTTTCCTTCACCGTTTTTGAAGCAAGTGATAATTATACAATACGCACATGAATCCGAAAAGTCAGAGGTCACTCGAGACCCGTGACTTTGATTTGACTTTTACCTTAAGATTTGTAGTCTATGAGGCGACATGTCTACAGTAACATAGATATAGAATATTGCTCTCGTTCCCACAGTATTTTTAACACCCAGCTTTAACTAAGTTTTTTTAGCAATTGCATTTTTCATTTTCCTAGTGGTTCTCCAAACACAAAAAAAAAAAACTTAAAAAGTTTGGTTCGAAGCGTTTTTGGCAAAAAACAGTGTTGGGTATTTCCTATTTATATTCATCATCCCAACTATAATATTATAAATGTGAAAATGAGTTTGTTTGTTTGTTACGCTTTCAAGCTAAAAAGGCTGAACGAATTTGAAAGAAATTCGGCACATGGGAACACCATGACTTGGGTTAGGAGATAGGATAATTTTTATCTCGGTAGTACGTACGAATAATTTGTGTCCTCCACGCCTCCATTCCATAAAGATCTCCATTTTATAAAGAAGATTTGCTATAATGGGCTAAGTGGCTAACAATGGGCCTTGCTCTTTGGTGACCAAATTAATAAACGCATAAACATTGCATCCTCTTTGCAGTTACATGACTTATCTTAAATTAGACACTAGTCGGCATTTATCATTCACAAACGGCTAAACGATCCATTTCCTTAGGAGGATGACTCTTCCAAGTCTTTGTTACTCGGCTACTGAGGAAATCATAATTTAGAGCATCATTTATCTAGTGCGTAAGTCACCTACACATTCTATCTTTGTTTCAGCACGGACACTTCACGTCACAAGAGGGCTGGCTCGATCTTTGGCCAAAGAATTAAAAACTCGAAAATGGCTTGACCGATTGGACTATTCCTTTTTTGTTTGGTTTGCCTCTATACTGGGGTGGTTTAGGAAAAAGAAAATTAGAAAAAAACCCAAAGGAACCGCCGAAAAATCGAAAAAAAAAAACAAAAATTATGCCTCACGTCACGTGGTACGAAGTAATACTTAATATAAATATTCATGACCCAATTACTAGTGCCCAGTCAGTAGAACTTAGCGTGACTACTTGGCTGTAGTAAACATGATAGTTAAGTAAGTTTAGTTTTTAATATTATTATGTATTATTATTAAAATAAAAAAATATAATATAATAATTAAATATTATAAAATATTAAATATTATAATTGTATTGTAGCGGTTAACATACGAACTACAATTCCTGCATCGCGCAGTTAGAGTTTACCGAGCGAAAAACATAGATAAGACTATCCGAAATCAACTTACGGGCAGTTGCCCGCCAGACGTAACACCCGTCTGGTTGGAGGATCCTCCCTTTTCTAATGAGGATGAGTGAACTTTACACCCTGTTCCTCATACCTCTAAAGTATATTATATTTCACAGTTAATCTGTGAAAGCAACGTGGGCATAGATATCCGTTACAATATCGTTCAAATGTTATGTGTATTTCTTTTCCTATATTGTATAATTTGTAGCTGTTTGTTGTTCATTATGACACCAGTCTTACCAAGGGGTATCGTATTACCCAGTTACTGGGTTTTGGAGGTCAGATAGGTAGTCGCTCCACGTAAAATACTGGTATTCAGCTGCATCCGGTTAGACTGGAAGCCGACCCCAAGATAGTTGGGAAAAAGGCTAGGAAGATTGATTGTTGTACATTATGAATTTAAAAATTAAGTTTTGTTTTGCTTAGTGAAACTTCAGATATTTTTAATGCAACACTTTAATTAACTTTATAATCCTCATACCAAACTGATTAATTACCGTTACCAAATACCAAACATAACGGTTAACCACATAAATGAACAAATACATAAAGTAGTAGCAAATTGAAATATCATTGTTTTTCACGCTTACTTAACGCCGAACCAATCAAATGACCCACTGATCCGGGATATTATAAATCAGACATAAATAACATTATTTATGTACTAAGAGAATTTATTTCGAAGCTAACGATATTAGAGCTAAATTGTGAGATGATTGATTGAGCTACGAGGTCAAGTAGCGTTGCTGCAGTTGAATTTTAGATGGGAGACCATTCTTGACATTATTAAGTTATGTCAGTCATTTATTTTTATTTTTTACTAACTGCCCGCCCCGGCTTCGCACGCTACCTACCCTAACTACCTACCTACCTACATACATACATAAATACCTACCTACCTACCCTACCTACCTACTTACATACATACATACATACCTACCTACCCTACCTACATACTTACCTACTTTACCAACCTACATACCTACCTACCTACCACCCTACCTTCACCTACCTATCCTAAGAACCATCTCCTTACTATAACAAACACAACAAAACGATAATTAGTGAAATTGGCCCAGTCGTTCACGCGTGATGCCGTGACCAAGGAAATAGGTATTCATTTTTATATTAGCCATTATTGTTCCACTGCGGGGCAAAGGCTGCTCCCTACTCTCTTTCCACCTCTGTCTGTTCAGAGCTGTTAAGGACCAATCTTTATTAAATTAGTCCAGCTCATCCAGCCATCTCCGTCTGGACCTGCCGCATGTCGTTTGCTCACTGGGGTCGTAAGGCCTATCGATCGTCTGACATGCGGCAGATGTGTCCAGCCCAATTCAATTTAAGCGTAGCAGCTTTCCGAGTGATATCAGTCATTACGTTTAGTTTAAAGTAAACATAAGGTAAACATAGTCTAAATGAAAATTATATGAATGATGATGATAATGATGAAATGAAATTGTTTATTTTGTAAATAGGTTATATTATAAAAAGCTGCCTCTTGCTCAGTGGTCGCAAGCACTATAACTGAGCATGAAGTCCGGGGTTCGATTCCCGGGTCGGTCAGAGTATTATTGGGTTTTTCTATCTGGAATTTCACAGTAGCAACCCGAAATCTGGATTTTTTCCCGGTTGAATATGCTCGCTACCTATTACATTGGACTTAAACATAACTGGCGAATTGTGGGTGTAGGTACCTGCTACAGGTAAATCTCTGTTCAATCCTTCTCGGAAACAAGGCATGATGGTATGTTATTATAAAAAAAAATAACTAGATGGAGTTGACATTTCCTATCTGACTACTGCAAAGAAATGGCGAAACAAAAATGAAAAAGTCCGTCAAGCAATGTCCTTCAGATATTTGCAACATAATCAGCCTATAATGATCCTCCACTGCTGGGTCTCAGGGCTCCTTTCTGTGGGACGGAGTGGACTGGCAATCCTCCACGTGGGCCCAGTGCGGTTTGGTGAATGTCACATTCATGATTTTGAATTTTTGGTTCTAGGTCCGGTTGATCTTGACGGCATTTTGTCTTTAGGACATTAATGATGAAATACTACCTACTGTATGTACAACTATAATTTGCAGCCATTACCATACGACTACTCTTGATCAGACACCTTTTTTTTTTGGTTGTGAAATCACCATATAACTTCTCCCGCTCTGGGCGGAGCGGGAGGGTGTGCGTTGCCAGGGGCCACGGTAACCCTTTAGAATTTCCTGCAACCTCGGCAGGCATCGCCCCTAGCTGACCCCGTCAGTTGTGCTGACATCTCTTTAGTCAGACACCTATTGGTATAACCTAGGAATCGGGTTGCGAAGATCATAGGTAAGGCAGTCCTTTGGTATAAAATACTGATATTCATCCACATAATATGATGTACAGACTCTAGCACATTAAGCTATTACAATCTGTCCTTTAATAGATTTTCAACTTTATTACTAAAGCATAAGGTTCAAAGTCGATTAGGAAAATTTGAAAGTTTCGGGTAGCTTGATGTGCTGGCGTCTGTACTAGCTTTTGCTAGTGGCTTCGCTCGCACGTATGTTGGAAATTATCCCACGAGAACGTACTAACGAGATAAAATCATGGTCATGAGAAGGTCATTGTCTACCCATGTGCCAAATTTCATCCAAATCCGTTCAGCCATTATAGTGTGAAAGCGTAACAAACATAACATAACCAGCCTACTAATGTTCCCACTGCTGGGGCCCGCGTGGTAGAATACGGCCCACTCCCTCTCACAGAGAGGAGGCCTGTGTCCCAGCAGTGGGAATATTATAGGCTGATTATGTTAGGTACTAGTTTATGTAAACCTCTACAAATAATTAAAATTTTACTCATAACAATAATTTAACATGATTTAATATAGTTTTAGTCTACGCATTTAAAGGCGCAATTAATCAAATGTTAGTAGTTTTCCTTTTATTAAGACCCCAATGTTGTCTCTCAACTTAAGTGAGATTTATATCTAACTTAGTCTACTCTGAAAGTCAGTTGTGTCAAACAAGTTAAATTTAAATAAAAACAAATATATTGCACTAAATAAATTAGTTTTAAGAATTAATTTATTCTGTGACCGATGTCATTTATTATTTAGTTTAATTTTTTTATGTGTTTTAGTGGCTAAATATAATTATGTTTGCGCTATTAATATCTGTTAACCTGTTTTATGAATGAGATTTTTAATAACTGTAATGATTATGACGACTGGATATTTATGTGGATTTGTAAACGAAGGCTATATTGATTAATTAAAAAAACAGTGAAGGTTTCAAAATACGTGATTATAGGGCTTTTTTTGGGTTGGAAATCGTCAAATAACTTCTCCCGCTCTGGGCGGAGCGGAAGGGCGTGTCAGACTCTTACTGACTAAAACCTCCCGGGTTCCTTCAGTTACCTGTACGTTGCCACGGGCCACGGTCACCCCTGACTCTCCCGCAATTATCGGGCTTATTGGAGATTCGCCCGAAACGGATAAATTTACACTTTTTAATAATATTATTTGTTCTTGGGGCGATTCGCACGAAGTTAATTTGTTTCTAGGTGAATCGATTTCTGGAGCTGTCGATTCGCTTACAAATAAATTAACTTCTTGACGAATCATCAATAAGCCGAATATTGGCTAAAGGTTTTGTCTAACCCTTAAAAATTCTTTGAAAAAAATAAATTGTCTCTTTTCTAATAATCCTATTTTTCTCTGGGGTCATCGTCGTGTTACTTTTTCTTATTATTTTGAGTCTATTACTTACTGATAAATTATGCAAAACTTGTATGTGAAATAAAACATAGTTTTATCATCTAAAGTTACTCAGAGCGTGCCTTTGGGACAAGGCTCCAATTACTCACATTGTTATAATATTTAAGTGTCACAAAATTCCATAAACCTATTTGTCACGGGCCCGTCAAATGGTGTGCTCACCCCTTTATAAAGACATTTAATACTTTAATACATTTGAACCAATGAGAGGGATTAGTTCGGACTTGGTTTTCTAATGCTACAAAGAATTCACAAAAATGTAGAGGAGATACAAAAGTACCGGCTTTTGCCTATCCCATAAGTGCTGTCGAAGTAAAGATATAATAGTTTTATTTAATGATAGTCATTAAGAATTTAACGAACCAGAATTGGAGTATCTGGGTTGCTAAAAAATGCAGAAGCTTGAATATTACCATCATCTAGTCTTGTCGAAGACTGTGGCTTTTGATTTTCAATGATAATAAATATGGTTCAAAATTTTCCCCAGAGCATGACCGGAATGTCGCATCTGCAAGCAGACTGGTATATTCCATACTCTGAGTACATTATCGAGCATCTTCACGCAGTCGCAGTCCTAATCCTTTTAACGCCGATGCGAAAATTAATAAACATGTCGTTTTGTGTTCTATTACGATCACATAGAGTCGAAATTTATACATCTTCATATATTTACAAGGTCCTGTAGGACACAGATGTGCAAGCAAGTGTCTGCCTTGATTACACCAACGGAATACGAATCTAATTTGTGTGCAGTGCTATTGGTCTCGGATCAGCTGGGCTTGTGAGCTTGTCACAAGATAATGGATTTAAGAACGTTCACTGAATACTTAATATACAGTTTTGTTTTGCGGGGATTTTGACGTGAATGGGAATTTGATTATGCATTCAATGTAAGGGTTACAATGTCTTTATTTAGTACGTGGTACGTGTCCCAGGATTTGGGTGTGTCCCTTTTTAGGTGTCTGCTGAATTAATCGGATTTGTCGTAAGTAGTTGAATAAAGTGTTCGTTGAATGGCAAGCTGGCCATTCTGAATATTTGCGGTAGATTATTTTGAAAGGAAACGTGTTGCGCGGATCCCAAGAATAAAATGTTCGTTGAATGGCATGCTGGCCATCCTAAATATTTGCGGTAGATTATTTTGAAAGAAAATGTGTGTTGCGCGGACTCGAAGTAACATGAGACAAGGCCAGGAAGATGGTCATTACTTTGAAAAGAATGAAGTAAAGTTAATAACGTTTATTAATTTATTCTTACATATCATATTCCCCGTAGGATTAGGAAGAGATTTACTTATAATAAACCCACACTTCGCCAGTCTTAACTGGACAAATGTAGGTCCCATATAAGTAGCAATTATATTGCCCTACTTTATTCTTAAAGTTGTGTATGTAGTAAAATAGTTATGAATTCATATTTTAATTGCACACAATTAATTTCAACTACCAATGTAACAAGAAGTCTGTTTGAGATATAAAAAGTGGTTCTTTTTCAATTTGAAACAGCTCAGTCTATGTCTAATATTATGTAAAATAGATACCTATTGTTTAAGTATACCTAATGACTTTATCTTTATGCTAGGAATATATTTTTATTAGGTTTAGAAGCAATAGAGTCGAATATTTTAACAAGTCATATCGGCTAAGTGGTTTACAAACTTTCGGATCCAAATTTTCCTAATCAGCCCAATTACCAGAATCCATAGACTAATTTGTTATTGGTGCTTGTCATTATGAGGGCGGGTATAGCCACGCTTGGCAGGCGGGTGGCTCCTAAATTAATCGTGGGAAATGCAGAGGGCTAGCTTGGTTTCCCTACGTGATGTGAGTGACAGAAATGAAGAGATCCGCAGGAAACAAGGTAATCGACATAGCCCGAAGAATTGCTTAAATTAAGTGGCAGTGGGCAGGGCACATTGCTCGCCCGATGGGACCGATAGTTACTGGAGTGGCGTCCGCGTACCGGAGTAGCATTGGAAGGCCTCCCACAAGGCGGACCAATGACCTTGTGAAGGCCGCAAGAATCCGCTGGATGCGGGAAGCACAGTACCAGTCGAAGTGGCGGTGCTTGGGGCTATGTCTAGCAGTGGACGTCTTTCAGCTGAAATGGTGATGATAACCATGATTTAATTGGAGATATGTTTATTTTACTTGGCTAACTACGACTACTAAGACTAACTATGGAAAATAAATCACCTCTTTCGAGAGGAGAGTATTTTTTTTTTTAATCTGCTTTTTAGTTTTGTAAAGAAGAACCAGTTTCTCCTTGTCCTCTGATAAGAACACAGGTAAATAAAGGTTTAAAGCCCACTGCTTGACATAATATTATGTAGGTTTTATTGGAAATAGCTAATTAGAAAAGGCTAGTTGACTGAATGGATGCTCAATTTTTGTCGTCCACCATATTATATTCTTCTAGCCTAGCCCATAATTATTATGATTCTGAGGAATATCTGGTCTCTAGACCAGAATCTGGCCACCATTTTATTAATTCTTTTTTAAAACGTTAAGAAATTAAAGATGTCCTAAGAGCATTCGCAAATTCTTGAATCAACATACAAATTCCTATTAAAATTTTATGGAGCATAGCAAATATAATCGTATTAATAGGGTGCGTTAAGTAAATTGGCCCATAACTCCTACTGTTTTCGGGTATTATGCAAATCGCTTTGAACTAATTCAATCTTTTGTTGGCTCGTAATAATTAAAGTCATTTGAATTTATCTGCTCGTAAACCGTATGCTCTTGTTCGCATATATACATTTACTTTAGCATTGTTTGTTTGTACTGTTTTATTGTTTTACCTGCAATCGGAACGTTTCTTTATCCTTTCAAATTGATCGGTCTTTTTTGTTTGTTTTTCAAGCGGATTTTCTCTATGCGTTTGTTGTTCGGTTGAATTTGTTACGATGTTTTTATTACATGGCGCTTCTTTTACTTTTTGCGTTTTTAATCTTTGTTTATTAATAGACTGTTCACATTGAAGGCGTTTGTTTTAATCCAACTGGTTTTTCGTTAACGGCCTCATTGGTCTAGTGGTTGCAAGCGCTATTGCTGAGCATGAGGTCCTGGGTTCAATTCCCAGGTCAGGCAAAGTATTATTAATCAATTAATCTTTCTTCGTGAACATAGGTATTACAATAAAGGTCTTTTGTATACATTTTCGTCGATCTCTATGTCCTACCAATGAAATTGGTGTACAAATACAGTATGTTAACTAACAGAGGGCGTTCCCATTAACCCGCAATAGTTTATCGTCCATACATGCTAGAAAAAATATTAAAATCGAAAAAGAAAAAACTTTTTTTATTTTTTATCATAAAATATTCACAAAAAATATTTATTTCATACATAAAACAAACACTCTGTACACGCGCACTTGTCGCACTTATCTTTCCACGCCATTTAAGGATCAATAAAAAAAAAATACAAACTTTTTCAAAAATATTTTAAAAATCTTTTTTTTTTCAATGTTAATATTTTTTCTAGCATGTAAGTATGGATGCTATACTATTGCGGGTTAACGGGAACGCCCTCTGTTAGTTAACATACTGTATATTACTTTTTTTTAGTAATAATTCTGAATCTATACAATACAAAGTCACGTTCAAGTAAATAGTGTCAATAAAATGTATTACTAGAATAATTAATCAATTATAATTTATTTTTTACATGCATGTCAATGGTAAATTTTATGAAAAGGCTAGTAATGTCATATTTCATCATATTAAAAATAATGTCATATGTAGGTATTTTTAATAAATCAATTATAATTTATTTTTACATGCATGTCAATGGTAAATTTTATGAAAAGGCTAGTAATGTCATATTTCATCATATTAAAAATAATATCATATGTAGGTATTTTTAATAAATCAATTATAATTTATTTTTACATGCATGTCAATGGTAAATTAGATTAAATATTGGGTTTTTCCATCAGGAATTTCTCAGTAGCAGCCCGGAGTATGGATTTGTGCCCGGTCAATGGCAATAGGCTCGCCCTAACTGGCGAATTGTGGGTGGTATACCTCTGCCCAACCCTACGGGGATAAAGGTGTGATATTGTTATGTATGATTTTGTTTTAAGTATAGATAGATAAGTTTCATTTGTTTCCTTTGTCATATAAACGTTGTAGTTCAGTGCATGGTGTGATGTATCATTTTATGAAAAGAAGATTAATATATTAAATTAAAAGCAGCTGCTATTTTTTGCCAGAGTCATCAAGCGTGTATGCATATCGTGTTCCGGTCTCATTTAATATAATAAAAGAACCAGTTTGGCTTGATCCTTATCAGTGTGTTTGTCTTATCTGTGAAGTTGTCTGGTGTAACTTAAAAGTGCTAGTTTAAAAAAAAATCGTGTATGTTACTTGTCTCTTATAATAATATTTTATACTAGAATAATAATTTTGAATTAGTTACAAGGTAAAACTAAAAAACATAATCTTTGGTATGTTTTAACGCGGCAAAACTAACTTTGGTATATTCTTTTTGGACCGGTGGTACATATTCTTGTCCTTATTTTTTTATAAACACAGCTGTTTAGAAACCTTGCCTCATAATATTTTATAGATACTTAAGAATTCGACCTCTTTGTTCTCCAGTCACTTTTGAGTTAAAAGTTTTAAAAACATTTTGCCAAGTCCTATAAAAACTTCTAAAACTAAAATTCTTTTTAAGATATACATTTTGTAATTTTAGTTGGCGTTAAACCTTTTTTAGATGGACGGTTTGATTTAAGTATATCTTGAGGTACCGACATTGTTAAAGTACTAGGTATATTTGTTTACATGCACAGGTATCGTTGATTTTAAATATGTATGGGTATAATGATGCGGACGAATGAGGAAAATGTCGTGAGGAAAGTTTTGAGTATTAATGTCGATGACTATAAGAGTAGGGGAAGACCAAAGATACGATGGATGGACTGTGTGAAAGATGATATGGCTAGAAAGGGGGTGACTACCGAGTTGACGACTAATAGAGAGGTATGGAAGAAAAAGACATGTCGCATGTCGCCTCGACCCCAAATAAATTGTTATAATGATGATGACGAGTCTCCAATTACTTATAGTATTATATTTATTCCATGATTGAAAACAGGACAACTTTGTTGTGCTTTACAAAGGATTATTTGGTTATCCGAATGTTCTTCTTCTTTTCATGTGGTTAGTGACTGTCACTGTCAGAGTTTTAAAGTCGCGAATGGGCCTCTGACTCACCGTCGAGTAATATCTCTCAGGCATGCCGGTTTCCTCACGATATTTTCCTTGACAGTTTTTGAAGCAAGTGATAATTATACAATACGCACATGAATCCGAAAAGTCAGAGGTGCGGCAGTCCGACGTTCATAGGTACCACTAGGCTATATAACTGCTTTCGGAATTTTCTGAAAACATTTTTTTTTCAAGTAAATCGACTGCTGACTTTCGTAGTAGATTACTACTACGAGTATTGTGAGGAAATGGAAAAGTCAGTCTGACTGCGACAGTACTGTCACCCGTTGCGACTGCGGCCGTCACATTTTATAAAAAGTTTATATTATTTTATTTAGAACGGTGTAGAAGTTATATAGGGTGTTTCCATGTAAATCTAAAATAACAGTGATAGGTATCTGGTATCATTTGAGGAAACCAAAACATGACAGTATTCAATGCGAAAATTGCAGTTTCAATAAATGCTTTTTTGTATTCAGAAATAAACACATAAAAAAAAGAAAAACACTTGTTCTTATCCTTGTATATTCAAGTTCCAATAAAACGAATGCAATCATAAAAATACCGCTGTAAAGTATAAAGGAAAACTTTACTTTTCATTCAATAAATTCCTGAACCTTTGTTTCTGTACATAACAATAACGATTTTAATTCCAATTCCATTACAAAAACAACTCATGCATTTTTGAGTTTCTGTGAAAAATTGTGATGTTTTTATTAATTTTATGACAGCACAGTAGGGTATGTCCCTGTTACCTTATCAGTTGAACATTATTAGTAAGTAATAAAGTTTAAATTGGTTAAACACGTATACGTTTGTATTAACCTAACGAACAGATTCAGGAACGCATTCTCCTGGCGGCCGAAATGTAATTAATTTTAATTTTGAGCATAAAAACATTATAATAATAATAATTTACGCAATCTGTGTAGGTAATCTATTACTCATGTCGTAAGTTTCCGAAGAGTTTCTTGCCTCTTCTTCTCCATAGGTACCTACTACGCTTTGGAATAGGCAACTAGCTTCATCTTTCTGACTGACATCTCACAATTCAAAAGTGCCTTTAATTAGTTCGTCTGAAATAAATGCTATGAGTTTGAGTGTTCAAATATGGATAGGGCACTGCTGAACTAAACTATAAATAATTACAAAAACTTTAGACGTTGCTCTACATTGACTCAAAATAAAACTGTGTCAAACTCTTTTATCGACCCTCTGTGGTGCGGCTAAATCAGAGCTCAGTGAGCGCAGTCGGGGGTCTAACAAAATTATAAGCTGAATCGAGAAGTCTAATCTAGGATCGAGTGTGTTTTGTTTCGTTAAACAATTTAAAGTTATTCATAGTTGGGGGTTCAGTGACATCGAAGGGGAAAATTGCGATTCTTGTTCTTTATTAAAATGTAAACGAATAAAAGTTTTTTTTTTTTAAATAGTTCCCTAGATGTAATTTGAGACATGCTTGTTTGACATTTTATTTGTGTTGCCTATATTTACAGGCTGACTTGTAATTCTACGTATTCCTGTCGGGACGTGATATTTTGATCCCTTTGCAACAATTAAGCACCCCATGTAGTCTAAGCAAATATACGAGATAGTCCAACTTTAATAATATTTTGAGTTTTCCCAAAATCGCAATTAAATATTTTTGTTTCTCTAAATTCCCAAATTGAATGGCCTTCGTTACTATTTATTTTATTTGATAGTTAACAGACATAGACATTAACAGTATTTCGACTTAAACAAGTGTTTTAACACATCAAACAGTTAAAAGACAGAAGTTCATTAACGAATGTGCGAAGGGGTCACATCCTGGAAGGAATACGCGAATTACGAGTCACTCTGTACACTTATTGAACGAGTGACTATTGGGGAATTTACCTGTTATCTTCCAACCTTATTGTTTAACTTATAAGAATTATTATAAACCTATAAGCTGTCCAACTGCGAGACTAAGGTCCCTCTTTCCAGTTTTCCCGAACTTGGGCTAATCCTTATAAAGGAACGTTCAATGCCTAACTTCTTTTCTTAAATATTGTCTCTAGGCAATGGAAACTGGGTCCACATTGGTACCACATTATAGAAACTTTTGAGGAATAATGAAACCACAGACTTATGAATAGTAATCGGTACTAAGTTGTTATAATAATTAATTAATTCATCATATCATCCTATACCGTAATTACTCGTTACATAACAATTACTGTGGCATTATTAATGAAGTAATATTACGTAACTGTTGGCATTAATTTTAGATAGAAACTAGGCTCTGAATCTATTGTCGTCTTTAGAATGTGTCAAGAACTCATGATCTATGAAGTGATCAGTTTAAGTTGACATGCGGCAGAATAGGGAGCTATTTATATTACAGGAATAATAACTCCTCTCCATTTTCTTCTAAACGGCCCTCCGTATCCATGACGGTGTAAGGAGGGACAAACGGAGGACATCCATGAAAGTTTTCCCCACGGAAAAGTAGCGAAATTTCAGAGACAGGTTAGGTGTCATTTAAAAGCGAGCTTCAGAACCATTAGGAGCGATTAAAAAAAAAAACATGCGGGGCAGTCTTTGGGGACTGCCGATAGAAGTGAAAACTGAACTTGTGAATTGTATCGTATACATAGTATACATATACGTCATGGAAAGCGTTCGGTGACGATGACGCGAGTTTCACGCTTTTTGTTCACCCAAAAAGTACACATATATACACAGTATGCATATAGCTCATGGAAAGTGTTCGATGACGATGACGCGAGTTCCATGATGTTTGCTCACCAAAAAAGTGCTCAATGCGCCTAAAGAAGTTTTCACTTCAAAACCTTCAACTAATCTCTTGAACCAAACCAAACCACGTCCCATATTATACTATGTTGAAGTGTCAGAAGTGTCCTTATACCAGCACTTCTGAGGACCGGAAAAACGTCAGTGATGCCGCGATTGGCGTGGATACCTGCTGGGCTCAACTCAATACATATACTATACCTAAAGCGGAAGTGAGTTTAATTGTTACGCTTTCACGATAAAACGGCTGAACGGATTCGGATGAAATTTGGCACATGGGTAGACTATTGTTTGAGCTAGGATATAGGATACTTTTCATCCCGGAAGTACGTTCCCATGGGAAAATTTCCGACCCCCACGCGGGCGAAGCCGCGGGCATAAGCTAGTAATAAACAATTTTTTACTTTTGTCATTGACGGCAGTGATAGCTTAGTGGAGTGACCGTCGCACTGCCAAGTCTTGGGTCTCGAGTTCGAACCCAAGGCACGCACCTCTGACTTTTCAGATTCATGTGCGTATTGTATAATTATCACTTCTCTCAAAAACGGTGAAGGAAAACAGCGTGAGGAAACCGACAACCCTGAGAGATATTTCTCGACGGTATGTGAAGCCAAATCAGAGGCCCTTTAAAACTCTGACACCAGGTTAGTCATTAACTACAAGAAAAGAAGAAGACTTGCCATCGATTAGAAAAGAAAGAAGAAGAAGCTTTGATTCTTCCTTTGCAGCGTTGTGTGTGTCATTCAACGATTACAAAAGACCTTCCACAGTATTTGCCTACTAACTATCGCTCAGTATGTCCTAGAGCTGATGTCTATATAAAGCATCGATTCTTATATCGTAACAAGCTACTCATTCAAGCCGATAACATCTATTTGTGTCAATCCTATTCAACGGAAATAGCTATTGAATGACTATTTGGTTATTACTACAGCTCAAGGTTTTTAGTGAAAGCTTTGTATGATGTGAATCAGATTCTACCTTTATGTTTGTTATTCATTTTTATCTAACATCTTCATTATTATAGTTTCAAAGAAATCAGTGAGGTCAATCTGAGTCATATTCAGAAAAAAATTGGGTCCAATTAACTTCCTTTTCTTCTTTATAAAAGTATTTTGTTCTTCTCGTGTTCGTTCATGCCCTGGTACTAAACTGCAGGAGTATCCATAAAGTATCAACTTGCAGTCTAACAATTTAAACTACGACAGCCCTATACACCGTGACATTTTAGTTGTCTAACAAAAGCGGCCCAGTTCATGTATCTAATGACTTCTAAACATTCATTATGTCATGTAATGTTATACAGTGTGTCTGGTCACCGGTGTCCGACCCGTTAAAGCGAAGTAATAAGATCAATTTTATCTACAAATCCACCATAATAAGGCATTTTGCCACGACATTTTTTTTTTTACTGTTACAGTTGTTTCATTTATTTTGCAATATTTACCGATTTAGAGGTCCTACAGAAGATATAATAGTGGTTTCGTTCGACAGCTACAAAAGTAGGCAATAAGTTGACACTAAAAGGTTTATCAAAAACTCCCATTAAATACTTGAAACTTAAGAGGCCGACGTACTACGGCACGAAATGCAAACTCGAGACGTGAGCAAAATGCGTTTGGAATATCGCTATCTCTATTCGACAAAAGAAGGCGGGGCCACAGATTACGGGCGCGCTTCGCAGTGTGTGTGAGCGGATAATACTAGATGTAGGTACTGTATGCCATTCATTCATAGCGAGTCGACAGCATAAATACTTATTATGAGTAATAATTAGGTATGTTCATTATTTGCTTTATTTTTGTTGACTAATTTGGGGAATCGCTAGTGAATGTACAGACTAGTAATGCGTTTTTTGGAAATTTCTTTACCATGCCGATGTCTCAATATTTTAGGATATCTCGACTAATCTCAAGATAGAAGGCCTTGTAGAGAAAACCTAGCTAGTAGATACGTCATACAAATAAGGTAGGTAGGTACCAACAGTTCGCGTCAAATAACTTTGCCGCTCTGAAGTAGACTCTATATGACTGCGGAGTAGTCAATCTGTAGCGCGCATGCCAGTAGGTACGCATGCGCAACCTAACTTCAGAGCGGCCAAAGTTATTTGACGCGAAGTGTAGGTACCTATACTTCGTTATCGAGCATGGACTTGTGGGTAAATCGGCGGACCGACGGACGACGCTAGAGTAGTCATACGCACGTCGCGTAAATATAAATTATTGGGATAAGTATCTACGAGTATTATTATTGTCATTATTTATTTTAAGTCTGTTTGTGTTTATTTATTTCCTTTAGAGTGGTCTCCACTTCTTATTGGTGGTCTCGCACTGGATTTTAAACTCTCCGTGTTGAGCCGAGCGTTGAGAATCCAACGCGCTGGGACACTCTCGTCCTAGCGAGTTGAAAAAACACGCGTTGAAAATCCAGTGTGCGAAAAAAAAATCCCACGGAAAATAACAGCCCGTGCGGTGCGAACCTGGGCGAACTCGACATTATTTTGCGACGACGGCACAAGCAGCTCTGCATAATTTTTTACCGACATGTGCGTAAGTGCAAGCGACACGTGGTGGCGGTACCTATATTTTTATCATCCGAACATACTGATGTCGCACCGCTGCTGCACCGACAAATAAAAATCTGCGTTCGCAGTTCATTTGCCAAACATCTAAACAAACACGAGTTTTTGGAAAAATAACTGTAATGGACTACACATAAGGTTCAGTTTGCGCTACAACTTCATATTTTTTTTATGACTTTTTCAACATTACCAGTCAGTCTAAAATCAACTTTATTTACACTAGCATAAAGTTCATATTCGTCTGAGTGGAAAACTCGTGTTTGTTTACATGTTTGGCAAATACATTGCGAACTCAATTTAGAGCGAGCAGTGTTCTCAATAGTGTCCTTGAGACAATAATTACGCCCGCTCGGTCACATAAGTAAAGAAAAGGAACAGTGACATGACATGACAAAACTTCGTACAACCGCGTTATGATAGGTAGGTACTTACAATACTACAACTTGGTGGTGGCTATGGCTTCGTCGCGTACGGAGAGCAACTAGCTTATACCGTCTCGGCCAATACTCACCAGAACTCACCTCGTTGGCGCAGAACGGAATGGATGCGAGTTTTTGGCACGAAATTGGGTCAAAGCATAATGAGCTTTATGTCAATTGTGTAACTTACAAACTACAAAATACTCGCTGAGGCCATAGCTGAGGCTCTTTAGACACGTAAGTAGGTACCTATCGAATAATAGTAGTAACTAGCTGCCCGCCCTGGCTTCGCACGGGTATGCACTCATCTACGGTTTGCCTACCTACCCTAATTACACATACCTACATACATACCTACCTACCTACCTTCCTACTTACCTACCTAGGTAGGTAAGTAGGAAGGTAGGTAGGTATGTATGTATGTATGTATGTATGTATGTAGGTAAGTAGGTAGGTACCTACTTACCTACATACATACATACATACCTACCTACCTTACCTACATACCCACTTTACCAAGATACATACCTACCTACTTGCATACCTACCTACCTACCTACCTACCTACCCTACTTTCACCAACCTATCCTAAGAACCATCTCCTTACTAGATAACAAACACAACAAAATAAAGAAAATTATTCAAAAAACAAAAAACCCGACTGCAAAAACACCTAACTGAAAAGAGAAAAACAAGCATTATATCTATAGAATTTTGGTATCGCAGGCGGGGACAAACTAATAACCGGATATACGTATGGTGTAAGTTTTGTTTGCCCCGCCTGCGATACCAAAATTCTATAGATTATAATGCTTGTTTTTCTCTTTTCAGTTATGTGTTTTTGCAGTCGGGTTTTTTGTTTTTTGAATAATTTTCTTTATTTCAAGCTTTTTAGTTTTATTAATAAAAATCAAAATTTGGCATTGACTCGTTACTAGCTTTTATTTGATACCAATATTGTTATAATTTTTTTTTTAAACCTTCCCGTCCCTTTTTTTTTGTATTTGCAGATGCAATATAAAAATATTATATAGCCTATGACACTTCTACAATTAAGACGAATCTACGACACCTCATATGTCAAAATCCATCAAGCCGTTTAGGCTACAGAGCGTGCCAAAGAAATAGACATACATACATACATACATACTCTCGAAAAACATTACCCTCCTTCTGGGGCAGTCGGGTAAAAAGAATTAGCGAAATTGGTCCAGCCGTTCACGCGTGATGCCGTGATCAAGGAAATAGGGATTCTTTTTTATATAATATATAGATCAAACAAAGACTTTTTCGTTTATGGGTGGTAGGCTCGTTGGAAACAGACAAAAATTAAAAAAAAAAACTTTTTCCCCTAGAGGATGATATGCTATTTTATCTCCGCTTTGGTACGCTACAATGACGGATTTTTTGAGCAAGAAGAGTGAAAAAGTTTTTATTTCTTCCTTTTTAGTGGGTCGGTTTGTAATTTATCTAAGTTACAATAGCCTAATGTCAACTGCTCATCACCTTTTACAAAATATTGCTTTTCCCGATGCAGGGACGTTCATTGTTGAGGAGTTCTCCTGGTACTTCACCATTAGCTCCACTTCACCCTATGTATTGTGACGGGCATAAATGGCTTGGCAACCATATTAAAGTAATCTTCTCTAATCGCAACCCGTGAAATACGTATTATTGATAAGTTCCGGTGGCCATCTGTGGTCTTCATCATCACTTCCACTTCACTAAATGGTGCTTTCCGAGATCAAATTCAAGAGTGACTATAAAAAATACCTAAATCGCTATAGGTGCGCCTGTAATATTTCAAGAGTTCCCTCGACTTCTCCAGGATTCCATCATCCTATCCTGACTTGATGACAATGGGACCACCTGTGAAGAATTTCTTCCAAAAACCCTTTCTGACAAAAAAATAATTTTCTAAATCGGTCCGGCCGTCTTCGAGTATTCCGGGAACAAACATTTAAAAAAAAATCGGACGAACTGAGAACCTCCTCCTTTTTTTGAAGTCGGTTAAAAATAGGTCAAGTCAAGAGGAGTGTCAGAAATATTACATACAATACAATTTAGCAAACAAATAAGTACGCGCGTACAGGTACAGGCAGCACACTGTAAAGTACCTAATCGTCTAAAGTTGACAAAAAATACTATGAACGAACTCCAACTAAGCACGTTGCGTTAGTGTGCCTTGTGCCTGTCGGAGCGATAAACACCTACAGGGAGCACACACACATTGACAATTATTGCTTGACGCGATAGCACTACTAGCTATCTGAAATTATGAGAAATTTGGATGTGTTCCGTAATACCAAAAATGATGAATGAAAACTTAATGTTTTTCCAATTTTTTTTCTATAATTTGTAACTTGATAATATAAGCTATGCTTGTGATGAAACAATATTACAAATATTGTTGTTTATAATAAAGAAAACACAATATGAAAACAAGTCATTTACGCTGTAAAAATGTACGAAATGCAATTCGCTTAAACTTCATGTAGAGGTAGGTTTTTGAAAAAAAAAAGAATTGGAAGCCTAGATAATTATTGTTTCAATCCGAATATCAAATTTATTTGGTGGAAATATGCTCGAATTGGAAATGATTTAGGTATTACGTTTGTATGGATAATTCAAAGGTCGCCGCGTTCTTAAAAAGTGTGAAATTGTTTTATTTACTTAACCATTTCAAAACAGTAGCAAAACGCCTTATTATGTTGTGTTTGTCGATAAAATTGATCATATTGCTTTGCCTTAACGGGTCGGACACGGGTGACCAGACAATTGTATATGAAGTGGGCTGCTTTTGTAAGAGACTTACCATAACATATTATCACACCTATTTCCCCCGAACGGTAAGGCAGAGGTATACCTATATTTCACCCACATTTTGCCAGTTATGTTTTATTCCCACGTAACAGGGGGCGAGCTTATTGCCATCAACCGGAAACAAATCTTGTGTGGTGGTTTACGGCCTAATCCCTGTCACAGAGAGGAGGCCTATATCCTAACAGTGGGAAAATTATGGTCTGATTATAGGCACAAATCTAGCCTCCACTCTGCTACTACTAAGTTTCTGACGAGAGACCCAATTTGCCCGACCTGGGAATATAATCTTGGACCTCACGTTCAGCAATCACGTTCACTAGACCAACGAGGCCTGAATGATGAACTCAACCGAAAATGCTCTCAAAACTGCATGAGTAACTTTTCAGGAAGCATCTAGCTACAGGAAACATTTGCAAGTTACAAACTACGATATGGCCGTAGGCCGTTGAACTGAAAAACAAGTAAATACAAAGGCATTCAGTTTGTTCCAATTATTCACACTAAACATTTACTTTGCAGGGATTGGTGTCACGATTCCAATTTTTATTTTAAAACTTTGTAAATATGTACGAGACTCGATGTGAAAGGCTTGTGTCACAAACAGAATTTTATAAAGAGCTTTACTGGTAGGGAATTACATACAAATGCAATTTATTTATAACAAAGTATTGGTTCTATTAATTAATTAATTTCATTTATTTTCAGACAAAGTCCATAACTGTACATTTCATTAAATTAAAATATAAAGCACATAATATAATAAAATGACATTAAATTCAATCAAATCAGATACAATTAAAATACATACACATGTCAATTAAATGAAATATAATATACTATACAGGGTGGACCAAAAATACACAACATAAAAAAAAATATTGATTCCTCATGTCCAGGGGTATTCGAAAATACCCCATGTATGTTCCGCGATTTTTTGTAGTTTTCGAGTTATAATTATTTTTGTATTTTTTTTTTGAGTTTTTTTGCCGGTGGAGACTCAAAAATTCATGTCTTTTTATTTTTTGCGTAGCTTAGGAACCTGCATAGGTTTTAAAGTCAGCTAGAATATCCTTTTCTACGTCAGTAGAACTCAAAGAGCACTACGTCAAAATCTTCTTACTACGTAGCCGGTACTCAATGAGTACCAAAGCAAATTCACCTCTATTTTACTATTATTTGTATTAATAATCTGTGCTTATTGCGTGTTCAAGATATAAGTATTTAATCTATAAACCATCGATGACATAAAACATGACATGAATGACATTTGACAATAATTCAATTCAATAATTCACTTTTTATTCAGTTCATTCCGCATGCGCGCAAAATGGCCGCTCGTGTGGTGTTTGTGTGGTGTTTTGATTTCGATTTTATTTTGTTTTAGTTAATTTCGGTAGTCCTCAAGCCTTTGTGTAGTGTTTTCCTATGAGTAAATAACATCATAAGTTCGAATGTACATTCAGATTTGAGTATAGTGCAACGTAATAAAAACTGTGATCCAAATAAAGTGATCGTGATCGTCCGTGTTAAAACTTTTAATGGCGTGGTCAAACGTGGTGTTATTTTTGTTAAAAATAAACAATTATATCAGTTGAATCTCTGTTAGCTATTGTATAAATGGCAAACAAAAGAAAAAGTTCCGTCTCAAAACGTTTGTGTGTGAATTATTGAAGAGAACAATAGAAAAAACAGGTTCCGTTATCGGGCCGGCGGCCGTCGGAAGGTGACGTCATTGCGCCGGTAAGTAATAAAATAAGTTTTTATTTGAAAATAATGTAGGGAAACGTGTAGTTTTTTATGTAATTCTTTAACGTTAAATAATATATCAATTTAAAAAAATAATAATAATTGATAAAAATATTTTCAATATTTTTCAATTATTTTTTTCTTTACGGTAATGGGGAAAAAGCCCCCTCCTCGTGACTTTACATTAAAATTAAGAATATAATAGGAAAATAACATTTAGTTATCTAGTTTTATTGTGTTAGCTTATTTTATACCGATTCCAACTACGTAAGTATTATAAATAGCTCCCATACGAAACTTTAGAGATATAGTCGTTCTAATCTCAAGTGGCAGGCTTCGTGGGGGGTCTCGGGACCACCCACGAAGAGTTTGACATGTCCGGAAGATCGCGCGCACGCGCGCTTGACGTATGAGCGGATGGAAACTCATTTTTGTATTATAAATTATAGACCTGTCGATCCCTATGAAGTAAATAAAATAATAAAAAACCTAAAAAATAAAAAGAGCTATGGAGTAGACGAACTTCCCCCATTTCTACTTAAGCAATGTGCAGACGAACTAACCCTACCATTTTTTAAATTAATTAACCAATCGTTTGAAGAGGGAACCTTTCCCAATCAACTTAAAAACGCTCTTATAAAACCCATACATAAGAAAAATTCTAAAACCGACCCTAATAACTATCGCCCTATCGCACTGTTACCAACTGCATCTAAAATCTTTGAGAAGGCTATGTGTGACCGCGTATACTCTTTCTGTGAAAAATATAAAATACTTGACGACTGCCAAAACGGTTTCCGTAAAAACAGGTCTACAACGTTAGCAGTCTACAAATACGTACAAGAGGCTCTAACTATTATTAATAATAAAAACTACGCCGTAGGTATGCTGCTCGATATGACCAAAGCCTATGATAAGGTGCAATTTAAAATACTATTAGACAAGTTACATGGGATAGGGATACGAGGAAAAGCTCATGAATGGTTTGCATCATACCTAAAGGATAGGGTACAACTAGTGGAAATTGAACATTTCGATAAGAACACGAATGAAATAATTAAAATAAGATCCGACAGTAAAGCAGTTAACGCGTCAATTCCCCAAGGGAGTGTAGTGGGCTGCCTCTTGTTTCTTATCTACATAAATGACCTCCCTAAAATGATAAATGGACCATGTGTTCTATTCGCGGACGATATCTCTCTGCTCACCGCATGCCAGAACGATGACAATATAAACGCCAAATTAAACTCACTTCTTTCTACAGCTGTAAACTGGATGGAAAACCATAATCTAGAAATTAACTTTACCAAAACAAAATTAATCACTTTTCATCCCCATCAAAAATCCCCATTAAAACTAAATTTCATTTTTAATAATACAAGACTTGAACAAGTAAATGAATTTACTCTTCTTGGTTTGTCTATAGATACCCACATAAATTGGAAATCCCATATACAGAAAATAAGAGCTAAACTTTCAAAATTTTCATATGCCCTACGTGAAATTAAAAAAACAACTAACCTGCAAACTGCACTTGTCACTTACTATGCATATGCCCAAGCATGGCTCAGCTATGGGGTCATGCTGTGGGGTAACAGTACAGATTCACAAACCATATTTATTTTACAAAAGAAGTTAATTCGAATAATAACCAACATAGAACAAACAGATAGCTGCAAACCACATTTTCTAAAACACAAAATACTCACACTTCCCTGTTTATACATGTTTGAATTATGTAAATTTGTCCGAAATCACCCAGATTTTTACACTACTTGCGAAGAAACACAAACAAGATACACCTTTCGACACAACAAAAACAAAATAAACATACCTCAATCCCGACTCAAAATGCACTCAACCAGCCCTTTAGTTATGTCTATAAAAATTTATAATAAATTGCCAAATGAAATAAGAGAAGTAAGCAAAACAAATATATTTGTTAATAAATTGAAACAATTCCTAGAATCAAAGTCATACTACTCAGTAAAGGAGTTTTTAGATGACAAATCGATTGCAAAATAAAATTATTCTTTCTTATACACGAAACATTATAAAATGGACATAAATAATAATAACATAATAATAATAATAAAAATACTTCAAATAATTTCATAATAATTACCTGCAATATTCTTAACAATACATAAAATAAAAATAACTAATATACTTACTATACTTTTATACACAAACCCAATATTTTTATATATACCTAGTTATACACCCAATTAAACAGCTCAAATTTATATTGACATTGAATTGCTTGAATTGTTACTTAGCCCTCTTCCTCTCTCCTACTCTTGCTGTGCCCGACAGGGTCCATATTGGTCTTTTACTTTGTTATACCATCTATGTAATACATATGGAATGCAATAAATAATTGAGTATTGAGTATTGAGTATTGAAATTGAAGTTGAAAATTTCAGTCTTACCACTAAAAACTTAAATTCCTGCTATCGATACTTTTTTGAGTAACTTGCAGGAATGTTAGCAAGTTTATTATGTTATGTATGAAAGTAACATTCAAGACGATACTGTAGCAAAAAAAAACTGGAAAATACTCACCAACAAAAAAAAAATGATTTTTTTAAGCTCCACCGTCAAGAAAACTCGAAAAAATTACAAAAAAAATAACTCGAAAACTACAAAAAATCGCGGAACATACATGGGGTATTTTCGAATACCCCTAGACATGAGGAATCTATTTTTTTATGACGTGTATTTTTGGTCCACCTATACATATCTAGAATATTTTAACACAAAATATTCAAGTTCCATTAGAGACTCATAATAATTAATTTATTATTGGTATTGGTATTTAGTATTGGTTTGAACTATTGGAAAGACAAGAAAATATTACGTGATTAAGAACGTTGTTTTACTGCATAAATATTCAGTTCATTGATGATTTGATAATTTATTTATTTATTTATTTATTTAAACTTTTCACACTCAAAAAGGTACAAAGGCGGACTTAATGCCTTAGGCATTCTCTACCAGTCAACCAAGGGTGGTGAAGAGATTTGATGGCAGGTGCTCTGTTTGAGAGGAACAAAGAAATTTTTTATTAAAAATTTATCATAACACATTATTACTAAAATATATACAAAAATTACATATATACACATACATACATATTTACTATAATATATACCTATATTATTCAAATAATTCAAGGGAGAGGTGTTGAGATGACTCTACTCTATTTATTTTGAAAATAACTCCGCAATTTCCTAGAATTGATAATCAATCTGCCTAGCCTTTTCTCAACTATTCAGGTTCCAGTCTAACCAGATGCAGCTGAATACCAGTATTTGACATGGAGCGACTGCCCACAACCCACCTATCTGACCTCCACAACCCAGTTACTGGGTAACACGATACCCTTTGGTAAGACTGGTTGTCAGACTTTCAGGCTACTGACGACCCATAACGACTGTCAAAGATCCAAGAATGACAGTCGGGACCAAAGGCTTGAAGTGCTTTCCGAGGCACGGAGGGGTCTCGGTATATTAAGATGGTCACCCATCCACAGACTGACCGCAGCAAGTGTAGCTTAACCTGATCGATCGACCCGTGCGGCTGTTATGACTTAGCCACGAGCCCCTTTAACGATTAGATAATCTAACTTCAAAAAGCATAATATTTGTCTTTGTCAATGTATTTGTTTGCTACCTTAGATTTTAGGTAACAAGTGATGATGTTACTTTTAGATTAACGCCATTATTTAGTTATAAACGTTGTTTAAAGTTTCTGCTGTGTGATTAAATGATTAAAGTTTCAGCTTAACTATACAGTAACTCTTAACTTTAACCAACAGTTGCGAAGGTTGTCATCTTTCAAACAACAATATTTTTTTAGAATTTACGTATTATTTATGAACATTACATAAAATAAATTAATATTTATTTATTTTAAATGAAACATAATCTTCTCCCAATCTAATTGCTCTCAACAGATACATAAATATATAATACCAGAATCAGATTCCCGTTAGAGCTAGCTCTACTTTAAACCAGGGGGCAAAGTCGTCTACTAATTTACAAACGTCATAATGGTGTCACGATGGTGAGTTTTTGACAGATTTGCCATACAAAATCTGTGGCCCCCAGGGTTCGCGAGTCTATACAATACAACTTCAATTGTTTGCGAAGCTCAATTGCATTGTAGGTGCCGATCGACATATTCGACTCGATTACACTCGCTTTTGATCCAATGAAACTAGAAGAAGAAACTGCATTGCTTGCCATTTGTAGAACTGCCGTGCACTTATCCTGTTTGTCAGCGTTTTAACATAAAAAATATAGCTTAAAGTATATTTTTTCTTTGTAAAAGTGTTATTGTTTGCCGGTTGTTATCATAATGTAGCCTTGTATTACCATAGCCTTGAAGTAACAAGTTTAGTATGTATACAACTTTAAGACAAGGTTGCACTATCTACAACTGCATATAACTGACTACATCTTATTCGATGAGAATAAAAAGAAAATCTGTCCAGAAAAACTTCCCATGGTGGGTGTCGTAAAAGGCGACTAAGGGATTACTAGAGAATGGGCAACAGTGTTCTCTATGCACTATTAACACCATACTGCGATCGCCAACCCGCCTGCCAAGCGTGGCGATTATGGCAACCCCCCCCCCTTTGGGGGAGGCCAATGTCCAGCAGTGGACGTCTTTCGGCTGATATGATGATGATGATGAAGTAAAGTAGAATGCTGACCGTCGTCTACAAGGCTACAAGCTCGAACTTGCGCCGTCAGTAGGGACTGGTCATCTCTCATTTTTTTTAGCACTTTGTATCTATATTCATGTATTTAGTTATTAATCGCGTTTTTGTATGTTGTGCTATTTCTTTTGTGTGCACCAAATAAACGATTTATTTATCTATCTATCATAAATTATTACCAGAATCAGATTCCCATTAGTCCTAACACCACTTTAAACTAGGGCTCGCGAGTCTATGCAATACAACTTCAGTTGTTTGCGAAGCTCATTGCATTGTAGGTGCCGATCGACATATTCGACTCGATTGCTTTCGATCCAATGAAACTGGAAGAGGAAACTGCATTGCTTGCCATTTGTAGAATGGCCGTCCACTTATCCTATTTGTCGGCGCGTTAACGTGGCGCCATCTTGTGTGAACAACGGAAGTTTACAAAGTTTTGACTTTTTGAGATAGTGCAATCATGAGTTAGGTTTGAATTCGCATACTCTTGCTGTCTCAATGTGTGCTTTACTTATTAGGCAATTGATTATTTTCTATTTATGTACAGTACAGTCAGCCAATGTCTGACAACCAGTCTTACCAAGGGGTATCGTGTTACCTAGTAATCTAGGTTGTGGAGGTCAGATAGGCAGTCGCTCCATGTAAAATACTGGTATTCAGCTGCTTCCGATTAGACTGGAAGCCGACCCCAACGTAGTTGGGATAAGGCTAAGGCAGATGATGATGTAATATAAAAATATATACCCATGCATAAACAAATTATAGACAATCAAATGAATTCTTTTTGATGTATACAACTTTTTGAGGCTGACTGTACCTACCTATACTCCATTTGAAATAAGATTAGACATTTAAACAAACCTTTTTGACAGTCCGTTCAACCGATTCTTCTTCCTGACTTCTATACCGTAGGCATAAGGATGGCATGAAAAGCAAAAATGTGGTTACAATATACAAACTGTTTACTGCAGCTGCTATTTTGTCATGCCACCAACGCAATATCGGTTGAACGGGAAGGTTTAGTTAAATGTCTAATCTTATTTCAAATGGAGTACCTACAATATAATGAAGTATACAGTAATACATTGAGAATGTCTTAGTAGGTATATTTGACCCGTTGATGGCAAGAAGCTCACCCCCTATTACATGGGACCTAAACATAACTGGCGAAATGTGGGTGTTTCAGGTACATCTCTGCCTAACCCATTGGGGAAAGCAGGCTTAAAGTTATGTCATGTGTATAATAATAATAGAGTCAATACCTATTAAAATCTATATCTATACTTATAATAAAACAGTAGAATCCGGTGTCTGTCTGTTTGTTTGTTCGCACACATCTCCGGTATTCCTGAATGGATTTTCATGTAGTTTTCACAGATAGATAGATATTAATTTGGAAGAGAATGGCTTTGTTTCATTAAAATCGGATGTCGCAAAAAAAAGTTATCGTCATACAACACGGTATTCTGTTCATGACAGGTATGCACATTTTATGAGAGTACCTAATAAAAAGTACTAGGCTTGCATGAATTCAAGACAGTATTACAATCATTAGTTTATCCCAATAGTAGGATTTGGATGAAATATGGCGCACAAATAGTTTTTGACTAAAAAAAGTACTAGGCTTGCATGAATTAACGATTAGTTTATTTGAGTATTAAAGAAAATTTTGGATATTCCACCGGAAAAGTCGGAAATACCTACACCAGCGACGCCGGGCACGAACGAGGTGGTATTATTTGCGGCATCATAACGCGAACGAAGTCGCGGGCAACAGCTAGCTGTTATTATTTGCGGCACGATAACGCGGACGAAGTCGCGGGCAACAGCTAGTTAAAGAATAAAGTAGGAAGAATACTTAAAAGCTAGCAATTAGAGTAACCACTGGCGAAGCACAAGTGTTATTGAACTTAACGTTTTTTTGCAAAATTGTTGAACGTACTAAGTAAAAAACTGTGCATACTAAATAGCAATATTTTAATAGCGCGCTAGCCTTCAATTAGCAGTCTGTTGAACAACTTAATATTGTAGCCTTGACTCTGTGCAAGTAGTGTAAAGGGGCCCGAAGGCATGCTCACTAGTATGGAGTCTGCATCTTTAATGAAAAGTACAATAACATTCTCGACTGGTGAAATCCACGCCAGGTTTTTTTGTACCGGCAGTCTTGCTACAATATTGTTGACAGGCTAACATTTTTACTTCTGCATGCTCTTATTTCATATGCAAAAGGAGATCGCTACGCTTGCCGGGGTTGGTCAGTGAATGAGTGACCATCTTTACATACCGAGACTCCTCCGTGCTTCGGAAAGCACATTAAACTGAATTTAATTGATTTATTTTTATTTTTTTATTTTTTTATTGATTTTAATTGAATTTAATTTTATAATTTTAATGTTATTTATATTATCTTATTAATTATTTTTGTGTATATTGATTATGATTGGAATTATATTTTATTTTATTCAAATGTACAATGTCGTAATATGATCTTTTTATGGATCGAAATAAATGATTTTTGAATTTTGAATTTTGAAACCGTCGGCTGCCTTCGTGGATCTTTCACAGTCGTTACGAGTCATCAGAAGCCCTAAAGTCTGACACCAGTCTTACCGAGGGGTATCCCAGTTACTGAGTTGTGGAGGTCAGATAGGCAGTCGCTCCATGTAAAAAACTGGTATTCAGCTGCATCCAGTTAGACTGGAAGCCGACCCCAACATAGTTGGGAAAAGGCTAGGCAGTTTGATGCTCTTATTTCATTTTATTCGTTTAACTCAGCCCTCATCGGCTTAAAGAGTTTTTATTGAATTTATTTCGCGCGAAATTACTATCGTAGTTCTATAAGACTATAACACATGGTATTTTATGTAGCTCTAAACGCACTAGTCATTTAAAAGTCACGCGGTAAAAATAACAGTTACTGTGGGTTGATACAGATTTGGCGCGGTGCGTGCGGTGCGAATTTGATTCTCGCGGATATTTTGCAGAGTATAGGGCTGTATGTCGCTATGTGCATTGCGAAATAAAATCACGCGAGAGTGCGCTCACCGCTCAGTAGTATACCGCTATACAAAGGAGACTTCCCCTGTGGGACACGATAGAATTATTAATGTTAAATTGTGGGAGGAAATTGAAAAATAAAGAAAAACATATTTTAGTTCAGTTGTCCATTGTATGCGTCTCAGCTAAGATCTGCATAGAACTGACAAAAATGGCGAGGATTTTTATTCGCAATGCGTGTTAGTTGCAATTCCGTACACTGAATATAAACCGTGCGATTAATAATCTTGCGGTGAGATTTCGCAACGTTAATAGAAATACACAATCTGTGAAAATTTCAAATGTCTACCAATTACGGTCCATGAGATAAAGCCCGCTGACGGACAGACGGACGGACGGACAGCGGAGGCTTAGGGTTCCGTTTGGCACCTTTCGAGTACGGAACCCTAATAATTTCAGACTTTACAAACAGATCAATAACCACAAACAACAATAACACTAAACCAAAGTGTATTCATATCAGCATTGTAAACGGAAGCAATTGCCTTCCATGAAACCTTTCATACATTGCCAGCGACCCTGTAGACGCCTATAAATATTCCGTGTTAATTAATGTGTACTGTGTCGCTAGCAGGAAAGCGTTCTATCACGCAGACTTATCGCCATCGGCCATCTTGAAAATAAAACATAAATGAAGTTCGCATATCTGGTTCATAAAATGCAACTTGTCTTAAGGAAGCTATACACTTTTCGATTTATTGCTCCGTATATCGTGGCGTCGCAAGAAAATCTGATAATTCAAATTGAATAGAAATTGTTACAAATATCGTTAGCGATGTGCACTTCGTAGCAATTTATCTGACGACTTTAGAATCGTAACTAAAGATGGTACCGATATGGAGGACTAAGTTTTTCTGTATTGTTGGTGCAATTACGCCTACAGCACACTCAGAAACTTCTATAGATACATAAGACAATATTGTTACCTGGTAAAATGTTTTTATCGTAACTGGCCAAAAAGAAAAGGCTGACGTTTCGTCAGTCCGCCGTATAAGTCATAAAGACTAATGGGAAGGTGTATAGTCAGCCTTATACTGGTACAAGATTTTATGTTTTTATTGCGAATGTGTTGCAGAGTCTCTTGCAGAGTAAGCAGAGACGGATAATCGAATGTCACTCATAATAGTAATGGCTACGCAATTTTCTTCTAAGATTTTAAATGCAAAATTTATTTATTTTACAAATACCTACCTACATAGTTACCTACCTACTAATTCTAATAAGCTTCTCTACTATAATAAGGTGAGTGGGTAGGTAGCTTGAGGTTATACTCCTCTAATTAGTTTAATATATTCTCTACATATTATAAAACATAATGCTCCCGCCGCCGTCTGTCTGTCTGAACGCGATAAACTAAAAAACTATCGAACCGATGTTCTTACGGTTTTCCTCAATGGAGGAAGTGATTCATAAGGAAATTTTAAGTATATAATTTAATTAAGGTTTTCTGTACTATAGGATGAACATCAGTTTTAATCTAATCCACATGCTCGATGCAACAGCCTGATACGACACTGCGGCAGAAAACTCTGGTAACCGTGAGAAGCCGGGCCGGGTTGCTAGTGATTCATAGAAACGTTCGTATTCATAAAACTATAATCCAGCTTGCATTCAAATCAACTTCATAACTTTTATGACAACTATTTCGAAATACTTCTTTTAAAACAGCCGTCACATAATCAATTATAAAAATGCCCTCACAGAATCCGAGTAAAATAACAAAGTGGAGCTAATTAGTATATTTTAGTGCACTTTCTTTGTCTTAATTACTCTCTTCTTCGGGCTTTGCATTTAAATAAGGCATAATAGTCGATTAAATTTGTGTGCAATACGAGGTCTGCATACGAAAACTTTATTATTGTATTGTGAAACGAGACTTGAGCTTTTTCCTCAACTCTTATTTCTCGTTTTAATAATTAAGAGGCAAAAGTAGGGTGAATAGTATAGTTTAGTTTAATTAGGTTACTGGATAGCATGATAATGTCTATGAAATTAGCAATAGGGGTTCGTATGATTTTTGCAATTTTGAAAGGTCGATGAAGAGTTTAATATTTAGCTGTATCTAACTAAATAGTTTGCCTTTGGAGCTCTCCTTTTCAATGTGAGATTGAGAGTACATAACATAATCAACCCATAATGTTCAAACTGTTGGGACACAGGCATCCTCTCAGTGAGAGAGAGTGGGCCATAATCCACCACGCGGGTCCAGTGTGGGTTGGTGGATGTCACATTGTCTTCGATTTTTTTAGTTCTGGACATGCCGGTTTTCTACCGATTTTTTCCTTCACCGTTTTGAGAGCAGTGGTGATGAATTAATTTTACAGAAAGTAAGGTGCCGTAAAGTAGCTATGATAGTAGAAGCTCGTAGGTGGGAAGCAAAAAAATTACAATAAATAAAAAAAGTCCAGTAAAAAGGACGACAAAAGCCTGAAAGAAAATCGCCGACATCCAAATTAAATTACCATAAGTAGACAAAACATTTAATAACAAAAGAAAACAAGTAAATCTTTAAGACGATAAGTATAAAATTAGGTTGGGATCGAGATTTGAATAAGTAATTTGGTGGATATAATGTAAACTTTGGTGTGAGCCTGATGGGACATTGAATTTGAACGGGCCGTCTGGTATATATTGGCTATTTGGAGTATCCATAATGTTGGGCGAATTGGGGACACAATACTGTAGATATATGTTTGAGTGATATAAACATAAAAAATCTCACGCCAGTATTCCTCGGAGAGCTAGGCAGAGGTTACCTCCACATTTCATCAGTTATGTTTAGTAATAATAAGATTCCAGGTTCCTCTCTCTGGAGCCCTGACCGCCGGTAGCTTGGACCCTGTTCCCGATACCGGTGGGCTACAATTTTTTATATTTTTTTGTGTTATATTTGAAGTGTTATTATTTTAATATTTAAAAATCTAATTTATAGGTTTAAAACTAAATAAAGGAAATAATAATAATAAGTACCATTTATTACAGGCGACACTGGCCCATAGAAAAATACCTTATATATATTTTAATATATAAACAAAACTTGTGTCAATAAAATAAGGCTTAAGACTATGTTAGTAGCACTTCACTTTGCACTAGCTTAACTTTGTGCTGTCTTGTGGTATTTTAGGTCACGAAAGCGACTGAACAACACGTCTTGCAGCCAAAAGTCTTCATCTATGACGAGGGGCAGATAACAGTTCGGTACACGCACGACGAACGCCTTAAAGTTGACGTTCCGGTGCGATTCTAGTAACTGCACCCTCGGCGTGTACCTCGAATTTTGGCGCACGTACTCAACGATGTCCTCCGCTTTAGTGGTGTAGTGCGGGCGGGAGATGTACACCAGTGTGTTCGGTTTTGCGGCACGCAGACTCACTTCGGGCACCGTAGGAGCTTTGCCGCAGCGGTTCTTGTTCGTGTGGCGTTTAGGTCCCATGTCATAGGGCCTGTGTGTGAGACTATAGTCATCAACCGAGTACAAAGTCAGCCTCTGGGCTGTTACTGAAAATTACATGATAAAGATTATAGGTTACTTCTAAGAAGCATACACTGTCGCCATTTCTTCATCAGGTGAGATAGTAGTCAAATCAAAGCCAAGTAAAAAATACAACAGTATCCAGTAAGGTTTTCAAAGTTGTCTTGATGATTCCGGGCCTGCTCTACAACTTTAATTTTTTAATTATTGCTGTTTACTTAATCTTTAGTACCTATTACCGAAACGAAGTCAAAGCAAGACTTCGTCATGCATTATTCATAAGCTCATCTTGTTCTGTGGACTTAGATATTTAAAGCCTCTCTTTTTCCTTGATCACAACTCGTGGCACCCCTACCGTCCCTACGGCCAACTTTGTAAAGGACGAAAGCGTTAGAATCTGTACCCAATCCATCTGTGCCGTTCACAATGAAATATTTCTGTTCACTTCGTTCCAGTGTGTCAGCCGTTTTCACATTGATTGAAAACCTGTTAATATCCAACTTTCTTTGCCTCGCCTTTCCTTTATCTTGTTTATACAAACTTTCCCTTTATTTTCACTGGAAAAACGTGTTGAAAAGCGAGTGGGAGTTCTGTTTGAAGATTATAATAAATGCCATTTGGGAATATTGATGAGCGCCAAATATACAATGGTTTGGAGACAGTTTGGTAAGCTTAAGAATTTTGGCTGCTTTGCATAAATAAATAACGGCTATTCATATTTTTCGATAGGTTTTAGATAAATGTCTCTAGTGATGGTTTTCATAAGAATTAACAGCTATTTTGGCCTGTTATGCCTGGTACGTACATATTTAAAAGGAATTTCTAAATTTTTATACATATTTTGTCAACATATTATTATGTAGAGGTCTTCTTGGTTGCGTACTTCATTATTGAAGGTCGTGTCCCTGAAAGGACTTTGTGGCTTTATAGATGATGTTTTTCCACTAAATTCGGTTCTCCGCTTCTCTCAAGGCGGTCGCAACAGAGAGTTCAGAGAGGGCGGTTACTTGGCCTGACCAGCCGTTAGGTGGCTGGCCGTGAGGTCGCTTTCCATCTACCTTGCCCATCATCACCAGCTTTTCAAGGTTATCCGGTTCCTGACGGGCAATGTGTCTAAAGTAACCGAGAATCCTTTGGTCACAACAGATCGTGGATAGTCTATCTCATATGCGTAGTTGTTCGAGAATAGATTTGTTCGTTCTCTTGGGGGTCCATGGTATGCGGAGCATTCTTCGCCAACACCATATCTTAAAAGCTTCTATCTTTTCCGTTCTATTGCCCGAATCGGCCACGATTCTGAGCCGTAAACGAATTTCGAGAAATCCATTGTACGGAACGGTCTCATCTCGGTGACATTGGAAACCTTATGTAGAGTAGGCTAACATATTTCAACAATGACTAGTTATGGCCCAAAAATGTTCAACCATTTCACAGAAAACTCAACAAGATCCGTATAAAATCCTCACACACTCTGACGTCATCGTTTATAAACGCTGAGGTTTTCCACCGTTTGATCTTTGTTCTTCGTGATGAAGTGTTGTTATTCTTCTATACTTAGAAACAGACAATGAGTCTGTTTAGCCCTACCTTTATAATTCGAGTGGTTTCATTGACAAAGGGCCCTGTTTACTTTGTAATGAGGTGGAAATCTTGTTACTAATGAAAATGATGTGGGAATTCTAAGGCTTAATGTTTGTTAAAGGAATCTTTGGCAGAGGAGTGCCTTTAGGCGGGTTCTGGGATGTGTAGCAAAATGAGGTCTTAATTTTGTCTTTATTTTTAATATTGTTTGACAATTACGTGTGAGGTCTATTATAAGAATATGTTTTGGGTTTTCTTACATTATGTTTAGTACTCAATTCAATTGCATTTTATTAGGGATCGAAGCAATGAATCTTCTGGTTTACTAATGTTTGCCATAATTTAAAATGTCATAATTTTATATGCCATACTTTTATTTGCCATAATTTCATTAGAAATAACGCTTCAGTTGCAATAATCGTGAAATGACATAAAATCATTTTCACTAATTTCATTGGTCATAATCGATCAAGTGTCATAATAATTTTAATCCATAAATTCATTAGCTATATTTTTTATTTTCAATAATGTCGTTTTCCATAACATTTATTAATATTCATTTGCCCATACTAGCACAACAATGCTAGTTCAGTATGTACCATGCTTGCTTTGCAAAAGAGGAAATCTAGCACTCGGCGGCCACTGCCGCGGCACGCTCGCTACGCTCGCTCGCCTTCGCGCGTTGTTTGGTCACAGTTCTAACCTAACCTAACCTACCCGTTTCGAATTTGACAAACTGTTTAGGCTGCCTGTCCATTGAAGCGGAGCGAGGCTGCGGAGCGGGGCGAGGCAGCGGAGAGGAGCGGAGTTAAGGACAGTGTCTGTCCATTGATGCGGAGCGAGTTAGCGGAGCGGAGTTACGGACTGTGCGGAGCAAGGTAGCGGAGCCAGATAGCGGAGCGGAGTTGCGGACTGTGCGGAGTACTTTGAGCGGGCAGATAAGGCTGCCTGTCACTGTCAGTGACATATGACAGTGACAAAAAGGATAACATGACATAAAGAATAAAGAAATAAATGTAGGGGAGACCGGGAACACAAGTAACGGCGGGTCGGAAGTAACAAACGCTCTGCAGTTTATCAAATCGTCGAAAAGCCGCGCCGCCCGCGCCGCCGGCGCTGCCCCTCTACCGCCAGGAGATAACCGGCGACGCTCCACCCGCTTGCATTTAATCGCCGCGCACCTTCTGCACCGTGAGTTGGTGCTAGAAGACGCCACATGAATTTACGAACCAAAAGTACGTTTTTTGACATTTAGAGGTTACGTAGTATTCAAATAAAATAACGATATCAATGTGTCCATTTGCATAGTATTTCTTGATTAGATTGTTTACACAATTCAATTCAATAAAAAATTCAAAACTCATTTATTCAAACTTTCGAAAAATGCTGATTCTCAGCCTGAGAATCAGCATTTTTCGAACGTTTAAATTACATAAGACAAAAACCCAAAAACGCCCACCCTGCACACAGTGTTCTTAGTGCCCGTTTGCGAAGATGCGGGGCGTTGCGCGTAGCGTTGGGCGACGCGGGCCGCACTAAATTCAAACATATGGGTGTTGTATGAGAGCGTTTACGGAGAAGCGTTATTACACGCGTTTGCTTGAAATCCAAGCGGAGCCTGCGGATGGCATCGCCGCGTCCCACGCGACGCTAAACGCGGCGGCGCGGGCGCACGCAGCGCTGCGGCTAGCTATTCTTGCAATTCTCCGTTCACGGTAAAAACGCAGCTACAGCGGCAGCGGCAGTGGGGCACGCAAAATCGAACTTGCTATTTAAAAATCAATAAGGAAGTGCTCGTTTACGGAGAGCGAGGGGCGTGGCGTTCTGCGGTGCGTCTGACGTTTTTTGAGCTTACAGACAGGTGGCGTATGCACCGGCCCGCGTCATCACACGTGCAAACGCAAACATAATTATGGCAATTTACGATGTTTCGATTATAATGAAAACTGTCCATACGGTCAGAGACCGACGGGTCTTGAAGTACAAATCGAAACAAGAAGCTCTCTGATGCTACTTTACAGCTCAGGGAGGAGAGGCGCGAGATGATTTTGCAGCTTTCAGACGATGCGCTCAAATACCAGTGGCTCAATAGACGGATCTCTAAGTTCTTGAAAAGAGACCTTCGCTACTATAATACAGACCGTATAAAGGACGCGATAGAGCGAAACAACGACTCAAAGGCTTTTGCAAGAGATCTGTCTATTGGTATTGCATTTCATATAATGAGCAAATAATGAGCAAATAATGAGGTCAATTTAGATACAAAGTAGAACATAATCGAAGTTTATATGTGGCTATATTCATATAATCAAAAATATATGATAACTAACTAGAAACCAATGTCAAAGTATTAGTTTTGTACCCGGTCTCCCGTAAATCGAAACAAAGAGGCCACATATATAATTATATACGATCTCCCGCCCGGGGCACGCACTGGCCAAAAATCGGTGGCACACTACTCCCCCTCCCCCTGGCCCCGCGGCTGCAATTCTCCGCGGCTGGTTTTTTTCCACATCCCATCTCCGTTTCCCTGCTCCGCTTCTCCGCTCCGCTTCCCTGCTCCGCTTCCCTACTCGGCTTCTCCGCTCCGCTTCCCCGCTCCGCTTCCCGGTTTTGTATGAATTTTTAAACTAGTTCGCAAATCCCTGTCCACTGAAGCGGAGCGGAGATTTCATGCAATTCCATTGGTTAATTTTGGCACGTCTCCGCTCCTCTCCTCTCCTCTCCGCTTCAGTGGACAGGCAGCCTTATTGTCTGAACAAGAAAACCTAACCTAACCTATCCTATTTTGCAAATGTACGTATGTATGTATTTAAATGAACATTCGGAATAATACATATCATATCATATAATACAATACTGAGGACATCTGTCTGTAACGTTTCTTAATTATGTTTGTCAAGTGTCGATTATGTAATGTGTTACTTATAGAAACTAATGATTATGACACATGTTATTATGGAAACTAATATTATGGCAAATAAAAGTTATGACAAATAAGTTGATATGGCAAGCGTTATTACTATAAATGATAATAGTGCAAGTAAATATTATGAGTGGGGACGATTATGGAAAACAATAATAGGACAAATAATATTATGGAAAACAATATAATACCGAATCTTCTACTTTACTTTTTATACTGCTACTTTACTTGTGCCCAACAGGGTCCACATTTATGATCTAATTATAAGTTTATTACATGTGGAATGCAATAAAAGTATTGAGTACTTAATAAACATGTCTTAAGGTACCTATACTGAATGTCATTGCTCTTTTCAAAAGTCACAGCTTTTGATACCTACTAGTGTTTCGTTCTTTGTTTTGTCCCATGTTGTTCCACTCCTGGGCAACTTCGTTTACATTTTGGCAACTCTGTACCACATCTCCCCAGTTCCAAAAAGAAGACTAATAGACGCCAAATCTATTTACTTTTCTTAAAACAGTACAAAAGTCACCTCCATCAATAATTTAAGTACACTTATTTAGAACCATCTCAGTCGAAATCGTTCATCATAATTAGCTTCTTTCCACTCCACAACAGATGGCGCTAGCTGTATGGATAAATTTGTTTCATCATTTTAAAATTCAAGAGCAGCCTTACTTACAAAGTATAGTTGTCTCACACATTAAATGTTAATTATATTAATATAAAATAAAGATAAAATAATAATTTTATATTAATATAATGAACTAAAATTTTGATATTGAGTTGGTGAACGTTTGTTTATTTTTAATAAAGAGTTGGTATATTATTTGTATCATTCATTTCATTAGCTTTACCAGATGAAAGAATATAAAACTAGGCGTCTGAATTCGCGGAATTCGTTAATATTGGAAACATTCATTTATTTGTTGTATTTTTCTCAAAGTATATGGATGTAGGTACCTTTAAATATTAAAAAGTTTTGTTATTTTTTTATCTATTTCCTATTGGTGTATTGTGTGATTATGAATATGAAGATGTAGGTTAGGTACCTACTCCTTGACGTTTCCAGTCAACAGCGATCTTTGTCAATACCGGATGTAAGATCAGCGATGTCTGGAACGACAAGTACTTCCTTCCTACCTACCAGCTAATTAGCTTACGTAATTAATAGAAACACTTCTCAAATAAACAATACCTACGACAACTGGTATGTAGGTACGACATTCTCTGACATAATGTCTCTTATAATATTTACAGTAACATGCGCAGTTCCAGTACTACGATATTTTGCGAACAAAATATTAAATACGTTTATCAGAACGGTAGTATACACAAAAAATAGTACCGTATTCTAAGTAAGCTCCCACAAACTTCATAGAAGATTGTATCTATGATAATAATCTGATATCATTTATGTGCTACCACAACTAAGCTATTAGGACATACGTCAAAAACCCAAACGATATTGATTAAAAAAATAATGCCTACCTTGCGGTTTGTTCAATACTCATTTACCTGTCTATTAAAACGACGACGGGGCTATAAAAAGCCGAACAGGTTACTTAATACGCGTCCTACGCAATCAACTTAAACTGCGTTCGCGACTTAGTTTCCAAATAAGTAAACAAATATGTGTTTTTGATAAAACAACTTTAATTCCCACATTCCCACAACACATAAAGTTCAGTTTACGCTAGAAGTCTAAACTTTTTTATAACTTTTCAATAGTGCCTATTTGTCATTATGAAATCAACTTAATTTACAAATACATAAAATTGAAAGTAGAAGTATCATCAATTGGAAATGAGCATTTAAATAGACTTTAACCTAAACATGCAATAAAGCAGAAGAGACCGGATTAAGAAATGAAATTTCATTACCCACTGTTTTTTATTTCATTCATATTTTATTACTTCATCGCTACCTGATCATAGTCTTCGGTGATTCAAACGGATCGCTATCCGATTACTAAAACAGTCACGGGTGGAAAAAGTGCCGACAAAGCTTGGCAGACGACATCGGGAGACGCACGGCGCGCCGTTCATGCTAACCGGACGTTTTTTCTTGCACGTTGCCGGTTGCCGATGGGACATACAGACACCATGTTGGACTGACGAGAGGAAGTGCTGTTTTGATTGCGGGCTTTCATTATTTGACATGTGTGCTGAATGGAGTGCAGATTATTAGATTCCATTTTCGGGTAAAAAAATCAAGAGAGTTACAACTTGGTAGGCTTTTCAGTAAGGCGAAGAGCTCTATAATTGCGGGTCTACGAGGTCTACCTGCATTCAATTTATTGGGTCATAGCAGCATCTCAGAAAGTTTGTTTGGATTTAAAATTCCAGTTCAGATTATCCGAGATCAATAATAGAATAATAATAATAGAATAAAGGTAATATAATAGCATACTGACCATTGGCGGATAGAGGGGGGGGGGGGGGCGACCGAGGAATTCTATACTTTCGATTTAATTCAGGTGCATTTACTTTTACACAGCATACTCATAGGTAGGTATTATAACACAAACAACAGATAATAAAAGCTTTATTAGGGTTTCGTACCAAAATGGTAAAAAGGAACTCTTATTGTGCGACTCAGTCTGTCTGTCACAGCTGGATATCTCAAGAACGTGGTTTTAGATGACGTTTGCCATATTATTTTGCAAATAAAAAATATATATACGACATGTTATCATATGAAAGTAGCCCGCATCGTTATCGGGTTTAGAAATATATTTTTTTTTTAATACCGCCGTCCGGGGATATTTCTCTATGCAATCTTCGGAGTTATGGGGTTATATCCGAAGTTTGCATAGAGAAAAATCCTTAATTATGCTATGTAATAGAAGTTTATGTAAAGAATACAGAAAAAATAAAACGATGTCTCTAAATAGCACACTTTTTGAGAAATCATCAACAAATATTACATTAATTCCACTATCGGTCAAAAGATGGCGCTGACATAAAACTGCAATATTCTACACCGCAGTGTTAAAATTCTCTGACGAATATTATATATGCCTCGCCAATGACGGTTTCATTTCATTTCATAACATTTCACGGTTCACAAGGTACGGAACCCTCGGAAGTTTTTTTTTTGTTTACTTGTGATTTTAACCCTAGCTCTGAACCTTATCAGAATGGAATGAAATCCTGGATCCGCCCCTGATACTGACTAACTCGTTACTCAAAACTTTAAGAGGATGACAACAGCTGAAGGGCGGTCACTGTCGGACCACATGGAAAAGAAAGAGAAGTGCGATGACATAACGCTGGTAATTTATTGCAAAATATAAAACAATATAATTACAATATATATTATTTACAAAAAATCTATTGGACTAAAAAAATAAAACACTGTAACGTCAATACGCAGATTGTAGTTGTGTATAGTGTATGTATTTTACATTACATTGACACATTACAACAACACACTAATATGGTTTTTAATCACTAAAAGTTTTACATTACATTGACACATAACAACAACACACTAATATGGTTTTTAATCACTAAAAGTTTTACATTACATTGACACATTACAACAACACACTAATATGGTTTTTAATCACTAAAAGTTTTACATTACATTGACACATTACAACAACACACTAATATGGTTTTTAATCACTAAAAGTTTTACATTACATTGACACATTACAACAACACACTAATATGGTTTTTAATCACTAAAAGTTTTTTTTATTGGTGTCTTTGCGATTGTTTTCTATCGTATCAAATTAGTTTTTAACCGACTTCCAAAAGGAGGAGGTTCTCAATTCGTCTGTATGTTTTTTTTTTTTTTTTTTTTTTTTTTTTTTTTTTTTTTTTTTTTTTTGTATGTTTGTTACGCGATTTCTCCGTCAATGATGGACCGATTTTGAAAATTGTTTTTTTGTTTGAAAGGGTATGCTCCCGAGGTGGTCCCATATTAATTTTATTAACTTTACTTGGATAGTTTTTGAGTTAGCTTCAATAATACGTATTTTTCCCACTTAGTTTATATGGATGATATAATGATAACTTCCAATCACTGTTATTTTAGCAGGTTAGTGGTATTCGAATTTGTATGGGGTAGGTACCATAACTAAAAAGTGCAAAATAAAATCTTTTTACAAAAAAAGAACAACCGACTTCCAAAAAAGACACTACAAAGTCAAAAATAACTTTAATTTCGGAAGTCGGTGGCAAAAAACGAAAGTTCAAAACCAAATACACCGACTTCCGAAATTAAAGTTATTTTTGACTTTGTAGTGTCTTTTTTGGAAGTCGGTTGTTCTTTTTTTGTAAAAAGATTTTATATTTAATTATGTTTTCAACACACTGTCTAACTAGCATATAACTTGAAGAATATCATATATTTTTCTGATTTTGTCTACGTACACTTTTAAGCAATATAAAATTGCGTTTAGCTCCTGTAGAGAGTTAAACATATTTTAGTTCCCCGTTCTAAAGATCAGTATGTCGCGCTTATAAAGGCGCCTTGTCTTAAAACACACCTGCTTAGAATGTTGATATTGAATTCCCAGACTTAAGAAACCAGCCAGAGAGAGCTTTCATTACTCGCAAATCCTCTTATTTTTATCAGAAGCGTGAGGACCTCAAGTGGTAGGCACGGTTCCTTTATTTCTGGTCCTTTGAGTGTTAAAGATGATGGCGAACGTAAAACGCATTCTTTGATGTATTTTGATTTACACAAACGTGATTTTTATGCAATGAGAGGTTTTAAATCAAAATAATTGACGTGTTTACAGCTTTATATTAAGTGTTATGACGATTCTAAAGTTTATTAAGTGAATTTTAATTGTTGGAATGATATTCGGCGGGTTTGATCCTTTCTATGAATTTTTAAATATGAATTTTATAGTGTTTTTATTTGTGTTATGTGTTGAATATTTATAAACATTTAGACGGTTTCTTTTAGTATTAAATTCAAATGGCTATTTTAAATGTCGTGTTTACACCGCCGTAAAGCTATTCATTGACTATGTCATGATTTAATGGCGACATATTTCATTTAAAATAATTCATTCGAATATTCCCTTAAACCTTTCCCAAACAATGCCATACCCGAATCTAATGAGGCGTAACCAGAACACATATTGATTTATTAATGCGGCCACAACGACCAAAAACGGAATAAAGGTGTATGTCAATGGACGCGTAACAAAAAACAATAAATGAAGATAAAATGCCGGCAATCCGAGTGGCAGGTGTTTAGCGTGACTCCGATATTGATACTTTTCAATCCGTGGTATGATTGGGCAAGCTGGCTGGTCTCATAGATTATAGAATTGGTTGGAAGGAAGCGTTTTATGCCTAATTGGGTGGCTATTCGTAGAGGCAACTTTGCAGGATTTTCTTCACTCACATATTATTATGAAGCTTCTCATTTTGTATTTTAAGTAACTCAAATTAGTGTTTGTAAGTTGCTGTTCTGTTGATTTATCGTCACTCGCAGTCAGTCGCTCACTTAGTAATACTATAACTTAAATTAATTATTTTTGTCACTTAAAACATTAATTTACAGTCACTCGTTTAAATACTACCCAATTTTTTATAGCTTTTAGAAGCACTTGTGTTAAGATATGAGCTATCAGAAGAGCTCTGACTCGCATAGGGTCGCAGCATTAAGCTGAGCGATGACCGTTTTGCGTGGATGTTACGCATATTTTCCCCAACTTCTGATTTTTGTTTTGTGTTCTTTCTTTGCGTCAAGTTTACCGCAAATAAACCTATTTTCTTTCTTTCTTCTTTCTATCATTTTTAATTTGATAACAGTTATAAGAGGTTTATTATTTCACGCTCAGAATAAGAACTTTGTTATATTGGCTTTTTATGGTTTATTCATTGCCACATAAGGCGTACCTATAGCGTTCAACCTATAAGTACGCGTTCATCAGTATCCACAGTAAGACTTCGTTCATTGCACTCTTGTGCAATGGACGATACATGAGCTTCTCTTTGATTGGGTCAGTCTCATCCAGGTTCCAGTCCGTGATAGCAATATTTATTGTGATCCGGACATTTATACTTCCAGCTCTTTGACGACATTTCGTTACAGACCTACTCAACCATCACTATAGCTTTTCCAGTCATTTCAGGCTGGACCAGCTTTACCTCCTCTAACTGTGCATAGTTAAGCTCAGGCAAAACCAAGTCACAAATAAATAACTTATTTATTATTTTGAATGCCCCGTCTGGTAAAACCTCAATGCTTATTCTGTGACCATGTACCACCGAAAACTTGGCACCTGCGTCTGGTCGAGGCGACAAAACGCCACGACTGTTTTTCGACTACCTTATCGCACGGTAGAAGCGTAACAAAACAAAATCGTTATCTTTCTTAAAAGATAACGTTAGGCCTTCGTCTGTGGTGTTAATTGGAGGCTAATGTTGGCCTTTCTTTTGTGTCGGCCTCTTAGATAGTCGCCGATAAGAGTAAGCTGCGATTTTTGTCGAAAAGTGAGGTTTCGTGTTTCTATTGTTTTTTATTGTTGTTGGCGCTAGCTTTTATCGAGAATTTCGCAGGTGCTAAGTTATTGTTTTATTAGTATTGGTGTGTTAATTTTCTTTTAGCATAATTTTGGTGAGGTCACACTTAGGTCATCATAAGATCGACCAGCATCACAAACCACTAAATACGTTTAGCAGTAAACAAGAAAACATATTTAACATACTTAATAATTTTGTCCCTGTCAATTTAAACTATTGACAGAAATGGATGTTGATGACGTATCATTGGAAGGCGTACAAGGTGGACCGATGACCTGGTGTTGGTCCTGGGGAGGCCTATGTCCAGCAGAGGACGATCTTCGGCTGAAATGGTGATGATGATGATGAAACAATCTCAAACAGTTTTCATAAAATTCTCACAAAAAGTATTTTTACGAAATCGTTATTACCAAACTAGGTGAGAAACTTCCCACAAAACCTCCCTCCCCTTTCTACTTAAATTTAAAATTCACATAAACTTCACCGTATATCATACTTATCCGCTGGATACGTGATATTTTGACTAAAGGACGACATTAAGGTGAACCTGCGAAGGTGATAACATCAGCCGTGATTTAAGATGGCGCTATCCTTCTGAGAAACCATAAAGATTATCTCACTTCACGCTAATGGACGTACTAATTATTAATTAAGGACTGTTTTAAGTGTTACTTTACACGGGGCTTAAAGTTTTGCAGCAGTGTACTTAGTGAATCGTGTGAACGATGAAAACTGCGATTATGTTTGAATTGTAGTGTTTTTGGTAACATGCTGCGCCGAACCTAAATAACTTTGGATAAGGAGAGGAGGTGAACGGTTGACGGTGAAGGAACACATCGCGAGGAAACCGACAAGTCTCATGTGTCATGTGGGTTTCCTTCTACCAACCCGCACTAGGGCCACGGGCCGCGTGGTGGATTACGGCCCACTTCCTCTCACTGAGAGGAGGCCTGTTTCCTAGCAGTGGGAACATTATTGGCTGATTATGAAGGGCAGGAGGATGGGTAGCGTTTTGGAAGCTTTATACATAAACATAACATAACATCACGGCTTATTTCTCCGAAGGGTTGGGCAGAGGTGTACCTGTTGCAGGTGCACCCACATTTCGCCAGTTATGTTTAAGTCCCATGTAATAGGGGGCGAGCCTATTGCCATTAACCGGGCACACATCCAGACTTCGGGCTGTTACTGAAAAATTCCAGATAAAAAAACCCAATAACACTGCCCGACCCGGGAATCAAACTTAGGACTTCATACTCAGCAGTAGCGCTTGTGACCACTAGACCAAGCAGGCAGTCCTGAGTCGAGTAAGCTTTATTGAGGTTTAAATTTGAAGGTGGAAATTCGTTAATGAATAGTCGTAAAAGCACTTAATTCAAACGTGCTAATGACAGACACAGTCGGGGTTCTTTATACTTCACAGAAAATCTTGGAGTCCAACCTCGTTATGACGTCCTGAGAACGGCTATCCTGTGGTTTTATTAGCTAAAAATTAGACCTAACCCTGTGTCTTTCACTAATGGTGGAAAAAAAAGGCACTTGCATCCGAATGCTTCATTGGAACTCCTGCTGATCGTGGTAAGCCATAAAAGAAGGTTTTGCTGACATGAAACTTTAATCACGTCTATAATAATATGGAATCTGCTATCAGCTGGCCATCGTCTAATTATGAGGTATTTTTATGTTGTTGTATGGCAAAAAAGCCATCAGAACTCTTGATGGTAAGTACATGTGCAATAATTAAGGCGTTGCTGTCCCGGAGACAAAGTTGAAATGTCTGAAATGCTCTTGTTTCTCAATGTGTTTCACAAATGGAAAACTTCTTTGATTATTCTCTAAGATACCTAGAGGTAAACTTAAAACTACTGTTAATTGCTTTCAAATGATTTCTAAAAGTAAATTACTCGTAGTTTCAAAGTAGGGAAACAGTTTTACTATCTTACTTCGGAATATTCCTAATTCCTGGCTCACTTTTAGGGTTTGTTTTTCACTGTCAGTACTTTGTCTAATCCCACGCCTTGTTTAAGACTTTCTTGTTTAGTTCTCATAACGCTTTTATAGCTTCAGACTTGACTTTTTTGTACCCTTAAAGTTTTGCTACCTTACGACAAGGTCTTGTAGCTATAAGAAGCTAAGTAAAAGACAGTATCTACTTAGGAGATACTCTACAGTCAAACTTGTTCAATCTTTGTACTCCAGTGGTTAATATAATTATCACAATGCGTCCGTGTATTGTAATCTCAAACTCAAATTCTTTATTGCATTCATGTGTGTTTAGTTGTTACATTATCATTGTCATATTATCTCTGACGTATTAATCACACTTTAGAGGCATGAGGAACAGGGTGTAAAGTTCACTCATCCTCCGTAGAAAAGGGAGGATCCTCCAACGAGACGGGTGTCGTGTCGGGCGGACAACTGCCCAACGATTGATATCGGAAAGGTTTATATATTATGTGTTGATCGCACGGTAAACTTTGCTTGTGCGATGCAGGATTTGAGTAACGTCAGGATTTATCCACATAATATTTAGTTTACCTTCATATTCATGATGCATTTGAACAAACCGACATATTGCAGTCCCTTTGGGAATAGGCTTCTCCCAACTTCCATTACGACTTCCAATCTGTTTTAGTCGCTTTGTTAAGGTCGTCAGTCTTTTCAACTTTGATAAGTAGTCGCAAATAACCTGAGCAATTTATAACGTTATAAGCATAGTTGTTATGGCCAATAACATCTCCATCACCTTAGTTTGTAGCAATAATTTAATTATTATTAGCTCACGCTCTCGGAGTTTCTTTGAAGGTTAAAATCAGAAATTAAATTATCCAGAAAAGAACTGGAGTGACCGATATAGTTTGCAGAGTAAGCAAATGAAGTGGCAGTGGGGTGGCCATGTTTTTCAAAGGACCGATGGCCGGTGGAGCAGACGAGTCCTAGAGTGGAGACCGCGTATCGGCAAGCGTAGCGTGGGGCCCCCCATCTAGATGGACCAAAGTGGCTGGGAAAGATTGGATGGGGAAGGCAGAGGACAGGGTGTTGTGGGAGAGGCCTATGTTTAGCAGTGGACTGCGATAGGCTGAGTTGATAGCTTTCATAATTTCAGTAATTCTAGTTAACAAACTGTTAAGAATAACACCTAGTTTCTGCCAATATAAATCTTAGTAACATTGTAACAATATTCATTGTCCCATAAAAGTGGCTATACTGCTTGATAATAGCGATGTCTTCTAGGATTTCTATACTTAAAGCTGAAGAGTTATTGAAGTTGTAAAAGTAGAATCGAATAACTTAACGATTCTTTTTAATGAGCTGAGTATCGGGAGAGGTTTTCTATAAAAAAGTTCTTGCTGAGGAATAAAAGTTGTAAACCGACTAACAATACTTTATTAAGTTGTTTTTAATGTCGATTCGTGAAATGGGAAGTTTACAATTTTATTTGTACCTACCTACGTGAAGACAAACTCGCGGGGCAATTGCGTAACACACTTATTAAGGTAATGCTTTTCATTTCAACAATCCATCTAAATTCTTTGCGTGATTGACGTTGTCGCAGACGAATTTTGCAAACATGTAAAGCAATGGATTAGCAATTTTCTTCAAAATCGGTCATATTGTGATTGAAACTGTGTTACACAATTGGAATGCTGCATCTTGAAGCAGATTTTTTTAAATATAGGTACGAATATGATTCTTCACTCACATATCTTTGTTAAAGCCTAAGGCTCGCAATTGCGGCGATAAGTCCCCTCTTTGAGGAGTGGCTAGAGAGGCGCCACGGCGCCCTCACCTACCGCCTGACGCAGGTCCTCACCGGACACGGTAGTTTCGGGAGGTTCCTGTTTCAGATAAGGCAGGAGGAAACGCCCGGGTGTCACCACTGCGTGGATCGCCCGGAGGACACGGTGCAGCATACGGTGGAGGTCTGCCCGGCTTGGGTGGAGCACCGCCGTGTCCTCGTGCAGGCGATCGGTGGCAGTGACCTCTCACGTCCGGCCCTGGTCCAGGCCATGGTGCGGAGCGAGAGGGCATGGCAGGCTGTCACCTCCTTCTGCGAAGCAGTAATGCTCGTGAAGGAGGAGGCGGGGCGCGAGAGGCAGAGACAAAGGTCTCTCCCTCGAGCCCCTAGCCGCCGCGGTAGTAGACGCCCCGGGCGTCGGGAATCGATTGCCGATTTCCGGCCACCGTAGGGGCGGGCTTGCGGACGGAGAGTGATGGGTAGCTCTCCGTCCGATCAGGACCAAGCCCGGGTCGACGGCGCGTAGTGTTCCACGCGCGCCTCAAAGAGTTGAGGGGGTCCGTTAGGGCCGATGCCTACCACTGGGGTTGCGGATAAGTTCTTAGGGGAAACCGTGGCCCCGGTCTAGGCAAGGGAAGGAACACGGGTGGGTTTTAGTCAGTAAAAGTCTGATACGCCCTTCCGCTCCGCCCATGTCCCTTGTGCAGAGTGCCCTTTGTGCAGAATAAATCATTTTTCTTTATTTTTTTCTTTCTTTCATGTGCGAAAATTAACCAATAGAATCGCACCTCTGGAGCGGAGTTTTGATTCTATTGGTTAATATTGACACATCTCCGCTCCTCTCCTCTCCGCTCCGGTGGACAGGAAGCCTTAAGAGCCTAAAGTCTTCCTTCTAGTGCCTTATTGAAACTATTGCCAACACGCAGCAAACAAACATGTTTCGATGAACTTTCGTCGTGATATTGAGGACTAGCTTTTGCCCACGGCTTCACCCGCATTAAGGTCGTAAATTATGCCACTGGAACCTTCTACCCCGACAAAAACTGTGCTAAATTTAATCCAAAACAGTTCAGCCGTTAAGGCATGAATAGGTTACAGACGAGTTACGAGAGAGTTACTTTCACATTTTATTATTAAGTATGGAGTATGGAAGTATGGAAGAATGAAGTATGGAAGTATGGAAGAATGGAAGTATGGAAGTATGGAAGTATGGAAGTATGGAGTATGGAAGTATGGAGTATGGAGTATGGAAGTATGGAGTATGGAAGTATGGAGTATGGAAGTATGTGGTATGGAAGTATGGAGTATGGATGTATGGAAGTATGGAGTATGGAGTATGGAAGTATGGAAGTATGGAGTTCTTGACAGCTGTCAGTTTGACAATTTCTAATTGTTATCATCATCAGCCTATTAATGTTCCCACTGCTGGGTCACAGGCCTCCTCTTTGTGAGAGGGAGTGGGCTGTAATCTACCACGCGGGCCCAGTGCGGGTTGGTAGATGTCACATGTCTTCGAGTTTTTGGTTCTAAGACATGCCGGTTTCCTCACGATGTTTTCCTTCACCGTTTTGAGAGCAGTGGTGATGAAATTATTTACACAAAGTAAAGCGCCTGCCTGGGTTCGAACCCACGACCCACAACTCGTAAGTCGGGGCCGTTACCACTGGGCCACCACTGCTCATTTATTAATCTATTTACTTAAATGCAATGCTTCTGATTTTTCTAATTGTTATAAGGATCGAATTCGCAAAACACATATTCGTTAGTATGAAACTGACAGGTGTCAAGAACGCATTCTCTCGACGCCCGGACTAGCCTACTGCCCGGGTAGCCCCCTTTTATAAGAAGTTCTACTAATACTTGACATACAAAATGAAATTCAAAAATGCCCGAAAGAAAGTTTTAACTCTGGTTTTTATAATCTTTCTAACTTGATTATGTATTACATTATCCCTGTTGATATCCACATTTATTTATTGTAGCCATTAAAACACTATAAAAGGGGCGACGAAAGTTTAGTTCATCTTTGATGTTAAATAAAAACTATTTTATTACATTTTTGAAACCTTTACAGGTGAAGTTTATGACGTTATTTATATTTAAAATATTCAATGTATTATTGACAATTATTTTCTTGCGTTTCATTAAGTTGAACTAAGGAGCTTTGGATTTGCTTTTTCATTTACTTTTCAGTTTAAATGAATTCAATATTTTTTTCTGTTTGTTGTGGCTTTGTTTTAAGCTTATGCGTTTTCTGGTTCAACTCTTACTTAATTTATTTTATAAAGGTATTTTTTTTTCAAAATAAATAATTAAATTAAAAAAATACTTGGAGTAATTATTTTTATTTCATTTTAGGTAATTTTCACCATGATAATTGGGCATCGTCCGTTTTAACGTAATTAAATATATATTTTTTGTAACTTAAAATAAAACTTAAAAAAAAGCAGAAAATACAAATAAAGATTTATGAAACACTACCTGTAACAGAAGGTTCCCCAGACCTCGTGACAGCAGAATTATTTATTGCTTTGTCTGCCGACGACATTGCGTGGTGATATACCTACCATCTGCGGTTAGCGGTATTCTAACAACACTGAAAAAGAAACGGTAAATTGTAAATTAGAAAAGCATAATGAAAATTTATTGTCTTTGTCTATTAAATATACTGTATAAAATATTTCTCAAGGATCTTTGTATTTTAGCACCTTTGAAAATAACGGTGATGTGGTGGTTCCATTACGTTGAGGATTTAATTATCTAAAGGGATATTTCCGCATTTTAATATTAAATTAAATTAGTAATTAAGTTAAATTAAGGTCTAATTTTATGTGTAAACGTAATATAATTGCATAAATACTCAGGATTATTGTTTTCCTGTAAATATATAAAGTAAAACACAGTGTTTGGTTACGAACCGGTAACCTAAAATCAACAGCTGACGTTTGAACTGCGGATTTAAACGGGGAGTATTGCTTTACTTTTATATAATAATAGCACACAATCATCACATTAACTCTGTTACACGTTCTCGTGTCTTTTTACATAAATAGTTCGCTGATTTAGCACTCTGTAATGGGTCTCAATCGCATTGTTTACATTGTAGAAAACGAAACTTAGCAAAGATTCTGATAGTCTCAATCAGATCTAAGTATAATATATACATTAAACAATTAAAACGTCCATGATCGTTATTTTTGCACTGCCTTTATACTGTGATATTAAATACTTATTAGCTTTCATAAATCTAGGCAACCTACCCACATCAGAAAAAGTAAATCAATAAAAGCATCTAAATTTTACATTTAATTTAATTTGATAATATAGCTTTGATAATAGCTCTTTAAGCTAATTCAATAGCCTACCTCATTTCTCAACTAAACTAAACAACGCAAATTTCTCCCTTTTTGCCTTTCATTTCCAACTTTACTTACTTTATTTGTCTGTCCTTCTTTATCTCACCGTTTCTTTATTCTAATTTCAGTTACAAATCCTGAAACCATGCCTGTGATGACCCGTAAGGCTACTGCTCAGGATATGGAGCTTAAATTGAGAACGGCCCTCCAAAATCTTGAAGCATCTAAGCTCCAATGTAAACAATTGTTGCAAGAGAATGATGAAAGTGAGGAGGAAATTAAGAAGATAGTTAACAAAAACTCAAGCCTTAAACGGGAGCTAGTAGACCTACATCAACAATATCTCAATGTTGTTGATGAACGCGATCAACTGAAGGTGGTCACTGATGGTTTCAGCAACTGTAGTAACTTGTACGAGGAGGCCTTAAGCAAAGTTAGGGACCTAGAAGATGAATTAATTCACGCTAATAGTCGTATTATCCAGTTAGAGAAAGAAAAAGAATGTACGCAGGTCAAAGAAACTAATCACCTATATAATGAACTATTAAATACTAATTGTAACCCTCATTCCATTATAACTATTGACCTTACTGAAGATTCATTGTTGAAACAGAATTATAGTTATAAAGTTAGTCATAAGAAAATGAAAAAATATGCTAAACTAAATAGAATAATTAAAAAATGTAAACAAATTAGGAGACAACAAAAACACTTTTCCAAAAATATTCCACGGAGAAAGGAACGTATTGATCTAATCAATAAATTAAATAATTATCAAATAAAATTAGAAGACAGCAAAAACATTTATGAAATTGATACACAGCGCTTACAGTCCGACATACAGGTACTTGAGAGCAGACTTAGTTCCCTTTTCATTAAATATGTGGGTTCTCAGAACCAAATTAAAGAACACATTCTTGCTGCTAATGAGTTAGTTAGGTGTCAGTGTACTTGTCAGGTTTCAAACCCTGATGCTGTCCAGCCTGAGGCAACGGAGGACCCGTCCCAGACTGAGAGTGTGTCTCAAGACTGTATCCTCAATCAAGATAAACCTGATATTGTGCAAGAATTATCTCAAATGGTACAGTCAGTAGCTAGTAGTATTTCCTCTTGTAGTAGTCAAGTTTGCTATCAGTCAGTTATGTTTTCTGATAGTATAGGAAGAGGGTTAGGGAAATTAGTTAGTAACAACTTGAGTTTTTCTACTCAAAACTATTGTTTACCTGGGATATCCTTCAAAGAAATAATGACATCAATTACAAGGACTCAATATGATTCTAATACCAACATAACTGTATTTGTAGGAAATAGTTCCCAGGTCAAAAAGGAAGATATCACTGACAGTGTTACTGAGATTTTAAAGTTAAATTGTAATAAAATTATTTTGTGTGCTTTTCCCTATTTTGAGAGGTTATCAAATAGAAAAAACAATTATATACATATGCTTAACAAGCATATTCAGTTCTTAGTAAGTCACTACAGTGACAAACTTATATTTTTTGACACCAACAATTTTGTTGATAAGTTGAAATCGACAAGGAATACAGTGTATCTGCCCATTAGGTTTAGACTTCAAATAGCGAGGCTATTAGCTTATATAAACTCAGACATAAGTAGTATGTCGACGTGCAGTACTATAATTAACACCGCAATTATTAGTAATAATTCTAATGTACAGGTGGCCACCAGTAACTGTAGCACTAATGCTATAAACTTTTACAATTATTGTACGAAGGAGGATCCATGTGTCACTATGGCAAATTCTTGTCATAATGTGGGGTCCACAAGTAGTAGGATCTCATTGCCTGGTGATGGCATGGGAGTCTTGGGGCTCACTCTGGATGTTAATTTAAACTAGATAGTAAGACAACAGAAGATACCAGTAACACTGTAGTTATACCTACCAAGAACAAGGTGTCTTCTGGCTCTAAAATAGTTAATTGTAAAAAAGAGTCTAAGCAGAATACCTTGAAATTATTCCATCAAAATATTCAAGGTTTTTCTTCCAAACAATTAGTAATTGAATTATTTTTAGAAAAAACTATGTTCGAAATTATTTGTTTAACTGAACATTGGTTGAAAGATTCTGAGATGTTAATTAATTATAAAAATTATAGCGTGGTCAGTTGTTTTAACCGCAAATCAATGCTGCGTGGGGGTTCACTAATCTTAGTTAAAAAGTCTATTAAATCTAAGACTCGTAAAGATATAGTTGATTTGTCGGTTGAACATAACATTGAGTTGTCCTGTGTTGAGCTAGATAAGTATGTCATAGTGTGCGTTTACAGACCCCCCAATTATCAAAACTACTCCATATTTGAGGCAGTAATGGAAGATGTTCTAGCAAAACTTGCAACGGGGAAAAAATCAATAATTATCTGTGGTGACTTCAATATTAATATCTTAGAAAATAGTTCAAATAGCAGTCGATTATTAAGTCTCTTTAAATCATTCAATCTGTCAAATGTGTTTTCAGAACCAACCCGCATAACTACAAATAGTGCTACTTGTATTGATAATGTTTTTTGTTGCTGCGACTACTTAGATAAAGCTATTGTTAATTATCTGCCTTCGGATCACAGTGGTCAAACTGTTGCTTTCAAGTGCAACACACCATTACAAAGATTTCAGATACAATCTAGACAAGTAACAACCAGCAATCTAAGTAAATTTAATAATAACTTAATTAGTAAGTTAAGTATACCGGGTCATATTATAAACAATGTAAATGAATTATATGAGGAATTCTTTTCGGTAGTGCGCACCGAGTTCGATAATACTTTAAAAAAGAAAACTAAAACGATTTGCCCAAATTTTCTGTTCAGTGACTGGGCAACTAAGGGTATTAGGAAAAGTAGGGAAACATTGTTTGAGCTGTATGGCCTTAAGCCTTTTATTAACTCTGACACTTTTAATAAATACGTTGCTACTTACTCTAAAACTTTTAAAAATACCTGCAAGGTAGCTAAAGCCTTGTACCTTAGCAACAAGATCAAATCAGCCGATAATAAAATAATGACGGTTTGGAAAATTATCAATGACGAAACAAATAGGAATAAAAGACATAACAGTGATTTCACACTAGAAACTTCACGTGGTGTCATAAGCACTAACAAAGAAGTTGCTCAAGAATTTGTAAATTTCTTTACCAGTATCCCACTTAAAACTACTGAAACCTTAAATTCCTCGCCCTCGCGTTCAATTGATTTATTAAGAGCCAACGTTTCATCCTGCCCGATTGAATTTAAATTCAAGCATATAGACCCCATAACAGTATTAAAAGCTTTCAAGCAAATTAAGATCAAATTAACCGAAGATCTATGGGGAATGTCAATCAAAGTTTGTACCTCCATCATTGAGACTATAGCGCCGTACTTAGCCTTAATATTTAATTTGTGTGTGGATCAAGGAGTCTTCCCTGATCTAATGAAATATAGTAAGGTAATACCACTTTTCAAATCCGGGGACAGTAAAGATACCAATAATTATAGACCCGTGTCCGTGTTGCCAGTATTAAGCAAGGTGTTTGAAAAGGTTATGCTTAATCAAATGCTCAATCATTTTAATACCAATAAAATCTTACATGATCAACAGTATGGCTTCACCAAGGGACGTTGTACGACTGACGCCGGTGTCACCTTATTAAAACACATATTTACGGCGTGGGAAGAGGCCCAAGACGCCATAGGAATTTTCTGTGACCTCTCCAAGGCTTTTGACTGCGTCGACCATGAAACCTTAATCTTGAAACTTGAGCATTACGGACTTGGAAAACTTGCGCTCAGTTTAGTTAAATCTTATTTAAATGATAGACAACAGCAAGTTCAAATAAATGGTGTCAATTCACTCGGTTTAAAAGTAAAAATGGGTGTACCACAAGGATCAATATTGGGTCCTTTTCTCTTTTTAGTATATATTAATGATCTACCCCATTTGTTAAAAACTCAACCACAAATGGTGTTATTTGCTGATGATACTTCATTAATTTTTAAAATGAATAGACGTGCATCAAATCTTGACGACGTAAATAACGCCCTGCAGCAGGTCCAAAATTGGTTCACTGCTAATAATTTAGTATTAAATGAGAAAAAAACTAAGTGCATAAGATTTTCTTTACCAAATGTCAAAAGTAGTAATTGTGAGATAGTATTAAATCAAGAGAAACTAGAATTCGTCGATCAAACTGTTTTCCTGGGGATCACGCTCGACTCTAGGCTTCAATGGGGTCCTCATTTAACATCCCTTTCAGGACGACTAAGTTCGGCAGCATATGCTGTGAGAAAAATCCGTCAATTTACGGATGTAGATACCGCGAGGCTAGTCTATTTTAGTTACTTTCATAGTATTATGTCGTACGGTATTCTACTATGGGGACGGGCTGCAGACATCGAGTCTATTTTTATTCTGCAGAAAAGAGCCATCAGAGCGATATATGGCCTCCGCAGGCGCGACTCTCTAAGGGAACTGTTTAAAGATATTAACATCATGACGGTACCTTGTCAATATATCTATGAAAACATTATGTACGTAAGGAAAAATCTACATCTTTTTAGTAAAAGAGGTTCAAGACACAATTATATCACTAGGAATAGGGACCAATTAGTTCAACCGGGTTTCAGGCTGGCTAAAGTAGACTCATCATTCATGGGGTACTGTTTAAAATGCTACAATAAAATACCTCCCCACATACTTCAGCTGAATGAAACGAAATTTAAATCTTATATTAAACGCACACTATGCAGTCAGGCATATTATAAGTTGGGGGATTACATCGCTGATAAAAATGCTTGGCTCAACGCTGGTCCTGCTCCACAAGGGCACATAAACTAATTGTATAGCAACTGAAAATACTGTTGGAGCTGCGGAAGATTTTAAAAACTATCTTTGCATTGTATAAATTCAATCTCTTAGCATTGTATAATTGCATAGCACATGTGTGAGTACTATGTACAGACTATAAAGCTACCATTTAGGTACTGGGTATGTCTTTCATTGACTTGAATGTGCCCTGGCGGCTGAGAGTATGTCATGCTCACTCTAATGTCACGCTGACGGTGGCGTGTGTGTTGGATCATTTAGCTCCCTTCAAAATGGTTGAGCTGAATGGTGCTAATCCATGCGTCATGTTCGTGAACGGGCGCCGTCAGTTGTGACTGGTCATCTCATAGCTGCCATGGCTTATTTTAATTTGATTTAATTTTTTAATTGTTTTATTTTTGTTTTTATCTTTTATTACGGACGCTTTTAACGTTTTGCATCGTTCTCACATGTATAAGTTCAACATGAATGATGTAACCAATATTTTGTAACCAAATTTTTATTTAAAAGAGTGTCCGTGGAGTTTCTTGCCCGTTCTTCTCCATAGGTACCTACTACGCTTTGGAATGGGCATCTAGCTTCATCTTTTCTGACTGACCGACCCCTTGACAATTCAAAAGTGCCTGTAATTGGTTTATTTGAAATAAATGCTTTGAGTTTGAGTTTGAGTTTGAGTTTGATTTGTTTGTTGGGACTAGGGACAGAATAATGTAGGGACGTAAGTCTTCCAAAGGTCCCTAAGGTCCCTTGTGGTCTGACGTTGATACTTTGGTAAAGTTTCCTTCGTTATCGACGAATCTCGGGATAAGAGTAGGCTGGAATCGTCAATGACATAAGAGAGCTGTTTGCATATGGCGAATTACGATCAACCGATCAACTATTTTGGTTGACAACTTGTAAGTATAAGTACTTGATTAAGGTAATGTTAAGATACACCAGAGCAGTGGTGGCCCAATGGTATCGACCTCGTCTTACGAATTGTAGGTCGTGAGTTTGAACCCAGACAGGCACTTTACTTTGTATACAACACCACTGCTCTCGAAACGGTGAAGGAAAACATCGTGACGAAAACCCTGTCCTAAAACCAAAAATTCGAAGACATATTAGGATCCCAAGCCGCACTGGGCCTGCGTGGTGAATTATAGACTGATTAAGTAAGATACACCGTCCCATAAACTTATTGCACTATAAGGACTTTATATGAAAGAACGCATCTTGCCGCACGCATACGTAGTATGTACTCTCATTGGTAGGAATCGTCAATGATATTAGAGATCTGTTTGACTATGGTCACTTACAATTAACTATGTTGTTTGACAACCTACCTTAATCGCACATGAGATGCTAAACATTTACACATATGTGGTGGTGTGGAGCATAATCACGGATAAATGTATTGTCACAGTGTATTACGGGGCCACTCGCCTAATGCGCCTAATTCACTACAATGTAGACAAGTCGTTTGCAACTATACTTGTTACTTGTCAGTTATTGCTTACTGTAAGCTACATTGCATCTTGCAAATAAAGACTGAGCGATTACTGCGCACACTTATAAACTGCCATCATAATCGCATACATAATCAACCCACATATCTACAGTTATATCTTCGCTAAACTCAAACACCTGTTCGTACAAAATATGGCTATTACTTTCCTCACTAACCGCGCTAAAGAGTTTCACTGAAGTAATTTCCTAGGTCTCGGTAAATGCACGATGTCACTTGACGTTGCATCGCGTGAGCCTCGACAGCAATTACTCGTACCTCGGTTTGTCTCCTTGCAATTAGAGAAATTCCTAGGCGTCAGCGTGTGGGAGAGTTATTTCAACTCGCTAACATCGTTTAAGTAAACTGTTCTGTATTTTCACATGAAAATTATTTTGCTACGTTGCTTGGGAGTTCGCATTTCTGTTGTAAAATGTTACGGTCATGTGTTGTTTCTCATTCATCCCGCGTGGTTCTGAGTTTCTGTCTGGTTCAATATGCAACTTCTGTGTTGCTGTGTCTTTGAAAAATAAATTATCAACTTTTAGCAATTTCCCGTATTACTTTTTAGGATGGGAAAGTCTATCTATAAACTCGTCATAGGTATTTAGTTGTCAAATAACTATAATATCCTATCCAGCTTCTAGGCTGGCATTGCCAATCCCTTTACTCATTAAAACCACATCTTAACAAATAATTATGGCCTTATAATAGTGCCCTTAGGGAACTTGTAATGGCGACAAAGATGTAAACAAACAAGATATAAACTAGCCAAGCAAGCTTAAGCCGACCAACTGACTTAATTTTGTTGCCGTGTTTACTAGATGGAACATTAATGTTGGCAAATTCTCCCTGTCATATCTAGATTTTATTTTTCCTGAGTTCTTCGGTCGTGAAGCTATTTTTATACAGGCAACATTTTAGTGATAGTTTGCGTTTTCATAGAGCCGTAATGAGACTTTTTTGATTGCGGAATGTTTTTACATCCGCACACACGGCTGTTGAATTGCATGTAGTTTTTGCGGAATTATGATACTCGTAGTTGCTTTTGCAAATTAAAGTGATATTTTTATTGTATGTCTGTTTTAATGGAGTTCTAGGTGGTGGTTATTTAGTATGCTTTTCAATTTATATTATGGTTTACGATAGAAAAACTGGAGATGAGTCTATCTGCAACTATTGCAAAAGATGAGAAGGTGTGGTTTGCCAAGTGTCGATTATTATAAGAATAATATTACTTTGCACCCGAAACGGCGGTGTCAGCAATTACAAATTCATTCTGTTTTTTTTAAATGGTCTGAAGAAAGCAATGGAACTTACTCGTACTGGGCCCGCGTGGTGGATTATGGCCGTCTCCCTTTCACCCCAGTCCAACAGCGCCTGCCTGTATTCCAACAGCGAGAATATACAGGGTGGCAGGGACATCGACGCGAAGCCGGTTACCATGGATTCAGTACATGATTCTGAACCCCCCTGCGTTGAAATTTTTCGTCGTTTATTAAAAAAAAAATCTGCTGTTCCATACATTTTGACCGAGTAGGTATTGCACTTTTCTATGAGACAGCAGATTTTTTTTTTTTATAACCGACGAAAAATTTCAACGCAGGGGGGTTCAGAATCATGTACTGAATCCATGGTAACCGGCTTCGCGTCGATGTCCCTGCCAACCCGTATAGGCTGATTATGCTGGAACCTAGTATAGATGGAAAACTTTACACGCGCACTGCCAATTTTGCTACTGACTGAAAACTGGCCATTAATGTTGTTATCAAACTCGAGAAGTATCAGCTATGAGACAAAGAAACTCTGTGGCTTCAATTGAATTATCATCAAGTGTTCTTCTTCTTAGCGTGTCGATGGTAGTCTAAATGGACTCTATAACCCAGAATTCGGCTACGTGTTTGGCGCCATCACTAGCGTCCATCAGTTCCTGTAACGTGCAGTGGACAGGATACGCAGGACATGACATTAAGTGTCCCATCGTTTGTAGAACAGCACCACATTTACACTCCAATGCGGAGTCGTCTATGAATTTCCACCTGAACAGATTGTCCTTGCTTCGGCCAACCTGGGTCCGGAGTCTGTTTAAAGACTTCCAGGCTACCCAAGGCAACTCATGTCCAGGCGTGAGATTTTCAGCAGATGGAACGAATGGTTTGGGTAAGGAAGCACTGTCTCGCCACAGTTTCAGTCTCTCTTTTGGTCGTTCGCCAGTGAGTGGGACGACACACTTTAAAAAACTGTTTCGGCTTTTCAGCCTTTGTGGCACAAGAATGTTGTCGTGCAAAGGGTGTCGTTTGTTGGAGATCATTTTGGATCTTTCTCTGGAGCTTGCCACCGCTCTGCGAACCACTGGTGGCGCATCAAGTGTTAAAAACACGTTGGACCTATAATAATGATACAAAAACACGATACACGATTCCAGATTACCAGATAGAAAAACCCAATAACCCTTTGCCAGACCTGGGAATCGAACTCAGGACCTCATGTTCAGCAGTAGCGCTTGCGAACACTCGACCAACAAGGCTGTCTTTAAAAACCTACAAAACGTAAAAATAAGGCTCCAATAGATCCTTTCTTAAAAAACTGATATAAAAAACGCAGACTGGTGTTAATTTTGAGCAAAATCCAAAGGAATCCGGTGTTGTACCTCGTTTGAACATAAAAACTTCATTTTCATAATGCGAGGGGCGGAAGCTATAAAGCGGAATTGTTTCGCTTTTTCCGTTTCGCCCTGCTTTTTTTACGTTAACATTTTTAAGTTGGTACGTCATAATGTCACAAATATATTTTAAGCTGGTAGGTTTATGTTTACATTGTTTATGGTTTACTATGTGCTGAGTAGGTATTAGGGGGTCTTTGCATGTGATATAATTTATGTGCATTCGTTTTATGCTGTACGATAAGGGTGAAAGCTATGACCTATTAATTACAATGTGGTTATGGGAAAGTGCTTTAGACCCTTCTCAGAATTGTCATGGTCATCATAGGTATCGGCCGAACCCAATAACTGTTAAAGCGCCAAGGTAGCCCGCGAAATTCCAATTTTCTTACGTTTTTTCAATTTCAATTTGCAGGTCAGTATCAGGAAGGCAATTCTCGCGCATCTTACATTCGTTATTGTCGCTCGATTCGTACTTTTCCTTCGTAAAAATCATGTTTTCACTCGTAAAAATCATGTTTTCACTCGTACAGCTATTCTCGCCATATCGATTCGAGCATTTGTCGCAGGAAAACCACGCAAAATGCATAGTTTACATGCGACTTGCAAAGAGTGGTCGGTACCAGTCGAAACGTTCATGACGTCATTTCGAACGGCGTACCAACGTCAAACAGTTGTTGTGTCATTCACAATTAGTCAATGCGGAAGAAAATAATAAATGTTTTTTTTACAAAATGCGTTACGAGTTCATAAACATCTTAGAAAACGTTGCGATCGCCACAACAAGGAAAAATACACGAAAAAATACTTCACGCGTCCGCCAAAGTTGTCAACTATCCACTGCTTGTGTGGCGTCGATTGATAAGACACACATCTGAGATATATTTTGAAACGGAAGGCTTCTAAAACCAGTCAAGTGGACGACGATGGCTTTACTATAGTTGACGGCAAGAAAAGTCGATCACGGAGCAATTTTTGAGCTGCATCGCTAGTGCTCACCATCGTCATGCATATTTCCCGGTTGTACTTACAGACATTGAGAGAGGAGCCATGGAGTGCCGAATTAAGGGCTTTGCTGAAGATGACGAGAATGAAGCTGTACTATAAATTTTAAGTCCTTCATCATCGAGGTTCCCGGGTTGCAAAAGGCTGGCATACAAACACCCGAATTTCACCAGGCGAGAGTTGCATGTAGATGTTACAGGGAAGCATTACCAAACCCAAGTGTGGTGTGATAATAATTGTGTTTGTGGTGTAATATAAACCCAAGTCTAATTAGTCTGTGATATATTTATGTAAAGGGTCTTTTGCCACCCAAATTATTATACATATTGCTATTATTATTGTATTACAACTTTACATCAGGTCCAAAAACATGATGCAGAATTTCAAAAACATTCAAAAAACAATAAAGATTTTCAAACATGTATAATTGTTTTTCAATATCAAACTTATAATTAACAAAAATACTATGCTTTTACATTATAACTTTGCATTATAAGAATCACTAGTTTACACAAAGACATTAAATTATTTAGTATCTTAAATCTCTTTGAGTTTACGCGATTAGTCGGCGTCATGTGTATCGCGCTGTTTAGTAGCCAGCTTAGGAATCGCCGGATCATTACACCACCTCTTGCCCAGTCTTCATGAATTTCGACAAACGTTGTCCAGAAATTTCACCACAAAAAAAAATCGTGTTGTAATGAGCCTTCTACTGCTTGACCCTCAGCTGCGTCGTTGGAATGGTAGGTCGCAGCAGCCATCCTGAGAGTATTATGAGAGCCGGTGATTCGGTCCGGTCTTTACGGCAATCACGCTTCCTCTTCTCTATCTTCATAAGCTTTGATATTATTTCGGTATTCATCAGTTTACTCAATTTAATCATTGGTAGGAAATCTGTTTTTATTATTTGATTCATTTGATTACACTTAATTATGACGTGACTAAAATCGTTGACATTTATCTATGACATTGACAAATCAGCATTGCATTCTGTTGTAGCAATTAAAAAGGAGAGCTTATTAAATATAAATATTCTAATAAGTCAGAATGAAAAAGTTTTTATTTTATTTATTTTATTCACGGTGCGGCGCAGGCGTTGTGTCAGTTGTGTGTCGTTCCTATACATTTTGTATGAAATATGAAACAGGCCTACTAGAGAATGGGCAGCAGTCTTCTCTATGCATTTTCAACACATTTTCAACACAATACTGCGATCGCCAACCCGCCTGCCAAGCGTGGCGATAATGGCAAACATCAACATTTGACAAGCATCAAAAACGCCCCGACCTCGTCACACCCGACGATGAGGTGGAGACCATGTATGAGGATATTTCTAGAGTCATGCATGGGTCTAAAACTCACTTCACCGTTGTCATGGGGGACGTCAACGCGAAACTGGGCAAACGAAACGTTGATGAGCTGCGAGTGCAATTTGGAGTTGGACGTCGGAACCACCGGGGTCACCTACTTGCCAGTTTCATGGAGAAGGAAAGCCTCTTTATGATGAACTCCTTCTTCAGAAAACGTCAGCACAGAAAGTGGACCTGGCAGAACCCTGATGGTGCAACAAAAATGAGATTGACCCCATAATGTCGACAAAAAGCAAGTATTCAATTATGTCTCTGTGATCAATGCGGTGAAAACCGGAAGTGATCACCGCATAGTAAGAGGCATATAGAACTTAAAAGTCAAGTTGGAAAGATCTCGACTGATGAAGTCTACGCTCCGCCCGGCAACTACCCAAGTCCTAAACCCCGAGAGCTTTCAGCTCAAACTTCAGAATCGTTTCAAGTGCCTAGGGAGCACCGTGGACGATTTTAGAAATTATCCATACGGTCGGGTTTAAGATCTTTAAGACCCGTCGTACAAATAGAAAAAAAAAGCTCTCTGATCCTACTATACAGCTCATGAAGGAGAGGCGCAAGATGATCCTCCAGTCTTCAGATGATGCGCTAAAGTACCCGGCAGCTCAGTAGACGGATCTCTAAGTCCTTGAAAAGTGACATTCACCGTTTTAATGCAGACCGCACTAAGGACGCGATAGAGCGGAATAAGGACTCCAAGGTCTTTGGTAGAGATCTGTTTATTGGGCAGAGTCAGCTTGCAAAACTGAATACCGATGATGGCAGGATCGTATCCGCCTAACCTAACCAAAGAAGAAGAATTGCCAAACTTAATTTGCAATGGGCAGGACACATTGCTCGCAGAACAGATGGCTGATGGGGTGAAAAGTTCTGGAGTGGCGACCGCGTACCGGAAGACGTAGCGTTGGAAGGCCTCCCACAAGATGAACCGATGACCTTGTAAAGACCGCAGGAATCCGCTGGATGCGGGAAGCACAGAATCGGTCGAAGTGGCGGTGCTTGGTCTATGTCCAGCAGTGGACGTCTTTCGACTGATATGATGATGATGATGAAACGGGCGGTGCAATGCCCGCGCGGCGGCGCCCGCTGGTCCGACACAACGCTCGCGCCACTCGCCCTTTGTGTATGTCCCGCGCCTTAAGAGCCAAGAACAAAGAAAACATTCAGTAATGGGCGGATTTCACTAATGAAATTGAACGCGTTCAGCACATCTAAACACGTTCAAGATATAAATGATTTTTACTTTAAGTATAACACAACTTGTTACGAAATCTATAAAGAATTATTTTTAACCGACTTCCCCAAAAGGAGGAGGTTCTCAATTCGGTTGTATGTTTTTTTTTTTTTTTTTTTTTTTTTTTTTTTTTTTTTTTTTTTTTTAATGTGTGTTACCTCATATCTCCGTCATTTATGAACCGATTTGGAAAATTCTTTTTTTATTGGAATGGATATACTTCCCGATTGATCCCATTTTTATCAAAATTTAGTTCTGATGATGGAATCCATGACAAATTGAGGGAACTCCTCAAATATTATAGGCATACACATAGCGATTTCGGTATTTTCAGCAACCAGTTAAGCATTTGCATTCAAAAAGTATCAGTTGGTGAAGTGGAACTGATGAAGAAGTCCACAGATGGCCACCGGAACTTCTCAATGATAAGTATTTCACGGGTGGCGTCATTTATGAACCGATTTAGAAAATTATTTTCTTATCTGAAAGGTAAGGTACTTTCAGATTGGTCCTATTTTGATCAAAATTCAGTTCTGGTGATGAAATCCATGACGACTTGCGGGAAATCCTCAAAAAAATTATAAGGAAAACAGGATCTGCTGATGGCATCCCAGACAAATCGAGGGGAACCTTCCAAAATCGTAGTGGCGACTAGTGCGTTTGTAATTTTTTTTCATTAAGCATTTTGCACTACTATTTAATGAAGGTCTGGAGTCGATCTGGTGATGGAGCCGAAAGACAGTTGAGGGAACTCCTCAACGATTTACAGCAATTACCTGGTGTTTGGTCTTGATTAATTTGTATTGATGAGAACTTTACACCTAGATGGGTTGTGACTGTCATTAGGGGTTTGATGATGAAGACGAAGGACAGTCAAGGGAACTCCTCAACGTTTTACAGTAGCTACCTTGTGTTCGGACTTAATTCGATTTATTCTTCGTTCGTCCTAAAGTTTTGTCCCACATTCCAATAACTCTTAGTTTGTCTCCTTTACAGGTACAGTCAACAAAAAAATAGGAACTTTTTCTGTTTGTCTGGTTGTATGTTCCGGATTGACGCAAAACTATTTTGCACAGGTATTCCTATAGATTAAAATATAAAAAGTTAATCACAAAAAATGAACATCAGTTGGGATCGAACTCACAACCCGTAGATTAGAGCGCGACAATTTAACTAAAATAGCCATCATGTCCAGATTGACAGCTTAGCTAATAATATAAAAATATAAAATAAAAATAAATAATCCCCCATAACAAATAGGGTGATAATACGAGTATATAGCCTACTAGCTGCGCCCCTCGGTTTCACCCACATAATTCTCGATCCCGTGGGAATATCGGGATAAAAAGAATCATATGTCATAATCATAATCCAAGTCGTGGTCTATCCAAATTTCATGCAAATCCGTTTAGCCGTTTTACCGTGAAAGCGTAATAAACAAACTCAATTTCGCATTTAATCATATTTACCTAGTTAGGATTCGTTGATCTATAGGAATACCTGTGCAAAATAGTTTTGCGTCAATCCGGAACATACAACCAGACAAACAGAAAAAGTTCCTATTTTTTTGTTGACTGTACCTGTAAAGGAGACAAACTAAGAGTTATTGGAATGTGGGACAAAACTTTAGGACGAACGAAGAATAAATCCTTAATTCATTTTAAGGATGATAAGATGATAACTTCCTGTCACTGTTAATTGTGTCGCAGGTAGTGTTATACGAACTTGTGTGGGGTGGGTAGGTATCAAAACTAAAAAGTGAAAAATAAAAACTTTTAACAAAAAAAAAACAACCGACTTCCAAAAAAAACACTACAAAGTGAAAAATAACTTTAATTTCGGAAGTCGGTGGCAAAAAACGAAAATTCAAAACCAAAGACACCGACTTCCGAAATTAAAGTTATTTTTCACTTTGTAGTGTTTTTTTTGGAAGTCGGTTGTTTTTTTTTTGTTAAAAGTTTTTCGATAAATGTTTATGAAATACGTATAAAGTGGTGCTCGAATTTTTTTTAACTTAAAAATCATTTTTCAAGATTGTCGACTCCTTAACCAGTCATGTGGACCAGGAGGGTTTTACTTTGGTTGAGGGCAAGAAAGGTCGAACCCGATGCAGCCGCAACAAACGCGGTGCCCCCCACCTTGCTCCTGTACATTTCCCGGTTGGATCCACAGACATCGAGAGAAAAAGAGCTAAGGTCTAATCCATAGAAATATAAATAACAGTAATCAGTGCCGATTTTTTTGTGGTTTTACTTGAGTGTATACTTGTACGAGTCATGTATCGTACTAGGCACGCACGTACTACATACATCAGCACATTTCCGTCACTTTGCACAAATTATAGTGTAACGTGACAGTACACGATCAGCATTCATAGTCAGCTGTACTCATTCATATAGCATTAGTTACGTGGTAGTTAAATATATTCAATAAACCATCATCTTTGGCTATCCGTGACTTATCATTTCAAGCTATCATCCAAGGTGGGTGCGACCCATTCAGCAGCGCATACAATACTGAATTTACAGAGTCGATTATTTTGTCACTAGAATGAAATGATATGACCTACGCCCCTATTATTATTGTATCACTAACATGATGCAGTATTTCAAAAGCATTTCAAACAATAAGATTTCTAATGTTTTTATTTAATTTTTTTCAATGCAAAAGTTATATAGGTATCTAACAAAAATACTATACGTATACAATACATTATAATAATCACAAGTTTACACGAATAGTCAGCGTCCTGTATCGCCAGCTGTCCAGGAGCTTAGGAATCGCCGGACCATTTCCCCTCTCGCCCAGTCTTCATGAATTTCAAAAGATGTTTGTGCGGTACTTTGACCACAAAGAAATTTGAATTCGTGTTGTGACGACGCGAAATTTGTTTTCACAAAATTTCTCAACTATTTTTTGGGCTTTTTTAAAGTAATATAACCGGGACACGTAGTTATACCAGCGTCGTTAGAGCAGCAGGACGCTCCAGTTGTTGCAGTACCGCACTCTTTACGACAACCATACTTCCTCTTCTTTTTCTCCATCTTGATAAGTCTTGATGTTATTGTGGTAGTCCTCAGATCACTTATACTATCATTGGCAGTTATCCTGTTTCTATTTAATTACTTGTTTACCAATGTAAACAAACAGAAATTATAACTTTAATTTGACGTGACAAATATCTTTGACATTGACAAATAAACATCAGCCATGCATTCCGTTGCATGAGAACTTATTTTAATGTTATATAATAATAAAATATTAATGGAGTTACGAAATCAATATTTATGATGGTAGGATTCATAAACGTTTATGTAGGTAATAAAAAGTTGCCCAAAACCTTTTATACGCTTATCATTTTTAATATACTTCAAGAAGTACATCTATGGTTGCGTTTGAAAAGTAGCATCGTTTTGTGAAATGGATCGCTTCGCGCGACGTATAATGACAACATTTTTTCCTTCGACTCGTTTATTGTACGAATGACTAGAATACGGAAAGTCACAATTTTATATGCGACTTAGGAAGACGAGCGGCAGTTCGAATTCGACTAGAACGAGCGTAAACGCGAGAAGTGGCCTCCAGGTTGTACGTTGATCTAAATATGATTCGCGGTCATATCAAATATTTATTTATAGAATTATAATCATAAAAGTCATCAATAAAACTCTCTAAGTTCATGTAATTGTATTGAATCACTATTTCATTAACCATATTTGATGGGTGACCACCTTTACATACGAAGACACCGCCGTACCTCGGAAAGCACGTTAAGCCGTTGATCCCGACTGTCATTTGTAGATCTTTGACAGTCGTTACGGGTAGTTAGAAGCCCAAAAGTCTGACAACCAGTCTTACCAAAGCGTATCGTATTACCTAGTAACTGGGTTGTGGAGGTCAGATATGCAGTCGCTCCATGTAAAATACTGGTATTCAGCTGTGTCCGGTTATACTTCAAGCCGACCCCAACATGGTTGGGAAAAGGCTAGGCAATAGGTAGTATCTACAAGAGGGACATGCAACTCCAGTATCTATATTAGTACCAGTTGACGATTTTCTAACATGCAAGTTTTGTCCGCTTGACCGTTACAGTGTACATCAGGTGGGCATAACAATTAAAATTCTATTGTGTCTCGTTAATGACAGCTGAAGGTATAATAGAAAATTAAAATACACAAAAACTGTTTGTCATAATTTCTTTCATTTATTTATTTAAGTTTGACCCACAGGTACACAATTTACATTTCATCAAAAAATACCCCCATTGACCTACATACACCCTACAAAACAGTAAGCTAAAACATTGCAGCGTCCAGGAGAGCAGTTTAAGCATTTTTTTCACAAAGGTCAGGAGGCCAAGATGATTTACTTCCTCAATATTACGACCGTCAGGTGGGAAGCGGACACGGAATTAAAGTTCCAAGGAAATATGGCGTTTGTCTTGCCGTAGAATGAAAGTAGTGGCGCAAGGAGGCTTTAAAAGAATTGTGAGGTAGTTCAAAGTTAGAATGAAAAGAGAAATGACAACGATATTAATAGTTATTGAATTGTTTTCAATCACATTTTTGCAGTCGCTCTCGGTCTCTTCTTAATGCGATCTGCACTTTTGAGAGTTTATGAAAATAAGTTCTGAAATATTATTATTGCCTGATTGATAGTCTTTTCCTTTGGTTTATCTACATGGTCCTCATATGGCCTGACTAAGATTATGTCTGGACTTGAAAAGAGACTGTGACCTCTGAGTTTGTTCTGCTCTTTCTTCTTAGAGTAATCAATTGGAAAACAACGAACGCATCTAGTTTTAAAACATATTGTTATTTTTGACGTGTGAAAGTGTTTTTGAGCTAATTCACAGAAATTATTTACAACAAATAATGAAACAATATTTTAATGATACTGGCTTTTAATTTATATCCTGACTGTACTTATTAACCAAACTCGACGTAGCGTTAGAAAGCGTAAAATAGCAATATTTTGCAAGAACAATAGACTCCCAGACTCGACGTAAAGGGACTCGACATAGAGGGAACCAATCATAAATATCATTTATCATTTAACAGTAAAATGTTGTACAATGATTAGTTTATAATTTATATGAAATATGTGAAAAGCTACCAAAAAAAGGGAAGTCATGGTATAAAGCTCTTGATATACATAGTATATTAAACTCTTTCTGAGAGTTTAATATTCACATGTACGTGGCTTTAAACTGATACTTACTATAATGATCATTCATAATTCACTATATCTATAACTAGCTTCCGCCAGCGGCTTTGCCCGTGTGATATCTTTATAAATTATAGCCTATGTTACTCAGTGATAATATAGCATTCTACTGGTTAAAGATTTTTTAATATCAGTCCAGTAGTGTTTGAGTTAAATTCATTACAAATAAAAATACAAATCTTTGCCACAAAATGGCGATATGGGAGAACGCTGCACAACGGAAAAATCGAGTCTTCAATATGGCAGTCTAATAATTTAGTATTTCTTTTTATTTTCTCTATAAGTATAAAAGCTAAATATTTTGAGCATTAAAAAGTCATTCGGGTCATTCTGAACGGCTATTACACTATCTGTATGCATTCCGCCAGAGTTGAAAGTTTTCCTGAAATTCTACAAGTAGCGAGCTTTTGAAACGAGGAGTAGCTTTATAAGTGTTTTTAACGTCCTTCTCAAGCAACAGTATATAGTTCATAATAATATGGTTTAACATTCACAAAGGTCTCCATCTAATAAAATTATCTTGTGTAGTCGGTCAATCGAAACTAAATTTCCGAGAGCTGTTTTGATAAATCTGGTCCGGAGATTCATTTGAACGTTTATTAACCTAAACGTTAGTCGTTAAATAATATCTAAAATCAATCTGCCTAGCCTTTTCCCAACAATGTTGGGGTCGACTTCCAGTCTAACCGGATGCAGCTGAATACCGTATTTTACATGGAGCGACTGCCTATCTGACCTCCACAATTACCCAGTAACTGGGTAATACGATACTCCTTGGTAAGACTGGTTGCCAGACTTTCAGGCTTCGGACGACCCGTAACGACTGTCAAAGATCCACAAATGACAGCCGGGACCAACGGCTTACCGTGCTTTCCGATGCACGGAGGAGTCTCGGTATGTTAAGATCACCCATCCACAGAGCAACCTCGGCAAGCGTAGCTTAACCTGATGAATCAAACCGTGCGGCTGTTACTACTTAGCCACGAGAATGGAATATCTAAAAGAAAGAAATAAATTAAATACATTTATACCTTCTAAACACTCTTTAAATTGTTAATTTCACAGACAAGGTAAGAAAGAAAGAAAAAAGAAAATGCATTTACTTAGCACAGACTAAAAGGCACACAACCCAACATATTATACTGCAAGTAAAAGATAAAACAAATAAAAAGTGTATAGTGCGTTGTAAGAAAGGTAAACGTTAATCTTAAATCATCCACAACATGAAAACCTCTCTTTTCAACTAGTACAGCATATGAAAGAAAATCCAAAAACATCTCCGAATATATACACGATGAGTGCACAGGTTAGCCTGCAAACTTGAGGTGCCTTACCCAGGCATTGTCAACACGGACCGCTCGTAAAGCATCCAGTTAATGCTGAAATTGCTGGGGCGATGCACACAAAGCGGATTGCGGCCGTGACACCATTTCAAACGCGTCCGATGGCCTATATTGATGAGATAAAGCTGATTGTATGGCTGAAAATAGAAAGGATTTACAGAAAATAAATTTAAATTCATGGACATTATGTTCGTGCTTATTATAATAATATGACTTACATTTAAACTATGTGCATTTTTTAAATAAAGAAGAAATCTCTGTCAGACTAGTTGAAATGAATTCAAGCTTCATGCTAACTTACACTAGTTCATAATGCGGAGAAGTGACTATACTAATTTGATATAATATTAGTAACTTTATACCTGCAGGTATAAAGATAACCCCCTGTATGATCTTTATTATATACGTATTGACATTTCAACTAAGTATACTCACATATATTAAAGTGTACCTATTATTGGCCCCTACAGAACGCCTCAAATCCACCAGTCTTATCTTCCCTTGTCATTTATAACCGAGTATCATGGAATGACGTTTCGAGTGGGGTACCGCAGGGTTTATTCCGGGGGTTAATTCTGTGAGAGGGCTCGTAATGATTCACCAGCTTGACGGCTTAGTGCATTCTGTAATAAGAATATGCTGCGAGTCATTTGAAGGTAATATTTTGGATGAATGTATATATGAAGCATGGTGTGAGATAGCGTTGGAAAATGAAATCTAAAGTGAAATATTTTAGATTCATACTTCAGAGCTGTTATGTTTTATTTGTAGTCTGCTTTCAGATTTCATGTACATGGTATGATAATTAACATATAAAACAGCCACGAATGATAATTCTTGAAGCTCAAAACACGTCATAATTCCAGCCACACCTGTTTCAAATACCCACAAAAGCAATTCAAACGAGACACCAGCAGCAAATCCCACCAAAATTATCCTTTGCCAAATAAAACCGCAAGCTCAAGTAATTAATTCAATTTATTAGTCAATATCGTGCCAAGATTTCCAAAGCCGTATATACCTTTCGGAGAACAGTTTATGAATTATCGTGGCATACAAGTATTTTAATGCGTTTCCAGCCTGTGTGATGTATCGGCAAAATAAATATAAGTGGAGTAAAGGACGGTCGACGTGAGAGGACATTAGTCATGTGTAATAAGTTCCGAGCGAATATCACGATTTATAATTGCGGCTTTCGAATTTGGTAGGGGATTGTGGTTGGCTTTTGTTTTTGCTGTCTGGGATTTGGTTGCTGATTTCCTGGAATAGAAAGTAAGTGAGGATAAGAATAGACTAGTCTAGGGACCTATTCTCTAAGTCCATTCACGAAGAGACGGGCCGTAGTAAAAGTAGTTCGAAACTTCGGAGTCAACCTTACACCGCATTAATTAACTTTTTCGGACGAGTAAAAGCACTTCGGGAGTATGGACAGCTGTCAGCTCGTGGTGTCTTAATTCTTAAGTTGGGCCTTAAACTAATCTTATTTACGTAGGTGATGCGAAACAGGAATAGTCTGTAACTTCGGCTGATACTACGTATTTCTAGCTAAGGATGTAGGCCTCCAGATTCAATAGGGGCCGTGGTCACTATACAGCTCCAATTACGGTAAATAATGGGCATAATATTCCCTAGAAGCAAAGAGAGCATTTTTTTATATCCACCTCATTCTTTTGCCGATATTAATAGAATTGTAGATTGCTCAGAACATAATATTTATATGTATGAATGTTGTAGTATGGCACTATAAGTATGAATTGAAGTTTATAATTAGGTATTAATGTGTTGTTTATCTTTTTATAGGAAGGGACTGCCTCGTTGGTCTAGTTGTCGAAAGGGCTACTGCTGATCATGAGGGAACATGAGGGCTACTGCTGAACATGAGGGAACATGAGGGCTACTCCTGAACATGAGCGAACCCCAGTTCGGGCCAAGTGTTATTGGGTTTTTCTATCCGGACGTTCTCAGTAGCAGCCCGGAGTATGGATTTGTGCCCGGTCGATGGCAATAGGCTCGCCCCCTATTACGTGGGACTTAAACATAACTGGTGAAATGTGGGTATACTATAGATACACCTCTGCCCAACCTTCCGCGGAAACAAGTCGTGATGTTATAGGATTGTTATCATTTTATTTCCATTGCCAATTGTAATTTGATTAGGCAACACTGCAGAATATTTGTTTTTTAAACGCAAATGCATGCCACCAACAATCACTTGCAATTTTTCCTGAGCTTTCACGTATACAAACAATAATCCCCTTACGTAAATAGTAGAAATTCCGCAACGTTTTTGCTTTGCATTGCTATTTCATTTATTGCGATTTCACGTTAAAGGAGCATCGATGCAATATTCGCATTGATTCTAATCAAATAGCCACTGGCAAAAACTGGGTCAAACAATGAAAAATCAATGCATTGAATATAGTCAGTACCTATTCTGATGTGCCTATGAATGCTTTTGTGTACGGACAGACAACCTGGTAAAGGTCGTGGGGAGCTGTTGAATGAACGTTGACCGTTATATTATGTCCATGGGGATACTTACTTATGTGGATGTCACTGTACATTGTAGAACGAGGATAAAGGGAATGGTGGACAGTAGGACAATTTTAGACATCGGAAGATTATGTTACGAAAATGTAGATAGTTTTGGGTAATTCAAATCAACAGCATACTTCACTGGTGTACACTGGTTTTCGCTTGAGCATAGAGTTGGATGATTTTTGTTTGATATATTGGCGTGTGCTAGCTGACATAAAGCAAATAATTTAATTTAATGTTTTGTGTTGTGTAATGAAAATTATTTTACATAGTACGTTGTATAGAATCAAATTTTTCTGTCTGAGCAGACAGCTGTGCTGCTGGGGAGTTTGTTGCGCGACTCCTTCAAACTCAAACTCAAACTCTTTATTGCATTCATGTGTGTTTAGTTGTTACATTTCTTCCCAGCTAAAGCACTAGAAAGTGGTGAAGGGCGGGCGTTTTTGGGGACTGTCTTATGTTATTTTGACGTTCGAAAAGTGCCGATTCTCAGCCTAGTTTGAATAAATGACTTTTGAATTTGAATTTGAATTTACAGGTAGCGGGAAGCTGTTGAATGCATGCAAACCGGAACCGTTAAAAATGAATGAGGACATTTATGTATACATCACTGTATAGTGGTGTACACATAAATGTCCCAATGTCCTCATCCCCGTTTGATTTGAATGACACTGTTCATTATAGAACGAGGATAATTGGGATGGTAGAAATTACGGTTGCCAAGATTGCCTTATGAAAAGTTAAGTGATGCCAGTAGCACATCTCCGCCGCGAAACCGTAGCACCGAAACCGCAGTAGTTCAACTCAACTGGCTCGCGTCATGTTCCGCTACGCGAAATTCGAGGGGCGGAACATGACGCAGTCAGTTGAATTGAACTATTGCGGTTTTGTTGCTACGGTTTCGCGACCGAGGTGTACTACTGAGGTGAACAACTTTCGAAGACTAATTCCCGTATTTAAAAAGATTCAAAATCTTGTCGCATTTCATCTCAATGACAATCAATGTTAAGACTGTAGGCAAAAATATATTTTTGACAGATTGTGACTGAGATAAGATAGGAATACATCATCATAATCATCATCATCAGCCTATTAATATTCCCACTGCTGGGACACAGGCCTCCTCTCGGTGAGAGGGAGTGGGCCGTAATCCACCACGCGGGCCCAGTGCGGGTTGGTAGATGTCACATGTCTTCGAATTTTTGGTTCTAAGACATGCCGGTTTCCTCACGATGTTTTCCTTCACCGTTTTTGAGAGCAGTGGTGATGAAATTATTTACACAAAGTAAAGCGCCTGCTTGGGTTCGAACCCACGATCTACAACTCGTAAGTCGGGGCCGATTCCCCTGGGCCACCACTGCAATACGAATACCAGTTCTTAAAAATATGGGAATTGCCCCTCAGATATTGAAATATTATGCAATTAAAATGTGGATATTTTTGGCTAATTATCAACAGCATACTTTGAAAAGCTTTATTTACGACGTCATATAGCAATTTGGAATTTATTCATGACTTAAACAACAGCGTAGCCAAATTGTTTCTGGGCTATTCACTAAAATTTAGCATACCCTCATAACGAAGCTTCCGTTTTTATAATATCGAGGTAGCCGACCCTAAAAATGAAGAAAATTTAATAATCGACAAGAAATTTCCTCATATCGCTAATATCGCTATTCGTAACTACTGAATAGGTATGACCATAATGAATATTTTACGATGACTTTTATTACGTCACGTACTTCATACCTTTATTGGCTGTAAAGATAGTACCTACCTATTCCTACATCGTTTAATATATTCCGTATCGTAATGTATGCTGAAGGAAGTTTTACTAAGGTACTTGTTTCAACTCTTTTATTTCCTTTTGGTGAATAAAATGTTCTGGAAATGTGGAAGTAATATTACAGAGCATTCTGTGAGAAATGTTTCACGTATGCTTTAGCTGTCTGACTCCTCTCAGCTATGTCTTAAATGTGACAAGAAATTTAACTTGTGTTTTATAATGCTCGAATGTAGATAGTATCCCAGTATATTAGAGTTAAATATGCCCAGAAAGTAATTGTTATGATGATGTCTGTATTCTCTTCATATTATGATTTTTTTGAGGTAGCCTTCAAACCTTGACCTGCGTCTACTACTACTCTACCTATGTTCTTTTGTCCGTACCGTACCATCGTTTCATATCAGCGTCGCGATCCAAGAACGCTAGTTTGAACGCCTGTTTAGTACGGTACGGTGGAACGGCGTCTCAATACGAATACATGTACGCTCCGATCCATCGCGAGACGGTTTTTTGCCAAGTTCAAAGGCAATACGATACTACGTCCAGAGTTTTTGGATCGTGTCGCTGATACGAAACGGAGGTACGGTACGGACAAAAGAACATATCTGGACGCAGCTTTGTGTGACTGCATGGTCAGTTGTCACTGTAAGCTACAGTACACTGCAGTTAATATATTTTTACGCGACAGATGTCACTACTTATCTATTAATTAAGGGAGACAAGATTAAAAATAATACGCTGCGATTTATCTTTAATGTTTGGACATATAATTTTCTGAAGCAAACATCACAACTTGAGAACGCATAGGTACTGAAAAATCAATACACCATTCCAAAAATAAATGTTGATATATAGGACACCAGCTGTTTCAACTTTCAGCGTTGAAAACAAAATCCTCATATTTCAATACACGAACTCGAGCAATATTTAAAGCAAATAGAAAACTAATGAGCCGTTATGTAACGTGTGTTGGCGTTGCACAAAGCACAGCAGTTTGCAAGTTTGCGGCAATCACTTATGTTGCTGTAACTGATTGCATGTTGCACGAACACGTTTGTAATGGCCCTTCATTTGTTGTTTAGTTTGTTGGTGATATCAGTGATATGAATATCGCTGTCTTGTTTTATAATGTACATTATGTTTGTGTGACTGTTAATGGTGTATAATATGTTCCCGTAGTATACTAAGATCCAAGTAGAGTAACAGATGGCTGAACACCACTCTGGCTCACAGAATGTGCTATGTAGCATAAAATAACATCACGCCTTATTTCCCCAATGGGTTGAGCAGAGGTGTACCTGTAGCAGATACACCCATATATATAGGGTTTTTTTTTTTTTTTGGTTTTGAAATCATCAAATTAATGACTTCTCCCACTCTGGGCGGAGCGGAAGGGCGTGTCAGACTTTTACTGACTAAAACCCACCCGTGTTCCTTCCCTTGCCTAGACGGGGGCCACGGTTTCCCCTTAGGACTATCCGCAACCCCGGTGGATATATATAGGGTGCGAGCCTATTGCCACAAATCCCGACTCCGGGCTACTACTGAGAAATGCCAGATAGAAAAAACCCAATATCACATTGCTCGACCCGGGAATCGAACCCAAGACCATTAGACCAACGAGGCAGTGTTATGTACTTTACCAGATATAGCATATTAGCCTATAATGTTCCCACTGCTGAGACATAGGCCTCCTCTCTGTGAGAGGGGGTGGGCCACCACGCGGGCCCAGTGCGGATTGGTAGATATCACTGGTCTTCGAATTTTTGAGTTTAGGACATGCCGGTTTCCTCACGATATTTTCATTCACCGTTTTGAGTGCAGTGGTCATGAAATAATGTACACAAATAAAAACGCCTGTCAGAATTCGAACCTGGTTAAATAGATACTAGATTATATTTTTGCAGAATGTTCAGCATAGATATCGGTTTTAAGATGGGTCTTTTTACACCCTTTAAGCAGTAATAATTTGTGGGTAAGAACGTTGTTTTGTGCTGCAACAACTTCGCCATTGGCTGAAGCTCCTAAGGCAGTTTTTTGCCGGAACGATTCTTAGTGGCAAAAGCTATCTAAATAAGTTTTTATGCGTACTAATACCGTTTGCTAGTAATTATATCAATCACTGCCAATTTAAACTATTATCAACAAAAAAGAAATAAGAATACAAGAGCGAACTTTTTACCAGCATATCAAATCAATTTATGTATCTAGTATAAATATTTGAGTAAAAAAACATATCTTGATGACGATGACGAATCATTAAACTAACAGGCATTTAATCGATTTGTTTCTACGAGACGACATGCCGCATTTGTGAAACTGTCCGTTGCGAATTTTTGGAGATAGGTACTTTAAGTTCTAAATCGTATATGGAATAGATTTTAAAGGTTTTTTGTTTGTCTGATTCATATTTTGGTACGAGATTCATTACAATTTTCATCATTAAATTTTCATCTGTTCTCTAATTGCATAGTAGTAACTTTTCTAACATCTTTTGTTCTCATCGGTTCATCATCTTATATATTTTGACCATTATAATCGTCTCAATATTCTACTGCACATTGGTATTAATTGTAAAAGTAAACTTGCCTCCTACTTTCTGAACTAAACTACGTGATTCCCAAAAATACATCTCCTAATAAATAATACATACAACATAGCCGTTCCCTCGATATGCTGCTAACGAACGATCTAGGGCTGATAATCCCATAATCACCCCGCTTGACAGATGGATTGTTAATCTCAGTTAGATGGTATCAATGTACAGGTGGATCTATTGCTCATTCATCTGATAGTAATCGATTGCTTGCTAGATTTAAGGGCCTACAGGGCCTAAACGTGTCTAAACGCAAGTTTTATAATGCCTCAAAGTATATGATCCACTGCAGTAAACAAAATCAGAGAAATGATACCTCAAAAAATCTTTTAACGATTAAAAATCATATACATGCAATCATTCTGATTTTTTGGCAGATTATTCTACAAACAACATATTACCGTAATAGTGTTTCAATTGTTCAATCAATAGATTTTTGTAAATCGATAATTAATAGAGCAGTGCTGGACTGCTGGCCCAGTGGTAACGGCCCCGACTTACGAGTTGTAGGTCGTTGGTTCGAACCCAAGCAGACGCTTTACTTTGTGTGAATAATTTCACTGCTCTCAAACGGTGGAGGAAAATATCGTGAGGAAACCGGCATGTCTTAGAACCAAAAATTGGAAGACATTTGTGACATTTACCAACCCGCACTGGACCCACGTGGTAGATTATAGCCCATTCGCTCCCACAGAGAGGAGGCCTGTGTCCCAACAGTGAAAAAATTAATAGGCTGATTATGTATTTGTATGATACGTAAATAGATAAATGCTTCATAATTTACAATAAATTATCAGTGTGAATTGAGTGGAAAAAGGAAAGGGTGGCCTTTACCCTGCAGTGGGACAATATGGGCTAATTGTTATTATTATTATCACGATCCCTAAACAATACTAAAATGACCCAAAATGGTCTTACTGACCGAAACTCAATGTTGCATGGAACGAACATGCTCTCGAACATTTTTTATTTGGTTCAATTACAGGAGAATTAAAGGCGTTGATGAGTCTCATACAACGCACCACACGCCGATACAAAACACAACTTCTATACACACTATAACAGCTCTTGATTCAATTGAAATAATGGTCGATATAGCGTGTACATAATTCACGTCTGAACAAACTCATTGAGCAGTACAATCATGTTGAACAATTAATGTTGATTTCTATACCGCTATTTGATTTGTATCTCGGGCTAACAGTACAAGGTTGTATGGGAAATGCGCCAATTAAATCGCTATAGAGCAATCTGAGCTATCGAATAGACAGAAGGATCAGACATTGTCGATCTTAAACAATAAATGGTAGATTAGTTTGCGTGTAAGCCTCTATTGTTCAACTGATGGGCCTATAAAGGAAGGATTTAACGCTGTACTATTTAAATTAGATCGTTGCGAATGAATAGACATTAGAGTATTATAATGTTGGTATATGTATGTTTGAGGTGAGAAGAGCTCTATGTCTATGATTGTATGGTATCTATAGGGTGACTTGGATTGGCTTACACAAGAGTAACAGAGGTTGTTGTGGTAGACAAGGTTATAGCATATTTTAACGATCCAGAATTTTCTATAGCTAACTTATTGCATATTTCACCAATGAAGTTGAACGAGTTTAGCACATCTAAAGGCGTTCAAGAGCTGTCAGTGTCAAAATCGTTATGGAATATTGTACACTGACAGCTCTTGATCGCGTTTAGATGTGCTGAACGCGTTCAATTTCTCGTAAAATCAGCCCTTAGAAGACAACCATATCAAAGACTAGAATTCCTGTAAAAAAACAAAAAATGTAAAATTCTGAATAGTTTCTTCTTGAACTTTCCCATTTCTCCTGGTTTAGTCTAGACATCTAAGCACCTAATTACATCCCTTGAGGCACCTATAATATCAAGTTTTAACAATCCACGCGCGCCATAATCGATACGATAAGCATTCTGCCGATGGCGTAATATCCCAAGATATAAGAGACATAAAAGCTAATGATACTGGCAGGTTAGACGGTAATGACTGCTGTCAAAACACATTATTCATGGCAAAAGCGATCAATGTGCGTAACAAAGATCAAAGAAGAAAGGTAGATGTGCTTTAATTTAATTTTGGAATGCATACCAAGAATTTGAAAACAGAATAAGTTGGCACATGAACCCTGCTTTGGTGGAAACGTCACATAATGGGTTTTCGAAATATCTAAGTCAAAATAAATAAATATTTTTTGACTTTGGTAGTATTATTGAAACCAAATTGTAGCCCACGTTCGCACAGGCGCATTTTATGAAGACGTTCTTTTACCGTTACCCTGGATTTTCAACGTTCAGCTTAGCGTCGAGAGTTGAAAATATAACTTTGTGCTTTTACCACGCGCTAGAATGTACTTTGTTAGATTTTCAACGCTCGGCTCGACGCCGAGAGTTGAAAATTCAGAGTACGGGAAAAAATCGTCGCGTTTAAAAAGCGTCTGTGCTTACGTAGGCTAACATAGCTTTTTGAAAGCAGTATCAAAGTTTGAGGTATATTTTTTCGGAACCAGAAACCAAGCTAAAAGCAAAAGGGACTAAATTATGAACTTTAGTAAGCATAAAAAATGCCTCTGTAATGCTTATAAAGTAAATAAAACTGAAGTAACAGTATAGGCCACATGGCAGTGGTACAAAACCAGTATAAGCTGGCCTCTCATTCTATTGAAAGTCCGTACTACGCTAGGCCAGCTATTGAGCTGGCCTAGCGTAGTACGGACTTTACGGATGCGTACAGTCACGAGCACCAATATGTATCCGCTTAGCCAAATTCAAAAGCGATTTTCTCGTGGAGTTTTAACTTCAACTTTGAGATAAGGCTTATTTCATATTAATATGGGTTCCAAAATACTATATTCGTAACAACATAAAATAACAATCAACACAGGGGGAGCAAATCACTTTTAAAAATTGCTAAGTGTATACATATTGGTGCTCGTGACTGTACGTCACTTGGACATTGGTCCAAGTGACGTACGGCCGTACTTTACTTTTACAGTAGGCCTACTGTTAGCCCAGGTCGCACGGACGTGTTTTTATCGTGATGGTTTTTCTTCGCTTATTGGATTTCCGATGCTCTGCTTAGCGCCGAGAGTTGAATATCCAACAGTGTGTTTTCTTGATGCGCTGGGATACGGGCTGGATGCGCTCTGTTAGAATCTCAATGCTCGGCTCAATACAGTAGTCGGCTAGTACAGTGTACGTCTGTGCGATCCTGGGCTTAATGTAAAATAAAAATCTTTCTTTCTCTTAAAAGTAAATGTCTTTATCCAGCAGTCTCATCTCCATCGTCATCCTCCTCCTGCCCTTTTCTAAACACGTCTATATGACGTCACTATGCTCATTCTAATCATATCGCTTCTTCAATTGTTTCCCTTCATTTCTCCTAGTTGCGTACGTAATAACGATGCGTCCTTCCGGGGACGGTGTGAGATAACTAAGCTAATGGCTGTTCGATGGGTGCTTTTAAGTAGGTTATTTGTACCCAGATGTATGTGACGTAAGTAAATACATGAAGTGTCAGTTGATTGACGTAGGGCGTTGTTAGAGATGGGATGTTGGTGAGGTGTGGTGGTACTTGGCAAGTATTGGGGATAGTGTGTAAATGATGTAAGGGTGAATTGATTTTGCAAGTTTTGACTTGATTTGACGTGGTAGCACTAGAATATGTATAAGTTTACCCGATTGTTCCATAAAAGTGTAGTGTAGTTAATTGAGTTCCCTATGAGTTCCCTTCGATATTGTATGAAGTAAAGTGGGTTCTTCGCATACTTTTCACTATCAAGCAACAGTAGTAGGTAATATGCTTGTTTATTGAACCATGTGAAGAGATAAAGTTCTATTTCGTGATTTTATTCCTGATTTAGTTCTAAGCTTATGTTAAATGCTGTAGTTTTATTTTATAAATATTCTGACATTTGTAGTGACGTCATGAATAAGTATGCATCAACAATTTTTACAAAAGTACCTACGCAGGGCATCGACAATTTTTATAAAAGTAACTTGGTATACCTAAGGAAACTTCTACAAAAATCTAAGAATCCTTATATTTTGGCGAAAATCCATTCGAGAAGCCCCACTGTTCTTGTAATTAATGAACTGCCAGTGATAGACCACTGTTACCTGCCAGTATCACTTGAAATACCGTAACATGATACATTCACTATGATAAAAGTTTCTTACGACGATTGTTCGCCAGTGACAGTCGATTAAATACCTTCGATTGTCTTATCTGTGTGCGCAAATGAGATATCGTGATTATAGTTTTTGTTGAACGTCTATGGTCAATTGAATAACTGTCTTTTGAGATGCCTTAGCAATTTTTCTGTTGTTTTTAAGGTGGTCTACCGTAAAATTTATTATCATCATCATCATCAGCCTATTAATGTTCCCACTGCTGGGACACAGGCCTCCTCTCTGTAAGAGGGAGTGGGCTGTAATCTACCACGCGGGCTCAGTGCGGGTTGGTAGATGTCACATGTCTTCGAATTTTTGGTTATAAGACATGCCGGTTTCCTCACGATGTTTTCCTTCACTGTTTTGAGAGCAATGGTAATGAAATTATTTACACAAAGTAAAGCGCCTGCTGGGGTTCGAACCCACGACCTACAACTCGTAAGTCGGGGCCGTTACTACTGGGCCACCACTGCTCAATTTATTATAGCGCCTAATATTTTTTGGTTTTCACACAGTATTATTCTATCTGACCACAGATTGCTTTATTAACAGCTTTAAGGCGCCTTTTGCTATTGCTATAGCCAAAAACGAAACTGTGTCAATTTGCCGTGTTATAAGTATAACGCAAATTGACAGTTTCGTTTCTAAGGATCGAAAATGGGAAATGCTCAATCCATAGCCTGGTTAAGGGTTAACTAAGTAGTTATTCATACGGGGTGTCCGGGACATCGATATACATGATTCTGAGCCTGAAAACTTCAACGCAGGGGGCGTTGAAATTTTTCGTCAGTTATTAAAAAAAAAATCAGCTGCTCCATACATTTTGACCGCGTAGGTATTGCACTTTTCTATGAAACAGCAGATTTTTTTTTTAATAACCGACGAAAAATTTCAACGCAGGGGGGTTCAGAACCATGTACTGAATATGGATTCAGTACATGGTTCTGAACCCCCCTGCGTTGAAATTTTTCGTTCGTGTGATTTATAACACAGCCGGTTACCATGGGGTAACCGGCTTCGCGTCGATGTCCCTGCCACCCTGTATAATTATCATAAAATGAGAGCTGTGACTGGAATATAATATACCTATATAGACAATTTAAGAGCGTTTATTTTGAAAGTGGGCAACGTTGCAAATAGCTGTCACATATTTACCTGTTTTGATTAATTTGGCAATATTTACTGTACGGAAATATGAAATATCGCTAACGGTGAACTTGAATATTAATAATGCAGTTATCACACAGTTAGCAATTATCACACAGAATTTTTTATTGCATTTTATTTGCTAATTTTAGAATGAATGCTCTTAAGATGATAGTCAATAAAAAAATAAAAAATAAATTATACACATAAACTTTACTGTAGGTACACCAGAAAATACATAGTAAAAATATATTTGATACTACAAAACATACAATGAGCGGAATATATATTCCCTGTCATTATTCGATATTTTTGCCAGAATCCTGTGCATTATGTTCTTACTTTATTAGTTAATTGACTAATTGTGCAGAAAATTGCCAGACAGTTGATAGCGTAGCAATACAGAAATATAGCCACATGCTTGACACACCCAGAACATCTATCAATTTATGTCCCATCACTACCTATCATAACTCAACCTAATTTACATTTAAATTCACAAACAATCGATTTTCAAATAATCGGGAGCTATAATAGGCGCTAATATAAACAATGCATACCAATCAGCTGGGTGAAAGCTTACGTGGTCAATGACCTGTGAGATCAGAGATATGTTTCGGAGATGTATGGCAGTCGTGGTGAACGGAGGCGATTTGGTGGGTAAGGCCGTAAGGGTCAAGTTCAATGGGTAAGGCTGTGTTTGTATTGGTGAATTTTATGTTACAAGAAGCTTTACATATTTACATAAATGTAAACACACACATAAGTTTCGTACCAGAAGGGTGCCAAACGGAACCCTATTACTAAGCCTCTGCTGTCCGTCTGTCTGTCAGCGAGCTGTATCTCATGAACTGTAAAAGGTAGAATATTTGAAAATTTCACAGATTATGAATTTATATTGCCGCTATAACAACAAATTTATAATACAAAAATTATTCAATTAAAGGGGGGTGTCCATACATAAACAAATAATTTAGAAATAAAAAAAGTCTACCTTTGGCGTTGGCATTTGGTGTCATTTTTTAGATCTCATCGAGTAAAAAACAAATATAATTTTGATTTTTTTGTAACTTCATAAATGATAAAATAGGAGGCCCTACAAGTTGTCAGTTTTAGAACATTTTTGTACGAGCTCTATCTCAACAACTAAACAAGTAAGGAATTTGAAACTTTTGTATATCATGTAGCATGTCCATAATGTATATAATCAACAAATACTAAAAACGCTGATTTATAAGGTATTTATTTAATTATGGATGATTTTCTGTAACTCCAAAAATAACTTTGTAATTCATACCATCATTATGAAACACAATTTTTTTGCGATTTTCATTAAGATGAAAATAATAATATTATTCTTTTAGTATTTTCATTTATTTGCTAAATAATGTACGGTGGTACGGAACCCTTCGTGTGCGAGTCTAACTCACACTTGGCCGGTTTTATTTATATTTTTGTGGGAAAGAATGCCAGACGGAATAGAACGAGCGAGTGAGAGAACGAAGGAGTCTGGGAGATCAATATAGCTGTGCAGACGTGTGTGTGAAGACGTTTTCAAGAATAAAGTATTAAGGTGTCAAAATCTAATTGTAACTTAAAATACTTAAAAATAAACGTGTCTTAGAATGAAAGCTGATTTTATTGGTAGGAACTCGAACCCTAATAACCCTAATAGTAGTACATTTATGGATATTCTGTTTTATTGTAATAACTGTGATAATATTATTGTCTTAATAACAGATGAACCTACAGGAACATATTAAATCAAATGCTTTTATACAGTCAACATCGCAATCAAAATAAATTAATTTTGATTGCGATGTTGACCCATGTCATAAGTAGAAAAAAAATATTATTAAAAATGAAATTATTTAAATGCTTCCTAAAACTTAGTGATTCATTCAATTTTTTTTTCGTTCGGTTCTTCTTAACGTTATTATAAATATTTAGTAGCTAGTAGTTATGTATATTTAGTTAAATATGGACATAGGCAGTAAATAATTTTACCGTTCACAGTATGACTCATCGTTGCTAACAGCACGCGACCTGTCACTATTTACTTATCGTGATTTGCGGTGGCAATGAATTATTGAGAGGGGAAGGTTGGCCCCAGGATTCTAAACAAGGAAACGAGCCAACTATATTGACGTCACACATTGGACCCAACGTTGGATAATAATTACTAAGCTTATTCCTTAATAATAATGAGCACATAATTATTTGATCCAATATTGGTAATACGTCGTCACACATGCATGTCAAAAAGTTTTCTACAGCGTACAAAGGGTTAACGTTTGCGTGAATTAATGAAATAAATTATGTAGTTTTAATCAAGTGCACTCGTTGCTTGTTATGTCAAGATAATTATTTCGATATTTTTGTTTATAGGGTAGATTTAAAAGCCTGCAACGTCTGATTTTTTATTGAATAAATACAAAAGGGCAAAAATACATTGCTTTTAATTTTATTACTAACTGAGTACCTAATAATGCGACATTACGCTATTGCTGAGCATGAGGTCCTGGGTTCGATACCTGGTTCGAGCAGTGTTTCCATTAGGAATTTGTTAGTAACAGCCCGGAGTTTGGAAGTTGGCAGTGTGATACCCCCGTGCCTCGGAAAGCAAGTTAAGCCTTTGGTCCTGCACCTGATCTCTCTCCTGTCGTATCGGACTATGAGAGTGAGGGAAGAGAGAGTGCACTTGTGTCTGCGCATACACTTGCGCACTGTAATATCTCCCGCGCCGAAGGCTAGTCTCCGTTGAGATTGGTCGCCATGGCCGAAATATGGTCTGGACGACTATACATATTGGGTTTTTCCATCTGGAATTTCTTAGCGAAATGAAATGAAATTGTCTATTCTGTAAATAGGATATCGGAATCACTTTTACACGTCATATTAAAAAAATAAGCTAGATGAGTTCGCCGTTTCCTATCTGACTACTCCGAGAAGAAAGGCCGAAACAAACTCAGAGGTCACAGTCTCTTTTAAAGTCCAGACATAATCTTGGTCAGGCCATATGAGGACCATGTAGACCAGATTAGTGTCTGAAATTATGAAAAAAATAAAATGATGAGTAGCAGCTCGGAGTCTGAACTTGTGCCCGGTTGATAGCAATAGCCCTATTTCATGGAACTTAAACATACCTAAATGTTGAAATGTGGGTGTACTATAAGTACACCTCTGCCTAGCTCTTTGGGGAATAAAGGCGTGATATTATGTATGTTAAAGCAACATTATTCATTGTTTTTCAAAATATTCAATGTTTTCATTGTGAAGCACAACTGTGAATGCTGCCTTAGAAACTGTTTTCAATCAATGTCAAGTATACAGATTACGATGACTTATGAACTCTATGTGAGTCAAGTATTTCCCATTATCGGTGTACCAAACGAGATGTTTGACGCGTTTTTTATTCGGTATAGTATTTTTATCACGAACCGTGTTTTACTTGTGGTAACCAAGTATATAAAATACGCTGTGAATATGTGTGCGAAGACGAAGAAAAAAAAAATGCATTTATAGGCATTAAAGCAGAAAAATATACCTAATAAAAAAAACAATGATTTCAGATGGCAACACAAAGTATATCACCTAACGCTGATTTTCAGCTGCAACCCACGAGTGCCATAAGCTTGAATATGAAAGACAGGGAAGTGTGTGTCCATTTTAATAAATTAACAGGATTAAATTAAAGGTAGTAAACGACTGGGTTATACGATAGCCTGGGTAAGACTGGTTGTCAGACTTTTGGGCTTCTGACGACCCGTAACGATTATCAAAAATCCACGAACAGAATCCAGCCGCCCGGGACCAACGGTTTAAAATGCTTTACGAGGCACGGAGGGGTCTTGGTATGGACCTAAAGATGATCACTCATCCACGGACCAACCGCGGCAAGGGTAGCTTAACCTGGTCGATCGACCCGTGCGGCTGTTATTACTTAGCCACAAGCTGTTATTTTATTTTCCTGAGCAAAGTATTTTTTACTTTATTTTAATTGAATATATTATAAGTAAGGTGCAATTTAGAAGAACGATTTTATATACCACAAATAATAACAGAAATTTAAATTACTTTAATTAGTACCTACAAACCCACAAAACATAGCTAACACAGTGCGATCGCTGTCACCCGTTTGTTACTGTAATGGACGTACCTATTCCATGAAAATACAAAATTATTTCTTACAATAGTCATACTTTAAGTTTTTAATCACAGTAGTCATTTACTGGTTAGGCCTTGAAGGCAGCGAGTGAACTCACGCCCCTAACCGCCGCAGGAGACCCTGCGGAACCCTGCGGAGAATATGAAAAAGAAGATGTAAGATTCTAATTTCGTATGTTTCTCAGACAAGAATAGCCTCCTCACTTTCTTTTTCAGTTTGCTAAGGACAATTATTAATTAAAAGCATCCTTTAATAAAAATAAAACAAAATACGATCCCATCATCATTATTATTTGTATGCAGCAACAGCGGAAATTATGTATAATTATTATTAGTTCACCCATTGAAAGTAATAAATAATGTATTGATGGCAAAGCAGCAGTCAATTTAGTCCTCAATGTATTGAAAGACCCTAATAACTTTCGTCCAGTCCAGACCAATTTACAATTACACCTGAAAAGGTCCAATTTCAAGTTAATCGCTGTTTTCAAAGCCCCAGTCAATGCATGTCAACTGCAAAGTGTGACAACTACTAATCACGGCACGACAACTCATTAATGCGCTCGATTTACACAAATACCAACCTTATGCACTTTTCATAAGATCTGTTCAGTATGTAAATCTCAGTTGGTCTGTACATGCGTTCGTGTTTACCACAAATATGGTTCGTTGTAAAAAGAAATATTTAATTAGGAACAAATTAAACTTTAAATAATGTTAATTAGTGACACGCGTATGCAAAACGGAAGTGGAATTAACCCTGTGATTATTCGTTTGTGGCTACACCGGAATTAAAATTAAAATATTATGTAGTAAAAAGGTATTTTTGCTTTGTGGTAGGATAAGGAAATAATGTGACAAAGGGCGAGCCTTTTGACAAATACTGAAAATTAAATGTAGGCTTATTGTATCCACTTTGTATTGTATTTTCTCTAACAACAATAATATATAACATCACGCCTTTATTATTCCCCGAAGGGTTAAGCAGAGGTGTACCTTTGTACACCTATATCACTGGCGAAATGTGGTGCACTTACATTTCGCCAGATAAGTTTCAGTCCCATATTATGGGACTAGCGTAAACAATGTGTTACAAAAACCTTGTCCGGTCCAAAAATGGCACATAATATGTACTGCAATAACATTATCAAAAAGTTATAAAAAAAAATATCCGAATTCCATAAAACATTAGTAGGGGTCATAAGTTATGACTTGTAGATACCCGCTAAATGACGCGACGGCCGTCCGCGCCCCATGTAAAACCAGTAAAATTCCCCATTGAAAAAAAAAGCAGCGACTTTATTTTTATTTTTTTCAGAAAATTATCACATAAATAGACAACAGCCTCACGGATCGGACAGGGTTTTTGTTACACGCTGTATAAAAAAATATAAACATAATATGAGTATTTACCTATTTATTTTTTATATAACGAAAGGAGGAAAATTTTGACTTTACAAAAAATAAAATATCAATAATAATATAGATATTAATATAGAATAAAATAAATATCAATAATAGAAAACCATTCGAACCAATTTTATTGTTTCTTTTCTGTTTGCAAGCTTTGATATAGTCAACGAGTCGTCTAAATTCCTTCTCATAACAATTCCATTACAATCCCGTCCCGTCACTTAGGTACAATTAGCATTATCTATCATCAGATTAGGCAGGTACCAAACATACGAACCCTCTAAATTACATTAAAGAGAGCAAAAAAAGTGACGAGTCATACCTGGCCGATCAGAAGATGCTTGAAAAAAAAGTTGATTCGATTTTTAAATATTCCAATTATGGAATGATTGAATTCGTGGGAGCTGGCTGGTTGAAAAATAGTTTGTTAGATGTGGAAAGGAGTTTTAAATCTGTAGCGACCTCTTTCGATGATTATGAGAGATTATAACTTGTTTGGTTGATGGCAGATGGCAGTAGTAGCTTGAATTGAGTGGGCTCAAATTCGTTCAGTAGTTTTTGCGTGAAAGAAATTCACGCAAAAACTACTGAACGAATTTGTTAAATTAACATTCGACTCTGAGGTTAAAAAACAAGTTGGTTATTCATTGAATTTCTTAGATATTTTAATGCTTTGGTAGTTTCAAGAGTCATTGCTGGATAAAATGAAAATAAGTACATGGTGTGTGAATATTCCTATTACGAAAATATGTAATTGAGAACACACTAGAATTTTTTATTTGTCGCCAAAATGGTCATGCCTAAATTAATTGGAATTTAGGTTAGTTGTATGTTGGTAACTTTAAAGTTGTAACTATGTGCGATTATTGACAACATTAATTTTGTATCATATAGGTACAATTACTTACCAGTGAAATTTCTACATGGTTTGAACCTCACTTTCTTCCCTTCACATCCAATCAGATACCAGTAGCTCGTAAAGCCATTTCCCCTCGGAATGGGAACAAAACCTCAAACTCATTCGTTAGTCGTTTTACAAGAGCACATCTCGATACGTCACGCGAATGGCTTCGGCACGTGTCAACCGCCCCTCGGCGATAGCGGTAAAATGTTTGCTGTTTACATGATACTGGCGGTAAGGGCGAGGCTCCTACGACAGCGCGTAAGACAAGTTTTTGTAGGCTAGAGAGAATAGATTGAATATTGAAATTAAATTAAATCACTTAGGAGCAGTGGTAGCCCAGTGGTAATGACCCCGACTTACGAGTTGTAGGTCGGGGGTTCGAACGCAAGCAGGCACTTTACTTTGTATAAATAATTTCATCGCCTCAAAAAACGGTGAAGGAAAACATCGTGAGGAAACCGGCATGTCTTAGAACCAAAAATTTGAAGACATGTGACATCTACCAACCCGCGCTGGGCCCGCGTGGTAGATTACAGCCCACTCCCTCTCACAGAGAGGAGGCCTGTGTCCCAGCAGTGGAAACATTAATCGGCTGATTGTGTTACTTGTAGATGTGGCTTAAAGGTACAAGTTTTGGGTACCTTCACAAAGCGTGTACCCGGGTAAGATAGTTCTTTTCAAATTAAGGCCTACTCGATTCTGCGGCTTGGCGACAATACCTTTATCTAAGTACCAACACACAGGTATGGCTTATTGCACTAAGAACATTTTGGTTTGATCTACGTGCATATTTATTTATTTGTGCACATATCGGGGAAGTTTTATGCTAGGATTGGCTGCAATACAAAACCTAGCATAACAAAATGCAGTACATTGTAAGACTCCCGTAGACAGGCGCCACGCAATGTTCACTAGAATATCCTGTATTATGTCGTGGTGATGATGGAAAACCGTTTAGTAAGTAAGTAAAGTTCATTGGAAGTAGTAAGTACACTAGACTTAATTCGCGTACGGACGGTCCCATATCATTGGTAACAAGCCCTGTATAAGCTAGCCTCTCATTCTATTGGATCTCCGTACTACGCTAGGCCTGCTCAAGGTTAAAATGTTAGTATTGACGTGCGTAATGTACCTAAGAGGATGACAACAGATAAAACGCAGTCACTGTCGGACTGCGAAAAGAAAAGAAAGAAATTCTAATTCAAAATTCAAAAGTAATTTATTCAGACTAGGCTGAGAATCAGCACTTTTCGAACGTCCAAATTACATAAGACAGTTCCCCAAAAAGTCCGCCCTTCACCACTTCCTAGTGCTTTTGCTGGGAAGAAGAAATGGCGCAACAAACTCCCCAGCAGCACTGCTGTCTGTTCAGTTAGAAACAACTTGATTCTATATAATAGTATGCAAATAATTTACATTACTCAACACAAAACATTAAATAAAATATATTATTTGCCATAATAACAGCTAGCACACGCCAATATACCAACAAAAAAATCGAAATCTATACTCAAGCGAAAATAAAAACTAAAAACGTAAACAGTACTTAATCCCCGAATTATAAAGCCTCCAGGCATAAGGCTGCCTGTCCACTGAAGCGGATAGGAGAGGAGAGGACCGGAGATGTGCACATATTAACCAATAGAATCTAAACTCCGCTCCAGAGGTGCGATTTTATTGGTAAATATTGACACATCTCCGCTCCTCTCCTCTCCTCTCCGCTCCAGAGGACAGGCAGCCTAAAGGCCGTGCCCACTTACATATAGCTAATAAAGCTGTAACTCGAAGTCACATAATTATGATAAACTAGGACCATCGAAGTAAAAATAAATCAACAGTTAGGCAAGAATAATATTTATGATCTACTGTCGAGGTCGCTAGCTAACCACATAGTGCAATACAACTCATAAAAAAACATTGTAATGAGTAGATTATGTCAACAATAAATGAAAATTAAATTAAAATAAATTGACATATACAGGCAAATAAAATAAACAATTATGTGACTCATTAAACCTGTCAGTAGGTAAGCTAATTCTGGAGAAAGAACATAAACATTGTCTTGAAAGAGAAATGCAACGACACAACGCTGGTAATTTATTGCAAATTATGAAGCAACATCTATTTACAAAAAAACTATTCATTGGACTAAAACATTAAAGTTGCTTGAAGAATAGTCTGGCAAAAATCAGAAGCATTGCATTTAAGTACATAGATTAATCATTAAAAAAAATTTTTTGAGGTTACTTCGCCTTTTTTATAGTATTAAATTGTAAATTAGTATGCTTTCAACACACAATCTAACTAGCAGAATATTATACTGAAGAATATCATATATTTTTCTGATTTTGTTTACTGTACTGGATCAGGTATTACGCAAATGTCCTGTAATCCGCTGTTCATCAACCATCGTCTTTCGCCCGCTCGCAGTGAGACTGGACCGTAAATGTAGTTAGAGATTTTTTCATTGATATCAACACCCCACGGGAATAAATCAGTTTGTTATTGATTGGCAGTTAGTAACGCCCCGGTTAATTCGGTTTCTTCCTCATTTAGGGGTTCATGTTACATTATGATAATGTATGTGAGACTTTTTGAACGAGTTTTTTGTTGCAAAAATATGCACTGTAAAATGATAGGGCTGTAAATTATGGTTTCATCGAGGGGCGTAGTAAGTATGACTTTGGAGGAACTTGTGACTAATTAATAACAGCCGCATGGGTCGATCTAGTTTAAGCTACTTTTGCCGGGTTTTGTCCGGGGTGACCATATTTACATACCAAGACTCCTCCGTGCCTCGGAAAGTACGATAAGCCGTCGGTCCCGGCTGTCATTCGTGGATATTTGACAGTCATTACGGGTCGTCAGAATCCCGAAAGTCTGACAATAAGTCAGACCCAATTACTGGGTTTTGGAGGTCAGAGAAGCATTTGCTTCATGTAAAATACTGGTATTTAGCTGCATCCTGTTAGACTGGAAGCCGACCCCAACATAGTTGGAAAAAGGCTAGGCAGATTGAGTGGGGTATCGATTGAAATGTCATTATGTATGTCACGAAAAACTTGAAAGGGTAACTAGGTCTTCCACATAACTGCCCTAGGTACGGATACACTTCTATTGGTAAATTAATCACTTATATTATTGTACTGAATTTCATTATGACCCGCAGCCGCTGGTGCATAATGTGATTTGAATTTGGAATTTTAACAAAAACGCGCTAAAACGCGTAAAACTTTTACCATAAAAAACCACGGTAACTGTAACCAACCAAATAGTTCTTATTACATATTATGTTTTACTTGCCGTCGACGAACAAAATAAAAAAAGTGTTAAGTGAAATAAATGTGGTTGATATTGTGCATCAGCTATTTCGACGAATTTTTTAAATCCCAACTATTTCGTTTTTTTTAAGTTAAAAATTTCTTCTACCACAGATTTATTTCGCTCTACCGCCTGCGTAGTTTGGGTTCTAACTAACCCCAGGAAGCTTATTGATTATACTCATAAATTATGAATGCCTAATCTTTGGTATTGACTTTCCATTGATTTATAGCTAAAAGGTTATCTCAGCGATTCGGCGATAGCCCAATGGTGCTTGTATTCTGAAGATAAAAGCAATGGCCGTTGTTTCTACTTGGTTAACTTGCTACTGGTTTTTTTACAAGTTTCTTTACCAAACTATTTTTATCACGCCGGTTTGAAATGTATTAGGTACTTATACGTACACAATAAAATAATAAAAAAATATAATTAGCACTTGTTAATTATATTTTAATTTTAAAATAATGTGGGACATTTGATCACCAAAAAAAATTATGACAGTGGCCACTTTAATTATTTAGATTGGAATGGCTAATTAGCGTCACTTCTTGGTAACATAATTATTTAAATTAGGTTGTTTTTAAAACTTGAGAATTGTTGAAAAACCTTTGAGTTCCCAGAAAAATAACTAGGTATTCACATGACCAAATAAAAGAGGCTATGAAAATAACGTTTTTACTAAAGACGATATATATCATAGGAAACAGTCAACCTAATACGGTAGCGATGTTTATGCAAAATATTCTATGGGCCACACGCACAAAAAACTGGAATGTTTTTTTTTCATAGCTGTAGTCAATACCTCAAGTTTAAAATAAGTTAAATCTTAGAAAAAATTACGAATTTTATATTCAAGGCTCGTTTACCTACGTTTCATTTGCGGAAATTTCTGATGGAAATAATTAGTATTCATTCCGAATATCTTCTGTGACTCACTGTGCTGTTTATAACTCAAGGTAGGTAATATAATATTATTACAGTTCAAATTTTATTTGGTAAGTATTTAGTTAATGATTGGGGTTTTTTTGACGACTTTGGGCCAAGATCGTCACACAGTGGGTGCCAGAAGCAAGCCGTCGCGTCGACACCGAGGCAGAAGCATGGCAAGCAGCGAGAATAAGTGGGAAAGATACGTATTATTGAAGCTACTCAAAAACTATCGAAGCAAAGTTAATACAATTTCTAAGGGACCACTTAGAGAGCCTTTCAAACAAAAAAAGAATGTTCAAAATCGGTCCATAATTGACGGAAAAAATTCAAAACAAAAACACATACGGTACGAACATAGAACCTCCTCCTTTTTGGAAGTCGGTTAAAAATGTAAGCCAAATCGTCCACTGCGACGCACGCCCATGATAAAGGCGTTTGTGCACTACACGGAAATTTCCGTCCGGCCGGCATGGCGGCAGTCCGATTTCGACCAAACTAGTATAAACATTCATACAGGACCGTGAAGAATCGGACACACGAATACGTGTCCTGCAAACAATTAACCGGACAGCTAATATGGCAAACCTCTCCGTGCACATCCTGCGTTCAACACTTTACAAGACTTCAAACTTGTCTTATCTTGATTTATCATTTATTATTTTTCTATCCTTCTATTTGCCAATCAGCTGTTTCACAGCAATTAAAAACAAAAAATATTCTAGCAAAATCTAACAAGGTTTCATTGATTTATTATGCGGTCTTGGCTTGGGCAGCCTGCAAATGAAGTCACGTTGTCTCTTCTGACGCACGAACATAAAAAGCCTGTTTTTCAATATTTTATTATAATTTCTACGAGGTGTACAAGTTTAACGGGTTGTTAGCAAATTACGTTTTTATTACCATTTGCTTAGTATCCAAATTATCAACAAAACACATTCAAAAGAACTAGTTATTTTTAGTAATTGGTTGACTTGTCTTAATAATTAAAAATCAAGTTGGAAATGTCATAATTATTTTGATAAGGAAATAATCAATTGTGTAAGTAGTAGTAGACATCCTGTAGATGTGCTCCATTAACAAGACATTCCCACTGCTGGGACTCAGTCGTCCTCTTTGTGAGCAGGAGTAGGCTATAATCCACCAAGCGGTCCCATGGCAGGTTGGTGCAACCCGCCCTGGGACCGCGTGGAGGTTTATATTGGTTGGTGATCAAAATTTTACGACGCCAAAATATATGCTTTAAAAAAAATGATATACCATACAAACTTAAAAAAGTTATAAATCAAGTAGGGTTACAAAAGGTTTAAGATAAATTTTAAGGTTTTCGGTTCTAGAACATGCCGGTTTCCTCACAAAGTTTTCCTTAACCGTTTTGAGAGCTGTAAGCTGATTAAACTCAGCTTGCTGCTAAGACATTAAGATTTTCTGAAAATAACTATACTCCATTTGAAATAAGATTAGACATTTAAACAAACCTTTTTCACAGTCCGTTCAACCGATTCTGACTTCTATACCGTAGGCATAAGGATGACATTAAAAGCAATAACGTGGTTACAATACCAACTGTTTACTGCAGCTGCCATTTGTCATGCCACCAACGCAATAGAACTCAGAATTGGTTGAACGGACTGTAAAAACGGTTGAGTTAAAAGTCACACATAAATATAACTCCTTAAATGTGTACATCTATAGTGCGCGCGGAACTAGTTGGCCGCGCCTTAGGTGGCGATTCATCTAGCTATTGCAATCTCATGTGCGTTTTGTCTAAACTAGCCGGAAATTTCAACGCGTGTTGCCGTCGCGAAGTACGGCGCCGGAATAGATTAAGTAAGATAAGGTGCTCAATCTATTTCTATAATAATCTATTACCAACTAGTTCCGCGCGCACTATAACAAAAAATTGTCTATGTCCACAACTTTATATCTTACTCTCTCTCTTATCTTTACTGAAGATCGTAAAGATATGATGAAAATATAAGTGTCGAATTGAGAACCTCCTCCTTTTTTTTTCGTCGGTTAAAAAGGAACTCTGCTAATCATAACTATTTGTTACGGCTTCTAAATGACTAGCTTCCGCCAGCGGCTTCGCCCGCGTAATCCATACTATATACTATATACTATATATACTATATAATATTATAAATTCGAAAGTAACTCTGTCTGTCTGTCTGTCTGTCTGTCTGTCTGTATGTTACCTTTTCACGTCTAAACCACTGAACGGATTTCGATACAATTTGGCAAGAGGATAGATGGCATCCTGGAGAAGGACATAGGGTACTTTTTGTCTCAAAAATAACCCTTAAGGGGGTGATATAAGGGATGAAAGTTTGTATGGTTTGTGGGATTTCTTATGTTAGCGATATGAAAATTTGCATTTAGGCTTTTCGTAAGAAATAAGGAAATACGCGTATCAGAGTATTTGTAAAATCAACCCCCGAAGGGGTAAAATAGGGGTTGAATTTAAAATTTCCATGTAATATTGATTTTTTTGTGTCTTATTTTAAAGAGATTTAAGGTATTGGAAATATACTTAATTGTCCTTATTTTATTTATTTTATTTTATTTATTTTTATTGAAACGGAACAACAAACAGCTACAATATAAAACATAGAAAACAAGAAATGACATGGCTAAATGGAAGTATGGGCGACTCCCTTAGCAATGTATAAACATTGTACCTATTAATATGTAATGCTGAATAGCTGAATATTTGTATTGCGTATGAAAAAAGTTTCAGGAACTTTTTATATCGTTACAATCCTGAAAATAAAATCGTAGAAACTCCTACGTCAAAAGGCATACAAACTTGCACAAGAAAAAGATTTTGCTATGAACTGTAGCTAGGCGTTTGTTTACAACCTTCAACAAATAGGTAAAAAAAAAGATTATGTTGGGAAAATCACCCACCGCTTATAATTATACGCACTGACAGGCCAGGCGCACTCCGTATTTTAGGTATGAAGCTACAAGTACCCGGCTGGCTCGACTCGTCGGGTCAATTCAGGTGGCGTAACGTAGTCAGAAGATAAAAGAGTTACGCGATAGTGAGAACCGCAACTTCTATGTGAATATAACTTTATGTAATTAGCACTGTGCTACCTGAACTGCACTTTATTGTGTCGTAGCAAGAGGCGCTTTTGGTGAGCAGTGGTGGCCCAGTGGTAACAGCCCCGACTTACAAGTTGTAGGTCATGGGTTCGAAACCGAAACATGATGAACCCAGTCAGGCGCTTTACTTTGTGTAAAATAATTTCAGCACCACTGCTCACAAAACGGTGAAGGAAAACATCGTGAGGAAATTGGCATGTCCTAAGTGCATCTATGCATGTCCTAGAACCAAAAATTCGAAGACATGTGACATCCACCAACCCGCACCGGGCCCGCGTAGTGGATTACGGCCCTCTCCCTCTCACAGAGAGAAGGCCTGTGTCCCAGCAGTGGGAACATTAATAGGCTGATTATGTTATGTTATGTACGTTAAGAGTCGCTTTTTATTTAAATGATTTTGCTGAGTGAATCATCTGTACTAATCTGTGCCGGTACATAAACAGAATGCTATTGCAGAAATAAAATAACAAAATGTAGGTACATTAATTATTTAATATGGAGCAAAGCAGTACTAGGGTTTGTGAGACACATATCTATCACATATATGTGTCTCACAAACCCTAGTACTGCGGGGAATATAAAAATTATGTTTTTCAACAAACATCTTTTTTATAAATCCTGGGATTACATGTAACAGTTATTCAAAGACACAACCATTAAACATACAGTGTGTTGAGGTGTTTGCAGCCCGCTTATAATTTATTTCAAGTTCTAGTAGGTAAAGGTCTAGATGCTGCTTCAAGTTCAGGTCTTGATTCAGGTCCAGGAAGATTTACTCGATTTCGATCTTGATTTGACTGCCGTTGATGTCTCATCCAACAGGGACACGCATAGTTCATAACCTAAAAGAAAAAGTCAATATAGGATATTTAAGGAGTCATCACTAGCCACAAATATTTATGTGATGAACTGTGAACATACGTGTTTTTGTTGGTCTGGGTGTTTACAAAAAAAAGTATGAAGTTGTATAAGTATTAAATATAAGCTCTACTTAGTTTAGGACTAGATATGGTGCTATGTAAAATATCCAAAATATTTATTATAAGTATTAATATAGTGAAGTCAGCATTGAATCATTATAGGAAATACACATAATATACAACACATAATATTGAGGTCTGGGACAGGACCGACTATTTGCAGGCTGATGAACTGATTATCCGAAAAGGAAGACCATCCATTCATGCATTGGATGGACATTTAAATATGAAAGAACACATTGTAATACACATCATTTTAATTACCTGATAGAAAGCTGGATGTGACCTCCGTACATTCTGAAACATTGAATTGTTCCTTTCCACTGCATGGTATTGTGCACTTCATAACGGCCACAAGTGATGCACATTGTATGCCCAAATAAACGTGCATCAGGAGCTATTTCCGAACTCAGACGTTCAAAACATGGATGGCAAAAGTTGGCATCCCTTGAAACCTAGAATAAAATTATTAACATGAGTCAAGTATGTAACAAATACATAAACATATTAATAATTTATGACATCTAAGGCAACTAGTTTGTCGTTGTTACAATTATAAGAAGACCTGAGTCTTTCTGATTCATTTCCTCCATTGCCATTGAGTTTATATTATATTTTAAGAACTGTGGTAAACAACCTCCAAATCCGCTTTGCACTTAGTTGCTTCTCATATTGAGTAGTTGTTGAATGATTTCAGCTAACTCTAGATGACTTACCTCGATCGATTGTTTACCATCATGCTAAGATAGTGAGTAGAAGACCATGTAAAGAAGAGGTGATATGCCTCCACAGTCTACACCACACACGACTAGTTTATGCATCTCATAATGAATGAATATGCAAGGGAAGTCCATGTAGAGTAGCGGAAGGTCAGTATGAAGATAAGCACACTCAATAAGGCAGACAAATAAGCGAGGGTCAAAAGTAAATACTAAATATCCAGAAACGGCAAAACGAAAAAACGACGTCTGACACACGTCTGGCCTGACTGACGTTTGACTTTTTAATAGAGATGGTATGGAACATCTTGGAATGTAGCAGAATCGATAAAATAATTGAAAATATAAATACTGTTCTTGTCGATTATTATTCAATCAACATTCTTCGACATAAAATAGTTTCCTATTATTGTGATGGTTATTGGACCATTTGCATAGATTAAACAAAGAGTTTACCAAAGAGTTTACACGTTTTCCGAAGCTTTTGGTCATTTTTTTATTTGGTTCTAATCGAATCAAGTCTATTAAAAAAGAATCGATTGTCACTTTTTAGTAAACAGCACTATTTATTAAGTGCCGTCATAATTTTGTGTGCTTCTTGTCAAACAAAAAACAGGAAAAATACTTTTAATTATTTGATTAGTTCACGAAAGTTGTAGGAAAATAATAAAACCGTAATAATTCATTAATGAATATTTGAATGTTATGATGTAGTGAGAAATGTCTATACATGCTAAAGGCAGTGGCTTAGATATAGACAATATTGCAGCCCACAACGCTGTTCACAGATTAACTACAATTTTCCCAGTCTGTCAAAAGTTATTAAAGTTCATAAATTAACCTATCTAACGTCATGTATTGTGTGTTCAATGGCGGCCCTAGAGTAGGAATGATATTATTAATAGGAAAATGAATAATTAGTATTTTAAGTAAGGCATTTAGAGTCATATAAACCAGTTGTTTTTTATTTTTTAACCGGGCGATAGTGTGAGTATAACAACAATGTTAACAGCATGTTTGTGTTTCGGCAGTAGATAAGATAAGCTGTTCCCCTAATGGTTGAAGATTCCGGGTGAAGCTCGCTTCCACCTTCGGCCTGATCATCACTTACCATCAGGTGAGATGCAGGCCAAGAGCTTCCCCGTTGTGGGTAGAAAAAAAGAGTAGGACTAGCGCCCTGTCACAATGGGTACTTGGGTAGCTCGCCGTCCGATAAGAACCAGGCCCGGGTCGACAGCGCGTTGTGTTCTACGCGCGCCTCTTGGAGATGTCAGCACAATTGACGGGGTCCGCTAGGGCCGATGCCTGCCGGGGTTGCGGGAAAGTCCTAAAGCGGGGAGACCGTGGCCCCAGGCGACGTACAGGCAACTGATGGAACACGGGTGGGTTTTAGTCAGTAAGAGTCTGACATGCCCTTCCGCTCCACCCAGAGCGAGATAAGTTATTTGATGATATCTCAAAAAAAAAAAGGTTTCCGTCTCAAAGCTGTAAGCGGCTCGGCTGCCCGAATTTCCAAACTGGATTGAGAACATACTTAACTTTTCAATTGAAAAAGAAGAAAGAAGGTATAAGGATAGGCCATGACCTGAGTTAGGTAGGACATAGGATACTCTGAATCCCGGTAGCACGTTCCTGTGGGATATTTTCCGACATCCACGCGGGCGAAGCCGCGGGCAAAAGCTAGTATCTTTATAAATTATAGCCTTTTACTAAGTGTTAATATAGCGTCCTACTGGTGAAAGAATTTTTTAAATCGGTCCTGTAGTTTTTGAGATAATTCATTACAAACAAAAATAAAAACATACAAAACTAGAAATCTTTTCTCTTAATAGTATTAGTATAGACGTATTAATATCAGGAGTAAATTATTTTTTTTTGCCAAAAAAATATTATCATATTTCATCGATATTAAACAACTGTTACTTTTTTACACTTACGCACGGTTTTATAAATAGATATTACTCATCGATGTAAAAAAAAAAAAAAAAAAAGGATGAAATTAAACTGTTTGTTTTGATTTTTTTAAATTATTATTAACAGTTATTATGCTAAGATTACATTTGAAAAAAACACTTGGTAACTTGATAGATGCAAAAAAAAAATGCAAATGATGTAAAATAAAATGCCGAACAAGTAAACACTCATAACAAATATTTAACATTTTATGATAGATTTAAGAATATCTGCACAGCTTTTAAGCTATTGCATAGCTTCTATCGCGGGCCTTGAGCGTGGAGACCTAATCCAGAAATTTCGTAACGAAAATACTACCTAAGAAAAGAGTGTTTTGTATTGAAAATTATGTTTAACTGCTTGACAACAAAGTTCAAATTTACTTAAACGAATGATACGAGAGTGTTGTATTGAAAATTATGTTTAACTGCTTGACAACAAAGTTCAAATTTACTTAAACGAATGATACGAGAGTGTTGTATTGAAAATTATGTTTAACTGTTTGACAACAAAGTTCAAATTTACTTAGACGAATGATACGAGAGTGTTGTATTGAAAATTATGTTTAACTGTTTGACAATACAGTTCAAATTTACTTAGACGAATGATCCTTGACTATTAATAGTTAAATTAAAACCTTTTTATTAGTTTGATGTTCCCATTACGTTGTGTCAAGTTTTAAAAACTATAAATGTGAATAACAGTTCCTGTCAATGTCATCATTGCTATTTCTTGTATTCGGGTTAATATTTTACAATTGCGTAAGTTGATAAAAAATGCTATGCAATAGCTTCGCCGGGGCAAATTCAAATTCAAATTCAAAATATTTTATTTCACATAAACCTACATGGGCACTTATGAAACGTCAGAAGCTACGCACGGTTCCAATTGGTCGTTTCCTATGGAGAAGAGCCGGCAAGAAACTCCACGGTTACTCTTTTAAAAATAATTGGGTTTTACAATATTTACAACAAAAAAAATATAAAAAATACAGTATTATTAGGTATGCGAGGACAGTGTAGGTCTTTCAACAAGTACCAAGTATGTACTTAACAAAATAGAAGATGGTCAACAAACAAGTCCCCGCAGTCCCCGAGTGCCACACGTCTTTTTTTAATGATTGGTTTCCTCTCAGTAACATTAATTTACTAAACCTTACACCACAGTACATAAGAGGCCATGAGAACCATAGTGGCCTAACTCATTTTTTTACAATATTGAGTTTATGATTTTTTCCAGTTCAAATTGATCATTTTGATAGAACCAGAGTGGCCTAAAAATGATACAACGAATTTTCACTAGATGGCAGCATAATCATTGTTATGGTTTTTAGTCTGTGATCTAAATTTGAGGTGCCATACTAGCCTAAGTAAGATAGGCCACTATGGTTTAAGCCGTAGACAGAGTATTCTATAGACTGCTGGATATCCTCCTTTGCATTCGCACAAGAAAAAGAAGAATTTATTAACGTCACTAGCAAAAAAAAGAGACAGAGTAAAAATATTTCTGTCCTCGTTCGCGTGTCGGCTGAACACATAATTGTGCACAACAAGTTTGACATTTGTGGCGGTTGCAGATTGGATTATTACCAAATAAACAAGAATAAATACAAAATACGATCTTTTAGTGCTCAATTCGACTTTATATAACATTTGTGCAACTGTGCAAAATGGTGAGGTGCAGTGTAAGAAACTGTAAAAGCGATAGTTTGATGAAGATTGCCGGATTGTCGTTTCACTCGTAAGTATTCGATCTTTTTAAGTATTAGATCGCTTTGTGTTCTACTATTTATAATCAAATAGTCGCAGTAATGTACTAACTAATTTGTTTAATGTGTTACATCTCATAAAATCGTGATTTGAGCAACATTTTTATTTTCGTTCTTCAACATTCAGTGTTGCCACTTTTTGACGGGGAATTTACCTTTTAATATGGGTAATACCATTGATATATTAAAAGGAGGAAGATATGTTACGCGCTAACATCGCAATCAGTAAACCTGGGCTTTGTGCACCACTACATGCAGCAAAACTCACACATCAGTGATCAGTGTGATCACAGTCGCAAACCTACCAGTTAACAATAGATAAGAACAGAGATAGGAGACGGCGATGTCGTGCGAGCGAAATCGCGTTAGTACTCGTCGCCAATAAGTCTCGACACTCGCACATTATGTGCGTATCGTGTCTTTCACGCATGTTGTAATATCTATCTCGCTCTCACAAACATGGCGAAGCAAATATTAAAATTATTATAACTTTCAACAAATTAGCATTTTTGGCTGTAGGTACTTACGAGTTTTAAGTAATCCCGTGTGTCTTATTTTCCTTCCTTTTATTATTAAAACACTGTATAGCTGCACAAGAAGTCATTTTGATGCGTATTTATCACAAAAAAAAACTATAATTATGGAGCTGTTTGATCAACGATATCCCGTGCGCGACTGAGTGCCTACTACAGGCAATCATGTAGTTTGATAGGACCGCGCTGTTACTCAGTCCCGTATCTACCGCTTTTAATACATCAATGGGTAATACTGATTTTTTTATGCAATTTCAATAAAAATAAAAAGAACTTTCCTTAGGATATTAGCAATACACACTATTTATAAGCTATATCTAAGACGACCCACCGACCAAAAATATTATGTACCTACTTGCAGATTTCCAAATAAACCCGAAATAAGAAACATGTGGATTGCTGCTACTATTAGACCTAATTGGGCTCCAAAAATGAGTTCCAGGATTTGCAGCCAACACTTTGATGGTAATCTTTTAATAAAGAAACAAAGCAAAACTTACTTATACCCCGATGCTGTTCCAAATACGGTAATAAATATGAATATTATCATGTGATTGCAAAAATTGAATTTTAATACAATGGTTATAAAATTTTAACGTTAAATTCCATTAGGTTACAGAGTCAGTAAATCGAGGAAATACTACGATGATTAAGAGCAGCGAAGCCACATCCACTGAAACATTAGCAGGGAGCTCAAAAACAGTTAAATCTGTAACTTCTGTAAGTATATAGGATCAAAAAAAAATCAAAATGGCGGCATCATGTTAGGGCCACTCTCCATACAAAAATCTTCTAACCCCTTTCTTAGGTTTTTTGCAATTTGCAGGTCAGTGTCAGGTTGTATCTTGATTAAAATATGATTTGCGAGCGTAATAAGCAATATGGTTTTACAGAATTATAATCATTAGAATCAGCAATACAACTCCTTAGGTTAGCATAATCCCCAAATGTCATGATTTCATGAAATAGTAATTCAACGGGATTACATGAACTTATAGAATTGTATTGATTATTTCTATGATTATAATTTTATAAATAAACATTTGATACGGTCGCAAATCATATTTAGATCAACATACAACCTGATACTGACCTGCAAATTGCAAAAAACGTAAGAAAATTTGAATTTCGCGGGCTACCCTGACGCTTTCACCTTAACTCTTAACCGGGGTTGTACGGTCCCTGCAGGAAGTGGTGAAGGGCGGGCGATTTTTGGGGACTGTCTTATGTAATTTTGATGTTCGAAAAGTGCTGATTCTCAGTCTAGTTTGAATAAATGACTTATAAATTTTTGAATTTAATAAAACATTGCAGTTGCATCATTGCTTGTATTTTTTAATTTCTCATTATAGAAACCTGAAATACCAACCTCATTAAAAAAAAACTTCTTTTGTGAAGAATATTGGGTAAAATGATGTACATCACTTGGTAACCCTAAACAATTGAAGTACCTTTTTTTCTGTCCTTTTCGATGACACGGATATCGTGAGTCTATAGAATACTCTGTCTACGGTTTAAGCAGTCTTTAACTTCACTGTCATGATGAAATTAGTTAGGCTACTTTTTGACAGTCTGTGGATGACAAACGTCATTATTTTCGCGCTCATACGTGCTTGCTTTATCGTTCAGTAAATTATTTTTAATTGTTATTATGTGGCTATTCGACAATATGGAAAACGACCGACAAGAATACAATGTGGATAACGAACTTCGAGGTATGTATTACAATATTCCATTGTATTGTATTGCAATAAACATGAAGTGTTATTTGTTAATAGTCTTCTAAGAGTTTTCATTGTTTACAGAAATCTTTGGGTCTGAAGCAGAAGAAGATCCATTTCAAGACTCTGGTTCAGAATACCAGCCATCTGGACGTAATTCGACAGTATCTACTACTGATTTAATTGAGATTTTAGGTGACGAAAACCAATCCCCAAATAATGTAACTTCTGAAATTACTCCAGTTCAATGTAAACCTAGAAAACTACATCTCTTAAAGGCTGAATCTGCAAGAAATAATTTTAAGATAGATAAGAATAGAGCTGCAGATGATTCTGATTTAACAGAACAGTTATAGTTGATCTCATGAAAACTTTACCTACTCCTGTTATTTCTACAGGAATTTGCTATTATAAAAGACAGCTTTGGACTTACTGCCTGGGAATTCATAATGCTAATAATGATGAAGTAACCATGTATGTGTGGGATGAAACTATAGCTTCCAGGGGTCCTCAGGAGATTGGTTCCTGCTTATTGCGTTTTATCAAAGAGAAAGTCAAGACTAAAAAGTTAATTATGTACTCAGACCAGTGCGGTGGTCAAAACAGAAATATTAAAATGGCTACTCTTTGCCAGTATATTGTTGCCCATCCAGATTACACAGTAGATAACATAGACCATAAGTTCTATGTCAGTGGGCACTCATACTTAGCATGTGACCAAGATTTTGGATTAGTGGAGAAAAAGAAAGAGTTTTTCAAAAATATTTACTTACCGGATGACTGGACTACTGTTATTAAGGCAGCTAGGGACAGGAACCCATTTGATGTCATAAAAATGACAAAAGATGACTTTATTAGCTGCTAAAAAGCTGGAGAATAACATTACCAACAGGAAGATAACTGCTGAAAAATCAAAGGTACAGTGGCTCAGCATGCAGTGGCTCTTGTTTAATAAAATGCATTAATTTAAATTATTTTTTAAATATTCTAATAATGAAGATGTTTTATTTGAAAATGTAGATTTAAAGAAAAGGGGCTCTACAGATTTGACTGGTATTAAGCTGGATCCTTTATACCCTGATGGAAAACCCATAAGTTGTGAGAAAAAAAAGGACTTGTTAGATCTTTTGCCTTTTATACCTCCAGTGCATCACAGCTTTTATACCAGTATCAAAGATAATGTGTCGGTAAGAAATGTCATAGATGTTGAGGATGACATTGATAGTGACTAAGAATACCTTTATTGTTATTGCTGTTGATGTTGCTTTTTTTATTAAGTGTTTTTTAATAAACAATTGGCCTAACAACCATTTTTTTTTCTAACCGTTTGCCAAAAACCTACTGCCAAAGTGGCCTATCTGTGTATAAAATGTAGAAAAATAGCAAAAAAGCTATTTTCTCACTATTAAAATCATAAATTGGAACATTAATAGGTCAAATAAAACATAAAAGTAATAAAAAGTATGTATTCTTAAGAGTGCTAGTTGATTAAAAAAATACTGTTTCTATTTTCTATGGTACTCAAAAAGCTTGTCCATTGAATTAGGCCACTATGGTTCTCATGGCCTCTAACGTAATCAGCCTATAATGTTCCCACTGGTGGGACACAGGCTTCTTCTCGGTGAGAGGGACTGGGTTGTGTAATCCACCACGCGGGTTGGTAGATGTCACATGTCTTCGAATTTTTGGTTCTTGGAGTTTCCTCAAAATGTTTTTCTTCGCCGTTTTGAGGGCAGTGTTGACGAAATAATTTACACAAAGTAAAGCGCCTGTCTGGGTTCGATTCTACGACCTACATCTCGTTAGTAGAGGCCGTTACCACTGGGTCACCACTACTCACACACCAACACAGTATAATTACTTTATTATATCGTGCTGACACAGTCTTAATTTCTTTTTTTTATGGAGTAGATACACCTAGGGTAGTCTAACAGCCTTGTTCTCCCTCTCAGCAAGCATCATCATATACGCTACCAGGTCTCGGACACCGAACACAAATCTTTTGCGAACACCAAAGTATTTTCCTTAGTTGACCCTCATAACTTGTACCTTTTTCCTTAGTTAAATCTTGCTTCGAGGAAAGATAAATGTTGGAAAGAAATACGATGTAACTTTGTTTTATTTGGAACTGTACTCACTTGGGATCGTTACTGAAATTTCTTGATTGAGAAAGACGTTGATAAAGTAGTATAATCAGCCTATAATATTCCTACTGCTGGGACACAGGCCTTCTCTCTTCGAGAGGGGGTGGGCTGTAATCTACCACGCGAGCCCAGTGCGGGTTGGTAGATGTCACATGTCTTCGAATTTCTGGGTCTAGGACATGCCGGTTTCCTCCACCATGTTTTCCTTCACAGTTTTGAGAGCAGTGGTGATGAAATCATTTACACAAAGTAGCCTGGCTGGGTCCAATCCACAAAGAAGTAGTAATAAATACAGGTTTTTTTTTAAACTTACACGCAACCCTAAAGAATCGTGGACCTCTGGGAACAACCCCCCTAAAACCCGTGACTTTACTCATCATTATGAACAACTTTTACTATGGGACCAAATAAGAAATCGCGAAAAAAAAATCTGCTGTTCCCTACATTTATGTTCGCATAGCTCGTCAAAATGTAGGGGACAGCTGTTTTTCTTTCGCGATTTCTGGTTTGGTCCCATAGTAAAAGTTGTTCATAATGATGAGTAAAGTCACATGGTAAATTTGCGCACTAGTTAATTTTTTTCCCGTATATAAAAAAAGAATTCATAAAAAGAAGCTTTAAGCTTCGTGCAGACAAGCGCGACGCGACAGCGCGACGCGACACCGGCTATTGTAAACCGTGAATTTTTCTTAGAAATTCTATTGTTCGTGTCGCGTCGCGCGACAAGTCGCACTCATCTGCACAAGGCTTTAATTAATATCTATCGCTCCATCTCAAATTCGGTGAAGTCAATTGCAAAGAAACCTTAACCATTTTGCCTTGTTTAGCAGCAGTAGCAGCATAATCAGAATCCATATCGTCATCCATATCGCTGGATGCGGAAAGCCCAGAATCGGTCCAAGTGGCGGTACTTGGGGGAAGCCTATGACCAGCAGTGTACCATCGAAGAACTTCATAATATATGTATGCACCATAAGGACTATTTCTGCTTGTAGCGCTCGGCGGCTATAGAACCGGGGTGGTAACAGATGTGGTCATCGTGTTCACGGGATTTTGTTTTCAAACTGCTTAGATATGAAGTTTTCGATAGTACGTCTTTCGGCTGAAATGTTGATATCGTAATCTAAGCCTAGATGTTTCTTGTGCAGTAAAATATTGTTCCTAGTCTTCGTTCTTATCTAGATGAATTGGTAAGAATATTCATCGTTATTCCTATAGACATAAGACCTTGGAATTGAGGGTTTAAAAGTTCACTTATAAATAGTCCTCTGACTCGAATTTCGGGTTGGAGGAGACTAGCCATCGCATCGACGCGGGAGATATTATAGTGCACACGACAGTGAGTGCACAGACAGGTGCACTCTCCATGCGACACGACCTGCCAGAGATCAGGCGCAGGACCAACGGCTTAACGTGCTTTCCGAGTCACGGCGGTAACACATCGGAAAATACACAAATAATGAAACGTTCACTATAGTAGCTTTAAAAGTAAATATTTTCCAAAATTAACACAGTCGTCGAAACGAATTTTAAACATCGTTAATGTGTTATGCCCTTCGAAATGAAAAGGTGGATTGACTGCATTTACTCTAATGGAGTAAGTGCGTTTGTCCACCGTAGCTGTCACCGGGGTCATCACCGAGAACGAAATGACGGCGCCGAAGTAGCGAAATTATTTGAACCGAACGTCAAACGTGACGTCCCAGTGACGGCGACCGTTTGTCCACCACGAGCGAACTTGGCGGTTCAGTATGTTATGAATTATGATAGACAAAACAAAAGCCGGACTCCGGTGCGACGGCAGTGTGTGGACAAGATCACACTGTGTTTTGTATTATTGCCGGCACATCGATTGAGGTACCCTATATAATAGCGTTGAACTACGCGAAACTTCAGCGGCCGGGATGACGGCACTCGGGTGACGGACGTGTGGTAGACACGCGGCCATAGTAAATGTATGTATCGCTACTTCGGCGCCATCATCTCGTTTTCGGTGAGATGTCTCGGTAACGGCTGCGGTGTACAAACCCACTTACTCCATTATTGGGGAACCTAAGTTCATTTTTGGTACGGAAATCAAAGCAGTTTATGTTGGACATCTGTGGACCGAAAATTGAATTAAATGTCCTCCCCTGTCCGCTTTCATTATTCTTTGATGGTCTTCGTGCCGTAGTTATTATTGTTAATAAAACATTGTTGCTTTTATTTCATGCAGAATCATTCTTTGTTTATAATTTTTATAAAGAAAATTATTCAAAAAACAAAAAACCCGACTGCAAAAACACTTAACTGAAAAGAGAAAAACAAGCAGTATAATCTATAGAATTTTGGTATCGCAGGCGGGGGACAAACAAAAGTTACACCATATTTCCGGTTATCTCGTTTATTCATTTTATAGAGGTACATATTGTTTACATTTTTAAATATTTTTACAAAATTCATTAAAACAAACATTTAAAAATATAAAAAATAGTCCCAAAATAGCCCACCGGTATCGGGAACAGGGTCCAAGCTACCGGCGGTCAGGGCTCCAAAGAGAGGAACCTCCTGACAATGCGAGCCGTGTCCAGGAGTACCGCTTTCTGAATCAAGCCCTTGACCCAGCTGCCTAACGAGAGCCTCCTTAGGTGTTGGTCGAGGCTCTTGGCAATTAAGCCATTGGCTGGCCACCACATTTCCGGTTATTATTGTTATAATAATTATTATTGTCCCCGCCTGCGATACCAAAATTCTATAGATTAAAATGCTTGTTTTTCTCTTTTCAGTTAAGTGTTTTTGCAGTCGGGTTTTTTGTTTTTTGAATAATTTTCTTTATTTTAAGTTTTTTAGTTTTATTAATATATCTTAATTTGGAATTGACTCATTACCAGCTTTTATTTGATACCAATATTGTTGTGATTTATTTTTAGAAAAACCTTCCCCTCCCTTTTTTTTGTATTTGCAGATGCAATACATAAATATTATATAGCCTATGTCACTTCTACGATTAAGACGAATCTAACGACACCTCATATGTTAAAATCCATCAAGCCGTTTAGGCTACAGAGCGTGCCAAAGAAATAGACATACATACATACATACATACATACTCTCGAAAAACATTACCCTCCTTCTGGGGCAGTCGGGTAAAAACATTACCCTCCTTCTGGGGCAGTCGGGTAATAAAGGGTAACGGTAAACTCCTTGAATCATGCATTGATTAGATTCTAAGCATGCACTATTTATATACGTACAAAAATACCATTAATTAAAAGATTATATATCATTTAGATGTTATTACGTCAATAAAGTGATTATTTAGATATTATTACGTCAATAAAGAGTCAATTAGTCCTTAGCTCAACCAGTTTTTGGGGTCATAGCAAAAGCTGACTTTGAAGCAACGTTGTGTTTAACAAGATTGGCCAAGTGCTAGTCGGACACGTAGATTTTTAACTTTATTTTAGTTTTAACATTATTTTGTTGTTATAGCCCGCTGACAAACAGACGGACGGTAGTAATAGGGTTCCGTTTGTCACCCTTCGAGTACGGAACCCTAAAAAGAAGATGGAAGGTTGAAGCTTATTGAGATAATGCAGATCGTAGCAGTAGAAAAAGATAATGCCAATATGAAAGTAGAAAAATAAAAATGCAAGATTTTTACTCATTGGGCACGCCACAATTGCTTATAAATGACTTATCGCCTTAAGTCCCCTCTTTGAGGAGTGGTTAGAGAGGCGCCACGGCGTCTTCACGTTCCTGACGGCGAGCAATAGGTAGCTCGCCGTTCGATAAGGACCAGGCTCAGGTGGACGGTGCGATGTGTTTACGCGCACCTCAAAGAGATGTCAGCACAAATGACGGGGTCAGCTATGGCCAATGCCTGCCAGGGTCGCGGGAAGGTCCGAAAGGGTTACCGTGGCTCCTGGCAACACACAGGCAACTAAAGGAACACGTGTGGGTTTTAGTCAGTAAGAGTCTGACACGCCCGCGCTCCAACTAGAGTCTTCATCATCGTCATCCGCCTATTAATGTTCCCACTGCTGGGACACAGGCCTCCTCTCTGTGAGAGGGAGTGGGCTGTAATCTACGACGCGGGCCCAGTGCGGGTTGGTAGATGTCACATGTCTTCGAATTTTTGGTTCTAAGACATGCCGGTTTCCTCACGTTGTTTTCCTTCGCCGTTTTGAGAGCAGTGATGATGAGTGCTTGACGAAAATAATCTACGTGTAAACCTAACAAAAACAAATTTTATTCAATTTAGTACATATGGACGAGAAAATAAAACTTAAGACATCAATTATAGAGGACTTGAATTAAAAGAAGTAAACGAAACAACATTTCTCGGTATCACGATTGATAAACACTGCAACTGGAATGCCCACGTCAATAAAGTAAGTATGCAATAAAGTAAACAAATTCGTGTACGTTTTATACGAACTCTCAAAAACATCAGCGTTAAAAACCGTATTATCTGCATACTATGGGTACGTTGATTCTGTGTTAAGGTATGGTCTTATCACCTGGGGTTACTCAACAGAAAGTCAGAGAGTGTTCATTGCACAAAAAAAATGTATCCGCGCCATCACGGGAATACGCCCATGGGAATCTTGCAAACCCTTTTTCAAAAAGTTCAAGATACTAACCCTGCCAAGTCTGTATATCTTTGAATGCGCTAAATTGTTCAAATGCACCCGGAGTTATTTAAAAAAGCTCATGAAATGTTTCTAAAAAGTAATAGACACAGAAATAGAATAGTTTTGCCCATAATTCCTAGGGCAGCATTATACATAGCATCCTGAAAACAGTGGTGGAGTGCCCTTACTCCCCTTTTCTGAGGCACTATGTGGGGAGAATGGTCAGGTAGCATATTCCTTGCTATAACATTCTCTGCACATCCTGCCGCAGTCATTTGCTATTTTTTTTTTTTTTTTACTTGTTTTGTGTACTACTAACACTAGTGATAAAGTATTTTACTAACAAATTGGACCATATTGTTGTCCGAACTAAAACAATAAATAAATAAAATAAATTATATAGTAAGAATAGCTATGCAATGTGTGGTCGCATATTTAATGCTATACCTGACAGTATTAAAATCTTACCAGCTAATAAAAGACCATGACAGGATATGCCCTAACCATGTCCAGCGAATTCATATTTTTAGGTATCCTTCATTTATTCAAACTAGATTTTAGATAATAGTCTAGAGTCAATCAAAGGTATTTTTTAAGATTGAATAAAAATAAATATTATTTGTAGTTCCGGTTACATTTTCGGTTTAATGGCGACGATAAGTGAAAGATTACAGTTCGTTCTGTTCATTCAGTTCATTCGGCCAATGTGATCAGATGAGTGGTGGGAGAATACCTTATTTTTGAGGTACAGGAGATAACCATGGAGGCCACCATATTATTATTTATTTAATGATACGGCACTTCAACAAGTAACATACAAAAATCACATACAGTTTTAGTTAGGTATTGTGAATTCGTCACTTACAGAAGTGCACTGGCAGAGAACTTATTCTTTATATTCTATATAGTTTCAATATGAATGATTTTACCCAGATATTTTATTTATTATAATATATTTTGATTTATAAGTTCTTTTGTAGGTAGATAATAAATAGTAGGTAGGTTGGTGTAAATAGTATTTTATCCGAAGCAGATTCTTGAAAAAGTTTTGGGTAAAAAAAAATCAACTATCTGGAAACACTGATTGTAGGTGTCACTCTCTTACATTCACTCGCTTGTCACTCGTCGCCATAGAAACCTACTGTTACATTCAAACTGGTGCTCTGTGCGTGTGTTATTGTTTGTTTGTTAATTTATTGTTTATTTAACACTTACCCGTACGTTTTTTGCACATTTTAGTTCGATATACATATTCTTGAAAGCGATATCTCATTGTCGATTTTGGTTTTTCTACTGGACTTACGATACGTGTCAGTTTATAGGTGAAATACGATATTGCAGTGCTGAGTTGATTGAAATCATGCATCAATGTTTCGGTACATCAAAAATGTGTTTTGCGCGTGGAACGTATTTAGACACGTGCAGTCAGTGAATTATCCGTGCAACTGCAAAGCATCTTGAGCGAGGACAAAACAACATGACGAGTTGAAAAGAATTCAGTTCCCTTCAAAGTGTGGGTAACGCTAAATGGTGGTTGGACTAGGTTGTTGGGACTGGCTACCTCTTCACTGCCTTGGCTTATATTTATTTAAGTTTTGAAATAAATGCCTTAAGATTGAATAAAAAAGGGGTACCGTTGTTTTTGAGAGATTTGTTTTATTTTCGTCTACACTGTATGATCTGCTTTATTAGTATGTGGAATGCTCCTGATATTTATTACTATCCTAAAGCAACCTTTCCACCAGAGAATATGTGCTAAGCAGCTTAGCGATCGATCCAATAGGATTATTTGATTTTCATAGCCTAGTACGGTTTAATTCTGCTCGAAAAGGGTTAAATAGCTTCGAAGCTTAGCTTCTTCGCTTAGCGACCTCACACATTCTTGATGGAAAGTCTGCCTAATTCTCAAGTTTTAAAAATATGGGTAAGTACATCGTTCTCACCAGTCTTGGTACATTTTAAGCTGGCTCCAGCTGCTGCCGGACCTAGTGACGAGTTGTGCCACAACATTTAGTTATTTGTCTTGCTAAATCTAGTCAAGCACTACTATATTATGTACACCAATTCTTATTTAAATCGAACTAATTGTTTATGGAAAAGCCTGACAGAAAATGATTAGCAATCAATCGTTTTTTGAAGTCTATCGAATGAACTGTTTGGCAGGATAAGTATTTTTTTTTGTTATGAAATATGCAAAAAAATTACCATTAAATTAAAATATAGGAATTGTTTCAAAATCTAGGTCTCATGTGCTTTTAAATGCACCATGTGTAGCTTTTGGACACGATTGTTTTGGTTAGGGTATGCATGTATAGGACTTTGGGCATGGTTCTTTACAAGGTGTCAAAAGAACTTCTACTCAGTAAGTGACATATTTAATAAGAGATTGAATAATAAATGATAATCATTTACCTACCCTCTGACATTAATAGTATTCTGGAATTTTTTTCTAATATTACAACAACTTTGCTACTAAATTTTATTTATATTAGAAGAATGACTATAATAGTATGTAATTATAAACCCAAATGTTTGCACGTCACATTATTATGACTAAGTGTTATGGATCTGTAATATTTATGTTAAGACCTAAATTGTACCAATACTTATGGCAAATTAATTGATTTGATTTGATTTGAAATTATTTACACAAAGTAAAGCGCATGCTTGGGTTCGAACCCACGACTTACAACTCGTAAGTCGGGGCCGTTACCACTGGGCCACCACTGCTCACGCCGCCTAAAGTGGGAGAAGTTATTATTTTGATAATTTCCCACCCAAAAAAAAAAGGATCATTACTCATAATATATCTGAGAGAATTTCGACATTACATACAATATTAGGCCAGTATCATGACAAATTTCTACATCCTCTTATTGTTTTATACGAAAACAGATTTTACAGCGGCATTCCCTTTTGTCTGTAAATAAACCGATGACATTCATTGCCACCATGTGTTCCTTACATTCACTGCTCTGTTGACGTTTTTATATTCCTTAGCTGCGTGTGAAGAACCAAAATAATTGAAATTTTATGGTTTGTTATGTATATGATACCAACGCAGTGTTTAGTCCTGATGACAGCTTGATGACAAGATAATATTATTTATTTGGATCAGTTATTATGAGTTTTGTTTTTTTTTTTTTTTGATCATTCGTGTATCGTGTTGCTTTATAATGTGATTCCCAGTTGCAGTTAACATATAGCTTTTTTTCTTTAACTTAATTTAATTTAACATGAAAACATTACGTCATATGACACTCGGCAATACTGTTGCTTCCCATAAGTGAAATCAGTTTCGGAATCGGGTCAGTAGTTCCGAAGATTATCCCCTACATATACACTCACAAATACCTCTTTATAATATTATTACTAGCTTTTGCTCGCGAGTTCGTCCGCGAGCTTGTAACCTTCCTCGAGAATTTTTGAAATCCGACTGGTAGTTCCGGAGATTACTCCCTACATACAAACAAACAAATTTTACCTCTTTATAGCATTAGCATAGTTTATTAAGTACTAGCTGTTGCCCGCGAATTCGTCTGCGATCCAGGAGGAAAGGTAGCCTATGACCTTCTCCGGATCATAATCTACCCATGTGTCAAATTTTATCTAAAATCCGTTCAACAGTTTTAGAGTGAAAGCGTAACAAACAAACACACAAACACTCACTTTCGCATTTGACGGCGCGTCTAAACGTTTTGCGACGCTGGACTTAAGGGGTAGCCCGCGAAATTCAAATTTTCTTAGGTTTTTTGCAATTTGCAGGTCAGTGTCAGGTTGTATCTTGATTAAGATATAATCTGCGAGCGTAACCAATATGGGTTTACAGAATTATAATCATTAGAATCAGCAATACAACTCCTTAGGTTAGCATAATCCCCAAATGTCATGATTTCATGAAATAGTCATTCAAAGGGATTACATGAACTTATAGAGTTGTATTGATGATTTTTATGATTATAATATTATAAATAAACATTTGATACGGTCGCAAATCATATTTATATCAACATATAACAGGTTGTATATCTTGTTTTTTGCAATTTGCTCGTCAGTATCCTAAAACTGACGAGCAAACTGCAAAAAACATAAGAATTTCGCAGGCTACCCTGACGATTTCACCTTAAGGAGTTGATTTCAGAACGATTATGACAGCGTCAACTTGACGTAACCCCTAGTACTGAGAAGGCGGCCTCCTGTCAGAAAAAGAAGGATCGCGAATACGGATCGAAGCCGGCATTGAATATTAATGAGTGAGATATTGGTGATCATTGTGAGTTTGTGACTACCCTTGCAAGGCAGTGAGTTGGTTGATGTGCGCTCGCGTCTCACGTACTGTGGGGAACGTCGTTTACATTATTGTTCATTCTCTAATTATGATTATTCAGAATGTTATTGTTTCATTTAATTACATCTCCTCGCCCGCATACCCACTCATATGAGACAATAAGACCTCTTCTGATAAAGACCACGTATTGCTTTAATGCCTTTACATTTATAATATTAGTTAGATTAGAAAGAAGTATGGATATCTGCACGTAGATTGTTCAGATGCTCTTTTCCAATGATAGTTTAAAAACAAAACTACATAACTAACTACGGGTTTTATAAAAACACAAAATATTTTTAACATCACCAGTTTATTATGATAATGATTCAGTTCCAAATTATCTTGTTGGTACCGGTAGTCACAACCAAATATTTTTCCTTTCCAATCAGGCTTATCAACAGGTAATAATAAATTAGCGATTCTTAAGTGAACCAACTTGTCTATTTATACATGTCATCATAAATCGATTTGTATCTATCTTAATGATAGTTATAGGAACATTCCGGAACACTATTCTAAGGCTAATTCGCTTGCCGGGACATTTTGGAAAAAGCTTTCGATGTTGTTAATGATCTTGCCGACGACGGCCTTTACAATTGGAGGTCCGACTTCTTTGACGATTTCGTTGCTGCTGGATTCAATTAGTTCACGGGCTGCACGACCTGAAGGAAGAAAACAGGATTAACTTAGGTCAAAAGCAGTTAGAAAGGAGTCAGCTTTGGACACGATCCTAAAAAAAACATCATCATCAACCTTGCAGTTTGTGCAGAATAAACAATTTTTCTTTCTTTCTTTCTTCTTTCTTTTCCTTGCGTTTTCACAAGGTTTATTGGTTGATTCTTACGAATTTACTCGCCCGAAACGAGCGAATCGACACTTTTAAATAATACCTATATTTTTTTGTTGAGGCGTTTCGCACGAAGTTTTATGCAGTAAAGTTAAGGAAACAGTACACAATTTTTTTCTTATAATAAGTAGGTATTTCTGGAGTTGCCGATTCAACTAAATTAACCACGAGCGTATCTCGTTAAGAAAAAAATATATTATTTAAAAGCTTTGATTCGCCCGTTGCGGGCGAGTAAATTCGTGCGAATCAACCAATAATAACTATGTTGGGATCGGTTTCCAGTCTAACTGGATAGAGTTTATTGCTCATGGTTTCACTGCCAATCTGACCTGCACAACTAGGTAAAAAAAAAACTGCACACTCCTTAAAAATATGGTGTAAAAAATAATTTAAATAATTCTTATTATTGATGGCAAGCGGCCGTTATTCGTGTAATAATATTTCTATATTAAGAACAACCGAGATCAAGAAAACTTATTCAGGCTTTAAATACATTAAAAATTATTTTTAAAACATCTAGGTGACCGGAAAGAAAGTCAAGGACTTTATTTGCGTCAGTCGTTTTTTTATCAACATGTTTGCATATAATCAAAAAGTATTTTTAGGATCACGTATAATATCTACATAATTTATATTATAAAGAGAAAAAAAATGTATTTTTGTTTGTAATGAATTACTTAACTCAAAAACTACTGGACCGATTTAAAAAATTCTTTCACCAGTAGAATGCTATATTATCACTGAGTAATGTAGGTTATAATTTATAAATTTATAGTAAGTATATATATCACACGGGCGAAGCCACTGGCGAAAGCTAGTATGGAATAACTAGCGACCCACCCCTGCTTCGCACGGTTTATGACTTGACGAAACATCAAGATTTCTTTATTAAATTTAATTTTATAAATATACTCATAAACCTTCCGAAATAAATTCTTTAAATAAAAATAATGCCTGCGGATAATTTTTATGTTTTTTATGTTATCTAATAATATTAATTCATATTCGTTGTATAGTTGTATTATATTCTAAGTACTGTTTATTTTATTTTGTTACCTATTTATTATTTGCAAATGACTGAACCTGACTTGATTTTCGTACTATATTTCTTTCTAAATGACGGACAGAAAGACACGAAAAACTACTTGGTACATTGTATAGCACTTTTTACTTACCAAGAACTTCATTTCCATTGAAGAGGTTTTCCAACTCGATGGTAGATTTTTCCTTTAGATCATAGGAGTGGTTCCAGCTCTTGATAGTCCAGTGTTTCTCTCCGTCCCTGCCAATATTGTCTCCCATGTCAACATCAACAGATATGATAGCCTTTCCTAAAAAGCAGAAAATCCTTTTGGTTAATAAATACAAAATAAAATATATTTATTTCAACTAAAACATTGTTTCATACATTATATTGAGGTAGCCCCAGTAAGTTACAATAGTACTAGTACTCGTGTCGGAGGTGTCTCACTCTTCTTTTATGTGGTAGCTCAATAAAACAATTGTTTTAGTTGTCATCCGGGATATAATGATTAAATAAAAAATTATTTAAAAAAAATCTAATGGATATGAGTCGCCATTTCTTGTGTGGACAAACAATGTTCGTCACGAATGTTAATTTTTCGCTTACTCAAGTTATTAAAACAGTATCTCATCATCAGTCGCTAAGTTTTTTTTTATTCGTTCGTTTTATAATTCCCCATTATTAAATAATTCAAAAGAATAATTCCTTTAAAAAAAAAATGATCCTATCGCCAGTAAAACTCTTGGCTACTAGCACCAGCAAGTAGATTTTACAAAGGATTCCATTTGCACCGATTAAAAGAATAACAAAAATAAATGTTGATAAACAATTATATTCAGAACCGGATGGAGAGGACTCACAGTTGTCAACAGAACAGAGGTTAACCTTGAAAACCAATATAAAGCGGTTGAGGTTAAATTCTTCATTACGACGATGACGTGACTCTAGTAGAACATTTCTACAAAAACGTCATGGATAGTTCTACCAGAGCCGCGGCACAGCTGTTCGTGGAAAGTTTTATTAGACCTTCGATATTTGTCTATATCTGGATCGCATTTTTTTAAATTCATAGATATACCTACTTCTGCTATCTGCCATTTATATTTAGATTAAAACCGAATGACTATTTTTTTTTTTGACCTGTATTAATTGTTAATTTATTCTTCTAATTTCAATCAACAGCGTTGTTTCTGGCGAGTTCTAAATATAAAATTTTAACGCGCATGTTTTTTAAAGTGTAATAATCGTTTCTGATTTTATGAGATAGAAATCCATGTGTTATTAAATCACTCAGATAAAACTGCAATTTATTATTAATATTCTAGTTCGTTAGTTAGCCACATTTCTTATTTTCTTACAGTCTTATCTTATTGTCAATTAATCAAAACAGCTAAATATTTGACAGCTATTTACGACGTTGCCAACTATTAAGATAAACGCTCTTAATAACTTAAACCAGTCTCGAGATCCTCAATCTAGCTGTCTGATATCTATTAATTGAATAGATTTATCTATTTCTTTTTATAGATATTAATGTAGATTGCCTACAGCAGAAAATAATAAATAGCTGCTTTCTGTCAGAACATCTGATACCAAAGATAGAAACGGTGCATTGCCTTTCCATAGAAAAAGAGGAAATATCTGATGTGATTGTAAAAGTCATCAAAGCCATCAATGCTGATAGATCGCAGGAGTAGATATAGGTAGTAAGTGCTTCGCCTGTTGAATGTAATAAAGGTACTTCAAATTATACATAATTAATACTACCTCATTAATATTTGACCAAGAAATTGTACGAAACTATTGTACTAATTATGTACTTATAAGTTTTTTATGATAGTTACTTTACTCTGTATATTTTTTTGTTAAATTAATTGTCATTTGATGCTTAGATTTATAGATATCTGGTATTTAGTTGAAAAATTTACTTTTGATTTAATGAGGCTGCAAATCATATTTTAATCAAGATACAACCTGACACTGACCTGCAAATTGCAAAAAACGTAAGAAAATTTGAATTTCGCGGGCTAGCTTGGCGCTTCTGACTTGGGTTCACAGGCAGTCGAGAAATATCTCTCAAAGCATGCCAGTTTTCTCACGACGTTCAGTACAGTCTTACAGTACTTTTCGTCGTGCAGTCATACAGTGTTTTTTGTTCTACAGTATTGGTGGAGTATGATAATGAGTTTTGCGATAAATTCCCTTGAATCCTTTGCAGCTCTACGGTTATATCAATGCGATTAATAAATGGATTTGAATATTTGCAAAAATGTCTTTGACTTGTCAGATCCTTTTTTTCAGTCTTCTTAGCTGTCAATTTTTTTTTTTTAATGAATATTTGACAACTTTGCCATTCGTTAGTCATAAAACGTCAATGAACGTCACTCAAACTGATGTCCTAAGTAAGAAATGTCATAATTTTAATTGTTATCTGTTTAATGTTTTATTTTATTAAAAGTTTTATTACTCTTTTTCCCATTATGGAAGAATGGACGTTTATACTAGTTTGAGCGCATTATCACCATTTCAAACCCATATGCTCAGACTGATCACCAACGTGACTGACAATATTGTAGTTATCATAACGGTATCTTTGAAAGGGAAGGTACAGCTTTTGAATGTATGATAATTGAGTGTATGCCAAACGATTTTCTGCGAAATGAAGTTTATGCTATCCGCGGTTATGCAAAATAATATTATGACATAAAAAGTTCTGCTATAAAGGGTAGATCCCAAATATTTACCTGTTTTGATTAATTTGGCAATATTATTGTATGGAAATATGAAATATAGATAACTAGTGAATTTCAAGTTCAGTGTTATAATTTCAATTCATTATTAATATTTTAATTAATAATGAATTGCAATTATAACATTGAATTTGATGTTGTAACCGTTTTAGGTTAAGAGCATTCGGAAAGTTTCCAAATTAACAAGTTAGAATATTAATGATTATATTTCATCTAAACTAATATTATAAAGAGGTAAAATTTCTTTGTTTGTTTGTTTGTAAGTTTATATGTAGGGGGTAATCTCCGAAGCTACCAGTTGGATTTGAAAAATTCTTTTTGCATTGCATAGCCCAATTCTTGACGAAGGTTTGAAGTTTTGTGCATACCAGCGTGACTTGTCGCGCGGCGTGACACCGGCCATTGTTATACCGTGAAGTTTTCTTAGAAATTGTATTGTTCCTGTCGATTCGCGCGACAAGTCGCGCTGGTCTGCAAAAGCCTTTAGGCTCGTGGACGTACTCGCGTCCAGAAGCTAGTAATCAATATTTTTGTTCACTAGTTAGCTACATTTCTTATTTCCATACAGTAAAATTGCCAAATTAATCCCTATTTGCGACGTTGCCCACTTCAGATCCACGCTCTAAAGCCCCTACATACATAAAAAGACCCTACGTTAATTTTCCGTGTTACAAACATTTCATACAAAACAGAAAATTACAGTTGTAATTTTAATAGACGGACAACTAAGTTGGTAGTCAATTAGCAAAAGAATTTCCCTGTAGTGGTTTTAATTTAATGGCTTATTCTTAAGATGGCGTATAACGACCAAGGTGCAAGGACCATAGGGATAATGAAATCTCTAAGGTTTGCGGTTCGCAGGTACTGCTAGTTTTAGGTATACCTTGCCTTTGAGTCTTAGCTCATTGGTACTTACTTAGAACAACGTGAGCGTTTCCGTTGCCTTCAATGGGGAGGATGAGCAGAACTCCTTTCATCTCATATTTCCCTCTGAAGTCAACGCTGCACTGCAGCTTCACGGTAAGTTTTGATTTTCCAACATCACGTCTGCAATAAGAAAAAAAATATGTTTTATAGTTTAGAGGTATGAGGAACAGGGTGTAAAGTTCACTCATTCACCATAGAAAAGGGAGGATCCTCCAACTAGACGGGTGTTATGTCTGGCGGGCAACTGCTCGTAAGTTGATTTCGGATAGTCTTATCTAAGTTATTCGCTCGGTAAACTCTAACTGCGCGATGCAGGAATTATGTGACGTCATGTCGTTGCTGCGTAGTTAGTATGTAGCGGTGTAACCGCTACAATAGCTTTAGTATCATGTAATGCATTTTCAACAATAGATTTTAGGAGGAAAAAATTACTTTAACATCTAAATTATATCAAAAATGGATGACAGTTGGAGTAACTGGAAACACATAGGAACGAAGCAACCTAATAAAAAGCTTGTAAAAAGCATACAATGTTTTTGAATATAAGGTGTGCAACAAACATGTTAAAAATATTTAAAATTTCTGATATTTTAGGATTCAGTTAAGTCCTTAATCAACAGCTTACACTATAAATTATGACGGCAGAAATAACTAGTGCTAATAGGGATGAATAATAAAGTTGTTGTTGTTAAAATGTTTTTAAGGCTTAATTTTCCCCCAAGAACTTGATTTTTATTCTACGAGCTACGGATTAACAACGACTAAATACGATAATCTGAGTACTGCCCCATGACTTTGTACAGCAATCTTTATAAGGGCTGTAGAAAAGCTTCTAGAAAAGCACTGAAAAATTTGCAGGGTAGTTATCGGATGCCTGATAACCGGCTCTAAATCGGTTAACACGCTGGTAATCCTTCTATGTATTATTTAAACCTAAAGTCACAGTCAAGGCACGTAAACAATTCTGAGCCGTACCAATAAATATACATGAAATTAAAAACTTATTACAAAAAAAAAAACAACCGACTTCCAAAACAAAGCACTACAAAGTGAAAAATAACTTTAATTTCGGAAGCCGGTGTCTTTGCTTTTGAATTTTCGTTTTTTGCCAGCCACTTCCAAAATTAAAGTTATTTTTCACTTGTATTTTTTTTTGGAACTCACATGTTTTTTTTTTTTTAAATGTTATTATTTTTCACTTTTTAGTTGTGGTACCTACCTTACACAAGTTCGAATACCATTACCAGCTATGTAAATAACAGTGACAGGAACTTAGTATAATAACACACATCCATATAGGCTAAGTGGGAAATATACGTATTACTGAAGCTAACTCAAAAACTACCCAAGCAATGTTAATAAAAAAATTATGGGATTACCTCTGAAGTATGACCTACTAAACAAAAAAAGAATCATCAAAATCAATTCATAATTGGCGAAGTAATCGCGTAACAAACAAAAAAAAAAAAAACATTGTCGAATTGAGAACGTCCTCCTTTTTGAAGTGGGTTAAAAAAAACAAAAATTGAATACTTACTGCACTTTCTTAGCGATGCAATCCTTAAGCCCGGTACCAGTGATGTCCTTGAGAAGTAGTGTGAGTCCAGGGGAGCTGGCGTCCAAACTCTTCATGGTGAAAGGGTCCAGCTTCTGAACTCCAAGTTCAGGGATGCCGTTGGTAAATATTGGGATCGTGTTCTGTGCGGTCTGCTTAATGCATTTTGAATCGTCCCATGTACATTTTTTGATGAACGGCGCTGTAAAATGGGTTTTGTTGAAAATATTGTGCAAAAGTAGGGTTACATAAGTAAATAGTATTTTTTTTATTCCAACGCGGTAATATTCTTCAAACGCATAACGCTAATATTGTTCATTGATAAATATTATTAACACGACATACTTCAAAAAAATATGCAAATAGTTTTTTTTCATAAGGCAATTCGGAATTAAAAAAAAACAAAATGCTTTGTGTTATTATTTTTTAGTTGGACAATTTGTGTAATGGTTATGATCTTTGAAATACCTATACTATCACATTTTAAACTTTATTTTTATTTTCTAAACGTATTTAAAAAAAAATATTGAAGAAAGTAAAAGAAAATAAATTACGTACCAGACGCGGCATTTGCTGAATAAACCACGCTTAATAAAAGCACCAAAAAAGAATACCGAGAATACATTTTCGAAAAATAAAATTGACTACTTGGACACAACTGTATGAATCCGAGTTATTCCGCGGTATATACCAACCACCAAAGATCCACATACATTTATATAGGATATACAACTTATCTATACAGGGTGATCCGTGTAACGAGGTTCAAAGAAATATTTTAGAAGCCAAGGTGTTTCCGAAAACCTCCATAATTATATTTTCAGGGATTATTCTCTTTTCGTGTGGTTAGTGACTAACCTGAAAGAAGAGGGATTATTCTCACTTTACTTCCACTTTTTTTTTCTCTGTCTGTGTCGCATTTTTTGAAAATATTTTTTGTTATGTAAATCCTTATCACTTATCTCAAAGGTAAAATTTTTGCTTGTCTTTAAATCAAAGATTAAAAAAAAGTTGGCAATGACCCCAAAGTAGTTTTAAAAACTTCCACGGACCCTTAGCTTTCCAAAGAAATACAAATAATACGTACTTTTCGGGACATTAATAAGAGAAATTGGAATTCGAACATGGTAGGTAAGGCGAAAAACACATTTTTTTTATAGTTTGTAGTATATTGTATGTATTTCCGTTTGGAGCAATCCAATTTTATGCGAGGCTTCAACATTTTTTCTTTGTTTCTCGTTTTGTGGCTCACCCTGTATATACGTCAGATATGTAGACAAACTAGTTTCTTTCATTACGGAGCCACTGTCTTGTTAAGCCGTTAATAAAAATTGATTATAATAAAAAAAAAGATCTAAAGTACGTTGACATTGCGCCTTGTTTTTTGTACAGTTAGATCAGAATTAAGTGTATTTTTTCCATAATCTTTTCAGTATGTACATAGGTATTTGAGTAGATGTCTGTCTGTCATTTTGTGTATTTTTCTTTGTTTGAAAAAATAAATAAACAAAAAGCATGGATGGCGCCTACTTTTCTGGTAGTTCTCTTAAAATTCTGAGATCAAAACAAATGAATGTTACTAAATTCTGGATCGGTGTAGATCTTAGTGTAAGTTTTCGAGATTTTTAATAATATTTTGTATTTTCTAAAATAACAACGATTTTAATCGTTGTGCTACTTGATTTTATCTCTGTATTTTTTTATAACTTATTATTGGTTATTAATAATAAAACGTATCAAAATAAGAGCAGTGGTGGCCCAGTGGTAACGGCCCCGACTTACGAGTTGTAGGTCGTGGGTTCGAACCCAAGCAGGCGCTTTATTTTGTGTAAATAATTTCATCACCACTGCTCTCAAAACGGTGAAGGAAAACATCGTGAGGAAACCGGCATGTCTTAGAACCAAAAAAAATCGAAGACATGTGACATCTACCAACCCGCACTGGGCCCGCGTCGTAGATTACAGCCCACTCCCTCTCACAGAGAGGAGACCTGTGTCCCAACACAATACAATACAATGGGAATATTAATAGGCTGATGATGATGATGATGATGTATCAAAATACTGCGGCAGGATAATAAACCAATCAGTACATATTAGAAGTTTTATTCATGTTCCATGAATCATCACCACCAAACCAGTAGTACAACATATCAGTTACAGATATCTGATGGCAAAAACCCTGAGATAGATAAAAAAAAACGTAGCCTTACTTACCCATGTAAAGGATAAAATAGCGCTCTCTTTATAATTGATTATTGGTTATTAATAATAAAACGTATCAAAATACTGCGGCAGGATACTAAACCAATCAGTACATATTAGAAGTTTTATTCATGTTCCATGAGTCATCACCACGGCTAAAGATAGCTAGTTTTAAATTAATCGCCATACGAGTTACAGATATCTGGTGGCAAAAACCCTGAGATAGATTAAAAAAAAAAAACGGAGCCTTACTTACCCATGTAAGGCTCGGCGCAAACGGGCCACCGACCACAGCCACTGGTGGCCAGCGACGGTGACTTAACACACTATTTCTTAAATTTTGTAAAGACGCGCCGCACACGTGTAGCCGGCGGTGGCCACTCAAATTATATGAAAAAGCGCTGTCGCTGGCCACCAGTGGCTGTGGTCGGTGGCCCGTTTGCGCCGAGCCTTAAGGATAAAATAAAAATAGCGCTCTCTTCATGGGCATAGCAACGACTCATTACTAAGCAAAAAAAGATTTGAATTTGGATCCATCGTCAGGAGGAAATACTATAACAGTGAACTTTTTATTTACCTACACAATTAATTACATGCCTAAGTCAAAGTAAATCTAGAGGGTACCTAAACATAACTAGGGTTTCGAGCTGGTGTTAAATGGTATTGCGTCAAGGTGGTTCTGGAAGAAGCAAATAGAGGCATTCAATATTTGGTGCTAAATGCGACAGCATACTTTGTTTGATTGATTAATTGAGCTCCTAATAGCTCATAATTAGTGATGTGTCGTAAGTATCCAACCAAGGCTAAATTAACAATTATTTTTTTAATGGTGGTTTTTTAACTCCAGGGTTGTAACCCTGCCTTAAATTTACAATTATTTTTTAAATGGTGGTTTTTTAACTCCAGGGTGAGTTTCTTGCCTGACCATCTCCATAGTAAATGACCAATTGCAACCGTTCACCTAGCTTCTGACGTTTCTTAAGTGGCATCTAGGGTGAAATAAAATATTTTGATTTTATTATCACTGGACAAAGCTGTGTGTATATCCTGCGTTTGCAACTTATTTTCCAAACATGTAAACAAATATAATTTATTATGTTTTTGGAAAAATTACTTTAATCCATACTATCCTACTAATATTTTTTATTAATATAAATAATTACATACTATCCTACTAATATTATAAATATGAAAGTTTGTTACTCAATAACGCAAAAACGGCTGGACGGATTTGAATGAAATTTGGCACACTGATAGTTTATAACCTGAATTAACACATAAGATATTTTATCTGTTGCGGGTAAGTCCTAAGGGGAAACCGTGGCCCCCGTCTAGGCAAGGAAAGGAACACGGGTGGGTTTTAGTCAGTAAGAGTCTGACACGCCCTTCCGCTCCGCCCAGAGCGTCATTCCGCCGAGAAGTCATTTGATGATTTCCCACGCAAAAAAAAAAAAAATAAAGATATTTTATCTCGGTAGTACTTTCCCGTGGGATAATTTCCGACATCCACGAGTGCGAAGCCACGGGCGAAAGCTAGTTTCTTCCGAAGGATAGCTTAAAGGCTCATGCACATACGTCAGTCACGTCAACGAAGCCACCAATCAGTCACGTCAATTTTAGGTGACGTGACGTGTGTAAACAGATAGTCAGTCAGTGAGTCAAAGCAACGCCTGTTTCGTTCGTAGCAATACAAGTTTTGACTTACTGGTGACGCGACGTCGACTGAGACGCGCCGCTAGTGACGTGATTGATGTGTGTAGCCAACGTCCTATAACTTCTACGTAACTATATTTTTTGACGTGACTGATCGGCGACTTGACGTTGACGTGCCTGACGTGTGTGCATGAACCCTAAAGCTCGGAAACTAAAGATTACTTCAGAAGGAAATAAACCTATAGCTTCGGCAAGGGAAGGAACACGGGTGGGTTTTAGTTTAGTCAGTAAGAGTCTGACACACCCTTCCGCTCTGCCCAGAGCGGCATAAGTCATTTGATGAAAAAAAAAAAAAAAAAAGACCGGGCAAGCAAATATTGGTATCAAAAGCATGTATTAAGAATTTACCTCAATACCTAAAAAAAAGTCTGGGATAATGACATCAGGGTCGGTAGCATAAGATCAATAACCCGTTGAACAAAGTTTTGGACAATGGGCTAATGTCTTAGCCATTTATCACACTGACGCTAATATGAACCCTACATAATTCGGTAAGAAGTCTTTAGACGAGTTTATTACTCTAACGGTTGTTTGGTATAGATACCTAAATATGTGTAAATATATTCAATTTTTATGGTCTTGCAAACCTTGGAATGGTTGATAATGTTTTGTCCCTTCTGCTTTTTTTGTCTTTATTTGAACCTACTGTGGCAAAGTTCAAAGAGAGGTTTTTTATAATACTGTCGAATGAGTATATTTTGCTGATCCTCGAAAAACAATAAAGGTACTTATTTCTATAATTAGATTTTTCGTCAAGCTTAAAGCAATAAATCAAGAATATTAACACCACAAAGGGTTGCATTAACATTACAGATCAAAGCACTGAAACAGCAGACAGTTTTTTGTTTTTATCAATACCTACATCAAAATGTTGTTGTTTTTTTTTTATTTGGATTTTGTAGCTTTTTTTGTTTTTATAGTTTACTTTGTTTGGAATGTTTTTTCCTATTATTATTTTTGGGCTTGTACACAAAACTGTGAACCGCCGCGATGTGAATTCGCAACGCAGAAGCTTCGGAAGAACATCTTAGGGAGCCGTCGCAGATTTTTGCGATGCGACGACGCATCGCAGTCTTGTGTACAAGCCCTTAGGAAGACCAAAGAAAGATCATCAGATTATTTAATTCGAGCAACAAGATTCATAGTGTTAGTAACAAAAAACTTACAAAATATGGTAGTAAAACATTAACAATTTGTGAAATCACTGCTGCAAGGTGACAGGCCCAGTCGATACCTTATACAGCAGTGGCTCAAGACGCAGAATCTAGCCTGCTTGCTACCATAGACAGGATGCTGTTGGTGCTGCCCCACACCCTACTAACCAGAGATGCGCACCGCTACCGCGTCACAGTGTAGAATCAGTCAACGCGAGCTTCAGCAAACATCCCTGATGCACTGCAGTATCGAAGCAACCCCATCAGTACCCTGAATGCGTTATTGTATTGAACTCAAATAAAGCTAGAGAGGGAGTGACTACCGAGATGAAGACTAATATACAAGTATGAAAGAAAAGGGACAATGATGATGCTGGATGGTATTTTCCTAATACTAAAGAGTAGCTTAATGAATTGAATAAGGCAAGCCTTGAAATTGGTCTTCGAATGAACATGTCAAAGACCAAACTTATGACTAATAGCGTCAAACAAAAGCAGTATGTGGAGGGTGTGGAGATTGCATATGTCCCAGAATATATCTACCTCGGCCAAATAGTCTCCTTCCAGGCGAGACAAGAAAAAGAAGTTGCTCGCCGCACCGAAAACGCCTGGAAGAGCTATTGGTCAATGAAAACCCTTATGAAAGGAGATCTTCCAATTTGCCATAAACGCAAGTTAATGGACATGTGCATTCTCCCTATCCTTACATACGGCGCTCAAACCTGGTCTTTGACAGTTCAACAGAGGACCGAGCTCGAGGTTTGCCAACGAGCGATGGAGCGCAGTATCCTTAGAGTTCGACTTACCGACCGGATACGGAACACGATACTACGCTCTAAGACACAAATCGCTGACGTCACCCAAAAAACAGCCAAGCTCAAGTGGGACTGGGCCGGACACGTTTGCCGCATGTCGGAAACAATGTGGGCTAAGACCACTACTACGTGGGTTCCTGAAAACGCCCAGCGGCATCGTGGAAGACCCAAGCGTAGATGGCGGGACGAACTTGACGCTTATAGGAGGGATTGGTCCATATTGGCTCAGGATCGAGTCGAGTGGAAAAAGGAAAGGGAGGCCTTTGCCCTGCAGTGGGACAATATGGGCTAATTATTATTAAAGAGTAGAACAAATTATCGGACGCGTCCGCGGACGTTAACTGTCAGTTCCCTACGATCACGTCAATTCACATTCGAACTGACAGTTAACGTTCGCGACTTACCGTCGTAAGTCGTAAGTCGGGGACGTGAATTGACGTGATCGTAGGGAACTGACAGACCTGACAGTCTGTCAGTCGTGGACGTCCGCGGACGCGTCCGATAATTTGTTCCCTGCTTTTACCTACGCCATATGTGGGCCAGCCACGGGGCTGTATCTTTAGAAATGTAATAGCTAACCAGTTGTTCACAGACTAAGTGAAACTAAGGCCACTGTCAAGACAAATAATATACAAAAGATATACTATAAAAGATATATGGTCCAACTCGCACTTGGTCTGCTTTTCTGTCCGTTTTTTTCATGCTTATAAATTATTGCACTAAGCTTTGTGAGCAATGAGCAGTGGTGGCCCAGTGGTAACGGCCCCGACTTACGAGTTGTAGGTCATGGGTTCGAACCCAAGCAGGCGCATTATTTTGTGTAAATAATTTCATCACCACTGCTCTCAAAACGGTGAAGAAAAACATCGTAAGGAAACCGGCATGTCTTAGAACCAAAAAATTCGAAGACATGTGACATCTACCAACCCGCACTGGGCCTGCGTGGTAGATTACGGCCCACTCCCTCTCACAGAGAGGAGGCCTGTGTCCCAGCAGTGGGAACATTAATAGGATGATGATGATGACGACTAAGCTTTGTGCAGACCAGCGCGACACCGGTTATTGTTATACCGTGAAGTTGTCTTAGAAATAGTATTGTTCGTGTCGCGTCCACAAAAGCATTTAGTGATTCACTTAAAAATTGCTGTAGGTAATATCAATCCAAACATACAAACTTCACTCATTTTTCCAAAATTGTCACCAATTTCATTGTTCATTGTTCTGTCAGTACTTATCTTACTGTTAATTCTAAATAACCTTCTCAAACTGTATTTTAGTAGAGTCTATTGACTTGTACCTACTCGGAGGTTTTAAATACATAACGTAAAAAAAGTCAGTTAAAATTATAACTTCGCAGATGAGACGATCTCGGCAAGATCTACAGATGAACGGGAACAATTAAAACAATGAACAACAAACCAAAGAGATAATATATTTAATGCACAATCATTGTTATTATTAATTTCATGCTCAATCAAGTGATAGTTCATCTTGAGGTATTTTTCCTGTGAATCTGTTTATGTTTTCGACAATCTCTTTAATAGCGGCTTTAAACATCTTGTCTCCAATCTCCTCGACAATTTCATTTCCATTGTTCTTGATTAATTCATCCACAGCCTGATCTGGTATAAAAAATTGACAATATTAGCTGTATGGTTTGTGAAAAATATAAAGACTTATCTACACGGTTCAATGTATTGCCTGTGGAATACGATGCTAAAGCAACAATAGATAGAGAGATAGTGTTTAGAATTTAGACGATGTAAGTCAATTCTGTTGCTTCAATTTTGTTATAAGCCACAAATAAGAAACTTGACTCGTGTAATTTTGGCTTTTTAAGCAACAATAAACGTTGCACTGTCTAAACCTCATTTAGACGATGTTAGTCATTTGTTGTTCCAATTTTGTTGTTTGCCACTGGCAAGAAACCTGCTTCATGAAAAATCGTTGCACCGTTTGAATAGGTATTTAGACGATGTTATTAATTTACTGATTCAATTTTTTTATATGCGACAGGTAAGAAACTGCCTCGTGTAAATGAGGCTTTAATCTTAGAACAGGAAGAGCTTTCACGAGCTTAATGTAGCCAAGTGAAAAAGTGGACCGTATCGTCTAGCCTGTCCTTGGAACCAGCTTTTCATCATCATTGTCATCCCCAGCCCGAATCCAACCCACTGCTGCCTATTCCTCTCTTTCTTGTGCCAATCCCCATGCTCCTATGCCAGCCTCATTAAGGTTCTACCCAATCCAGCTCTTACTGCTCGCAAAAGAGAATGTTGCAACTTAGAAAAGCTTTGTATTTTCGTAAAAAAGTGACCTTGACCCCTGAGTTGGTTATAGCATTTCTTTCTTTCTCAGGGGTAGTCAGGTAGGAAATGTCGACAACACTACTTAACAAAAAAAAGCGCTATATATTGACTATAAAGAGCTATTATAGTGACATTTTTTTGAAGTGTAAACTTCTTTAGTCGCTTTGAGCACTTTTTGGGTGAACAAAAATCATGGAACAGCGCACTCGCTTTAATTTTTTTGGATTTTTTTAATGGAGTTACAGCTTTTGTTCTTGTACTGACAGCAAGCCACATAAATTCCTGACATTTTCGTTTGATGGCGTTACTTAGTTTTCTCTTCTATCGGCAGTCCCCAAAAAGACTGCCCCGCTTGTTTTTTGTTTTCAGGTTTTGATTTCATTTCTTCCATTGTAATCAAGAGGTGTGACCTACTACTAGTAGGTCACACCTCTCATAACTTTGTTTCCAACTATCTCAAATGATGCTTCATTTGAGATAGCTGGAAACAAAGTTATGCAATTTATTCTCAACTTTGTTTATACTTACTCAATATGTCACTGTTCAGGACTAAGCCTTCAAATGAAACATCGGATTTTTCTTTCAGCTCGTAACTGTGCTCGAAATTCTTGATACGAAGGTGTTTTTTGCCGTCTTTTCCGTCTTTAAAGAAGTAGTTTAATGTCACCTTATTAACGATGTTCTCTATAAAAAAATAAGGATTACTTGTTAGTGTTCTGGTATTATACTTGAGGCACAGGTGTCACCCAAATTAAAACTGAAACCCTCGAGTCACGCAGATCTTCTGTAGACTAGGAGACCCAAACTACTTCTGGAGGGAGGTGGGCTGGTTGGGATGACTAGCAACGGCCGCCATGGCCCGCGTACAATGTTCCACTTGAAGAACTAAGTGCGAACCAATCCCAATAGCATAGAACATACTTCCTTCCGGTCGAGGCGCTCGTCCTAAGGCTGCTCCAATTCACTTTTAGAAGTTGACATTGAAGTCTAATTCATGTTTTTAGTTATTGTTTAATCGTGTTTTTGTATGTTGTGCTATTTCTTTTGTGTGCACCAAATAAACGATTTATCTATCTATCCATCTATCTAATTAGAAGTATTTATAGTAAAAGAAAGAAAATCCTTTGAAATGTCGCTTAAAATTGGTTTGCTCCCTGTTATGTGGGTACCTACTTATTTATAATTAATAAATAAGTAGGGTAAACTAGCGACTTAGTTTTACGCTAACGACTGCTGCATTAAAAAAAATAAAGATTCAATAGTCATTTGTTCAAACTAGGCTGACAATCAGCACTTTTCGAACTTCAAAATTACATAAGACAGTTCCCCAAAAACGCCCGCCCTTCACCACTTCCTAGTGCTTTTTCTGGGAAGAAGTGGCGCAACAAACTCCCCAGCAGCACAGCACTGTCTGTTCAGTTAGAAAAAAACTTGATTCTATATTATTATGCAAATAATTTACATTACTCAACTTTAATGTTTTGAACACAAAACATTAAATAAAATATATTTGCTATAATTACAGCTAGCATCAGTCCAATACATATGAGCTTGTTCGTATCGGTTGCATTATTTCGTCTCCACTCCCCCTTCGGTTATAGTTGGCGATGAGGATAGTATACATAATCTCAAATCAAAATCAAAGAAAAAAGCTATTCTGCAAAGTCAAATTCCTACCATTGATATGTTGTCAGAATTAACATCATTTTAGGTATGGTTAACTATTACCGAAATTTCATGCATTCAAAAATGCTTCATCAATTTTGAGTTCACTGCATGATTTGCTAATAAAAAATGAGCCATGGTCATGGACCAAGAAACATGACGATGCTGTGTCGTTCATTATACGCGAATTCATTTCTGAAACCACCTTAGCGCATTTTAATCCGTAAGCTTTGTTAATTGTAACAGTCGATGCGTCACCGACCGTGTTAGGCGCCCCGTTTTACCACAGGTCGCAGGTGGTATAGAAAAACCTATCTCGTATATGTGCTGCAGCCAAATTCAAAAAGAGGCTACTGCTATAATATATGGAATAAGAAAATTCCATCAATACTTATATGGCATCAACAACGCGTGCGCATTTAAGAGCGTATTAAAGCATTTCATACTAAATATTCTAGTTTCCTCATCATCATCATCATCATATCAGCCGAAAGACGTCCACTGCTGGACATAGGCCTCCCCCAAGCACCGCCACTTCGACCGATTCTGTGCTTCCCGCATCCAGCGGATTCCTGCGGCCTTTACAAGGTCATCGGTCCATCTTGTGGGAGGCCTTCCAACGCTACGTCTTCCGGTACGCGGTCGCCACTCCAGAACCTTTCGGCCCCATCGGCCATCTGTTCTGCGGGCAATGTGTCCTGCCCATTGCCACTTAAGTTTGGCAATTCTTCGGGCTATGTCGGTTACCTTGGTTCTCCTGCGGATCTCTTCATTTCTGATTCGATCACGTAGGGAAACTCCAAGCATAGCCCTCTCCATTGCTCTTTGGGTGACTTTTAGCCTTCTAATAAGGCCCATTGTGAGCGACCACGTTTCAGTGCCATAAGTCATCACTGGCAACACGCACTGGTCAAAGACTTTCGTCTTAACCGTTCGTCTTTCGTGTAACCCGGCGAAAAGGGGGTACCGTGCTAAAGTTAATTTATCAGGTATTGGGAAAGAAACAATTAAACAATTACCTTTTTACACATTACAAAGTTTATTGTATTATCAACAAGGTATACACAATTGTGGCAAGCCACTAAACTATAATAACCTTCCCAACCTTAATTAAGATGGTACCTGCCCTGACATGCTCTGTCTCCGTAACAATGCGTGTCAGAGGAGGTACAAACATGAGACTATAATTATAAGCTCAAGGTCGCTTGTTAGGATCCGTGAGATGAACGTTTAATAATCTTTAGCTCAATCGTATGTAATGACCTATGTGGTTGTGCTCCTATAAGAAATATAACACTTGGGGCAAAGCACCCAGAGACACAACCAAACACATTGACTTTATAACAACTGGTCTTATAAACTAATATTCTGAAGAGACCTTATCAAAATGGTCACATGTATATTCTCTCTCTAAGGTTCTACTACAATTAAATGTTAGGTAGTAGTATGACTTCAGTTTATAACTCCCTCTCAGTTTGTGAATTAACCTCTAGACTCAGTTTGTTAAATGTGGAGCCCTTGGCATGGAACAACAGAGAGAACTCTGTGTTCCCACGAACGCGTGGCCTACGGGTCGACCGTAAAGATGATGATGCAGAATCGTACCTGGATGCAGCGAGACTTTCCTGCACGAGATACTGGGTAGGTAAGGACTTCCAATATAAGGATGGCCGCACTGCCGGCACTCGAGCTCGTTGGGTCAAACCTCTTAACCGCCAACCGCTCGTGGTCAAACCATCACACGGCCCAACAGTAGTCGGGACTCGGCAAATTCACGAGACCACGGAATAGCACCAGGGCGTCACGTCTCCACACGTTCGTATCAGTTTCAAGCTAGCCTAAAAAACCAGACAGGTTCAGCTACAACTGAAACAACGACACAGATATATTCCAATTAGATTATTGATCGGACACATCAGACGATCATCACTGAACCGGTGCCCGTCCAATAACATACCTGTTCAATCACCATCATCGCGTAGCTTCACCAGGATCCGAGGATCAAACGTCGTCGCAGACGCCGTATCAAAGAACGCTATTGTTTTGGAAGCTTCGAGAAGTATCTAACCACAGACTAAACAGAATCGTCAGTGACTGTCCACTTTTGCTAATCTATGATTTATTTATTTATTGTTTATCAAACCCTGCATGACTATAAAATGTTGTTGATTAACATAAGTATGTCAATAAATGTGGAAAGCTCGAGCAACATAAATTTAATTATTAAAACCAACCACAACGCCATATATCTGCATTATTGATGCAATCTGGAGCTTCAAGGTGTTACCGCTAGATGTCGCCTAAGATGTCATTTTGCAGCGTGACAGAGACACTGTGGTATGTGGGACGAAAAGATATTGCGTAGCTTCCCGAACGCTGCCCAGCCGAGTCGGATTCGACGATTGACCTCTTTCTCGAAATTGGACCTACCTAGCTGGACAGTTTGTCCTAGGTAAACATACTCGTCTACAACTTCGAGCGTAGCGTCTCCGATCTTTATGAGAGTGGGTGTTACATGGGCGTTTGACATAACCTTTGTCTTGTCCATGTTCATTTTAAGACCCACTCTTTCGGAGGCTCTACTGAGGTCACCGAGCATTATACTGAGGTCCTCCATGGTCTCAGCCATGATGACTATGTCGTCGGCAAACCGAAGGTTAGAGACATACTCGCCATTGATGTTGATGCCTAGCCCTTTCCAGTCCAGAACCTTGAAGACATCCTCCAGTGCAGCGGTGAACAGTTTCGGAGAGATAACGTCGCCTTGTCTCACACCTCGCTGCAGAAGGATAGGTTTCGAGGTCTGGTCGTGGAGGCGGACTGACATAGTGGCGTTTTGGTATAGACACTTTAACACCTCGATGTACCGATAGTCGATCTGGCACCGTTGAAGAGACTGCAGTACAGCCCATGTCTCGATCGAATCGAAGGCTTTTTCGTAATCCACAAACGCTAAGCAGAGAGGCAGATTATACTCTTCGGTCTTCTGTATTACCTGCCGCAGCGTATGTATGTGGTCCACGGTGCTAAAGCCTTTACGGAATCCGGCTTGTTCGGGAGGCTGGAAGTCGTCAAACCTGCGCGCGAGACGGTTCGTGATGACTCTTGAAAACAGCTTGTAGATATGGGTCAGAAGTGTAATGGGCCTGTAGTTCTTAAGTAGGGCATTGTCGCCCTTTTTAAAGAAAAGTACCACCACACCTCTGTTCATGCCTGTGGCGTTTTACCCTCGAGTATGACGGAATCAAATAGCTTCTGAAGGGCCTTAAGAACGGGTTTCCCACCGGCCTTTAGGAGTTCGGCCGTAATTCCGTCATCACCCGGCGCCTTGTTGTTTTTAAGCTGCTTTAGAGCCATCCTAATCTCGTACAAGCTGACGTCCGGGATATCTTCGGTATAATGTCGGGTTAATCTAGCTCTTGGGTCGTTTGCCAGATTCGTAACGGGGTTACTGGTTGACGTGTATAACTGTCCATAGAACCTCTCGATCTCCCTCAACAGCTCAGGTTTGGCGGATACGATTCTGCCATCATCGGTCTTCAGTTTCGCAAGCTGGCTCTGCCCAATAGACAGATCTCTTGCAAAAACCTTGGAGCCCTTGTTCCGCTCTATTGCGTCCTTAATACGGTTCGTATTATAATGGCGAAGGTCGCTTTTCTAGGACTTAGAGATCTGTCTATTGAGCCGCCGGTAATTGAGTGCATCGTCTGAAGACTGCAGGATCATCTCACGCCTCTCCTCCATGAGCTGTAGAGTAGCATCAGAGAGCCTTTTGTTTCGGTTTGTACGACGGGTCTTGAAGATCTTGGACCCGACCGTATGGACAGTTTCCACGAACCCATCGTTATAGTCGTCCACGGAGCTCCCTAGGCAGTCGAAACGATTCCGAAGTTCGAGCTGAAAGCTCTCGGGGTTTTGGATTTGGATCGGTGCTGGGCGGAGCGTAGACTTCATCAGTCGAGATCTTTCCAGCTTGATATTTAGGTTCAATGTGCCTCTTACCATACGGTGATCGCTTCCGGTTTTCACCGCGTTGATCACAGAGACATCATTGAATATCTGCTTCTTCGTCGACATAATGAAGTCGATCTCATTTTTTCTTGCACCATCAGGGCTCTGCCAGGTCCACTTTCTGTGCTCACGTTTTTTGAAGAAGGAGTTCATCATAAAGAGGCCTTCCTTCTCCATAAAACTGGCCAGTAGGTGACCCCGGTGGTTCCGACGTCCAACTCCAAATTGCCCCACTCGCAGTTCATCATCGCTTCGCTTGCCCAGTTTCGCGTTGAAGTCCCCCATGACAACGGTGAAGTGAGTTTTAGAGCCATGCATGGCTCTTTAAATATCCTCATACATGGTCTCCACCTCATCGTCGGGGTGTGACGAGGTCGGGGCGTAAACCTGTACGACCTTCAGCGAATATCTTGCGGATATTCTGAGTATAAGGTACGCCACCCTGGTCGACACACTCTCGATCTTCACCACGTTGCTCACAAGGGACTTGTGGACGATAAACCCGACACCACCCTGGGACTGCTGGTCGCCCTCCCGGAAATAGAGCAGGTTTCCGGATTTAAGGATTATCGAGTCCTCCCCCTCTCTTTGGACTTCCGATAACCCTACTATACCCCATCGTAACCTGCTCAATTCTTCTTCGAGTTCGATGATCTTCTCGTCGGTCCGGAGTGTACGCGTGTTGAATGTTGCCAGGTCCAGTTTCCGGTGATTTTGGTAGCCGGATCTCTTCCGGGGATTCTTCGCACCCCTTGCCTCACCGTGACCTTGACCGCTACCGTAGCCAAGGGTAGGTAGGCCGCCGGGTACTAGGGGCCGTTTGTTTTTGGTGCTTGTCATTTTTGGGGGGGGGGTTTGCCATAATCGCCACGCTTGGCAAGCGGGTTGGCGATCGCAGTATGGTTGTTGGCGACGACAAACGACTGATTAGAAATAAGAATTTGATTAAATAATAAAAAACCATTTTTTAATAGTCTTAGATATAAGTACCTAATATGTAAATAACATAGGGATAGTTTCATTTTCCCATAACTATAAGAAAACCCCGAATCGATACCCACATATATAAATTGTAACATGTAACATAATAAATAATAATAAGTAGATAGAAATAAAGATCGTAGTTAGCACCCTAACACAAAACCTAAGGTAAAGGCTTGGTAAAAAGGTATAAGGTATCCACATAAGCAGGTACTAGCTTATCAGAAACACAAGGTAAATACACGAACATTCACCTAAACACACATCAAAAGGTTTGGTATCACCCATGAACAAGTTTCGACTTGTTTGAGCAAATAGACTCGCCCACGAAACAAGTTTAAACTTGTCGAGATAATGGCCTCGCCCAACAAACGAGTCTCAACTTGCTCAACCAATCAGGGTATCGATCGGGGAGCAGGTTACAACCTGTCCAGAAAAAAGGGTCACGCTTGACCGAAATGTACGAGCCTAACTCGCTAAGATTGGTCAAGAACCAAAAATTATAAATCACAAATGTCCAGACTAGCTGCTAATTGCGCTATGATAGAAAACTACTTAAGCGATAGTAAAATGTAAACTCTAGTTTTTTAGTGCGCGGCTCAATATATTCGTTAAATAGTATCAACATACGTGGTGTTTCTTTTAGAATCCCCTACAAGAATTGGTCCTTCGAGCCGGATTTGAAGAACTGAAGCCTGAGTCTGAAGATACGTGAAGAATACATCAAACTACGTGAAGATTCATCGCTATTTTGAAGATAAGCAGCGTTCTACGAGAAGTTTATGTATTTCGTGAAAATTACGTAAGTAACCTGAAGATTATTTCGACGAGCCGCGCACTAACTGCTCACCATTGAAGCCCTACGTGCGTCTGAAGATTATTGCTGGGGATAGGCGACTGGAAGATCGCTTATTCTCGAAGCCAGGCCCTCTGCGGAGGACCTGTTGGAGGGCACACGACCCGCTGAGTGAAGAATATTGCTGGGAGGGCCGACTACGAGTCACGCCGCGTCCTCTCGAAGCCCTGCATCACTTGAAGCCCTACGTGTGCCAGAGAAGAATATTGCTGGCAATAGGCGACTGGAAGATCGCTTATTGTCGAAGCCAGGCCCTCTGCGGAGAACCTGTTGGTGGGCACACGACCCGCTGAGTGAAGAATATTGCTGGGAGGGCCGACTACGAGTCACGCCGCGTCCTCTCGAAGCCCCTGCATCACTCGAAGCTTACGTGTGCCGGAGAAGAAAAATTGCTGGGAATAAGCGACTGGAAGATCGCTTATTCTCGAAGCCAGGCCCTCTGCGGAGAACCTATTGATAGAAACACGACCTGCTGAAGTGAAGAATATAGCTGGGAGGGCCGACTACGAGCCACGCCGCGCCCTCTCGAAGCCCGGTATCACTTCGAAGCCCTGCGTGTTATATTGTTATGTGAATATTTATAGTGAATACATAGTGTTATGTGAACGTGTATAGTGAATACATAAGTGTCATATGAAAGTGTATAGTGAAGACATAGTGTTATGTGAATGTTTATAGTGATACATAGTGTTACGTGAACGTTTATAGTGAGTACATAAGGAACATTGAACGTTGTTTAGTGAGTACATAGGCAACATTGAACATTGCTTAGTGAGTACATAAAGAACATTGAACAGTGCTTAGTGAGTACATAAAAGACATTGTACTTAATGTTAAGCGAACATTATAGTGAAGTTTAACTGAGTGCCTATTGCTGAAGGATTGTATCATAAACCCTGGTAAGTCACTGAACATTATTGACTTTAAATACTGTGTTAGTGAATAAACATGAAGACGCGAAGCCAAAAAGGAGATAGCACGCACTCGACCACGGAAGAAGAGACTACAGAGACGTCAGCTACCACCTCCGAGGCGATGACAGATAGCACCGCGCGTACTGAAGACACAACCGTGGTCGAGGAAGCCGATGCTACCTTGGTAGAAAATAAAAAGAAGAAGGCAAAGTCGATTTCTAATAAAGCGAATAATAAGAAGAAAGAATTAGAAATCAGACTGGAATTAGAGAAGCTGAAATTAGAAGAAATTAAGATGCAAGCCAAGATGACCAGTACCAGGCTGGAATTAATACGTGCCAACGAAGATGATACGGACTTGAGTGATGATGAAGAGGATGCTGCAACCAAGGCCGCCGCTGAAAAGGCAACTGAAGCCTGGGTGTCGGAGTCGAAGAAAGCAGAGCGTGGCGAAGTGGAAATCAGCAAGGAAGCGCCGCCTACTGCAGAAACCACGCCGTCCACGTCGAACCCCACTAATCAGCTGGCTGCAGCAATACTGGAAGCAGTCAAGACCGCGACAGATAGCAAAGCAACAGCTATTATGCAACGTGCGCCGAAGTATGTCAGCGAGCTACATCAATTCGACGGTGATGCAAGAGACTGGATGGCCTTCAAAGCAACATACAAAGATTCACAGGCTCTCTTCAGTGGTATCGAGAATATGGGAAGATTGAGAAGAGCAATCAAAGGAAAAGCCAAGGAAGCAGTGAAGTCTCTCCTCTATACGCAAGTGGATCCAGAGGAAGTGATAACCGCATTGGAGCGTCGATACGGAAGACCCACTTACTTAATAAGAAGCGAGATAGAAAACATAGAGAAGCTGCCTCCCATGTCTGAAGATGCAAGAGAGCTGGTGCGGTATGCTGGAGCCGTGGCCAATACAGTCAGCGTCGTGAAGCAAATGAAGAAACAAAGCTATCTACACTCAAGCGATATATCAAATAGAATAATCGAGAAGATGTGTATCCTGGTGCGATTCAGGTGGTACGAGTACAGAGCATCCAAGGAAGAAGATGATGAACCGATCCTCATCAGCCTCATGAACTTCTTCAACCAGATGGTAGACCAGTTCGAGATGCACGAGTTCATGGGAACCAAGGTCAAGAAAGAAGGATTCAGGAGCCGCATGCGACCTTCAAGTTCCCGCGGCGTGAACGTCGCTCGAGTCTCACAGCACGATGAAGAAGAATATTCATCAAACGAAGAGGATTCAGATGAAGAGCAAGCCGAACCATACATGGCAACAGTCTGTTCCTGCAACGACAACGGTACCAACTTCATCGGTGCCAACAGAGAAATCGCTGAAGCCATCGCAAGTCTCGGACAAGAGGTAAACAAGATGGGCATCGTGTGGAAGTTCATCCCTCCTGGAGCCCCCCACATGGGCGGAGCCTGGGAAAGAATGGTGCGATCTGTAAAGGTCGCTCTCTCAGCCACACTACACGAGCGACAACCTAAAGAAGAAATCCTCCACACATTGCTTCTAGAGGCCGAGCACATCGTAAACTCGAGGCCTCTCTTCTCCGTCAGCACCGATCCAGAAGAAGAAGAAGCTCTGACCCCGAATCATTTTCTCATCGGGCGGTCATGCGGAGCCACCCTCTTTGGCTCCTTCGACGACACAGAACTCATCGGTTCTCCCAGCTGGAAGACATCCCAACGCCTGGCCGATCATTTCTGGTCAAGGTGGCTGCGAGAGTACCTCCCAACCCTCTCGCCCCGCTACAACCAAGGTCCTCACTACCGGGACCCAGCACTGGGCGACATAGTCCTCATCGTCGACCACACCCTGCCGCGATACTCGTGGCCACGCGGCGAGATAGTCGCCACTCATCCCGGACCAGACGGAAGAACCAGGATCGTCGACGTGCGAACAGCAGCGGGCATCCTGCGGCGGCCAGCTTCGCGCCTAGTCCTGATCGTACCTGCGCCTGCGACGTCGCCCCAACGAGATGGAGTGCAACGCACTGAGGGGGAGACTGTTGGCGACGACAAACGACTGATTAGAAATAAGAATTTGATTAAATAATAAAAAACCATTTTTTAATAGTCTTAGATATAAGTACCTAATATGTAAATAACATAGGGATAGTTTCATTTTCCCATAACTATAAGAAAACCCCGAATCGATACCCACATATATAAATTGTAACATGTAACATAATAAATAATAATAAGTAGATAGAAATAAAGATCGTAGTTAGCACCCTAACACAAAACCTAAGGTAAAGGCTTGGTAAAAAGGTATAAGGTATCCACATAAGCAGGTACTAGCTTATCAGAAACACAAGGTAAATACACGAACATTCACCTAAACACACATCAAAAGGTTTGGTATCACCCATGAACAAGTTTCGACTTGTTTGAGCAAATAGACTCGCCCACGAAACAAGTTTAAACTTGTCGAGATAATGGCCTCGCCCAACAAACGAGTCTCAACTTGCTCAACCAATCAGGGTATCGATCGGGGAGCAGGTTACAACCTGTCCAGAAAAAAGGGTCACGCTTGACCGAAATGTACGAGCCTAACTCGCTAAGATTGGTCAAGAACCAAAAATTATAAATCACAAATGTCCAGACTAGCTGCTAATTGCGCTATGATAGAAAACTACTTAAGCGATAGTAAAATGTAAACTCTAGTTTTTTAGTGCGCGGCTCAATATATTCGTTAAATAGTATCAACATACGTGGTGTTTCTTTTAGAATCCCCTACAATGGTGTTAAAAGTGCATAGAGAACGCTGCTGCCCATTCTCTAGTAAGTCCCTTAGTCGCCTTTTACGACACCCATGGGAAGAAATAGGGTAGTGCGATTCTTTAAGTCCGGCACCACACGGACAAGTTTAGTTTCCTAGTTAGATAATTTCTTATTTCCATACAGTATTATTTCCAAATTAATCAAAGTAAGTAAATATTTGACAGCTATTTACGACGTTGGCAACTTTTAGGATGCACGCTCTTAAGTTGGTTCGACTCGAGGGCTCAGCGAAGCAAATTTAAGAAATGTCTTTTAAAGTAGTTAAAAAAAATATTTACGTAAAAAAAATTGGCTTTTTTGGGTTTAAATAAGCCCATTAGGCTGCCTGTCCACTGGAGCGGAGAGGAGAAAAGAGGAGCGGAGATGTGCCAATATTAACCAATAGAATCTTGACTCCGCCCCTGACTTTAGATTTGATTGGTTAATAATGGCACATCTCCGCTACTCTCCTCTCCTCTCCGCTCCAGTGGACAGGCAGCCTTATGCACCCTGCTTATGAATAGAAAAACTCCGTTTGGTAATTTACTGACCACTTTTATAAAAATTCTTAGCCATACTTACTGAGGTAAACATCGATTTTTCCATTTCCTTTTATTGGGAAAGTGAGCAGCTGTCCGTCCATTTCATAACGTCCGGCGAGTTTCAAAATGCATTGAAGAACAACAATCAACTGGGATTTAGCTAAGTTATGCCTGGAAAATAAAGTAAATTAGGGGCCGTTCAAATATTACGTAAGCAGATTTACAACAATTATTTACCTCCCCTTCCCCCTTGTCAGCATAAGTAATCAAAGCTCTTACCCCCCACCGCCTTGCTTACGTAAACATTGGTATATGCATTTTTCTTTTAATTTAATTCGGTTTTTTTTATTGATTCATGAGCAGCAGATATGATTGTAGAAATAAGAAAATAGGCTTAGGATAGAGGACTTTAACGCACATAATATTCATTTAAACAAACTTTATTGACACGGTATTCAACATAGAGTAAGGTACAAATATTCATAGACAATGTGTGGGTTGCCATATGTGTAAAAAAGTAAATAACTACTGCTGAAGTAATCACCCCCACCCCCCATGTCAACAAAAATAAGCAAAGCAAAGATCCCCCACCCCCTGTAGTGCTTACGTAATACTTGAACGGACCCTGAAGTATTGTAATTTTATTGTATTACCATTCTGGGAATGCTCTTAAAAGGGATGGGCAGAGGAGACAGAGGGCCAGGCCCCTGAATCAACAAGGCATCTTTCAAGAAAACAAACAAAGCGCCATATCATATCTGCGCAATAAAGTAGCATTGTGTAGTGGATTGCTCATATAAAATGTATTTATTTACTAGCTGCGCCCCGCGGTTTTACCCGCATAAGTCTCGATCCCGTGGGAATATCTAGATAAAAAATATCCTGTGACCTGGCTCAGGTCATGGTCTAGTTATTTCACCCAAATTCGTTCAGCCGTTTTAGTGCAAAAGCGTAACAAACGAAAAAACTCACTTCCTCATTTATAATATTAGAAGAAGATAGATAGGATAAAGCTGTTTTCAGACCAGCGCGATTTGGCGCGCGACGCGACACGAACAATACAAAACTAACCGGTGTCGCGCCTCGCGACAAGTCGCGCTGGTCTGAAAACAGCTTTATTTGTATCATAAATATTTAACATAAACAGTATGAAACTATGAATATTTCAAGTTGGGCCCTAATCTTAAAAATAATAATTTATTGTTAATTTGCATTGTCGATGTTGCAAAACCGGTATGACCTGACAGAAAAACATTGAAGTCATTCTGTATCTTTCTAGAAATAATATTAAACTATATGCATATCCAGCAGTGGACTGCGATAGGCGGAGTTGATTGATTGATTGATATGCATATCGTAGATTTATCCGTATGCCCAATATGATGGACACACATTTCCCTGTCCTTCATACTCAAGCGTATGGCACTCGTGGGTTGCAGCTGAAAATCAGTGTCAGGTGGTACACTTTGTGTTGCCATTTGACATTATGCTGAGCTGAGGCCCTTTTGGCATTATATTCATTGTTATCTGTTTTTTTTAGTTATAAGGTGCATTTTTCTGTTTTAATATCAATAAACACATTTTTCTTTCTTTCTTTATGATGCGGAGGAATGAGGAAACTGTCGTGAGGAAAGTTTTGAGTATGAATGTGGACGGCTTTATTAAGGGCAGAGTACCTAAGCCCAAACAAACGATGGATGGACTGTGTGAAAGATGATATAATATGGCCAGAAAGAGGGTGACTACCGAGATGACGGCTATAGAGAAGTATGGAACAAAACATATGAACAAAATATATGAAATTATGAACAAACATTATATGAATATTTTGGGAACAAAAGATATGTTTCGCAGACTCCAAATAAATAAGGAGAATATGATGATCATTGATTCATCCATACATGAATATAAACATATATACATATATTTGTGTGTATGTATATATATATGTTTATATTCATGCGTCGTGCTGATCTATGTGTCATACAAAAAAATATAATTGAAGTGTCTGTTTGTAATGTCAAAATAACAGTTTTTTACTAAATGCATATGAAAGTATATACGATCCACAACAAAAACACCTTTTTTTTGTCTGTCTGTTTGTTCCGGCTAATCTCCGAAACGGCTGGAGCGATTTGGACGGGACTTTCACTGGTAGGTAGCTGAGGCTACTGGGCGTAAATAGGTTACTTTTTATTCCGATATTCCCACGGCATAGTGATTAAAAGTAAAAACTACTTTACGCGGGTGAAACCGCGGGACGCAGCTAGTAAATAACAAGGATGTATCATATATAATACTCACCTTGATTCGAGTGGTTTACAAGTTTTTAAACCAGTTAAGATAATGTCATATAGGATGAATTTCAGATTTGGTGAACTGGAGTCGACTATCTTAAAGGAAACAGGATCCAAACGGTTTACATCTAGTGATGGGATGCCATCAGCAAAGAATGGTACTCCTTTTATAGTATTATCTAATACGCAGTCATCATCGCTCATTTTGCATGGATGGAAACCAGGAAAGGGCTCTGAAATGTTAACAAAAGAAATAAATGAAAAATCATCTTATACGTAAACTTATCATAATATCACTGCTGTCTTCCCCGAAGGGTAAGGCAGAGGTGTACACCCATTTTTGGCCGACCTGGGAATCGAACTCAGGACCTCACGCTCAGTAGTTACGTTTCAGACCAACGTCAAAGACCGAAAGAACACCAAGAGGGTAGGTAGAGGTATATTAGCCTGGCCAAAACGCCGGCTGGCCGTTTGGCTGTTTTTTTTTGGCCTGGGCTTGGCTTGGCCTTTTGGTTTATTAGCCTTCTTATCACAGTCATAACGTTCAGCTGCCAACTATTTCTGTTCTCTATTTTGTTTACTCATGTCTTTTTGTATGCACGTGTTTCTGTGATAAATAAACCTATTTTTCTTTCTTTCTTTCGTTCATATTCGTAAACCCATTATATTCCGCTCGTTACAATTCTAACTAGCTATATGGACGAGCCTGTTAATAAAACTTGGATAGGTACTGAACAAATCCAGACATACTTAAATTGGGTGACTGGTAATTAGTGACCAAAACTTAAACACGCGACTTTACTCATCATTATGAACAACTTTTATTATGGGGCCAAACCTGAATTCGCGAAACAAAAATCAGCTGTTCCCTACATTTATGTTCGCAAAATTCGTCAAAGTGTATGGAACAGCTGATTTTTTTTCGCGATTTCAGGTTTGGTCCCATAGTAAAAGTTGTTCATAATGATGAGTAAAGTCACGTGTTTAAGTATCGGTCACTAATTACCAGTCACCCAATATATTTCATTTGAAATAAGATTATACATTTCAATGGAAAATATTATAGACGGTGCGCATGGAACAAACAAGTGAAGCCATGAGTAAGGGTTGCTTGTTTGTATACAATGCGGAGACAACATTACAACAATACACCTTCAAGTGTCATTAACGAGACACAATAGATTTTTAATTGTTATGCCCACCTGATGGCCACTGTAACGGTTGAGCGAACACTGCCAATACTAATGCTTATAAGACTATTTTGGTACTATCAAATAAATCCTAGCATCAAAATTAGAAAAATAAGTAAAAAATAGTGTATGCTGATCCACCCTAAGCCTATAAATTCCGTCTTTCCAACTATGCCTAGAGTGGATTCTCGGACATACGTTTTCGAGTATCCACGGATATTTTCGGGTGGATAAACAAAAAAAACTCGAGCCGACTATGGATTTTGCCGATTTCCACTAGCTATATTGACTAAACTATTGAATATATTCGATTGAATTTTTATATGCAGAAAGGGGACGTCATTAGAGACACGCCGTTTAGGCTGCCTGTCCACTGGAGCGGAGAGGAGAGGAGAGGAGCGGAGATGTGCCATTATTAACCAATCAAATCTAAACTCAGGGGCGGAGTCAAGTTTCTATTGGTTAATATTGGCACATCTCCGCTCCTCTTTTCTCCTCTCCGCTCCAGTGGACAGGCAGCCTTCATTAAGTGTTGTATTGTCGTCTCCACCTTGTAAAGTTAAAATGTTTCTTATTTATAAAGCCCGCTCCATATTCTCTGCAACACTACACGAGACTTGCCGAATACGAGAGTATAGAGGGAATATTCGTCTATATTCTTGTTATTCTCTCTTCTTGTTGTTCTCTCTTCTTGTTCTTCTCGGCAAATGTTCTCGTCGAGACGTCCTGCCGAGAATGTGGAGCGGACTTAAGGTAAGTAAGGCTGTATTTTTCCATGCCAAATAATGATTAATCTATGATTTTCGTAGTTAGAATCATTAATATAATTTCGTTTTCTATTTACGGGGACAAATCATAGTCAATTAGTGTTTTTGAACTTAGTATGAGAAGCATTAATGAACCAGTCAGTATTACCAGATTTTAAAGGTTTGTTTTAGTTAGGTTAGGTCAACCTAACACTAACCTACAAATTGGAAAAATGGTAAGAAAATTTGAATTTCGCGGGTTTATCTTAGCATAACCCCCTTTAATATTGACTACTAAATGTGCGGAAACAGATGCCATCATACAGTACCGTTAGTTTAGATTTTATGACGCATTTATTAGTTGCACTCGCACCTTTGACAGAATCATTATGAAAGCTATTAATGGTTAAATAGATTATAATTTAAATAAAAAAAACACATGTTTACTCTCACTGTCTAAAAACAAGAGCGAGTCCGGCATAATAAATTAAAAAAATTGACTTAGGCGTAATTTTTTTTTTATTAATCATAATTCATACATTGATTTACATGTTTTATTATCAATACCGAGGAAACCGGCATGTCTTAGAACCAAAAATTCGAAGATATGTGACATCTACCAACCCGCACTGGGCCCGCGTGGTAGATTACGGCCCACTCCCTCTCACAGAGAGGAGACCTGTGTCCCAGCAGTGGGAACATTAATAGGCTGATTATGTATTATCAATACGGTGTCCAGACTTGTCCATTCTTTGCAATCGGCTGCCATCTTTGAGGCAATTTTCCACTACTTTTTGGCGACATCGCGAATAAAATGACGTCCATCAATTTTAAGTTACATTCAAGTTGTAAATGTGTATTTTAGGCTTCACCAACGCCTAAACACTCGATTAGGTAAGCATCGGGTGAATGTGAGCGCCAGTCTAAGATCCTCGACGATTTCACGGCCAAGGAACGATTTCTTGATGGTCCTTCTATATTTTTGTTCGGTTTCTACTAAGCGTCTTCTGAGTATCTTGAGATATTTTACGACTGTTTTATATCAATAGTTCCTAACCATAACAGATAGCTAATGTGAAATGGCTTCAATCTAATGATCCCTTTCTAGGAATTAGTGACCCTAAGTCTTTAGCGTTGAGGGACTTCCTAAATATCACCGGTTATGTTCAAATGAATAGCGTCTGCAATGTTAATGATAATATCCTAGACCTCATCATGGTGGATGAAAATTCCAATCTCTCCGTTTCTTCCGCACCTCCCATCAGTAAACCAGATATACATCATCCCCCACTAGAATTAGCCCTTACTAAAACTTCTATTTCAAATTTAAACAATAATATTTTACAGTCTAAATATATTTTTAATAAAACAGACTATGAGGCATGTGTCCGTGATCTACGTAAAATAAATTGGGAGGATTTTTGTCATTTAAGTTGTAATGATTACGTTCTGTCATTTTATAATATACTATGGGAAAATATAGATAAATACACTCCGAAGGGCAAGCCTAAGAATAATTGTTATCCAGTTTGGTTCTCAGCTTCGTTGATTAAACTTCTTAAAGAAAAGCATAAATATAGGACTCGGTTTAAACGGTACAAAAACCCTCGGGACTACGATACTTTTGTTTGCCTACGGATGCGAGCTGGGAAAGCTATGGATAACTGTTTTATAGATTATATTGAAAGAATTGAGAGTGAATTAAAAACTAATGTAAAAGCTTTTTGGCGTTATACTAAGTCTAGAAAATCTTTTAGAGGTGTTCCTGACCAGGTTTCATGGGGTGATCGTGTTGGTGAGGGTGGTAGTGGTGTGGCTGATTTATTTGCAGACTATTTTGCATCTGTTTACGGTGTTAATCAACAGCCTGGTGACTTGTCTCCAGGTTACTCCTCGTCTAACTACAGTATGTCTTCCATTGGCATTACTGAGAATGACGTTAGAAATAGCATCAAAAAGTTAGATCTTAACAAAGGAGCTGGTCCGGATGGACTTCCTCCTATTTTTATTCGTCTCTGCGTTGATGCTCTTATTATGCCACTGCAGATAATATACAATAAATCCCTTAAGGAAGGTATATTTCCTGATTTATGGAAAATTTCACACATTATCCCCATACATAAATCCGGTAGTATGAATGACGTTACTAACTATAGACCAATCTCTATTATATCACAATTTGCAAAGATGTTTGAAGGTCTCATATACAATGTAGTTTATTCCCACCTCCGTCATATAATTAGTTTGAAGCAACATGGATTTGTGTCTAACCGTTCTACTATGTCTAACTTGCTTATTTACACTACTTTCATTAGTAACACCTTTGAAGCTAGGGGTCAGGTAGACGCTGTTTACACAGATTTTGCAAAAGCCTTCGATCGCGTTGATCACTCAATTCTTTCTATGAAATTGAATTGCGCTGGTATTCATGGCTCTCTGTTGCGGTGGTTCGAGAGTTATTTAGTTAATCGTTCTCAAATAGTTGCCCTGGCGGGTTATGAATCTGTACCTTTTTCTCCTGGCTCTGGTGTTCCACAGGGCTCTAAGTTGGGTCCTTTGCTGTTTTTGATATTTCTGAATGATCTTTTAGATTTAATAAATTGCAATTGCTTAGCCTACGCTGATGATTTAAAAATATACTGTAGGATATCGGACCAGAGTGATTGTGTGAAGCTTCAGAGAGATCTTGATGTCCTTCAACAATGGTGTTTGAACAATAGAATGACGCTCAATGTTAAAAAATGCCAGACTATTACATTCACGAATAAAGTGAATTACATTAAATTTGATTATCATATTGATGGATCGGTACTGAGCAGAGTGTCAGTCATCCGTGACCTAGGGGTACTCTTTGATTCATCTTTATCTTTCCGCGATCATATAGATAGCATAGTGACTAAGGCTAAAAAAATGCTTGGCTTTATAATCCGTATGTCGAAACCTTTTCGTAATTGTAGTAGCATTATTTTACTTTACAACGCCCTAGTAAGAAGCTCCTTGGAATATTGTTCCACTATTTGGTCTCCCTATTATTCAACATATACTAATAATGTTGAATCTGTTCAGGCCCGTTTTGTTCGGTATTTATGTATGAAAAATGGGATTCGAAAAGCTATATCTGATTACAATGACAGGTTAAGGCACTTTAATATGATTAGCTTAAATGAAAGACGTAACCATTCGGACTTACTTACACTTCATAAAATTATAAACGGTTCCATTGATGCACAATTAATAAACTATTTTAACTTTAGGCCTAGCCAACGTAGTAAGCGTCATCATCGTATTTTTGAATTACCTACATCCACCTTAAATACTACATTTAATAGCCCCCTTACACGTATGGCAAGGCAATATAATGAAAGGTCCAACTTGACGGATTACCCTATTGATATTTTCGCCATGACTTTCGCTTCATACAGACGCTCCCTGTTCATACAGTGTAATGGCCCATTGCACTGACCCATCATTGATGGCTGCCTGTCTATCTGGCTCAAATTGGTTTATTTTTATAGTGTTGTAGATTTAGGTCTACTTATTTTGTTGTAGACACACTTTATTTTGTTCTTTGTCTCTAATTTTTCATGTGTGAATGTCATGCATACCTGTCATTTGCATGGTTACTAAAATGTTAATTCTATAAGATTTTTTATTTGAACTGTAAGTGACTGTGCTGTTGGTGTGCTTATGATAAATAAATAAATAAATAAATAAATAAATAGATAACCGTGGTTACTTTTTAAAAGTTATAAGTTGGTTTTTCTTTTGGCGAGACCTTTCCACTCAATGTAACCGCAGTCTGGTCGGTTATCGACGTTTTTAATTTGTATATACGAGTATCGCTTTATCTAGTTTTAAATAAATATCTTTTACTTTTTTTAAATACTTTGCAGCCTGATCACGCGGTAGGTATTTTTACGGCTTTTGGATGCGACTACTGTAACATCTGCTCGTGGCTATGCGCGTACGCGGCACTCATTTCGGGAGAAGTGCTTTTTGAAAACCTACTGTACAAGGAGTCTTTTTTACGAAGCATTTTTAACAATGAGTCCTTTTACTTGCTCCAATAATTAATTTTTCGATATTTTTGTAGAAAATTAAAATTATGCCAGTCACGCTCTTGTGTTTTGTAAAGTAATGAGTAACTTTATTTTTAGAAAAAATGATGTTGCATATTAGTGTAAGTACCTAGTCGACCAAGCTCTGCTCGGGTGCAAATAAATAATATATGTAGAACTAGCTTTTACCCGCGGCTTCGCCCGCGTGGATGTCGCAAAATATCCCACGGGAACGTTCTACCAGGAATACTTACCTAATAGCCAAGGAAAAGATCATTGACTAACTTTCAGCGGACGCAGTGGTAGGCTACTACAGCGCCCGCGTGGTCAACCATAATTATTTTGTTACGCGTAATTTTGAAACTGTGATATCTCTTAAACTATTCATTTAAATGATGTGATGTAAAGGCATATTTTAATCGAAATTGAATGCCCAATTTAAATAACCTATTTAATTGGATAAGGATTAATAAGATACCGGTCAAATAGCTTCGGAAATAACAATGAAAATTTTATACAATTTTGAAAGATAAAAATGGTTATTGTGGGTCACCCTTAAAAGATAGACATATGCCATCGCGGACTTTTTTGTTGCAATTTTTAAGATATACAATACTCTAGAACATAAATTTGATTTATCTCTCACGACTTACGCAGCGCACGCCAGTAAAGCTCCCAGTCGGCATGATTTTTTCCGACATCTTCAACAATAATCGTCATATTTCAGCCAATTTACACAAAACCTTAATGAATTATACACTAAAACCTTCCACATGAATCACTCCGTCCAATGGTGAAAACCGTTTGAAAATCCGTTCGGCAGTTTTTGAGTTTATCGCGTTCAGACAGACAGACAGACAGACAGACAGACAGACAGACGCGGCGGGCGACTTTGTTTTATAATATGTAAGGATGCTCATTAAATAATAAAGGATAGTTCATACTAATTCCATGCTGCCATGTCATTATTCTTAGGTAGCCATCTTGTTCTAAACTTTGGGCGATCGAGCTCTGCTCGAATGGAAATACGGAGAAAACGAATTTTCCCAGATATGAGAATCAATTTTTTTCGTCCCCGATCTATATTGCAACTTTCATAGAAATCGTTAGAGCCGTTTTCCAGAACTTGATTACAAATATTGCTTGTTTCATCTTCAGCCTATTAATTTTCCCACTGCTGGGACACAGGCCTCCTCTTTGTGAGAGGGAGTGGGCCGTAATGCACCACGCGGGCCCAGTGCGGGTTGGTGGATGTCACATGTCTTCGAATTTTTGGTTCTAAAGCCGCCCTCCGACGGTGCGCCATATCGCGGACGCACGCGCACGACGCACCGTGGGAAACCTAGCGTGCGTGGTAGCGCAGACGCGCGTTGTACGCGTGCGTGGCGGTGCGTCCTCGTGCGGGCTGGTGCGCGTCCGCGATATGGCGCACCGTGGGAGTTGGCTTTTAGACATGCCGGTTTCCTCACGATGTTTTCCTTCACCGTTTTGAGAGCAGTGGTGATGAAATTATTTACACAAATTAAAGCGCCTGCTTGGGTTCGAACCCACGACTCACAACTCGTAAGTCGGGGCCGTTATCTACCACTGGGCCACCACTGCTCCCATTGCTTGTTTAATAGTATTATATTATATAGGTTTTGACTCACCTGATTTACCGTTCGCTAAGTTAAGAACACAAGCAGCGCTTGCGATTAATAATATTCTTGCCACCATTTTTTATTAAAATCGTATTCAAATCAACAACGAGCTGATCAACACTGAGTTTATAACACTAAAAACTTTATTTATATCCTAGGTCTATATATTATATATACTTATATAATTTATTCTGTTTTGGTTTTTTAATATTAATTTCTACATCTATTTATTTAGCAGCAAGTAACCTTTAAAATTAACGTCATATTTCTACAAGGAATTTTGATACTTATGCTAAACGTCCGAATGCACATTATAGTCTTGACTTATAAAGTGACCTATTAAGTGAACATACAAGTTTTGTGGATCATTCTAAATTAAAAAACTCAGACGAAGACAGATACTTTTTGCATTGCTGCCTTATTGTTTTGTTTCTGATACATAAGGTATCAAAATATCATGTCGTTGTTATTATGATTATCCTACTAATCCTACTATCCTGTCTTACTTATTTTATAAATGTGAAGTAATACTTATCCTACTATACTACTAGTAGCTACTAGTAAGAATAATATAATATAAAAGTCAAAGATTCGAAGATATTTTACGAATAGCTGATGATATTAGCATGGTGCCTCGTAGCTACCCTTAAAAATCAACCCATTTTTCACCAGAAAATACTACTTACTATTAAGGTGTGGTATTAGCACGTCCTAGTGACAACACACCAAGAAAACGTAGGATTGCAAACATCCTACGTACGATATAATTAAGGTCGGAAATAGCAACCAAGGGGAAACCGTGGCCCTGGTCTAGGTAAGGGAAGGAACACGGGTGGGTTTTAGTCAGTAAAAGTCTGACACGCCCTTCCGCTCCGCCCAGAGCGGGAGAAGTCATTGGATGATTACCCACCCAAAAAAAAAAAAAAAAAAAAAATAATAAAAAAAAAAAAAAAAAAAAAAAAAAAAAAATACAAACAAATTTTGTCGACGGAAGAATAGAGAAAAAAACAGATTGTGATTCTTTATGTCAATTTGTATATTGTTCCGTGCGTCGACAAAACCCATTTCTATTGTGGTTATGCTGAGCGTGCTGTAAGGGTAAAGATGTCTTTGGGTTTTCCAACAAGCATCTCCAGTAGTAGCCCAGAGTCTGGATTCGTCCCCAGTTGATGGCTATAAGCTCGTTCTCCATTCCATGGTTCATCAACATTTACTGGCGGAATGCTATTGTATATATTTTTATTTAGTCTTTAGGTGCTAATGGAAGATTCTGTAGATCTTTAAATATCTAAGATCTCGAACCATACAGTCGTAAAATTTTCAAGTGTTTAATAAATATTATGCTAGTTGATAATTAAACAAATCGCGAGAGAATACAACTGCGTGGAGCCATAAGTGTAATGTCTACACTATTCAATTCTAATTCAGAATGCAAAAGGAAAATACCTTAAGTATATTATTGTGAACTTTATTCAATGTTTGAGGATGCTAAGTATACTCAAAAATTCGTAGACAAGAGTGTAATCGAATGTTTAGATGAGGGTTGTGATACATCTATAATGAATCTGTTGAACCTGTATTGTACCAATGCAGGGCAGACTTTTCTTCTCCATCATTTGTTGCTATTATTACATACAAAAACTCACGGGCTCACTCATTCTAACTATAAAATACTACCTGCAACGATCCTTAAATACTCCAGCTTCGTTTATGTTCATACATGTTGCGACTACTACGCACCTAACCTTTCTGAAGGACATCACCAATATGGTCACTTATGTCCTTCTAGGGCGTCTCCTCTCAGTGTTTCCACTTACATCAGACTTATAAATACCGTTTGTTAGTCTCCTTTCATTCATCCTCTCAACATGACCAAACTATCTAAGCATACTATTTTCAATTTTGGTCACTACATCTTCTTTTAAACCGCACCGTTGCCTCAAGACATCATTCCTCATTTTTGTATGCTTAAAATTTAATTAATTTATATTGTCTCAGTTTTTGGAACTCCTGCCCTGCTTCTAAGCAAGTAAGGGCAAAATTGACATTGTAATTTAAGAGGGTGTGAGCCTGGAGATCTGTCATACAGGTCCCGAACCCAGTATAGACTTCAGCTCTAACAAGGGATTATAATGGCTTAGGCTAGCATAATTGTGTACGTTACGTTTGCATTTAGCTTTATATTGCATCAGGTATTTATTGTAGTGCTACTGTAACCATTGCCACGCCAAACTCTACGTACTTACTTAAAACTTATATAAGATGAAAATAAGTTTTAAGTAAGTAAGTAACTCTACGTACGTAGAGTTTTGTAATAAATTGACATTTTTCAATAACAGATTCTTCGTTTTAATGATTTATGTAATCGGTGTAAATTGTTACATTCGTTGCATTAGTTCTAATGTTGGTAGATACTCTTCAATCTAAAGCGAGGTCTTCAGCTGGAACTGCGACAAAGAATTTATGGATGTTTTCAATGCATTTCCCAACTAATGCTTTGATGATAGGTTGACCAATTTCTGTGATAACATCATTGCCGTTTGTAGCTATCAGCTCTTCGGTAGACTTGCCTGTAATAGAAAAAAGTAGAATACTTATTTATTTATATATTTAATTGTATCACTTACTACTTCTGTAATTTGAGTTTTTTTTAACTAGCTCTCTGATTGATTACTTATTTGGTATAGCTTTTTTTTTTAAATTATCTAGATGATTGTAGATCATCTAGATAATTTAAAAAAAAAGCTAAAAAAAAATATGGAGACTAAAGATAAAAAAATACAACAATAAATGAAAATACTGGCACTACTAATGCATGAGAGTATTTTGGAACTGTCAAATAAATCCTAGCTTCGAAATAAAAAAATGAGATTTTCAAACAAATTAAATGTAGTGTATGCCAGATCCAACCTAAGCCTATAAATTCCGTTTATCCAACTAAGCCTAGGGTGGATTCTCGGGCATACGTTTCCGAATATCAACCTTAGGGTGGATTTTTGGGGTGGATAAACGAAATAACCCGAGCCGACTATGGATTTTGCCGAGCTATATTGACAAAACTATTGAATATTTTCAATTGAATTTTTGTATACAGAATGTGGACGTCATTAGGGACACGCCGTTAATTTTTTTGTTGTATTTTCGTCTCCACCTTGTAGATGTAGAATTGTAGATAAATACTTACGTAAAAATTCGTTATTAGGAAATAAGTTTTCGAACTTTACATTGGACTTGTCCTTTAACTCAAAAGAGTGTTTCCATGATTTGACAGTCCAATGCTTCTTTCCATCTTTGCCTGTTTTGTCCATCATATCTACGTCTACAGATATCATAATCTTTGCTGAAATGATAAAAAAAAAATCCATTAACAAAATTATAGACCTAGACCTCATTGGTGTAGTGGTCGCAAGCGCTACTTCTGAACAGTAAATCCTGGGTAGGAATTTCTTAGTATCAGCCCGGAGCCTGGACTTGGGCCTGGTTGATGGCAATAGGCTCGCGCCCTATTACATAGGGTATAGCTATTTACTGGCTGGGCTAATAGGATAGGCCGCATTTTTTGCACGCTGTTCCAAGTCGGTCAAGCAATTTATACCATAACATTGATCAGTCAGGAGACATAGTCCTTCCTTAGTTCTAGGCAACCAATCCACTATAGCCACCCAAAGCCATAGCCCAATATGTTTTGTTTCCATATTCTGCAATAGTCCTGCACCAACCGGGCGCACTTGCATATGCATACAGGGATAATCGTCGGTTGGTGCCTCATTTAATTTAAAATTGTCTAAGGGGTCTCTGCGAGTTGGCTTTGGCCTCTCGTACGCCTTCCAAAGGATCGGAACCCCATGGTCCCGAGATATGTCAACGACATAAAATAAAATAAAAATGGTGATGTTTTGGAGTGACGCAGGCAGAATAAAGAGAACTGTTCAATTCAATGATTCGTGTAATAATGTCCATAATACGAGTAAGTGGGGACAGTTATAAATATTAGGTTAGGCGAGCTGCACACTACAGTGACCTCTGCCTTACCCTTCAGGAAAAACAGGCGTGATGTTATGTTAACAAAATAACAATAAAAATAGCGCCATCTATTTACTTCAGCAAGAACTAGTAACAGTGGTCACTGATGACCGTGATATTGACATGACCTGTACTGACACGTCATGTCAAGAACAGTCATACATAACAGGCTAGTAATATTTATTAAAATTTTAATATTTAACGTGAAACAGTATAATAACAATAAAACTTCTTTGCCTTATTTATATTATGGCATTCGAAAAAAAGCTTAAACTCCATTTATTATAATATTTGAAAAATAAAAGATCACCCTTTCGTTATTTCGATGTAGGTAAACATTATAATAAACTCCGTAATTTCACGATAAATACAAAGCAATCTCTTTACCATTTACATGTAAAAAATAACTCAAAATTGCAGAAATTTCAACAATATTACACATTAACTGTCGTTATTTTGAGGTTAATTTTCAAATGCTATATTTTAAATGTAGTATAGTATTTTTTTCCTTCTGAAATAATGTTTTTTTCTTTTGTTTTACTTAAATAATAAAATAATATCATTGGTTTATTTTATTCCTGCCATTTATTTATCTATACGAGTCCTGGAGTGGAGACCACGTATCGCCAAGTGAAGTGTGGGACGCCCCCGGACCGACGGCCTTAGGAAGGTGGCTGGGACAGACTGGATGCGGAAGACGGAGGACTGGGTATTGTGGCGCAGTCTGGGAAAGACCTAAGTCCACGTCGAGCAGCTGTTGTCTGTGATAGGCTGAGTAAATTGATTTTTGTATCGTCATAATGTCATAAGTTCATAACATTTACATCCTAATAATGCCAGGTAATTAAATTATTATTTTGACGTCAGAAACCAGTTCAATACTTCGCTGTAATTTTTTTTTACTTATGTCCTCGCTTAAAGTTTTTGACCTTAGTAGGATTTTTACGGAAGTTTCGCAACTGGAAGTACGATCAAGGCGAATATAATTTTTGAGAATAAAAATCTTACATAGCGCATTTAGTTCCTGGTCTATAGGTAAATTAGAAAGTAAATCCGTTGTGTGAAGATATTATTAGTATGCGAATTGGTAATATCGTGTTCACACCTCACACTCAGCAAGAAGAAGCAACGTTTTGTTTCATCGGTATCCATATAGAATCCTAACTACATATATAATTATATTATACTTATACATCTTTATACAGTGTGTCCGGACATGGACTAGCGATATTCTAAATACTTAAATATAAACTATTTTAAAGTACAATTCAACCAATAATTATTACAAGCCTAGAGCTTGTAATAATTATTGGTTGAATTGCATAATTTTTCTTTCTTTTTTTTTCCTCTTTCACATTTTTTTTCGTAAGTTATGGAATTGTGAACACATTGCTTTGTAATACAAATGGTAGACAATATTATTTTGCCTTTCGAATAAGCCTATTTTTATCTCAGTATGACTAAAACTTTAAGATATATGATATTTTTTGTAAAAAAAAACAAAATGGCTGCCACATAGCGGGGAAGTGTATTGGACCCAAGCCAAGAGTGTAATTGTACTTTAAAATAGTTTATATTTAAGTATTTAGAATATCGCTAGTCCATGTCCGGACACACTGTATACATATAATTCTTCCGTACGAGTGTTTGTCACCTAACTCCTCTTAAACGGCCGGACCGATTTGGATTAAATGTGTGTATATTTGAGTGGGTCTCTGGATGGTTTGAAAATACAATTGGGCCCAGTAGGTGGCGCTTTTCGGGCAGGTCAACGTCTGCCAGGTCCGCTAGTATATTATAATATTATAAATGCGAAAGTGAGTTTGTTTGTTTATTACGCTTTCACGCTAAAACCGCTGCATGGATTTGAATGAAATTTGACACATGAGTAGACCATGACATGGGTTAGGACTTAGGATACTTTTTAACCCGGTAGTTCGTTCCCGTGGGATAATTTCCGACCACCACGCGGGCGAATCCGATTCAATTTTTATTCACTACAGTTTGTGGGACTAGGCTGGACACATCTGCCGCTTGTCGAATGAGTCATGGGCCAAATCAACCAGCACGTGGGTCCCAGAAAACGTCCGTCGACATCGAGGCAGACCCAGGAGAAGATGGTGAGACGAGCTTGACGCCAACAGACAGGATTGATCCACACTAGCTCAAAACAGAGAGGAATGGAAAGGAGAAAGGGAGGCCTTTGCCCTGCAGTGGGACAACACAGGCTAAAAATTAATAAATAAATAAAAATAATACAGTTTAGATTGGTGCATGTTTGTCTATTTAGAGTTTTAGACGTCAGAGCTTACCCGATTTAGTACGGATTTATTTCTTAAACATTAACAGCCTTATTTATAAAAAAGTGAGTTTTTTAATTAAGACAACTTAGCCACTGTTTAGCTAAGCAATTAGTTAGCTCTTAATCAATGATTGACTTTTCTTTATTTATAGACGCTAGTTAGCTAGTTTCTTTATTTGTCGTGACTGACAAAAGAAATTCAAAAATTTCATCGGAATATGTTATTGAATAAAAAATGTTGTTGAATAAAATAATATTGAATAATGTTGGAAAATTTTGTTATTGTGATTATTTCATTGTGTTTCCGATGTTGGCAATGAAAATAATAAGTTCCGATAAGTGGAGTAAACAGGAAAAGACATTTATATCTGAATTTATATCTACTTACTAACGTAAACATATATAAACTGGACAGTGTATAGAGTGCCACCAGTGGCACTCTATCCCTATCGGATAAAGTGCCACTACAGGCACCCTAGTAACACCGCCTCGGCCCGGCCAAAGTGCCGCAACCATTGGATTGTCATTGTCACTGTCACTAAGTCACGTCACTTGGTATTTTGTTTGATTGTCGAGGTTAGATCGCTGTAAAACACCACATTCCCAAAACATTACATTCTCTTGTGCCTAAACGGACCCTAGCACTTCGCCGGCCGCTGCCGCGGCACCGCTGGCCACTCGCTCGGCTCGTGCGTTGTGTGGTCACAGTTCTAACCTAACCTAAATAATAAGTGACAGTGACAATGCAACGCTCACGGCACCCTAGCCGGGCCGAAGCAGCGACACTAGAGTGCCACAAGAATACTCGCGGCACTTTATACACTTCGTATAAACTTTCCAAGTGAATGTTAAAGCAATAGCCTTTTTATGCTATACAGGATGAAATTTTATTTGTTAGCAATCTCTTAAGGGGTCATCGTACTCATCATTATGAACAACTTTCACTATGGGACCAACCCTGAATACGCGAAAAAAAAAACAGCTGTTCCCTACATTTATGTTCGCATACCTCGTCAAAATGTAGGGAACAGCAGATTTTTTTTTGATACTCTACTAATTTGCTTTTTATTTTATTAATTTGATTTTGGAGAAGGGAGAAATTTGTTTTTTTTGGCAGATGAAGTATGAGCCGAGACAGTTGTGTTTTATATGTTTTTACCTTTATGTATTTTAAAATAATATACCGTTAGCGTTAGTTCTATCGAGAAATGCTGAATTTTATTTACCTACTATCCCCACATGTATTTCAGAGTTGCTCGAAAATGTTCAGGTAGGTATTTTTTTTTGGCCTTATACAAGGTGTTTTTTTTATGTCCCATAACTCTAGGGTATTAATGAGACCATGTCAAAGAATCAACTAGAATGTATTTTTAAAAAAATAATAAATTGCCACTGGCCTCTCGACACAGATCGTGTGTCGAGAGTCCATCGATGTGTGTATCTAAGTGTCATTGATAAGTACGAGTAAATCATTTCCATTCAAACCAATTAAGTATTCATATTTAAAGCTAAGAAAATGCGACGTTGACATATTTTCTTTTTATGAACAATAATAGTCTGAATTAAGTAATATTTCACCTAAGGGTATTTTACATAAATAATCGTGAATATTGTCGAATTAATTGAATAAAACAAATAAAAAAATACGCTAGTTGATTCTTTGATATGGTCTCATTCATATCCTAGAGTTATGGGATATAAAAAAAAGCACCTTGTATAATAATACATTTCTTAACATACAGTGTTATTAGGGCTGTCTCACTAAATTGTTAAACAATCAGAATAACCGCAAAAAATCCTTTACCATTTTCCTTTTATTTAAACCATCGCATCGTCCGCAGTTGAAATGAAGATAAAATGGTGTAATCTAAGTTCGCAATTTATTTACCAAACATGCAATGCGTCATGTGTAGACATAAGACCTTAGGTACTTACGGACGTCAGCAATCAGATCCCCATCACCTTCAATAGGTAGAACAAAGAGTTGTCCTTTCATTTTATAGTGTCCTTTGAAGAGTACTGAACATAGGAATTTGACACTCAGCTTTGAGGTTTTGATGTCTCTCCTGGAAAAAAGAAAAAAAACACATTTTTAATCAATTTGAATTAGGAAACCTAATGCAATGCCTCTGGAAACGGGACCAGTTTGCAAGTCAGCTCTGCTTATTGGTGATTCGCATGAATTTAGTGTATTTGTATTTGTAGGCGAATCGATTTCTGGAGGTGTCGATTCGCCTACAAATAAATTAATATTATTTTTTCTTGAAGCTATGTAGGTGAATAAATTTTCAGCGGTTTGTACCACTAACTGACGTGTAGTTACATGATGCCGACCACTGACAATGTATTCGTATACTAGGCCATTAAAAAAGAAAGCCCATGGCAGGGACAGAACTGACTCGCAAACAGCTGGTCTCATGTCCGGAGCCCATTTAAGGCGACGATAAGCTATTTTTAATGATTTTATACCGAAAATTACGTCTAAACGAGTAGTGTTATTGATTTGGAAAAAATATAAACGATGCGGACGAGTACTTCGACGTTCTATTGTTTTCACACGTAACGATTTGCTTGCGCAAATTTAATTTAGGCTTGCGCAAGCAAATCGTTACGTGTGTGGGAACAAACTTGTGCTGAAAACATTATAGATTGTAAATTGAATGTATGATTTGTCATGTATGATTTTAATGAAAATACCTTTTAAATCTAAACTAATATTATAAAGCGAAATGAATTGATTTTTGGAAAATTACGTCTAAACGAGGAGTGTTAATGATTTGGAAAAAATGTATGTTAAATTAGAGCATTTTCTTAATAATTTTATATAGGTACGAATATTTTTGATTATGTTTACATTACATAGTGAAATTAATTTGTAAATTTGTGTCTAACGCGAATAAAAACTGAAAATTACGCAAAAGCTATCAAGCGTATGTTTCGGAAACCTTCATCGTTTTAAGGATAATTAAAATATTAATCTTTTAGTGTACGTTATATACGTACACATACTCATACATAACATCACGCCCTGTTTACCCGAAGGATTGGGCAGAGGTGTACCTGTAGCAGCTACACCCACATTTCGCCAGTTATGTTCAAGTTCCATGTAATAGGGGGCGAGCCTAGTATACGTGTTTTATTAAAATACCTTTTGTCTTACATATAATAAGTTAATAATGCTTCAAATTGGGGACAGCGCTCCTTGATGAGCGAGCCCTATTACTGGCTGGACGTACGACGCGTTGCGTGAGCTCAGTACAGAACACGCAATCTAACCACTCAAGGTCACTGTCATGTATCTGCGTCTTAAGTAGGTATGATCAAAAAATATTCATTTTGACGTTTGTTACACAAGTTTTTGTATTTTAATAATATCCTACTTAATATTTTTTTATTCTTTGTAGGTATAATTATTGGTACTTCTCTGCAACATTTATTTTTATTTTTTAAGATTTTTATCGAAACAAGTAAAACATAAACATTCCGTAACGATAAGTTGCTCGCTATGAGCACAGCTTTAATCTTAAAAATGTTTGTACCTATGTAAGAAAATAAGTTGTCTTTGGTCGTTCCACTGGTTTTACCAAGGCCATCGACTTTTACCAGATTGGCTTTTTGCCATCACAAATTTTAGAAAACAACATAATTATGACGTACTTTATTTTAACTACCGGGGCTTTTTTTCGACTAGATTCAAAAAAATTAAACCTAATCTCTTTTTAAGGAAACTCGCCAACAGGTCAATACTGCACATGATCAGAGGGCTAGCTCGTTTTTTGACCAAAGAATTACCATCGCCATTCAACGTGACAATGCTGCTAGTTTTCTGGGCACGTTTCCGGATGAAACCGATGCGGAGGAGTACTTCGACGTCCAATTGTTTTCACACGTAACGATTTGCTTGCGCAAATTTAGGCTTGCGCAAGCAAATCGTTACGTGTGTGGGAACAAATTTCTGCAAATTTCTTTGAAAACATTATAGATTGTAAATTGTATGTAAGATTTGTCATGTATGATTTTAATCAAAATACCTTAAAAATGTAAACTAATATTATAAAGCGAAATGATTTGATTTTTTGTATGTTTTTGGTTTGATTGTAATGGATAAACAAAAATAAATACTTAACTGATTTAAAAAAATCTTTCACTTAAAGAGAGTTACATTATCAGCGACAAGGAACAAGGACGATATTTTTTTTAATAATGTAACCCAATGTATCAAACAATTCTCAATAGAACTCATTATTTGAAAACTATTAATGATTCATAAAATAATGTACCTATTTGACACAAAATGTCTTCGAATTTTCGGTTCTAGGACATGCCTTTCCTCGCGATGTTTTTCTTCACCGTTTTGAGAGCAGTGGTGATGAAATAATTTACACAAAGTAAAGTCTTTATAACGCATTATTTAATAACAAGCCGTTAGCAATCGGCAAAAACAACGAACTTCCATAAAACTTTTATGCTTTATTTAACCCCTTTTGGGAACGTATTTTCAAAATCCTTCCTCCCAAATTTTTCACTAGGGTATCTTCTATAACGAAGGTTTTTTAACCTTCAATATAGAAGAAACTCATGTTCTAGAACAGCGGTGTAGGCTGTGCGTTGACTGTGAATTTAAGACATAGATTTAAATATCAAAATCTTTTGAGGTCAGATAATGGCCTTGACAAATGAAATATCAATCGAAGATGTCCATGTTTAATGTCTTTAAGTGCAGTAGGTATTCAATAAATTATGCACGATGATGCATAACCAGTTAAACAAGTAAAGTGATCTAGCCGGCAGGTTGTCTTGACCTAGACATCGAATTGTCCATTTTGTATTTATTTTTCTTTATTACAATTATGGTATTTGAATAATAAATAACATCATTTAGCATTTTTTTGTGCTACTGCGGGATTGCGGGAAGTCCTAATGGGAAACCCTGGGCCAAGGGAAGGAACGCGGGTGGGTTTTTGTCAGTAAGAGTCTGCCACACCCTTCCGCTAAGCCCAGAGTGGGAGAAGTCATTTGATGCATTCCCACCCAAAAAAAAATTATCGTGAGTTCCTGGGTCCGATTCCCAAAGTGTTACTGGGTTTTTCATCAAGAATTTCTCAGTAGCAGCCCGGAATCTGGATTTGTGCCCGGTTGATGGCAATAGGCTCGCCCCCTATTACATGGAACTTAAACATAACTGGCGAAATGTGGGTGTACTATAGGTACACCTCTGCCTAACCTTTCGGGGATTACTGGATGGCGTGATGTTATGTTATGTTATCATTTAGCATCTTACACAAAACCTGAAAGCTACTGTGGAATCTTGCAATCTATGTATAAGATCTTTATTTAACCAGTGTCATTTATTTATTTATTATTTATTTAATACATAATTATAACACCTCGTACTTAAATGGGAATATAGTTAGTCATAAATGTATATAATTGATCAGGCTGGGGACATAGTCTTTCATAGTTCTTGGTAACCAATCCACTAGCCCAATATGTTTTGTTCATGATCTACAATAGTCTAGTCATGATCTAGGTACAAAAGTTTTATATGATGAGGAGGCACCGTGTAACAACCGGGAGTTGTTGCAGGGTGCCTCCTCATCATATTATAAAACTTTTTACAAATTACTTATAAACAACCGACTTCCAAAAAAATCACTACAAAGTCAAAAATAACTTTAATATCGGAAGTACGAGTGTCTTTGGCAATAAATTTTCGTTTTTTGCCACCGATTTCCGAAAATAAAGTTATTTTTGATTTTGTAGTGTCTTTTTTGAAGCCGGTGTTTTTTTTTTTGTATAATTTTCTTTTTCACCTTTTAGCTGTGGTACCTACCACAAACAAATTCGAATTAACACTACCTGCTATGTAAATAACAGTGACAGGAACTTATCATCATATCATCTACATAGGCCAAGTGAAAAAATACGTATTATTGAAGCTAACTCAAAAACTACCAATTCATAATTAGCGGAGTAATCACGTAACAAACATACAACAAAAAAAAAAACGGACAAGAGCGAGTCGGACTCACGCACCGAGGGTTCCGTAAGGAGCTTCATTCGTATAGGTAGGTACCTAAATAGTTCTGTGCCCAGAAACTAGTCCTCTAAATTGTATGAGCACCCATACAACTCGGACGACTACTTAATTGGCGTCAACTATGTATGTTTTTCAACTTTCTTAATTTTTTGGAATGTTTCCTTTATTTGTGCTGTAAGATCTTGCTTTTTCTAGGTCAACGGGAACTACCATATAGGTTTTCGACCCAAAACCTATAGGGTACTTCCGGTTGACCAAGAATTGTCAATTTTGGTTAAAAGCAAGGTCTTACGGCACAAGTGAAGGGAAAATTCCGAAAAAAAAAAATGGTACATATAAGTTTACGCGAAAATCTAAATTTGCCCATATCTTTTTAGCGTGTTGACTCCGGACCTTGATTTCAATAAACCTGATAGGGACTATAGACTTCAGTATCTGGTATAAATTTCAACTTGCTAGGTCCACCCGTTCTTGAGAAAATCGGAGACAGTCGGACACACGGACAAGAGAGTGATCTTATAAGGGTTCCTTTTTTACCTTTTCAGATAAGAAACCCTTAAAAAAACATATTAGTAGTCGAATTGAGAACCTCCTCCTTTTTGAAGTCGGTTAAAAATTGTCGAAGAGGCCTCTGCGAGTTAGTTTCAGCCCATCTGCATCGTACGCTTTCCTAAGGTTCTGAGACCCCAGGGTCCCGAGATAAGTCAAAGACATTTTTATCTATAATGTAAATGAATCCCTATTTTTCTGGTCACGCCATAACTTGAGCATGGCCAATTCTTTTTTTATTTGTGTTCATTATTCTCAGGGCAAAGTTGTTAGGATATAGGTAGGTGAAGGTAGGATAGGTAGGTAGGTATGTATGTAGGTAGGTACCTAGGTATCTACCCTACCTAATTACCTACCCTAGCTACTACCTAGGTATGTATGTAGGTAGGCAGTGTAGTTAGATAGGTAGGTGCGCCGTAGATAAGTACCTACTTAGTGCTACTGCTACCCGTGCGAAGCCGGGGCGGGCAGCTATTAATAATGTTTAAAAATCGTCCCAGTAACTGGTTTGTGGAGGTCAGGTAGGCATCAGTCGCTCCATGTAAAATACACCTGCATCCCGAGGTCTGGAAGCCGACCCCTACATAGTATATTTTTTTTGTGTAATAATTGTCCACTGGTGAACGTAGCCCTCCGACCGTAATAGATTTGGGCTTATTATTTACCTTAGATTGCAAATTTATAAGAGGTCGCAGCACATACATAATTATACATTATATTTATTTATTTATTTTACAGTTTTTGGAAAACTTACAGCTAGACAGTTTTGCACGATAGAGAGTAATAAAAATAAGGCCAATTAAAAGTTTCCACAGATAGAAGAGAGCATAATACAAAAAAAATAATAAAAAAAATGAGAAGGTAGACAGTTTCATGAGTAAAAATATTATCATAATTAAGAATGTGTTTCAAACACGTTGTTTGAAACACATTCCCCATCATGACAATTGGGAGCTATTAGTTTACATGATCAAAAAAGAAATTACAAAGAGTCCTTTTTAACTTTGAACTGATGGTATTGAAAACATCGATGTCGACGCCCCGGCAGACCTTATTATACGTATGACTCGCTCTGACTAAGTATGAATTTCGTCTGTAATTCGTTCGTGTCATAGGAGTATGCAACAGATAAGGATTGCGGATTGAGGATTGATATTGTTGCTAAGCAAGTTGCGAACAAGCATACTACAACTGCACAAAGGCCAACAACGTCTATTATAACTCCTTACGAGGCGCTCAATCAAGGGTTAAAGATCAAGTGGGATTTAATTGAATATAATTCGATGTCGATACAAGGAAAATGTTAATAAAAACATTAACTATAATAATGTAGGCAGACACGCACAATTGCCTGTAATAGCTACATGTCAAACGATTTAATTGGCCAATCTGAGATATTAACATATTGTAGGATAATTCTTGTTGCCTCGTGGCTCGTAATTATAATATCATTAGTATTCATTTTATAAACCGGTTCATGTAATTCCTAGAACCAGAAGCAACAAAAAATTGGTACCTTGTTAATACATATTTTATCTAGAGTAGGTAGGTATATTTTTTGTAATAAAACTATGACGGAGAGGCTTGTGGTTCAAAACAGCCGTACGGGTCGATTTTCAGGGTTAAGCAAAGTTTGCCGAGGTAGATCCGTAGGTAGACCATCCTGAGATCCCTCCGTTTCTCGGAAACCACGTTTAGCAGCTGGTCCCGGTTGTTGATTTTTGACAGTCGTTACGGGTAGTTAGAAGACTGACAACCAGTGAACCAGTCTTGCCAAGGGGTATCGTGTTGCCCAGTAACTATGTTGTGGAGGTCAGATAGGCAGTCGGTTCATGTAAAATGGATTCAGCTGCATTCGAAACTGAAAGCTGACCCCTACATAGTTGGGAAAAGACTAGGCAGAAGATATATTTTTTAGTTTAGCTAGCGAATTCACACATAGCATGACTCTACTCTCAGGAACAATAGAAATATCTCTGCATCTGCAAACGATATGTTCTTGAACCAAAAATTCGAAGACAGGTATTACATCTACCACCCGCACTGGGCCCACCTGGTAGATTACAACCCACTCCCTTTTGAAGAGAGAAGACGTGTACTATGCCAGCAGTGTGAACATTATAGGCTGATTATGTAATAATGCTCGGTCATAGTCAATATTTAGCACAAATCGCAGGCTCTGAGCTGAGTAAAAATCCCAATAACAGGTTTGCTGTATCCGGGGATCGAACCTACGCTCACCAGTCGCACTTTCAACTACTAGACTTACTCCAAAGTTCCAACCATGAAACAAACTTGTTGTTTTAGGTATATTCGTGTTAGAACTAGGTATATAGCAATGTAGAAAAACAGGTTTTAACGTGCAATAAAAAATTGAGCCACTTTTTCTAGTAATTTATTTTGCCACGTGATCTAGTTTATAGTCTCTCCCGACAAAAATTTAAATAATTATTTAGACGTTTTATTCAAATAAAACTATTAACCAGTTTTTTCATAGCTTTCCAGTCTAACCAGTTGTAGCTGAATACCAGTATTTTTACTTGGAGTGACTGCCTTTGACCTCTTAAACCTAGATAGATAGATACCCTTTGGTAAGACTAGCGTCTGACTATACGGAACGAGTGTCAAAGATCTTCGAATGACAGCCGAGACCGAGACCGAGACTTAAGAGCGTGCATTCAAAAAGTTGGCAACGTCGTAACTAGCTGTCAAATATTTACCTGTTTTGATTTATTTGAAAATAATACTATATGGAAATAAGAAATGTGGCTAACAAACTAGAATATTAATAATGAATTGCAATTATAACATTGAATTTGATGTTGTACCCGTTTTAGGTGTAAAAAAGGCATTTGAAAAGGTTCCAAATTCTTATTTTACATCTAAAACTAAATATTCGGTGTTACGATATAAAATAATTGCAATTCAATATTAATATTCTAGTTAGTTAGTTAGTCACATTTCTTATTTCCATCCAGTATTATTTCCAAATAAATCAAGACAGGTAAATATTTGACAGCCATTTACGACGTTGCCAACTTTTAAGATGCACGCTCTTAAAGTGCTTTCCCAGCACGAGGAGTCTTGATATAAAATGAATAGTCTGCGTCGTCGGTGCTTAACCTAGATCGAATGACAAATCGCCAAATTGCACTGGGACCACGGCTAACTATAACGTTCCCACTGGTGGGACGCAGGCCTCCTCTCTGTGAGAGGGAGCGGCCTGTATCCACGCGAGCCCAGTGCGGGTTGGTAGATATCACACGTCTAATTTGGTTCTAGGACATGTCGGTTTCTTTGCGATGTTTTCGTTCTCAGTTTTGAGAGCAGTGGTGATGAAATAATTTCTATAAAGTTCCAGCTTGGGTTTGAACGACTTACAACTCGTAAGTCGCGGCCGTTACCACTGGACCACCACTGCTCTCTACTTTTCACTATTGGTCTGAGCTACAGTTCTTCTAACTGAAAAAAACATCCGTGCTGCTGGGGAGTTTTTTGTGCCACTTCTTCCTGATAGCTAAAATACTAGGAAGTGATGAAGGGCGGCCGTTTTGGGGGACTGTCTTACGTAATTATGACTTTCAAAAGTGCTGATTCTTAGCATTGTTTGATTAAATTACTTTTGATTTGGATTTTTAATATGGGCCCACAGCTATTTCTTAGGACATTTTTCTATTATAAAAAAACAAAAATATAGCGGAGCAAATAGAGCAGTGATAGCCTACTGGTGTGATCGTCGGACTGTCAAGTCACAGGTCTCGAGTTCGAGCCCAAGGCACGCACCTCTTTTCGGATTCATGTGCGTATTGTATAATTATCACTTGCTTCAAAAACGGTGTAGGAAAACATCGTGAAAAAACCGGCCATGCCTGAGAGATATTTCTCGACGGCATGTGAAGCCAAATAAGAGTTCCATGGGCGGCTTTAAGACTATGATATCAGGGGGCCTAATCCCTAAGCGAAATCCGTAGTTTCGATTATCGTTACAGGCGCTTCGCTCTCCGTCTCACTTACGGATTTACCGTAAGTTAGACGGAGAGCGAAGCGCGCGAAAACTACGGATTTCTCGTAGAGAATAAGCCCCCATGTTAGTCACTACCACACAAAAAGAAGAGAAAACAAAAATATGCTTACGTTATCTTCTTAGCCTCACAACTCTTGACTCCCTTAACCTCGATATTGTCGACTGTAAGTTTCAAGTTCGATGTACTGGCATCTACGTGTTTAATCACAAGGGGGTCATGCTGGTCCACATTCAGCTCAGGAATACCATCGACGAAGAATTGTATCGCCTTCTGCGTCGATTCCTTCAGACATTTCGAGTCGTCCCATTTACATTTTGTGATGAAAGGTGCTAGAAATAGATGGAAAGGGTAATTGAATTAGTTTAGTATGTGTACTAGCCTTTTCGATTTTGTGTAAAACAAATGAAGACTCTCCTTGATTTTCGCATTTGTTTTTAGGATGCACTGCAAGGAATTTTCTTATTTGAAATTAAAATAAAGTCGGTAACTAAAATCGGTTTAAATAATTAATTGATAAAATAAAAAAATGGACTAATTGTTGTAGCATTAAGATAACTCAGAACTCTTGACAAAATATATCATGAAATGCTGAAAAGCGGTGTATCGAATAGTTTTGTGTCTTACCAGGTGTTAAATTTAAGAATAAAATTATTAACAAAGTTTAGTTGCTAATCTTATAAAATTCAATATTATTATTTTATAGAAGTTTATTTAGACCAATATTAAAAAATGAAAACGAAGTGAAATTACAATGTATAGCCAAAATTAAAATCAATAAATAAGAAAATACATTACCTAAGTTAGAAGCCACTAAAGAAATATACGTTAGCAAGACTAAAATGAAAATTTTATTGCTCATTTTTATAATTGAATAGTCTGACAGTATTAGAAGACACGACTACACACAAAAGGATAAACTGCCTCTATTTTCCTCTTTCAAGAAATGTTCACATTTATATACAGATTCATAGAACTCTATATGAGCTTAGGAGTGTACAAATACATATAAAGCGATACGAATGCTAGATTTGACTGCGGCTTCGCCCGGGGAGAACTCGGGCTTTATATAATATATAGTTTCCTCCTTCATTAGTATTATCTCACTCAAAATCTGGTTCTGTATTTTTTGCCTAAAAGAAAAAACTTTAATAAAACAAAATGTCCATCAAAAAAGTGTTTTAGATTTTAATCTCGTCGCTACACGTTGCACCGTGACCTCTGCGGTTTCAACTTTTTTGTTTACCTATTCTAACTGGTCATCAATTTTTTATTCTTAATGTTTTTGATTTTTAAATTTTATTATGACTGGAACAAGATTAGTTTTTTTAAAATAAAATAACCGGCCAAGTGCGTGTCGGACTACGCACAATGAAGGGTTCCGTAGTTGGAATGAATTTGTCCCAAGAACAAACTTAACATTGTAGTTGAAAAAATGTTGTCCCATACATTCCAACTGCCAATATAAGAGATACGACCATGACACCATATTGACAGATTTACCATGTTATTTTAAGACCATAGACTAGAAGTATGTACATCGGGCGTTTGTATGTCTTTTGAATTTTGTATTTCGGGCACAACGGGTTTAATCGAGCGTTATACTCCTCACTTTACGTGTGAATAAACAGAATCATGAATAGCGGTAACGTGAAACAGGCATGAAACAATACATCGGACAACGCTCAGCAAACTGCAAACTCTGACGTTTGCCGTGATGCCATGTCGGTATGCATGTGCTGCGCGGCTCTCCCGCCAGTCCAGTCCCTCCAGTCCCACCTGCTGCGACGGAGCAAAACTGTTGCGCGCGCGTCGTCGTTTCGTGCGCTTTTCAAACTGTTCGATATCGGTTGCATATAATCGGCCAATATATCGGCATCGGAATCGTTGCATCCCTAGTTTAAATAACGTCCTACTGCTTTTAAGACGTTTTATACTAATTTCTTTGCGTTATTTAAAAAGAAAAAAAAAATTAGTTTCAAAAACTGTAACCCGACTACGGGAAAATAAAAGTGATCTAAAAAGTACGAAACAAGAAAATCTTTCAGACAGAAATCAAGACATAGATACAAAAATGGTCAAGACAAAGCCGTTGTCGCATGCCATTATAATTTTGTTGGTGTTCCTGGCACCCACATGGCATACTCGTACAGGCATGCGACCACGGCTTTACCTTGACCATTTTTGTACCTATGTCTTGATTTCTGTCTGAAAGATTTTCTTGTTTCGTACTTTTTAGATCACTTTTATTTTCCCGTAGTCGGGTTACAGTTTTTGAAACTAATTTTTTTATTTTATACTTTTCCGTTTTAACACTTGATAAACGGTACGACAACGTAAATAAGAGTGATCCAATAGGTCAGTAATTAAACTATTTTAAATTCAAATAGCAGTGCATAGTGCCTTGAACGAAACCATTGCCCGATTTGTTTCGACGCCATTACCATTTATCATTTATCGATTTATCGATCTTCGAAGAAATTTAAAATATAAATATTTTGTTGTACTTGTTTTTCTTCTGTGGCATTACAAATCATTAAGGCTATGTTTTCCGGGCCTGTAGGCCTTTGAAAGGCTACCTCTGCCTCCCCCAAATGCAGAGCGACGTATTTATTTACGATACACTGCCTACGATTTCGTGGTAAATCCATGCCACAGCATAAAATATTTGCAGTTGATCAACTGACCTAGCAAAAGCTAATCAACCGAACCTAAGAAAACTTAGGTTCGATTTTTTAAAGTGAATACTTGTTTAGCGGCGTTGTGTTTTTTTGGGATGGGTAAAAAATTTCAAATACGTGACCTGATCGAAAATTCATAAGACGGAGGGAGAGTAGAAATGCACAACGTTAATGTTCAAGTTTTTGTTGACAGCGCACTCTGTTTTATTTTTACGGATTTTTTTTATTGGAGCTAAAGCTTTCGTTCTTGTACTGACAGCAAGCCACATACAGTCCTGACATTTTCGTGAGATACGTTACTTAGTTTTCACTTCCGTTTTTTTTTCTTAGGTTTACATTTTATGGGGCCGCCATGGTTACCGCTTGGCTAATGAAAGGCTACGGTGTAGTGAACTAAAATGGTTACTTAAAATGTCCTGTGTAGTTATTGGGCGTTTTCTCATTAACAGACACCAACCCGATACCGATATGTCGGCAGTTATACCGACATCGATTCGATACCGCTATAATATTATTATCACCCCAAGGATATTGGTGAATATCGATGACCATCGCGACACGGACGCACCAAACAACCACAGTACTAAGAATCGTCAACGTCAAAAGTCCGCAGTGCGAAAAAGTTTGTTCAAGTGTAAGAATGCCGCTTCTGTTACCGCACTGTGTCTTCACCGGTAGGTGTCGTGCTGATATCGGTGTCGGTCGCTATCTGCGACGATATAGGTGACAATAACAACACAATGTAAAAGCGTTTGGTAGGCACTAAACGTATCCGATTATCTGACCGCGCGCCGACATCGTGTCGATGTCGGGTCGGTGTCGTTATCAGCTAACGTGCTGTGTTGTAACAATCAATTCATTTTCTTAATGAAAGAAACAAAATGATAACATTTCGCTTTAGTGTTATGGGATAGTTCGTAGAAGGTACACAGAAGATCGTGAATTTTAGCCTACTTCTGTCATCTGTGGTTTTAATAAAAATAAACATCTATGGTTAGGTGCTAGGTACCGACGCCAGCACATCGTGTTACCTGTCAAATTTCTTTCAAAAGTCCGCAGTGCGAAAAAGTTTGTTCAAGTGTAAGAATGCCGCTTCTGTTACCGCACTGTGTCTTCACCGGTAGGTGTCGTGCCGATATCGGTGTCGGTCGCTATCTGCGACGATATAGGTGACAATAACAACACAATGTAAAAGCGTTTGGTAGGCACTAAACGTATACGATTATCTGGCCGCCGACATCGTGTCGATGTCGGGTCGGTGTCGTTATCAGCTAACGTGCTGTGTTGTAACAATCAATTCATTTTCTTAATGAAAGAAACAAAATGATATGTGTTATGGGATAGTTCGTAGAAGGTACACAGAAGATCGTGACTTCTGTCATCTGTGGTTTTAATAAAGATAAACATCTATGGTTAGGTGCTAGGTACCGACGCCAGCACATCGAGTTACCTGTCAAATTTCTTTAATAGATTTTCAACTCGATAAAAATAAAGTTCAATGCTGATTGGAAAAAATTGACAGATTGTAGTACGTTGATGTGCTGGTGTCTGTACATTCAGTCCTAGAAATTTTAAATCATATACTTGTTCTGTTTTTTATCTTTAAAAATCATATCTATAGTTGATTGTTTTGTTAAATTTGATTAATAGTGTAGGAGTTAAATTCGATTAATTTTATTTGCTGACATTTTCTATTAATTGTAGTATCATCTACAAAAAGAATACATTTCTGCAAAGTGGCATCCGGAAGACCGTTTATAACGGTCAGTCGGTCGATATCTCTGTAAGTAGAATGGGCTAAAAATGGTCTTACTGATTCGCTTACACTATGACCATATTCTTTTGTTTTGGATATTTCTCACCGCTCATGAAGATCCGTAAATATTGACAGCTGCTTATGAAGAAACAGTTGCCGTACTTTATTGTCAAGTGACGTACCTACTGCTACAGCTATATTTATCGAATCTATTATTTTAGGCCATCGACATTTTCGAACATTTTATCGTATACTCGTGACAGTGACTTTTTGTATTCAAAACTGAAAGTTGTTCATACAGAGCCAATACGATAAAATCACGGATTCGAGAAAAAAAATCTTGTGTTGCTAGCTCCGCTAATACAATTGATCGTTTTATTATAGCACTTTTGTTTGAAACAGCAATTTTTTTTTAATGTTCATTATTGTTACCAGAGTGAAATTTGTTTATCTTTATATTAGGTAGTAATGGTAGTATACAACCGATACCGGACACATTGTTTATTGTGTTTGCTAATGTAGGATATGATAGTAGCAAAGACGGTTAGTAACATGGATGAATCTGATTAAAATCTTAGAAACATGTGTTTTATTAAAACTTCTTCATTAATGACCTTAAAAAATTCTATACGACTATAATTTTATCGATATTAATTTTTAATGTGTCAAACACTATTGTGAGATGACAATTAAACGTCATCATATCGCATAGAAATAATCACACTTTTGAAACCAATATTATGAATTAAAACTATAATATAATTACGAAATATTTATTCTGAGCTCAAAATTGATTCTAAAACAGGCAAATTCGGATAAGCCCCCGTTAAAATTTGATTGACTCCGCGTTGGTATCATCTCGCGCCGTATATAGCGCAGTATCACTTTTGCTAGTTTTCAGCTATTTAAACATATTTATTTGCTTTGTAAATATGATATATATACATATTTTTATTGTCCTCCTCAAGGCTTTTCTTTTGATACCACACATGTCATAATTATCTCAATTTAATTTTTTTCGAGGTTAGAAATTTATGTGTAAAGTCCAATATATTGAATTTATGGAGAATTTATATAGCCTATGTCACCCGGACCATTATTACAAATGTATTGATACCTCATTCATCAAAATCGGTTCAGTAGTTTAGGCGCTACGGTGGAACACACGTTAAAGCTAACATACATACATACATACATATATATATACATACATACATACATACATACATACATACATAGACTGCTAAAATCATAACCCTTCCTTTTGGCTTTGCCGTAGTCGGGTAATAACCATGTTTACGAACATCGAACAGAAACCTGTTTTTGGTCAAGTTATAATGGTTGAATAATTATTTATTTTAAAACAACAGCATTGTATGAATAGTTACGGTCGAGTAGTACAAAATTTTAATATTTTTATTTTTCGCTATGAGTTTATTTGTCAAAAACATGGTATTTATTTTTACATTGTTACTAAATCGATTATAATGGTAAAAAGTAATTTGTTATTAGAAATACAATGTTTTAAAGACACAACCGATTTATTTAGAATTATAATGATTTTTATTGCAATTCAAAAATCTCTGCAATCGTCGGAGGAATACGGCTCCCGGACCGAAAGATATCTTTTTTCAATTAATGCATTTATGTTATAGTTAGAATACATTGCAAGATGGATGGATTTTTATCAGGCGTCGTCGTGATCTCTCTTCATTTAGGTCAAATTACCTGTTGCGCAACATTGATAACGTTTTATTTCAGTTTTTTATATTTTTTGAGGCGATGCTTTTTTATATTATTACACTATTATACGTGTCAAAGTGGTTGATTTTAACTTTTTACTAGTTGTGGTGGTAGTTTATCTGTTTGTCAAGGTCTCACAAGGACAGCACAAGCAAAGATAAAACTTCGAAAATGATTGATTTTTATTTTTACCAAATAAAAATGTTTGTTTTTGCGATTACAAAATAATTTGGGTCTCCCTTGTTTCAACAAAAAAAAAATTGACAAATTATCAGTTCCTAAACAATTTTCCGCATACTTTCATTTTCCAAATTATGACTTAGCAAATAAACTGTTCACAAGTAATTGTAACGCACACCTAATGTTTGGCAAGTGAACGTTTAAACAATAACTTGCTTACCAACTAGTACTTTTACCAATTTTAATGTAGTCGAATATTTCAGTTGGTATATCATAATATTATACACCAATTGAACGCAAATAAAATAAGCCAAATATTTAGTATCGTCAGTTTTCAATTTACCATTTCTATTCACTGAATTGCTTAGTCGATGACAAAAGATTTGCATCTTTATGTCAGTTGCAGTTGCAGAATATAATATAATATATAAATTCAATAATAATAATTATGTTTTGATATGTGGGTAGATGGTAAATCATAAATGACGCTCAATGTCGGTTAATCATTCAAAACACTATCAAAGTGTTTTTTTTTAAACAATTTTAGGAGAAGAAAGGGGGTGCCATTTTAGGCGCTCGCCGGCCGCTGCCGCGGCACGCTCGCTACGCTCGCTCTGCTCCTGCGTTATGTGATCACAGTTCTAACCAAACCTAGCTGTTTCGATTTAAAAAAGGAGTCTCGCGGCTGTAGGAATAAAACACACTGTAATTTAATTTGTATATTCTGCTTAAACAAATTAAAATACAATGTGTTTTGTTATGTGGGTAGATGGTAAATCATAAATGACGCTGAATGTTGGTTAATCATTCATAACACTATTACCCATTGTGTTTTTTTTTAACAATTTTAGGAGAAGTAAGGGAGTACCGTTTTTGGCACTCGCCAGCTGCTGCCGCGGCACGCTCGCTTCGCTCGCTCGGGTCCTGCGTTGTGTGGTCACAGTTCTAACGTAATCTAGCTGTTTCGATTTAAAAAAGGAGACTCGCGGCTGTAGGAATAAATGTTGATTAATTTAATAAATGTTGAATTAATTTGAAGAAATGTTTATTGTCTTAAGATTGTTTGCTGTAATAAATCATTTGATTAATGCCTTAATGACATTATCCTTGGTAATATTCTGCCAAGTAATAATTAGACCAAATGAAAATGTGCGTACTAAAATCATTCCAAATACAGCATTGGTATAAAAAAGGTTGCTAAAATTGGTTTGGATAACGAAATTTTGTCAAAATAATTTTGGCAAAACGGTAGGATCCCAAATAATTTACATTTGCGGTTGGAGAATTGACCGTGACGTATATCGAGATATGGGAGAACATGTCCGACGTTAAAACACGTTTTAACGTTCAAACCTCGCGGTTTGACACTGACACGCGCATTACGTCACTTTTGAAATTTTTCAGTTTTTTTTCGGTTTTACCTATCCTTTTTTCGACAATTTTACTTGTAATTTATTGACGATAATATCCGTCAAGCCATAGAGAGAAACAACCCACAGACCATATTAGCCCTTATTAAAATTTCATAGTAAAAACTAAGTTGTAAGGTTCGCGTACCGCGCGTATCTTTAACATGAAGTTTGTTTTTCGGATAAATTCATTACAACAGCGGAACCCTTCATTGTGCGTGGTTCAACACGCACTTGGCTTATTGGCTTTGGCTACTTTGAAATACTGCAATGGTCTTATTTTATTTTGTTTTATGTACTTTGGCTGAATTCTCTTGGTACTTTGTCCAAGTAAGTTAGTTTCGTGTTACTGAAATCTCTCAAATCTTTGTAGTTATTGTCTTAAAAGATCATTTCAGACACCACTCAACATGGTGTAACCAATATTATGTCTGGACTTTAAAAGAGACTGACTTTTTACCCGACTGCCCCAGAAGGAGGGTAATGTTTTTTCTCAGAGTGGTTGGATAGGAAACGCAAAACTCATCTTGTTATTAAAATGTGACGTGTAAGAGAGTTTGTACAAAACTACTTATAGAAATAAGATCATTCATCATTTAAGTCTTCTAATCTCATCATCTCATTATCTCTCATGTGTTTATTTATTTATTTATTTATTTATATATTCTTTATTGTACACCACAAAAATACATAACAGAAAAAAATATAAATGAATGAATGAAAAATATGAATGATGTGTTTCTATATTAATAATATACTTTTTTTATATATCCAGACAAAAAAGCTTTGATATGTTGATAAACGCCATGATGTAGGAATGTGCTATGTAAGGTTATCAGTTTTTCTGCTCACGGATGGAACCCTACCTATAGTCTAAGTGAAAACGATTTTAATAAAGTGCTTTAGTACTAATGATATAATTATAAGATAATTATCTTTACGCCTATTGATGTCGTAAGAAAAAAAACTGGCGTACGTAGTTCTTCTAACAGGTAGTTGTATCTTTTCTTCTGACAGCAAAACATACATGATTGATAAATGTTTCTGATATTTTTTGTTTAGCTGTTACTCTTTCAGAGATTTTATATTATTATTAGTAAGTCTATATCTACATCTATGTATACATTATAATAAAATCGTACTGGACTTAAAACTGTACATTGCTTTTTTTTTGTATTAGTAATTTTTGCAAAGTCTGGAAACGATTCTAAGGTCAAAATATAAGTTTTAGATCTTTATCTGTTTGTCTGAATGTCAATGTTCCAGCATCACGCAAATACTACAATTACAGAACGCCACCTGCTACGATCCTTACATACTCCTTTTGCCTCGTTTACGTTCATACACATACACGCACGCCGGTTGCGTGTACTACTCATCTGTCCTTTCTGAAGAACATCACCAATAAGGTCAGTATAGAGTCTTCCTAGGGCGTCCCTTCCCGGCGTTTTCAGTCACATCTGCCTTGTAAATACAATTTGTTAGTCACGTTTCATTCATCCTCTAAACATGACCAAATCATCTCAGCATAGTCTATACAATTTTTGTCACTACAATATCTTCTTTTAACTCACACCGTTGTCTTATTACAACCTTCCTCAGCCTATCATAGTTACACCACACATGCTAAAAACAGTTATAAAGTAAAAGCTAAAAAGCAGCAAGCTAACAAGCTAAGCTAAGCAAAGCTGCAGTTTAAAAGTAATAGCATTTTTGAAGTGAAAACTTCGTTAGCGGCGTAGTGCACTTTTTATTGGTATGGGTAAAAAAAGTTAAACTCGCGTCAGGACACGTGACCTGATTGAAAATTCGTAAGACGGAGGGAGAGTAGACCGCCGGGTAAATTATGTAATAGTTCTGAAGTGTTTGTTATGTGATATTAATTGTCATGTTTGTGTACGATAGCGCAATTAATGAATATTGTATTTAACCACATGAATGATAGTACTTTTATACTGATAAATAAAGCAATTCGTGCGAAATTATTCCCTTACCATTCCAAAATATTCAAAAATGCACAACGTTGATGTTCAAGTTTTCACTTTTGCCGGCACTCCCGGAGTGCAACCCGATGTTTTTTTTTTTTCTTGACCATCCATACCTATGTAGGTAAGTCCCGACTTAGTGAATAGCTTTATAACGCCCCCTATAAAACACAACGTTTCACGTTTGGTCTTTTTGTTCTGTTTTTTAAATAATTCTAGTTATCTATATATTATTTACTAATGATATAAAATTTCGAAAAGGGTAACCACTTAACAAGAAATATCAGAAACAATATCAATCATGTTTTTTTTTTTGCTCACACTTATTCGCAAATTGGCATTAAAAAAAATAACACGTACCTGCTGGATCTAGTTTCCTTTTCTGTTTTTTTTTTGCACCTTTTGTCTTAATACATATGACATTGGCAGGATTGACGTCATCGGCATCATTGCAATAGAGAAAAATAGAATAGAATAACTACTTTTTAGAAAACGGGGTTCCGTAAAAACTCTGAAACTGAATGCAAGCGAGAAATAACAAGTTTGGGTCTTGCCACAAAATAAAGGTTTTCAGTTCATTTGAAATTTTTGACTGTTTTCTTAGAAGTTTACATGAATGTCAGTTTTTGGGGTCTAACTTTTAGTTCTGGATTTTATTTATTTGCGCCTCCATCCACCAGAGTACGCGCCAGCCCCAACAGGATCCTGAAAACTATAGCAGATAGGTGGGACAGCACATACTGTTTCGTAGTAATAATAGTTAGTATTGTTTCTCTGGTACATGTTAGTATTAACAAGATTCCTGTGAATACTAACGAAATGGACTTTATGGGTCTGAAATACAAGATTTTTATTTAGGGATACTTCTGTAATCCATTTTGTGAAGGCTTATAAGAATTCTGAACTTTACGAATGTTACGATACGGAACAGGTACCGGACAGTTTATTGATTTTGTTTTTGTTTTTGAAACTCGTTTAATACGTATATTTCATTTGTGGGCGCCTACCTATTCAAGCTTATAAAATGAAGATGTAGGAAATAAAATCTATTTATCTGAAGCATCTTATGAAGTCGTGACCATGTCAGGAAGAATATTGATAATATTTTGTGTCTTCATTGGAGTGAAATCCATTCCAAGTAAGTGCTTAATTTCTTTCAATATTTTGTTATGTAAACACAATAGGAGGAGGAGCTCGTGGCTAAGTAATAACAGCCGCACGGATCGATCCATCAGGTTAAGCTACGCTTGCCGGGGTTGGTCAGTGCATGGGTGACCGTTTTTACAAACAGAGACTCCTCCGTGCCTCGGAAAGCACGATAAGCCGTTGCTCCCTGCTATCATAAGTAGATCTTTGACAGTCGTTACGAGTTGTCAGAAGCCCGAAAGTCTGACACCAGTCTTACCTAGGGGTATCGTATTACCCAGTTACTGGGTTGTATTTGTATTTTAAATGGAGCGACTGCCTATCTGACCGATAGGCAGTCGCTCCATTTAAAATACTAATATTCAGCTGCATCCAGTCAGACTGGAAGCCGACTCCAACACAGTTGGGAAAAGGCTAGGCAGATTGATTGATTGATTTTGTTATGTAAACTTGGGCTGATATAGAAATATTTTAAAAGTACCTGTTAAAATTTAAAGAAATATCTCGGAATGACCTTCTCAGGGTCTTATGAAAGATCTGCCAGGTGTGAGCATGTTTGGTATGCGCAGGCATCTGCCTCAAAAGTCCACTGAGGGCTCCATGATGATTTCTACAACGAATGTTGTAATAAATATTTTTTTGTTATTTCAGCACCAAAGCTAACGCTTTGTAAAGAAAAAGATTCCGCTTGTCTGACAAAAACTGCAAACACGTTATATCAGCTAACCATACCAGGAGTCCCGGAACTAAATATTGAGAACTTGGATCCCATGTATCAAGATTTAATACAAGCAGATCTTACTGGCTTAAAATATAAGTTTGCCAACAGTACTATTGAAGGAGCCAAAAACTGTGATGTGGTTAATATGAAGTAAGATTCAAATAATTTAATTTAATTTTAGCATGCGCTTTTTTAACGCGTTTACGCACTGCTTCTGATACAAGTTCGAGTCATTGCGATGCGAGTAGCCTTATCTATTTATTTCATTCGGGAAAACATACAGTTACACAAGACGTATCCTAATAAACAGGCATTTATATATCATTCCATGTATATAATAATCACAAATTGTTTTTTCTGTAACCATTGTGTAATTATTAAAAAAAAATAACAGTTTGTGATATAATACATGGACGTCATATCAATAAGTAAAAAAAAAAAAGGAAATTAAGAAATTCAAAAACCTGCGTAGCAAGTGAACTTTAAAAAGATGGAAACTAGATGACCTATTTCTGGATGAGATTGTTCATAGTGTTAAATGGGATTTCAGACCGAAATAAGTCATCTTATTTCCATCTTTTTAAAGTTCACTTTTTATGCAGTCCGGTTTTTGATTTTTTTGATTAAGTTTTTATTTTATAGTTTTTTGATAGGATTTTTTATTTTAATTATGTCTCATTCTAAATTATATTTAAGAGTGTTTATTCTGAAAGTTGGCAACGTCGCAAATAGATGTCAAATATTTCGCTGTTTTGATTAATTTGATCATATTTCTGTTTGGAAATAAAAAATGTGGCTAACTAGCGAACTAGAATATTGATTATGAAATGCAATAATTAATATCATAACACCGAAAAGTTAGTTTTAGATGTAAAAAAAGTATTTGGAAACTTTCCAAATGCCTTTTTTTCACCTAAAACGGGTACAACATCAAATTCAATGTTATAATTGCAATTCATTATTAATATTCTAGTCAATTGGTTAGCCACATTTCTTATTTCCATACAGTATTATTTCCAAATTAATCGAAACAGGTAAATATTTGACAGCTATTTACGACGTTGCCAACTTTTAGGATGCACCCTCTTAAGCATATAAATTGTGTATGCATGTACTCACCTTTTATATCCCTTCATTTTGATATCCCACTCGATAGGTTTGGGGTCTTTTTTTTAAATCTTGGCCCGTATAATCCGTTTTTTTGACACACTCGCGCAGTAAAGACGAATCTAACGACATGTCATTTTTCAAAATCGGCTCAGCCGTTTAGTAGTTACGAAGGTACATAGGGACGGACGTACATACATATGGTACAAACATAGAAACACCATAACCCTGCTTTTTTCGCTTCGCCACTGTCGGGTAAAATGGTGGTTAACAAGGTCAAGCCAACTTGAAGTAAACAAGTTATACTATGTTTTGTATCTGCATCTCCCTGAGGTAACCTGGTAGAAAATACCTAATGCATTATCTCCGCCTCTATAGGTACCGTTATTTTTACTTGTGCTTAAAGTGTTATTACTTAATAAACAGGGTGGAACAACTAGTGACGTCATAAAAAACAAAATTAGATTCCTCATGCCTAGGGGTATCCGAAAATACCCCATGTATATTCCACGAATTTTTGTAGTTTTCGAGTTATTATTATTTTTGTATTTTTTTTTAGTTTATTGCCGGTGGAGCTTCAAAAATTCATAATTATCAATTTTTGTAGTGGGTTTTTGTTTGTGACCTCACTATTTGGTCCACCCTGTATAAATAACTCTCATCCTTAGTTAGTATTTGGATCCGAATCAGAGTCTTTTTCATCGTCCTTAAAGAAAATGGTAAACATTGGGAAGGTAAATGAAAGTTGTAAAAATCTAATGCAATTCTTTGTATTTCAGTCTTGACTTACAAAAGTCAAGCCTAATTTTAGATTTCTCATGCCCACTTCTCGCTATGCACGGTATCTACGAGATGGCTGGAAAGATCCTGGCAATACCCATCACAGGAAATGGAGACTACAGAATTAAATGCAGTAAGTTTTCTCAACTTTTATAAGTTTTTCTCAGAATCGATTTGAAATCGGATACCTAATTGTATCCGATTTGCTAGATTTTAAGCGCCCGAGACTCGCACAAAGGGATGCTGTCAATGCGAAAAGTGCCCAAAAGGCTGGCAGCGTTGCCACGTTGGATAGCAATGCTGATTCTTTGGGCAAAATATAGGCCAGCTCTTTGGTCACGTGAAGAGTTGACCAACAGCTCGGCGATATTCCAAAATACGCAATGACTACCTGGACCCCAAGGTTTCAACCCCAAACGGCACAAACATAACTATAGCTAATAGATGTTATATTTGCGCGGTTTGAGGTTTTCTACTCCTACTTTTTTTTTTGTTTTCTTTTTTTTTTCTCTATGCCTTTTTCAAAAGGAATTTTAAATCCCCTTTGTGAATCATCCAGTAATGAATTCATTGAAAAAAATACTCAAATATATTTTTAATTACAGAAGACTACTCTATTCAAATCGATACTAGCATAAAAATCAGTCAAAGGGAGGATGGAAAAAAATATATATCGATTAAGAACTATAAAATAAACAGCGACCTGAAAGGAGGGATGGTTATTGACCTTACCAACTTGTTCAATGGAAAACAAAAGGAATTGGGTAAGAATTTAGATTTAACTATGTTCTTATGTACAGACGCCAGCACATCAACCTACACGAATCTGTCAAATTTTCCCAATCAACATTGAACCTTATCCTTTAGCGATAAAGTTGAAAATCTATTAAATAAATTTGACAGATTGTAGTAACTTGATGTGCTAGCGTCTGTAAATCAGTGTCGAAAGGAAATAGATTCTTTTTGCATCTGGAATTTTCCAGGTCAAGCTACGGTTTTCTAGAGCAGCGATTCCGTCGTATTTTATGTGTCGTGTTGTATGTATTCGACGTTATGAAAATCTGTCATGTTCACCAATATTTGACATTTGACATTAGGGTGTTCAAAAAGCGCTCTTTATTTGGATAATTGACGAATCGTACAATCTGCCTGAAATATATCCACTTTTTTTTATAAATTAACCTTTTTATATAAAAATGTTAACGCCCGTATCTCACAACACAGAAAATCATAGTAGTGATATCGTCACTTGAAAAATTTTCGAAATAAATGTAATCTTATTCTAAATGTATTATTCTAAGGTTTAAAGAATCTTTATTTCATAAGAACATGATACAGTTCACTTATACGAAATTTTACTTTTAAAATTAATTGCCGTCTAATGACGGAGCATGCGGATGTATTCTTCTTATTCTTATACCATCCAGCAATGGATTTTTTTCATCTGACGAAAGGATAGTTAGGAATAGGATAGAGGGTTGAACTACGAAAGAAAGTCGTTGATATCAACGGCCCTCTGAATTCTTGCCTACCAAAGTCTTCTAATAATATTTTTTTAATATTTACAGCTGAAAACGTCCTTAAATTATTGAACGAGAACTGGAAGCCTGTTGTGACGGAGCTTCAAGGGCCAGTGTTCAACGCCATCCTTAAGAAGCTCGTCAAGAGTTTCAACAAATATCTGAAGAGCGTCCCATTGGAACAAATTCTTCTAAATGTTTAGTTTATTATGGTTTAAATTAACTATAGGATGTATCTACATTATTGATTCTATATTTATTTCCGTCTGTCATGTTAGTAATCTTAGTCAATCAATCTGCCTACTGAATACCAGTATTTTACATAGAGCGACTGCCTCAGATAGGCAGTCGCTCTATGAAAATACTGGTATTCAGTACAGTACCTCCACAATCCAGTAACTGGGTAATACGATACCCCTTGGTAAGACTGGTGTCAGACTTCTGAGCTTCTCACGACTCGAAATGACTGTCTAAGATCTACGAATGACAGCCGGGACCGACGGCTTATCGTGCTTTCCGAGACACGAAGGAGTCTCGGTATGTAAAGATGGTCACTCATCCACTGACCAACCCCGGCAAGCGTAGCTTAACCTAATGGATCAACCCATTTGGTGTAACCTTCAGACGCACACCGCACCTTGTTATTCCTTAATTGATTTGAAGTATGTCATAATGTCACTCCATTTCTTGAAGTACTTATGTTTTTAATTTTTTATTTATTTTATGGCATCTTGTTTTTATATAATGTTATATCGTAATTTGTTATCATTTAATTGTGGTTTTTTGTGTCTTTTGTATGCACTGAATAAATGTTTTATCTATCTATTCAATAGATGTGTTAGAGAAGAATAAGATTTTATGATTGTATGTGTAAAATGTGATCCAGATTCGACTGTTAATATAATTTGGTTTTTTAATAAAATAAATAAATGTTTTTGTGGATTTATACAGTTTTCCATTTAATTCTAAATTCCTGCGACAAACCTATTTTGTGATGGTGCCCAAGGTTTTGTGCCAACCTATGTAGGTAGGTAACATTAAGCCCCGCGTTGGGCGAGCCCATCGCTCGTCTTAGACTGGGCGTTTTGGCGTGATTTGCCGTTTGATTTGCGTGTTTATGCCCGTTGGCTGAGCGCGCTCGCCCAACGTGTACTGAGGGCTTTTCACAGCAATTTGATATGCTTTTTGTCATATTATTATGAAGTTATGATACTTCCCCAGTTCCAGTATCTTACAAAAAGAAAATGCTACAGTAAACAGTGGTATACAGACTAGTTGGCAAATGTCTGCGCAAATGGGTAGGTACTACTTCTACAATAAAACCCATGGAATACAGTGTAGCGTGACCTCTGCGGTTTCAACAATTATTCAGAATTGGCTCCAGACGAGGAAACTCCTCAGCCGTCAACAGTTGATATATGCATTCAATGGTGATAGCCTACTGTAAAGTTCACCATGATCTGGCTACTCCACCCAGGGTTGGTTCCAGAAGAACTCCTGAGCAGTCAACAGAACAGACACAAAATTGTATATACGCATTCAATTATGATAACCCGTTGTAAAGTCCACCATGACTCTGGGATGGCTTTAGACGAAGGAATTCCTAAACGATCTTCAACAATATACACATTCATACACCATGACCTGTCTGTTGACCCAGGATTGGCTCCATACGAGAGAGGATATCTCTCGTATGGAGCCAATCCGTACGGACGGATAGAACAGATATTTAAACAAATTCCAATGCAAAAAAATTACAAAATAAACCGTACTTGTAAAGACAAATCCAATGAACCCAAACACGTCTTAACACATGTCATAGGATACTTTAGAACGGGTTATCATATTTGAATCCGTATACAAAATGTTGCATCTGTGCTGTTGACCGCTGAGGATATCTCTCGTATGGAGCCAATCCTGGGTCAACAGACAGGTCATGTATCCTATGACATGTGTTAAGACGTGTTTGGGTTCATTGGATTTGTCTTTACAAGTACGGACGGATAGAACAGAAATTTAAACGAATTCCAATGCAAAAAAATTACAAAATAAAATTCCACTTAATTTTTTAAGTGAAAACTTCTTTAGCGGCGTTGTACACTTTTTGGGATGGGTAAAAAATGTTAAACTCACGTCAGGATACGTGACCGGATCGAAAATTCGTAAGACGGAGGGAGAGTAGAATTTGTTCATAGCGCACTCTGTTTTATTTTTTTGGAATTGTTTTAATGGAGCTACAGCTTTCGTTCTTGTACTGACAGCAAGTCACATAAATTCCTGATATTTTCGTTAGATGGCGTTACTTAGTTTTCACTTCCATCCGCAGTCCCCAAAGACTGACCCTCATGTTTTTTTTTAATCTAACTTTTAATGAACTGAAAATTATTAATTAAAACTTACGTAAACATGTAAATGTCTAAACCTATGTCTGTAATTTTTATGGTGTACATAATAAAGAGTATTCTATTCTATTCTATTCTAAACATCGAACTTCAATATTTTATTAAAAGCTTGAGATGTGAACGTCCTTCTGATACTTTAAGATAAGACAGTGATCGAAACTGATTTTCGTACTATGAGGACGTACCATGGATTCCGCTAAATTATTTGCGACTAGCTGACCCGCACCCACTTCGTTGGGCGGTAAATAGCCCATGTCACTGTCCATCCTTTTATTTAACTATGCAAGGCGTTGCGAACGTTCGACACTCGACTCTCGTGCGCGAGCCTGAGAGTTTCTCTGATTTTGTTCAGCAAGGCGTTGTGAACGTTCAGGTGAAGATTCTCCCATACGACGTATTCTTGCTGCCCGTGCTTGAGAACTATGGTTAGAAAGTTGGGACCTGGCTCTCTTAGGCATTTTCAAATGTTTAAGAAAATGTTAATAGCCTGTAATATTCTAGCTCTGAAAAGAACTGTTGTTTAGCCCTGAAAAGAACTGTTGTTTAGTCCTGAAAAGAAATGTTTTTTAGTCCTGAAAAGAACTGTTGGGTAGCCCTGAAAAGAACTGTTGATTAGCTCTGAGAAGAACTGTTGTTTAGCTCTGAGAAGAACTTTTGCGTAGGTGTAGTTTTAAGAATGAAGTCTAATAAAAATCGAACGAAAATGATTAGACTTCGCGCACGACCGCTGCGTAGGGAGCCGACCGCGCGACTGAGCCGCGCGGGTACCTTACTCATAGATCTAAACTCCCCTCCCGCACGCGCACCCCCGCTTTGGTGACGCTCACTTCGCAACGCAGAAATAGTAATATTTTAATTTCGCCATAACTTCAAAACCAAACGTCCAATTTTAATCTTTTAAATACCAAATATTATCTACATAAACTGTTATTAGTGATGAAATAATTTATTTTGATAAGGATTAATAGCATGAGTAAAATAAATGCGTTTAAATGTAGTTAAAAAGAAAATTAAGATTTTTAAATAAAAAAATGGTTGTTGTGCCTCACTCGACACAGATAGGTATAGTGTGTCGCGGACTTTTTTGTATATATTTATAAGATCTCCAATTAATTAGAACATTTTATGGTTCTATCTTTTATAGTTTAGGCAGCGTACGCAAAATAAGTAACTTTTCTGGTTGATTTTTTACACCTTGTGTCCGAAAAACCCAAATATTTTACGGAACCCTATTTTTTTCCAAAATAAAATTTAGCCTATGTTACTCGTGGATAATGTAGCTTTCGAATGGTGAAAGAATTTATAAAAACGGTCCAGTAGTTTTTGAGCCTATTCATTACAACCAAACAAACAAAGTTTTCCTCTTTATAATATTAGTGTGGATGGGCCGATGGTTATTTGTGTGGCCACCAAGAAACGACAAAACTAGCAGAAAAAAATTGGGTGCATCTCTTGAACAATGCTAAGAGTGTAATTCCTAATGGAAAACCCAATAACACTTTGGCCCACCTGGGAATCAAACCCAGGCTTTTCAGCAGTAGCGCTTACGACCGCTAAACCAACGCCGAGGCAATCATATTTGATCAGTACAATAACCAAATCACAATACGTGTCCTGTTTATTGCTCCATTTTGAAGAAGCCCGTTAATAAAAATTGTAATGACTGGTAATTCCATAAGCATTTAGACCCAATTTCACCAAACACAAAAATTAGCTAACAGGTCATTAAACTCAGGTTACTGCTTTGATTGGCTCACTGACATGACAACAGCCAATCACAGCAGTTGACATGTGCGTTAACAGTCTGTTATATCTAACAGAGTATGGTGAAATTGAGTCTTAACCTAATAAACATAACATAACATCACGCCTTGTTTCCCCGAAGGGTTGGGCAGAGGTGTACCTGTAGCAGATACACCCACATTTTCGCCAGTTATGTTTTTAAGTCCCATGTAATAGGGGGCGAGCCTATTGCCATCGACCGGGCACAAATCCAGACTCCGGGCTGCTACTGAGAAATTCCAGATAGAAAAACTCAATATCACTTTGCCCGACCCGGGGATCGAACCCAGGACCTCGTGCTCAGCAGTAGCGCTTGCTACCACTAGACCAACGAGGCAGTCAGCTTAGCCTAATAATAACCCGTTCTAATAGACCAATCGTTGTAATAGTTTAATAAAGTCTCTGATTAAAGGTGTAGGTACTGGTGAGGATCTCTAAAAAAAAATATATTACAGGGTGTTATGCAGACGGTTGAACATACGAAAATGGCGGATCCTTGGGGCCATCTGCTACGTGTTTAGGCCCAATAACAAAACACAGGTCATACAGATTTTTTAAACATTTTATTCGTAATTGGTCGTTGCTCAAACTTAAAACGTCAATAATTTCATTTGAAAATAACAAAACTGGCAACATTTTATTTTTTTATGTTCAGTTTCGTATGTTCAACCGTCTGCCCAACATCCTATAAAGAACAACCTATATTTCGGACCATCCATTTCGGAAAAATCATAATTGTGTAAGTAATTACTTCAGAACTACATGGTAGTTTGAACAAATTATTATAATAATAAATTTAAATAATTCGTTAATTTATTTTGCTAACACATTTTTTTGCTAAGTTCTAACCAGCACAATTCAGCAACAAAAACCGATATAATTATTTTAATTGTTTTCAGTAATATGATAGATGGCTGAGGTTACTCAAATAAATTAATATTAATTACGGTTTCTTCTAAGAAATATCATAGATACGTACTTAATGTACCTGTTAGTGTTCATTAACGTCAATCTTATTTAATTGAAGCTTTATTTCTTTTGTTGTTATTTATATCAAGATGACCAACTAGATTATCAGTTACATAGGTGACCTATAGGTAGGTAATAAGCGGATGCCATTAGCGCAGGACAACAGGTCACACAAGGACGAGGTCCAACTCAATAGCGGGTGATACCAGATGCAGATGTTTCACCCTTTTTTTTTTAACGAGGTTTTTGCTGATAATCAGCGCTGTTGACAATAGGTTCGTCCGAAGTCACCGCATTATACCTGAGCAATGACCTATTCTTGCAAAGATGCGGCGCACAGCTTAAAGGTAGTACAAGCATACAGCGGGCGTGGCTTGGCGGGGCGGCGACGTGGCGTGACGTTCTTAATCAATATAATAAAATCACAGATTATACAGATTGTAAATTGTCTTTGACCTCTGGTACTGACAGCAAGCAATAGCCAAAATTTTTCAAACTTTTCTAAATATCAATCTTGAATACGAGGCTGTAGCGGTTAGACCGCCACATACAAACTACGAAGCAAAAAGACATGACGTCACACAATTCCTACATCATGCAGTTAGAGTTTACCGAGCGAAAAACAGATAAGACTATCCGAAATCAACATATGGGCAGTTGCCCGCCAGACATAACAACCCGTCTGGTTGGAGGATCCTCCCTTTTCTATGGTGGATGAGTGAACTTTACACCCTGTTCCTCATACCACTAAAAGGCTTTTGGCTAATTTGTAAAGGAGTCATAAATGTCATTTTTTTTGCGACCACGTTTTAATGTAGTTAGGTTTGTATACTTTGTACACACGCCTACACATCAAGCTATCCTTTTCCAGTTTATGCTGATCTCGCATTGTAAAGGATTTCCGTACAATGCGAGGTGAGCTTATACTGGAAATGTATAGCTTGATGTGTAGCCGTGTGTACAAAGTATACAAACCTAACTACATTAAAACATGGTCGCAAAAAAAATTACATTTATGACTCCTTTACAAAAACCTTTCGTAAGTAAGCTTTGCAAAGTCATGGATTCTTTTTCTTGCAAATTGACTAATGTCAATTATTGTCAATCTTGGACAATTTTATGAAATGGCAATAGCACGGCAATTTGACGTAGTGTGCTAATTTGATTCAAAATATATTTCCATACTTGTACCTCAAGTGGGGCTATTTGAAAAGACTGGGAAGCGACATGAGGTGATGAATAATGGGTTAAATATTTATTTGTGTTACATGGGGGCAAAGTAATATTTTGTTCTTCCAGGGCGTTATTTTGAATTCAGAGCTAAGCGAAGGATTCTAAAGCCCGAGAACAAAATATTTTGTCCCCGAGACACACAATTTTTCATCACTACCTATGAGAAAAATAAAAAGCTACGTACTCGATTTTTTTTTTACATTAAACCTTCACGCGAGCGCCTCCAACCTCACTACACAAATCAGTACGCTATCAAAAGCACGGAGTGGACCAATCAGAAGAGAGAAACCCCAAACTCCCTAGGGAGCAAAGTTGAATTTTGCTCCCGCTATCCTCTATAGGCAATTGTCGTTTTTCGAATAGATGTGATGAAAACTCTTTTCTTTCTAGCTTGCGTTACAGTAAGGATGATGCCTGGCAAAAAAAAAAAGAAATTCTATTTAGTCCGTCAGTCAGATAATAAAAAAATATGGGACACGTATTTTTTGCTTTATCATATTAATAAAAAATGACTTAGATAAATCGCATTAAAGTTGGGGTGTGGGGGTTGCTACGTCACAAGTAAGTATGAAATCTACATACTCCTGACGTCATGGCACATTTTAACTAAATGTACAGTCGTAATCTTCTGATTACGTAAAAAAAGAAAAAATATGTGTCGAATATTTTTTTATAATCTAATTGACGGACAATAAAATATGTATAATTTAGTCATCATCCCTTTTCTAATTATATTTTCATAATTCTTTGACCCTTTTGTAGACACACGTTTTTCTTGCCGTGAAAAACCGTGCGGTCGTCAGTGTCGCTTATTAGCAAGTCACCAGATTCGCAACTCACCAGATTCTCAACTAACCAGATTAGCAACTCACCAGATTCGCAACTCACACTAATGGAAGCTTGTTGACAGACACGTTTTTTCTACGGTCATATTTATATCAATATACAACCTGATACTGACGAGCAAATTGCAAAAAACGTAAGAAAATTTGAATTTCGCGGGCTACCTTGACGCTTTCACCTTAAATGAACAACCTCCTTTTTTTTTGATTCGGTTTAAAATAACTTTAATTTAATAACTTTTAGTAGGTATCATAATAATTTTAATCATCTGCTGAAACTATGTGGCTTTCTTTGGTCTTTTTTAGTATTTTTTACGCGTTTTCATTTTACTGAACAATATATTCGTCCATTGGTGTGGTCTTCAGATACTTATTAGCGTTTTTCACCAGTTTCTTGATATTTGCCATAAATACTGGCATTTGAACCTCATTGGTAACTTCTTTCCAGTTCTCATTGGCAAATTTCAGGACTACGTCAGCTGAAATCAATGGAAAACTCAATTAGTTCGTTGGCAATAGGAAGTTAAGGGTACGCTAGTCGGTCATTCTTCCATACAAAAGTATTATGGTGATTATTCCTCAGTTTAATGGTGTACATTCAAAACTAAAAATGATATTAATTTGTCATGGAAGCAGAATTGGAAAAAAAACATTATTATAATTATTGGTTTGGAAGTTATGACTTATGAGCGTCAAAACTTCCATATTTCAACACAAATTTTTACTCGTGTTTGGGCGTAAATAAATAACGTATGTAGTAAGTAAATGTCAAAATAGAAAGCGTTCAGGGATAGATAATTTGTTTAATAGTTCAAATAATTGTATTTTGAGTAAATACATTTAGTAGTTTTTCACAATATCTATACGCCCAAAGGTCTGTTCATGAAATTTTAAGTGCTCGTTTGCGTTATAAATCATAGTCTATTTTACTTAATAAATAAATAAATAAATCAATAAAAAATAGATAAATAAATACTAAATAAATAATTAGACTAATTAACATTAACATATTATTATTAGTAACGCGCACCAACGAGTTCGACCCGTCGACTAGCATACCCTTAATAGACACACACAAGTGATAATTACTCTCAAGCTTCGTTCTCGATATTAGCATTGACACACTTGTAGTTTCACTACAGACTCGCCATTTCGCATTGAATTTAGGAGAAAAATAAATTATTTCATCTAATGTAAGGTAGATTAAAAACTTTTGTTCGGGACTATGACATTCGCACCTACCCAGCTCATTCACGCATCAGTGCTTCGCTGTTTCGCATATATTCCTTTGTTTTACTGTAATTCAAGTGCGTTTTTACATTTAGGCCTTATAATGCCGAAAAGAAAGAGTGATAAGCGCGATAATTATAGTTATTTGTGTAAAAAACGTAAAAAGTTAGAACGTGAAATAAAACGTGAGCGACGTACTCGCTATGAAAGTACATCGTCATCGGATGGTGATTTTTCTACGCCTTATAACCTGCAGGGTGAGTCATTGACCTACTTATTTCATGTTTACATTTTAATAGGTTACTTTTAGCATAGCAACCAGGTGGATTAGAGGGCTCGGTTTCTTACACTTTTTTGTTTTAAATACCGTTTAAGTGGTATGTTTATGTTTTTGAATTCATAACGGATTCATAACAATAATTAAATTGGAAAATCGGATTGTCCTTTGGGGGCCCTCCACTTCCAAAACTAAGTACTTGCTGCTCGGATCTACCTGTGGGGTTTTTCCATAGCTTGTACCTAACCTGCATTATTCCTAGAAGAATAAATATTATATTGCCTATTGGGATTGCGTGTTTCTCATAAGGAGTCTCACTTCCCATGCATAAATAGGTTTATCTAAGCAAAATACTCATTTTGCTTGCAGAGTGCGAACCAATCCCAATCGATGACGATTGTGCCACATATCGCGACGACACGGATCCACAACCTGGATGCTCGTACTGGCAACAAGCCCCTGCGGAATGTAGTGACGAGGAGCAGAATCCGGCCCCGGTCGTCCCACAGTCCCCTACTGCCGACAACATCTCGGCACACGTGGACATACTGCCGCCGAGCTCCGTGACCGCCGCACTGCCCCCTGCGCAAGTTCTTGCTGCGCCTGCCGTGGAATCAACTGCCGATGCCTTACCTCTAGAGAAGGCGAGTGAAACTGAGCCCCCTGCTCTTCAATGTGATGTTCCCGAATTAGATCCAGACTTAATGGAAATATTAGGTGAGGACCCTACCTCGACCAAAGAATATGGCAGTGAAATTCAAAAGGATTTGGCGATTAGACTCAACCACATTGCTACCTCCGGTCTCTCAAAAGAGAACCGCAAGGAGCTAAAAGATAGATATTTGGTACCGGTGAACTGCAAGTTTATAAAAGCGCCTACCCTTAATCCGGAGATTCGAGCATCTCTTATAGAAACCCAGGCAAAGCGAGATAAGGGTATAGAAAGTAAACAGGTATTAACATCCTGTGCCTTGTCCTCCATCAGCGAGGCTATTACCGCGCTGCTCTCATCAGGTCATAAAAACCCTAAGCTTCTCAAGCTGTTGATGGATACAGCTCGAATCCTGGGTGATATGCAATACACGGACTCGATGTCGCGACGTGCGTTCATACTTTCTACTGTCAAGAAGGAACTAAAAGATCAGTTAGACAAAACCAAAATAGAAGAAATGCTTTTTGGCAGTAGCCTATCCGAAACCTTAAAATCAGCGAAAACGATTATAAAATCTGTAGCTGATCTGAGGTCATCATCGATAATAAAATCTATGCCTCATAAACCGGTTAAAGCTGTCAACAGACCTTTAAACTACCGAGCCCCCCCGGCGGGACGCCGTCAGTTCCCACCACCGCCGCCGGGGGGCGCGAGATATGCGCGGGCGGCACCATCAATTCCGAATCAAAGGCAGCAGACGAGGACAACGCACAACAACGCTTCCAAGACATCGTCACGTCATCCGCAAGCAGGTCACCGACGTTAGACACGGTAAGCCCCGCGGGCCGTCTTTCGTGTTTCTATGAACAGTGGTGTTTATTAACTAATAACCCTGTTATACTTTCTTGGATTACTGGTTATAAAATTATTTTTTCTGACCCAGTTATTCAAACAACCGTTCCATCAGAGCCTGTTTATTCACAATCCGAATACGAGGCCTTTGAAGTATCAATACAAGATCTTATTAGTACTGGGGCAGTATCTTTATGTCAACCATGCGCGGGTCAATATATATCCAGTATATTTCTTGTTCCTAAGCCGAACGGCAAACAACGTTTCATTTTAAATCTAAAACAATTAAATAAATGTATACCAACCCAACATTTTAAACTAGAAGATTTAAGAACAGCTTTGAAACTTGTAACAACCGACTGTTTTATGTCAACAATCGATTTAAAAGATGCCTATTTTTTAATAGGCATACATCCAGCCTCAAAAAAATATTTACGTTTTAAATTTAATGGCAATCTGTACGAGTTTAACGTGTTACCTTTCGGCTTAAACACTGCTCCTTATATATTTACAAAAATTCTCAAACCAGTCGCAATATTATTGAGGTCTTTGGGATATTTATCTACATTTTATTTAGATGATTTGTTGTTGATTGGTCAATCATATGCTGACTGTTTACAAAATATGAATGACACAAAACAATTATTAAAATCGTTAGGATTCATCATCAACACAGAAAAAAGTTCTATTGTGCCGGCAAATTGTTGCAAGTTTTTAGGGAATATTATAGATTCAAAAAGATTTGAAGTTAGATTACCTGATGAAAAAAGACACAAAATTAAAACAGAATTACTAAGAATTAAGAAGCTCAAACGATGTAAAATTAGAGAATTTGCTCGCTTCACCGGTCTTTTAACATCCGCATGTCAAGCCGTGGACTACGGCTGGCTTTATACCAAAGACTTTGAGAGGTGTAAATATCTAAACCTCCAACATGATGAAAACTATGATAAGTTTATGAATTTACCAATCGAATTGTGCCCCATCTTTGACTGGTGGCTTAATGCTGTAAATGAATCAGTATGCAAAATAAAGGTTGATACATATTCCTTAGAGATATTTAGTGATGCCTCAACAACGGGGTGGGGCGCGGCTTGTGGTAACGAGACTGCCAGTGGACCTTGGATTCTACATGAGCAATCTCGACATATTAATTACTTGGAAATACTTGCGGCTTTTCTTGGGCTTAAAGCTTTTGCACAAGATTTTAAAGATTGTCAGATTTTGTTACGTATTGACAATACAACTGCAATATCGTACATAAATAGAATGGGTGGCGTACAATTTCCTCATTTGACTGATATTACGAAACAATTGTGGAAATGGTGCGAAGCGCGTAAAATTATGGTGCATGCCGATTATATACGTTCTTCTGATAATGTAGTTGCGGACGCTGAATCGAGAAAATTACACCCCGACATAGAGTGGGAAATTTCTCAGATTGCTTATAATAAAATAATACAACACTTCGGTGTCCCTTGTATTGACTTATTTGCCAGCAGAATAAATCATAAATGTGATATCTATGTTTCTTGGCATAGGGACCCTGACGCTTTTGTCATTAACGCGTTCACTATACCGTGGACTAATTATTACTTTTACGCGTTTCCACCTATTTCGGTTATTTTAAAGACCTTGCGTAAAATTATTAACGACAGAGCCACTGGTATTGTCGTCGTACCAAAATGGCCTACACAGCCATGGTACCCTCTTTTTAAAAGACTCCTCACCTCAAAACCACTCGTTTTAAAATCAAAGGGTGATTTAATTATTTCTCGTTGTAGCGAACGTGCAATTCACCGACAAATTACACTGGTTGTCGGGAGGTTGTCCGGACATCATTTCTCCGAAGAGGAATTCCACAGTCGTCCATACCCATAATACTAGCATCTTTGTCAGACAACACTGTCAAGCAGTATGATACATGCCTTAAGAAGTGGTTTAAGTTCTGTCACGAAAACAACATAGAACCTTACAATGCTTCAACATCAAGTATTCTCTGTTTTCTAACGCAATTGTTCAATTCTGGTGCTCGGTACGGTACCTTAAATAGCTCCCGATCTGCTTTATCGTTGTTACTTGGACACGACATTGCAAACAATGAGTATGTACAAAGATTCTTCAAGGGAATCTTTCGGTTGCGGCCCACACTTCCTAAATACAATTTAACATGGAACACTGATCAAGTTTTAAATTATTTGGCAGAATTATATCCCAACGAAAATTTAAGTCTGGAAAAAATTAGCAAAAAGTTAGTGACCCTTTTATCCCTGGTAACAGCCCATAGAATGCAGACGTTATCAAAAATTCATGTCGATAACATTACCAAATCTGATTCCGGGTTCATTATTAAAATAACGGATTTAATCAAAACTTCACGAGTGGGATCCTTACAACCAGTGTTTTCTTTACCGTATTTTTTACAGAGGCCGCAAATATGCCCTGCTAGTACTCTTCAAGTATATCTTGATAAGACCAATCATATACGTCAAGACAATAAATCACTTTTTATTTCATTTAGGAAACCATACCGAGCTGTAACATCGCAGACTTTGAGCAAATGGGTAAAGAGCATGTTACAAAGTAGTGGCATTGATATCTCGCTGTTTACTGCACACAGCACCAGACACGCAGCCACTTCTAAAGCGTATAGCGTAGGTGTTAGTCTGGATGTCATACGTAAAACTGCCGGGTGGAGTTCAACTTCTACGGTATTTGCTAAATATTATAATAGAATAATAACAAACGACATATGTACCGAAGGTGATTTTGTCACAAGTGTATTAAATGGATAATTATCTCATTTCCTTTATAACATTGTAATAATTGAAAGCTATTCTTATGTACCTAATTGATTTTATTATAGCTATGAAACATAGTAGATATTTATTTATTTTCTTCATTCAAATTCCTAAATCAAAAATACAATAACTACCTATAGGTACTTATAGGTAATTGATTATATTTCACGACTGCAATCTCTAAACATCTACAAGTGTGTCAATGCTAATATCGAGAACGAAGCTTGAGAGTAATTGATGATTAAACGAACTTACCTGTACGTGAAGTTCAATCACAATTACTCGAAGAGCTTCGTTCGAAGATATTAGCATCCCTCCCTCCCAGTCATCCTGAACCCCTAGTCGTGAAATAACAAACAGCTCAGCACACCTCCAAACTAAATGAGCTGGGTAGGTGCGAATGTCATAGTCCCGAACAAAAGTTTTTAATCTACCTTACATTAGATGAAATAATTTATTTTTCTCCTAAATTCAATGCGAAATGGCGAGTCTGTAGTGAAACTACAAGTGTGTCAATGCTAATATCTTCGAACGAAGCTCTTCGAGTAATTGTGATTGAACTTCACGTACAGGTAAGTTCGTTTAATCATCAATTCTTGCTATGTACTATAGTATTTGCGTTTTTGCATGGCAATAGCGGTCATTGACCGCTATTGCCATGAAAATATAGGTAGGTCCATGGACCTACCTATATTTTCTAGCATCTTTTATTTCAAAAACTGAAATAAAGTCCGTTAATGTCCTGAATTAACGTGATATAATCATAATCATCTATCGTGATTTTCAAAATTTTTCAATAACGATAAACCATACGTTGTTTATTGTTTGGGTTTCTACGGAGATATAATTAGAGAAAGGTCAATGTCCGTTAATGCCATGCTAAAACGAGATAGTTATAGTCAAATCTGTAAAAAAAAAAATGTTAAAAGGTTTTTAGGACCTATTACAATAGTGAAAACATCACACAAATATTTTGAGGTATCTTGCCAGTGAGACTGAGCGCAGTTTTTCTACTTTACGGTAAAGTATTATAGACAACATTTACCTACCTACATAATTATTTTACGAGATAGGTATGAAACAAAACAAGGAAAATTAGAATAACATAATAAGTCTTTTCCGTTGAGATGACTAGATATCAGAATCATTTACCTTGTAGTAATATTAACCTAATCTAATATTAACCATCTGAATATCTACAGACATTAACGTACTAGATCATTCATTCATTCATCATCATCATTATCAGCCTATTAATGTTCCCACTGCTGGGACACAGGCCTCCTCTCTGTGAGAGGGAGTGGGCCGTAATCCACCACGCGGGCCCAGTGCGGGTTGGTAGATGTCACATGTCTTCGAATTTTTTTGGTTCTTCTAAGACATGCCGGGTTTCCTCACGATGTTTTCCTTCACCGTTTTGAGAGCAGTGGTGATGAAATTATTTACACAAAGAACGTACGTACTAGATAGGAAATGAAAAAAATAATTTCTTTGATGGATTGAGTTATTTTGTTTTTACCAAAGAATATTGTCAATGCATAAAAGGAATATTATAATAAGCGTTACATGAAAGAAAGAGTTAAAGAAGATATTCTTTTTGTACCATAATAATATCATATTTTTCTTAAATTTACTAATTCTCGTATAAGGTAAAAAAAACGACTTTCAAATCCTTGTGTTCAATTAATGTTATTTCTACCTAAACAAATACCTATAAACTTTGTGCAGTATAAATTAAATTAACTACTACAGTTTTTTTAAATATTTTTTGTTTATTGTTTTGCGATCTACGTTTACTACGTTACGTTTTGCGGTTTACAGAAATTTTTCGAAATTTTCATATTATTTGTTTACCTTTTTGGAAACCAAATTGCGAACGAAGCCTAGGTACTCTATCCTTAGAAACTTACTTATTTACTTTACTTTACTATTTATCACCTATGATCACTAAACCGTTTTTTAGGTTAGGAATTTTTCATCGTCATAATTTAGTTTATTAATAGTTTTAGTATTCGAAGACATGTGATATCTACCAACCTGCACTGGGCCCGCGTGGTAGATTACAGCCCACTCCCTCTCACAGAGAGTAGGCCTGTGTCCCAGCAGTGGGAACATTAATAGGCTGATTATGAAGAGTTTTAGTTAGGTTAGGTTATTATATTTTAGGTGGATTATTTGAAGAGCTCGTTGCTAAGTAATAACAGCCGCATAGGTCAATCCATCAGGTTAAGCTATGCTTGCCCCGGGGGTTCGTCCGTGGATGGGTGACCATTTTTACATACCGAGACTCCTCCGTACCTTGGAAAGCACGTTCAGCCGTTCAGCCATCATGGTCTCTAGAGGCTTAAACTGACAAGCAACGGCAACATAGAAACTAGGTGCGGTCAGGGAAAATAACTGTTTATTAAATTGACACAGAATATTATAACCTCATAAAAAATAAATCTGCCTAGCCTTTTCCCAACTATGTTGAGGTTGGCTTCCAGTCTAACCGGATGCAGCTGAATACCAGTATTTTACATGGAGCCTATCTGACCTCCACAGCCCAGTAACTGGGTAATACGATATCCCTTGGTAAGACTGGTTGTTAGACTTTCGGGCTTCTGACGACTCGCAACGACTGTCAAAGATCCATGAATGACTGCAACGGCTCAACGTGCCTTCCGATCAGGTACGGAGGATTCTCGGTACCTATGTAAAGATGGTTACCCATCCGCGGATCGACCCCCGGGGCAAGCATAACTTAACCTGATGGATCGACCCACGCGACTGTTATAACTTAGCTACGAGCTCCTCAAATAATTCTCCTAACATAATTATAATAACCTAATCTAACTAAAACTATAAGTAAACTAAATTATGACGACGAAAAATTACTCCGCATCGCTGTTGTCTGGTAATATACCCAAGAGACTGGTGGCATTGGTTAGCCTTTCGCCAACGTAAAAGCCAGCCTTGGGTCACGGGAAGTATCAACCAGCCGTTAGGAGAATTCGTTGAACAAACCATGAGCATTCGGAGCCCACGGCACGAGGGTTACAACTCCAATCGGCTCGTAAATACCTATAAGATCTTCAAACTACCTATAAAATAAGGTAGTCCAATTGATAAACAGCTAATTTCTCTGGCTATAGCTAACTAAGTCCCAAAAAGTATATTACCTAGGTCTTTTTGTCCATTGAACAAGTTTCTGAAGTCGAAAACCACAGGCTCCAAAGGTTCTGCGTCCAATTTGAAGTTCTTAACACTTCTGTAAGCTTTGCCATCTTTACCGGTGTAAGTTTTCAACTCCATATTCGTTACAAGGCGGAATTTTTCTGAAAAAATACAAAGGTTCTGGTCAGTATTTTTTTTTCATAAATGAATACAAATATCTGGTCAACCGAGCTCTGCTTGGGTGAAAATATAAACATGTCATCCTGTACCTGGATGATTACGTTTTATCAGATTTTTGAGGCTGTGAAATAAAAAAAACGATTTTTCCCAGATATGAGTCCTGGCTAGATCAATTTTTTAGCCCCGTAAACCTTTCATCTTGCCCCTTTCCTTTCATCTTGCTCCTTTCAATTGCAACTTTCATCGAAATCGTTGCAGCAGTTTCCGAGATTCAGATATTATATACATAGTTATACAAGAATTGCTCGTTTAAAGGTATTAGGTAAGTAAAAAAAAACCCTGTCCGATCCGAAATCACACATAGCTAATGCAGTAACATTACCAAAAAGTAATAAAAATAGTTAATATTATTGAAATTAAAAAAGTTATTTCTATTTAAAATTGACGTTATTAGTACCAAAATTACCCCAAATCCATTAAAAATTTGCGAATTTTCAACAAGGGTCATAAATTATGACTTCTATTATATTTTTTTCTATGGCAATGGTGCCGATGGTCAGATGTGTTAATGAAAAAACGTGCGAAGGAGGAAATTGTAGATACCCGCTAAATGACAGACGCCTGCACCAAAGTCAAAGTCAAAGTCAAATCATTTATTTCAAATAGGCCCTTGAAGGCACTTTTGAACGTCAAAATTTTACAAAATAAAGTATTGATTCTACCGCCCCTTCCAAAAGGTAGTTTTCGTATGGAGAAGAATGGGCAAGAAACTCCACCGTTACTCTTTTAAAATGTTTTACAATATTTTGTATAGGTACTTAGTACTTACATTATTTATATAATTATATGTGAATACGATGCACCTAGAATAAAATTACTGGTTAAAGTAAAAAGAATTTAAAGTGGAGCAAACGACAGATAAATTAATTATGTGGTAGATACATGGTGTTCACATAATCACAAACATTGTAAAAATAGACGAATCTACTAAAAAATTACAATTAATAAGTCAGTGTGTGAGGAAGTAATCACAAGATGTACTCGTAAAACTCTCACCCAATGTTATAAGGTGTAATAACATGGTAAAAATCCTCATCGAAACAAAAAGTGTAATTTCGTTTTGATTTTTGGAACGAAGTTCCCTTTCGCGTGTTGCGAAAGGGGGCTAGACGGAAAAAATTAAGACCAAAAGTTGTAACGACACTTTTTAATTTTTTATTATAAAGCCATCTGTGAGCGACCACAGGTACTAATTAGTGGCATGCCTTTGTGAGGTTCATTCCATAACTTCGTTCCATCCGGGTGTCCCTTGACACCTCTCATTTTTTTTTTCTGTATATTTTCACATAAATATAATCTCAGTACGATAACAACATGGTGTTGTCAGACGGATCGGACAGGGTTCTTTTATTTGTTGTATAGATCAAAATTTTGTGCTTTCATTCAATAATAGTAGATACAGTAGGCCGTATTCTGTTGAAACTCCGTACTACGCTAGGGTATGTCGTGCATCGGTGGTAACACGCTAGACGGCTAGATAGACCGTGTAAAGGCTTGTGCAGACCAGCGCGACTTGTCGCGCAACGTGACACGAAAAATACGAATACTTCACGGATAACAATAGCAGGTGTCGCGTCGCGCTGTCGCATCGCACTTGTCTGCATGAAGTTTAACAATGCGTGCCACTAAAGATGAGAACTAACACATCACGTGGTTGGACTTGCGAAGTCGGTCATTTATTGATCACTTTAGCGGTATAAGGTCTGCGCCGGGGCGGTATCGGGGCGGCCGCGGTGGCAAGAGCGTGGGAGGCGCGGTCTCATCTTTCGTGGCATGTATTGTGTCACCGACGTGCGGTCCACTGTACCTTTTCAAGAAATACATTATGACAAGTTAACCAACTAAAAATATAAAGCGATTTTACAAAAAAACCACATAGAAAATAAGTCAACAACAAATATCTTCAAGTTGCAAAAATACAAATATATTTAAATAAAAAATAAAAAATATTTTGTTGAGCGACATTACATGAATTTATACGTGCAGGGTTAAATAACTTTTAAAACCGATGCTATTTTTATCTTAATGGTGACGATTCTCTTGTACACCGAACTAAACTATCACTAAAATTCCTTAGTTTTGACTATGAGAATCATAAAGCTATTCTGACAAAAAAAACTCTCTAAATTAAAAAAATATTTTGACACATCTAAAATCGAATTTGACAATCGCGTGACGACTCCACGTGGTACTTGTTTGCTCTACCCCGTGATTTTTTTTAGAGCCGGAGGCGCGCAGGGGGCAGCCTCGACGTGTTTTATATGGAATTTTTTTGTATGGAAATTATAAAATTATTACCAACATGCTGGGATATAGGGGTTTAAGGGTATCCTAGTATAAAGGGGGTCGAAAATTTCATTATTTTTGCGATAGTACCATTTTCGAGATATAAGCAAAAGAAAAAAAAATACAGTAAGTACTGTTTTTGCACTGAAGTCGAAGTGTTGGTGTGAATTTTAGTTCATGCCAACTAAAAATTAACTATAACTTACTTGTAATAATGCTGTAGTCTCCATTTCCCTCGACTGGTAGCACGATAAGCCGGCCGTTGATGTCATATAAGCCGGTTAAAGTAAAGCCACCGCAAAGAAGGACGAGTTTTAGAGTTTGTTGATCTTCCTCGAGCCTGAAAGTTCGGAAATAGAGAAAAAATTAGTAGATGTTTGTGGATATACATAAACAAATTTATCATGTATTCAAATAAAAACTAACGCTTTCACTAACGGCATAATGCTACTAGACTACCTTTTTAATTTTTTGGGTGGGAAATCATCAAATAACTTCTCCGCTCTGGGCGCAGCGGAAGGGCGTGTCAGACTCTTACTGACTAAAACCCACCCGTGTTCCTTCAGTTGCCTGTACGTTGCCAGGGGCCACGGTCACCCCTTAGGACTTTCCCGCAATCACGGCGGGCATCGGCCCTAGCGGACCCCGTCAATTGTACTGACATCTCTTTGAGGCGAGCGTGGAACACAACGCGCCATCGTCGACCCGGGCCAGCCGAGAGACCCATTGTTCTTCGTCCGCAAGCCCGCGCCTACGGTGGCCGGAAGTCGGCTACCGATTCCCCACTAGACCACCTGATATGCATTCTAGTTTACTAGGTAGGTACTTGTTTTTTCCGAATCTTCCATAAAAATATTCATCATCATCAGCCTATTAATGTTCCCACTGCTGGGACACAGGCCTCTTCTCTGTGAGAGGGAGTGGGCTGTAATCTACCAAGCGGGCCCAGTGCGGGTTGGTAGATGTCACATGTCTTCGAATTGTTTGGTTCTAAGACATGCCAGTTTCCTCATGATGTTTTCCTTTGAGAGCAGTGGTGATGAAATTATTTACATAAAGTAAAGCGCCTACTTAGGTTCGAACCCACGACCTACAACTCGTAAGTCGGGGCCGTTACCACTGGGCCACCACTGCTCTCTAAAAATATTAGTAGGCACTAATAATCTTACACATTACAGAACAAAGCATCACACCACACTCCCCGAATGGATCGGTAGAAGTGCCCTACATTGTTACCGTTGTTGTTGTCGTTGTCATTGTTGTTATGGTTATTTTGTAGTTGGTTGTTGTTGTTGTTGTGAACCTCCATTTCACCAGTAATGTTAAGTTCCTGGACATGAGGCGTCGATCGGCTTGATTGAAAATAGGGGGCAAACTATATCATTGTGTGAAAAAGACATTTAGAAAAGGTATTAATTATAAAACTACTCACTTTGCACTCTCAACAACACAAGATTTGAATCCAGTAATAGTTGTATTGAATAGCTTAAACTTCAGGATTGACAGGTTTCCTTCAATTTCTGATTGGAACATCGGATCCATAATTTCAGCACCGATTTCTGAATTAGCTTCCAGAATCAGTGGATAGGCTGTGTTCACTGCGCGGGTGACGCATGCGTCATCGTTGGTCTTGCATTGGTATAAAGTTACGGCTGAAATAAACAAATAAAATTATGTGAGAAAATTGATTTTTTGAAGTGAAAACTTCTTTAGCGGCGTTGTGCACTTTGTTTGGGATGGGCAAAAAATATTAAACTCGCGTCAGAACGTGCCGTAACATCCGTTGCCTAGCAACCAACAAAGTAAATATCAAAATAAATAGACTTTGACATTACGTAAAGATTGCGAGATAACAAAAATTTATCCATATTGACGGGTAAAAAAAAGCAGTCAAAACATACATAATGAAAAATGTTTAAATAAATTGTTTATTTTTGTTAGACTAGGTATATTTTGAAAATAAATAAATATACTACTACTACTACTTATGGATATTGTATTTAACCACATAAATTATAGTACTTTTATACTGATAAATAAAGCAATTCGTGCGAAATTGTTCCCTAACCATTCCAAAATATTCAAAAATGCACAACGTTAATGTTCAAGTTTTCGCTTCTGCCGGCACTCCCAGAGTGCAGCCCGTTGTTTTATTTTTTCTAACTCCTTCCTAGTTACTGCGTTTTTTTAGGGTTTCGTACCTTAAAAGGAAAAAAACGGAACCCTTAAAGAATCACTTCGTTGTCCCTCCGTCTGTCTGTCAAGACCCTTTTTCTCAGGAATTCGTACAGATAAGCTCAATCTCATCAAACTTTTAAGTTGACACAATAAAAAGATACGGCCTTATATATACGGGAAGTACTAGATTAATAATTTAATCTAGTACTTCCCGTTGACCTAGAATCATGAAATTTGATCATTTATTAATCATTAAAATCTGGTAGTTGACCTAGAATCATGAAATTTTGCAGGAAGCAAGGTCTCATGTCACAAGTTAAGGAAAAAGACCGAAAATCGTTCATTTGTGGTTATAAAACATAAAAAAATATTTTTTGCGATTACAAACTTATATGTATTAAAGCACTTGGAAAATTGACCGTGGCGTATATCGATGAATGAGAGAACATGTTTTTCAACTATAATGTTAAGGTTTTTTTTTAGATAAATTCATCCCAATTACGGTTCTCTAATTGGAATGAATTTATCCTTCATTGTGTATTTGGACGGTGTTTTAATACCCGCTGTAAAAAACCGTCCAAATGCGTGTTGCCACGATGTTAGTACAAGAAAACGTCAAAGCCCAAAAATAGATATTCCCACTTTACATCTTCGAACAATAAACACATTTTTAATGTAAAAAAAAAAAAAAGGTTTATCAGAGGCCTGCACTATCTATAGGTTCAAAATGAAAAGAATGTAAATACTTATTTTTACTGTCCCAATCATAGAAAACCAAATTCACTCACCTGGATTTGACAGCACGTTGACTATTGCACAGAATAAAAGAAGCAGAAGGGAAAACATAGCGAACACGGATTTCACTTCCGACGACATCCGTCTCTCGTGGCCGAATGCAGGATCTCAAGATATGGACCAGTTTATATTAAGAAACATATAAAAAAAACAACTTCAACATTTCTGAATCCAAAATTTTGATCACAGTGATTGTGAACCTGCGTCAATTGTTTTTTGTTTAAATTAACATAAAATTAGGTTAAGAACTAGAATACTTTATTCGTTTGTCTTTATTTTGGTCTCTGTGGTTGTACTACTACGTTTTGAAATGGGCAACTAGCTTCATATTTCTGACTGACTGACTCCTTGACAATTCAAATGTGCCTGTACATGGTTTAATTGAAATAAATGCTTTGAGTTTGAGTTTGTGCTTAGGTAGGTATTTGATTACAATATTTTTGTCAAGCATTGACGTTATAATTTATTGTGGAAATTGGCATTGTTTCATAATGGTTTTTTTTTTGTTTTTGTTGTTCTGTGTTGTGTATGTCCTCCGATGTTTCCTGTTGGGAAAAAGTGTGAACTTGTTTATTTGCCATACAAATAATTATTATTTTACTAACACAACGACGACAGGCGGGCAAATTAAGTGATCCACACATTTATAAATACTTTTAATAACATTTAGAATGAGCTTTTATTATTCGTACCCAAAAAAAAACACATGGTGTTATATTTTAGTATGTAATCGAAGCTATATTTTTTTAAACGTTTTGCTTATTTATGCTTGTCCTTCATCGGATATAAATACAAAACCTGTTTTTTTACGCAATTTGCATTTGCGTGCTCCTAATTATTTTTCAAGGGATAATATAGGGTGATCAATTCGAATCTATACAATTTTTATGGCCTCCAATTTTATTTGATGCCAAATGTTAAGTTTCTTTGATTATCCACTATTAATTTGTTATAAACCATTTATAAGATCATGACAGCCGCAATAATTTCAGTAATTTTCCTAAACATCCTAAATGGATTGCAAAACGTCCCAATTTTTTTCAAAAAATTATTACGAGTAAGTCTAAGTAATCCCATTTTAATCACAAAGGATTTGTAAATAAACAACATTTTTACCATGGTCACCCCAAAAAGGGCATAATATTCATCGATAACAGTAAATAAAACTCTCTTTTACTCACAAGAGAATAATACCATTTTGAATTTGGAAAAGCACGTATTAAGCTTCGTGCAGACTAGCGCGACGCGACAACATGACGCGACACCGGCTATTGTTTATACCGTGAAGTTTTCTTAAAAATTGTTGTACAGACGCACATCAACCTACTCTAATCTGTAAAATTTTCCCAATCAACATTGAACCTTATTCTTTAGCGTTGAAGTTGAAAATCTATTAAAGAAATTTAACAGATTGTAGTAACTTGATGTGCTGGCGTCACTACTCACTACTACATATGCTTATGATCTATCTTCGATGAAGGATAGTATGTGGAATTGGGAAAGGGTCCGCCCTCGTTACGCAAATGCTAAAACCCGATACCTATACATAATATCTGGAGAATCGGGGGTGAGGTGTCATGGAGCCATCAAAGACCCATGGCACTGTTTTGCTTCAGCAGGCGCTGACCCGTCCTACTGGGGGATGTCCGTCTGGGCCCCGACCAGAGGCCTTAATGCAAAGGGGGCATGAGGACGCCAACCTTCATGCTGGTCAGCGAGCGGCAATTATTACCGACGACCTAAGCCTGAATACGGATCCGAATACACTTACGAAACTGGAGATTTATAATGTTTTGGTTGAAAAGGCCCGACAATATGGGCCAAAACAAAGACCGGCAGGGCTATTACCTATCTTGCAGAAGCAATGCGATAGCGATCATTTGTTTCATTTTGACAGTTCAACAACATTCAATGCGATAATTACGTTGCAGAGCAGAATTAAATTTCGAACTTATGAAGCAATGGATTAGTAATCTGTTTCAAAACAAATTGATTGTGTATTACGTAATTAGGGTACGGGTGACCTTGAAATCTACGAACGGACAATGATTATTTTAAATGCATTGTATCTAACAGGTATTCCTCTCCAATCTTGATGTACAAAATAAAAGTCTTAAAGATAATATTTATTTGTAAGTGCGAAAAACTTGATATAGACAGCAAAAAAAATTTTTTGCGCTTTAGTAAAAAGAATGAGAAGAAGATTTTCGATTTTGAAATACAAACCAAAATAGAAAAAGTTCTAAAGAATTAAATAAAAATGATGATAGTTTCCCTTCTCATTGCCTTTTATGGCCTGAAGAACCAGAACCATCAGGTATGGGTTCTGTAAAAGATATGCTGCTTACAGAACCGATACCTGAAACTTCATATGAAGCTCTATCAATTTCAAACATATTTAGTAACGTTAGGGACTTGCAATTCTTACACTGTATATGTTTCAAACAAACAATTAATTTGTATTTTACAAGAGACTGACATTTGCTTTATTCAAGAAATAAAGAAGAAAAACTTTTTCAAGAAGGTCAGTGACCTTTCACTAAAATATTTGTATCTCCTAAATGAAGTGAAATATCAAAACGGGTATTTTTTCGAATCCTTTATTAAGGTTTAATCTATAAATATAAAATATAAAACTGGCATGTCCGCAAATAAGGCAAAATAACACACTGTGCTTTGTAGATATACGTTTTTCTACGACGCGGTTTATACGATGTACCGTAAAGAAACCGTACTGTGTTCAAATGGCCTTATAATGTCTGTTCCTGAAAAAAGGCTTCACATTCAACCATGTAAAATTGTGAAAATGATGATGTATAAAAAAAGAAGGCTTACGGCAATACGCAGCCACTGTTTAAACGCGCGTTAGGAAATATTGTCAATAAATGAGCAACCTCCTTCTTTTTTGAAGTTGGTGTCAAAAAAGAAGACACAAAGAAGTCTAATTTAATATAAATTTTAACATCACAATAATTTTAATCATCTGCCGAAATTACAGAGTCGCTTCCTTTGGTATTTTTTTTTTTTTGTATTTATTAAGCCGTTTAAAAAAAAAAATTACTGAACAATATATTCGTCCATTGGTGTGGTCTTCAGATACATATTGGCGTTTTTCACCAGTTTCTTGATGCTTGCCATAAATACTGGCATTTGGACTTCATTGGCAACTTCTTTCCAGTTCTCATTGGCAAATTTCTGGACTGCGTCAGCTGAAATCAATGGACAAGTCAATTAGTTTGTTGGCAATAGGAAGTTAATGGACACTCAAGTTATAATTCTTCCTGCCACATGCTAAATGCCGCATGGCATTAGCGGACATTGACCTTAAATGCGACAACTATAGTGATTTCTGTAAAAAAAAATGTATGTATTATAAATTCCTGGAGTGGCCCTCTGGCCTACAGAGGTGCCATTAATTTTAATAGGTTTGGTCTTGAAAGTAGATTGGTACTCTTTTTGCACAATGAAAAAGGGCTTCATAGATTTCATTAGAATTCTCGTGTTCTACTATAGATGATGTAATTCTAAGAGCTATATTACTTTAAACTTATTGCAACGACTAGCTGTATAAGGCCTGCATTCTATTTTATGCGGTTTTTTATGTAATGGCATGGGGAAGCTAGCTTATAAACCACAGTGGTCAGACGTTAAGTCACTTAACACAAATTTATTTTTGGCATCACAATCACTAAATATAGAACCTCTAGAAGAATATCAAGACAAGTTGACGAAGATGCAGTGATCCTAGTAGATTCAAAAACAAGTTAATTAAATTAAAAGACCTCAGAAGTCTAATACTTAATGGAGTAACATCTAAAATATTAATATTAAATAGTCCACATAAAATTATACTTTTATTACTTGATTTTAACCTATTTAGTGAATCCTCCATTACTGATTCGAAACTAATAAAATCACCAGATCCCTCTGGTGATTTTATTAGTTTCGAATCAGCCGGTCGAAAATTATAACGTATCGCTCGAGTTCAACACAAGACAACTCAATAGTGCGCTCGATGGAAAGATTAACTAAATCTAAACGTTGTTTACATTTCAACTTGTTTGAAACAAGAACTAAAGATCCACCGCGAATGGCGCTTTTTCTTACAAACGCACTTTGTACAGTAAAATTAACATCATTGATAAACACTACTCCATGTTCTTTCAACCAGTGTTCAGTAAAACATAGCACCTGAACATCATAGTTTTCCAAAAATAAACTTAACTCTAGCTCTTTGCCGGACCCTGCATGCTTTGTTCACATCTGTTTTTAAAAGCTTTTATTCAACTTGCAATGTTTGTTTGTATGTAAGTTAGTATGTTTGTTTAGGTGGAATCTTGTGAGCTGAATTAAGACCACTTTCTCTTATCCCACGGAGTTGACATTTTACATGTTGGTTCAATTCCAATGACAATACATTTTTATGACGAACATGACCTGATTGGCTACCCAGGATTGGCTCCAGACGACGGAACTCCTCAACGGCCCTCAGTACAGACACGAAATTTTATATACGCTTTAATTATAATGGTTTGTTCTAAATTCCATTATTACCTGGCTGCTGCACCCAGGATTGACTCCAGACGAGGGAACTCCTCAACGGTTAACAGTACAAACAGGAAATTTTATATTCGCTTTAATTATCATGGTGCGATCTAAATTCCACCATGATTTGGCTGTTGCACCCAGGATTGGCTTCAGGCGAGGGAACTCCTCAGCGATCAACAGCGCAGGTACGAAATTTTAAATATCCTTCAATTATGATAGTCCGTTCTAAATTACACCATGATCTGGCTGCTGCACCCAGGACTGGCTTCAGACGAGGGAACTCCCCAACGGCCAACAGTACAGACACGAAATTTTATATAGGCTTGAATTATGATGGTCCGTTCTAAAGTCCATTTTAAGACCTGGCTGCTGCACCCAGGATTGACTCCAGACGAGGGAACTCCTCAACGGCTAACAGTACAGACACGAAACATTATATATGTTTTAATTATGATAGACCATTCTAAAGTCCACCATGATCTGACTACTGCACCCAGGATTGACTCCAGACGAGGGAACTCCTCAACGGTTAACAGTACAAACAGGAAATTTTATATACGCTGTAATTATCACGGTCCGATCTAAATTACACCATGATTTGGCTGTTGCACCCAGGATTGGCTTCAGGCGAGGGAACTCCTCAACGATCAACAGCGCAGACACGAAATTTTATATATCCTTCAATTATTATAGTCCGTTCTAAATTACACCATGATCTGGCTGCTGCACCCAGGACTGGCTTCAGATGAGGGAACTCCTCAACGGCCAACAGTACAGACACGAAACATTATATTATGCTTTAATTATGATATTCCGTTCTAAATTCCAACATGACCTGGCTGCTGCACCCGGGATTGGCTCCAGACGAGGGGATTCCTCAATAATCAACAGCACGAACACGAAATTTTATATATGGACTGATATGTATTGTGCTATTATACTAGATGGAATTCAGGATCAGAAGATGAACATAGGAACTTCTAAAAAAAACTAGACTACCATCGAGTTTGAACTGGTTGATTTTGTCTTGATTAGAACTATAGCCCAAAGTAGTATCCAGGGTCTGATGATAGAGCTGAAAATAGATCAAAGGAACTTCTCAACCTAACATAGTATCATTGTGTTTGCGGTCGTTGGTTTTGTCTTACAAAGTACTGTAGCCCTCATGATAGATCTGGAAGGTCACCATAGGAACTCCTTATCTAGACAAGACCAAACGAATCAAATCCAAACGGCCGAAACACAACGAGGCTGCCGTTGTGTTTCGGCAATTTGGATTTGTTTTGACAAGTAGGTAGCTAGCTAGGTACCGTTAGCCCAAGGGAAGTCTAGGATCTAATGATGGAGCCAGATGATGGCTATAGGGACTTCTCAACAGAACAACATTGCCCCGGGACCACACCATAGGAACTTTCACAGAAACAAGATAGCCCCGTTGTCTTTCGGCTATATTGATTTGTCTTTACAAGTACAATAGCCCTGGTTGAAGTCTAGAGTGATGGTGGAGCTAGAAAGTGGTCACAGAAAATCTTCAACTAAATAAGATCTCTTGACAAAAACTATAACCCAAGGTGTAGTCTAGGGTCTGATGATAGTGCTAAAAAACACAAAATAAAATATATGTAAAAATCTTTTTAAAACAAGCTTTTATTGAACTAAAAAGTACAAAATAAAACTTACGTAAACAGATAACTTTAATGTTTTCTTAAAAGCTTGAGGCGTGAACGTCCTTCTTAAACATTAAGATAAGCCTCAAGCTTTTAAGAAAACATTAAAGTTATCTGTTTACGTAAGTTTTATTTTGTACTTTTTAGTTCAATAAAAGCTTGTTTTAAAAAGATTTTTACATAATATTTTATTTAGCCCCAAATTATAAAAATTAAATAATTTTTTGTGCTTTATTCAAGCAGAAATCGCACTTACTTACCTACTTACTTTAGTGAGATTTCAAGCACTTTGCAAAGAATAGACTTTTATTCACATAATTTTTTACGTCACTTCATTGTGGAAATCGACGCGTTTTGCATTTGCGTTCAGTTCCACAAAAAGACCGTAACATAAAACAGTTAATTTTCCTTGTGGTAGTCCCACAAATTATATTACCTACCTAGATCTTTCTGTCCATTGAACAAGTTTCTGAAGTTGAATACCACAGACTCCAAAGGTTCTGCGTCCAATTTGAAGTTCTTGACACTTCTGTAAGTTTTGCCATCATTACCGGTGTAAATTTTTAACTCCATATTCAGTGCAAGACGGATTTTTTCTGAAAATTACAAGCGACCTGGTCAGTATTTTTTTCTCCTAATTAATATACCTAGATCTAAATTTTAATAAATTTAAACTTTATTTTTAATAACTATGCTTCTTTTCAAGGTCACATTCTATTGAAACTCAGTACTACGCTAGGATACGTCGCGGTCGCCGTCGGTGGTAGCACGTTAAGGGGGATGCGCCAAGGTAGCCCGCGAAATTCAATTATTTTCTTTTCATTTTCAAATAATTTTCTTACGTTTTTTGCAATTTGCAGGTCAGTGTCAGGTTGTGTCTTGATTAAAATATGATTTGATATAAAATTAATGAATGTCAATGTGTATAAAAAACCCAGAAATATTCTTGGTCAGAGATTTGTGTCTGAAATGGTCTTTTGAGGAAAGAACCACACAGATTTGAGTCAGTGCACGCATTTGTCAGTAATCGTGTAGCTCAACTCAGAACTTAAGGAGCTCAACGACTCGACGAAAAATACCAAAGAAAGGACAACGACAAACGGTGGGCTACGTCGCCGTCGATGGTAACACTCTAACTTATAACGTGCTACCACCGACGACGTGCGGTCTACTGTACCTATTCAAGAAATACATTATGATTTTACGAAAAACCACATAACAACAACAAATATCTTCAAGTTGAACGAGATTTACATTGCATGAATAAATACCTGGTCAAATAACTTTTTAGTACGATGCTATTTTTTAAATCTTAATCACACAAACAATCTAACTCTTACTTACTTGCAATAATGCTGTAATCTCCATTTCCCTGGACTGGTAGCACGATAAGCCGACCTTTGACGTCATATAAGCCGGTTAAAGTAAAGCCCCCGCAGAGAGCATCGAGTTTTAGAGTTTGTTCTTCTTCGTTGAACCTGAAGTTTTGGAAATAGAGAAAGAATGACTATATATTTATTTATATGCATAAACAAAATCATGTATTTAGAAAAAAACTAACGCTTTCACTAACGGCATAGGCCACCTGATATACATTCTACTTTACAAAAAATGTTTCCGAAGATTTTCTAAAAATATTTCAAGCAATAATTGTTATTTCTGTTCAAACACATTTATTTATCAATTTCGTGCGAATTTACCTAGTACCTAACTACCTACTAATAATCTTACACATAAGAACAGAATATACTATCACACTAGATTTCCCACATGTAACCGTTGTCGTTGTAATTGTTGTTGTTGTAGTTTACTTTTCACTTGTAATGAGGCCCATGACATGGGGTTCGATCGGCTTGATTGAAGATAGGGGGCAAACTATTTATCATTGTATGAAAAAGACATTTATAAAAAGTATTAAATAAAAAACTACTGACTTTGCACTGTCAATAATACAAGATTTGAATCCAGTTAAAGTTGTATTGAATAGCTTATAGTTCAGGATTGACAGGTTTCCTTCAATTTCTGATTGAAACATCGGATCCATAACTTCAGCACCGATTTCTGAATTAGCTTCCAGAATCAGTGGATAGGCTGTGTTCACCGCGCGGGTGACGCATGCGTCATCGCTGGACTTGCATTTATATAAAGTTATGGCTGAAATAAACAACAAAATGATGTTTTTTATTTTTTTTCTAACCAGCCCCCCAATTACGCAATGCACGATCAATTTTAAATTGAAACCAATTGAAATAGATTGCCAGTCCATTGCTTCATAAGTTCGACAAAAATAATCTGCTCAATTTTTTTTTGTCAAACTTATGAAGCAATGGACTGGCAATCTTTTTCAATTGGTTTCAATTTAAAATTGAAAATGCATTACGTAATTAGGGTGCAGGTCCTAGTTACTGCGTTTTTTTTAAATACAAATTTTGCTACGATGTACTAACATCGTAGCAAAATTTGTATTTAAAAAAAAACGACAAGTTCCAAAAAAATGAAGATTCCCACTTTATATTTTCGAACAAGAAACAAAAAAACTAACAAAATATTGATAGAATCCTACAGCAAAATAATAATAACACAAAGTTAATATTTTTACCCTCCCATCATAGAAAACCAAAACTCACCTGGATTGGACAGCACATTGGCTATTGCACCGAATAAAAAAAGCAGAAGGGAAAACATAGCGAACGTGGATTTCTCTTCCGACGACATCCGTCTCTCGTGACCGAATGGAGGATCTCAAGATATGAATCAGTTTATATTAAGAAACATACTAAGTAAATAAAAATAAAAACAATCGCAACATTTCCGAATTTTTTTTTTTATCACAGTGATTGTGAACCTTCGTCATTTGTTTTTTGTTATTATGTTGGTTTGGAACTAAAATACTTTATTGGTTTTTCTTTATTTTTCGGTTTAATTACAATATTTTTCTCAATTCCCATGTGGTAAAGGGTAAGTAATATATGGTATAATTACAAAATGACTAATATTTACAAGATAATATAACAACTGAATCTATAATTTTATTTGATATAATCATCAGTTAATATAATAAACGATTGATATAATTTTAAAATAACTAATTTTTATAATCATAACGTACATTTAATATAAAATCGTTTGATATACCACTCAAAAGACATAAAACATATTTAGTCTAATATGTAATTTCTATCACTGTTAGTAACATGATTACCTGAGTAGATACTGACCAAGATGGTCACTCGCTACGCTCACTAGACTTCGCGCGTTAATGGTCACTGTTCTAACCTAACCCAAATGGTTCACCAACAATATAGGGGATCTGGCGTTTGGCGGCTGCTGCCGCGGCACGCTCCCTACGGTCATTCGCGTTCGCGCGTTAATGGTCATTGTTCTAACCGAACCTAACCCAAATGGTTCGCCAACAAGAGAGGGGATCTGGCACTCGGCGGCCGCTGCCGCGGCACGCTCCCTACGGTCGCTCGCCTTCGCGCGCGAAGTATGAATTGTCCATACAAACGTAATACCTAAATCATTTCCAATTCGAGCATATTTCCACCAAATAAATTTGATATTCGGATTGAGACAATAATTATCTAGGCTTCCAATTCTTTTTTTTTCAAAAACCTACCTCTACATGAAGTTTGGGCGAATTGCATTTCGTACATTTTTACAGCGTAAATGACTAGTTTTAATATTGTTTTTTTTTTTATTATAAACAACAATATTTGTAATATTGTTTCATCACAAGCATAGCTTATATTGTCAAGTTACAAATTCTAGAAAAAAAAATTGAAAAACATTAAGTTTTCATTCATCATTTTTGATATTACGGAACACATTCAAAATTATCAAAAAATTTCAATAGCTAATAGTGCTATCTGCTATCACGTCATGCAAATGTCAATGTGTGCGTGGTCGTAGAGCTCACGGTAGCTGTGTGTACTCCCACTAGCGCAACGTCACAACGTGCTTGTACACGCGCCGCGGCCGGGCGCCGGCGGGGGTTGGGCGGGGTTCGTTCAGGTATTCAGGATCAGGATGTTTTGTAGTTGTCAGTGTTAGACCTTGCCTTGTGATTTGGTATCGAATAACCCTCATTCTTACGACCTTTGTTTTGTTTACGGACTTGTAATATTGTTTACGATCTTGATTTGGTTGAAGACATTGACTCCGAACGTTGGGATGTACCTCACAGTAGGTATTACCCAATTTATTTATAAATTACCTAAGTAGGTACCTACCTACCTTTTTAGCTACTAATTGCTTACATTATTTTAAACCCAGCCCAAAAAAATAAATAAATAAGTAAGTACATGTTTTTCTTGGTCTGAGTTTTATACTATGTATTAGGTAGTTAGGTACAGATGCCAGCATATCAAGTTACCACAATCTGTCAAATTTCTTTAATGGATTTTCAACTTTATTGCTAAAGAATAAGGTTCAATGTTGATTGGGGAAATTTGACAGATTGGAGTAGGTTGATGTGTGACGTCTGTACTTACTTACCTAAGTACATTTTGTATAAGAAATTAGTATTTACCTACCTATCTGTATATATAAAAATGAATCCCTATTTCCTAGGTCACGGCACCACGCGTGAACGGCTGGACCAATTTCGCTAATTCTTTTTTTGTTGTGTTTGTTATAGTAAGGAGAAGGTTCTTAGGATAGTTAGGTGAAGGTAGGGTAGGTAGGTAGTTATGCAAGTAGATAGGTATGTATGTAGGTAAAGTAGGTATGTAGGTAGGTAAGTAAATAGGGTCGGTAGGTAGGTGTAGGTAAGTAGGTAGGTAGGTAGGTAGGTAGGTATGTATGTATGTAGGTAGGTAGGTGCGACGTAGACAAGTACTTAGTGCTACCCGTGCGAAGCCGGGGCGGGCAGCTAGTCTTTAGATAATATTTAAATATAAATTGAATTGTGTTTACATCTGTCTGTCTGTCAATCTGTATACGGACAAACGAGTAGGTATCCGTAATCCGTTTCATTACTAATATTATTCGATAGGTATGTGTCTAAAGAGCCTCAGCTGTGGCCTCAAGCGAGTATTTTGTAGTTTGTACGTTACTCAATTGACATAAAGTTCATTATGCTTTGACCCAATTGTGTTTGTTTACAGATTTTAATTTGTCGGTGCAGCAGCGGTGCGATATCAGTATGTTCGGATGACGAAAATATACCGCCACAACGTGTCGCTTGCACTTACGCACATGTCGGTAAAAAAATATGCAGAGCTGCTTGTGCCGTCGCGAAATAATGTCGAGTTTGCCCAGGTTTTCACGGGCTGTTATTTTCCGCGGGATTTTTTTTTCGCACATTGGATTTTCAACGTACTGCGTAGCGCCGAGAGTTGTAAATCAAAGTGTGTTTTTATTCCCTTGACGTCGAGTCCCGCCACGTCGAGTCGCCACCAAGTTTTCTACTTTGAAAACTCCCGCTTTTATTCCTGCCACGTCGAATCGTTGAAAAAGTCTATTTTATTACCGCCACGTCTACTAACCATGTTTATTTGTACAGTCGTAAAAAAAATACTCATAGTTGGTTATCTATCTATATACAATTTTATTATAAAAGGAGAAACTGACTGACTGACTGACTGACATATCAACGCAGAGCCGAAACTACTGGGACTAGGAACGTGAAATTTTGCACACAGCTTCCTTTTATAATATAGGGGAGCACTAAGGAGGGGTTTTTCAAAACTTCACCTTTAGGCTGCCTGTCCACTGGAGCGGAGAGGAGAGGAGAGGAGCGGAGATGTGCCATTATTAACCAATCAAATCTAAACTCAGGGGCGGAGTCAAGATTCTATTGGTTAATATTGACACTTCTCCGCTCCTCTCCTCTCCTCTCCGCTCCAGTGAACAGGCAGCTGCCTGTCCACTGGAGCGGAGAGGAGAAGGATTATCCACCAGCAACGTGCTCTGAAATACAGCCTTGTGGAATCTGAAGTGCCGTACTACAGGTATGTGCCCGACCCAGTTCTCGAAAATGGCAATATCACATTGTACTGGGATCGTTCCATCATCACTGACAGGACTATTGTTGCAAACAAACCTGACATAGTGGTGGTGGACCGAGAAGAGCGGCGCACAATGATCATTGACATAACGATCCCGCATGACGGGAACCTCGTGAAAGCCGAGAAAGATAAACAAATCAAGTATCTTGACTTGGCTCGCGAGGTTATCGACATGTGGGTTGTGGACTCAGCGATCATTGTGCCGATAGTCGTATCAGCCAATGGCTTAATTGCCAAGAGCCTCGACCAACACCTAAGGAGGCTCTCGTTAGGCAGCTGGGTCAAGGGCTTGATTCAGAGAGCAATACTCCTGGACACGGCTCGCATTGTCAGGAGGTTCCTTTCTCTGGAGCCCTGACCGCCGGTAGCTTGGACCCTGTTCCCGATACCGGTGGGCTACTATTTTTTATATTATTAAATGTTTTTTTTAATGAATTTTGTAAAAATATTTAAAAATGTAAACAATATGTATAGTAATTAAAAACTAAAACCCGACTACTGAAAAATCACGTTCTAAAATGTATGAAACAAGAAAATATTTCGGACAGAAATCAAGACATAGGTACAAAAATGGTAAAGCCGTAGTCGCATGCCTGTCGGCTACAACATTATAATGGCATGCGACTACGGCTTTACCATTTTTGTACCTATGTCTTGATTTCTGTCCGAAATATTTTCTTGTTTCATACATTTTAGAACGTGATTTTTCAGTAGTCGGGTTTTAGTTTTTAAACTTGCTTTTTATTTAATTTGTTTTGGGGTTATAATTTCGTAATCAAGTATTTGCAGAACCGCTTTATTTTTTTTTGTATAGGTTTAATTATATAATATAGGTATTAATTTTACAGCCGCGCCGTAGGTAGCACAGTCTCACTTTTGCATGTTTTTAACAATTTAAACATATTTATTTACTTTGAAAATATGATATATATACATATTTGTCATGTGCTCGTCAAGCCCTTTCATTTGATACCAAACATGGTATGGCAAAACTAAACAAATGTTTTTCGTTCGTCACTTTATGTCGTCTAGAGGGCGCCATATTGAATTAAATGTAACGTCACATAGCCTATAACCAGCGGACAGTCAGGACGCTTCCAACGATACCTCATTTGTCAAATTATGATCAGTGGTTTAGAAGTTATGAGGTTACAGATGAACATACATACATACATACATACATACCGGTCAAAATCATAACCCTCCTTTTTGCTTCGCCGAAGTCGGGTAAAAATGAATAAACGAAACAATAATATTATTATAATTTGACTAAGTAATGACTAATGAATGTGTGTTTTTGTTGTATATTGTGTGTTTTTTTTTTACTGAATTTAATATTAATTAATCTAAAATACCTTACTGAATTTTTAAATACTTAATTTAATTATTTATTATATTTCTGAATTTAATTTTAATACTATTGTACCTATCTGCTGTAACTATATTTGTACGCCACTGGCAAAACATAGAGAGCCAACTGATTTTTTTACTGAAGACCAAATGGATGTACCTGTGTTTAACAAATAAATAATCATTCATTCATTCATAAGAAAAAGTACTAGGCTTGCATGAATTCCCGATAGTATTTAATCATTATAGGATTTGGATGAGGCAGACAGATAGTTTATAACCTGGATTAACACATAGGATACTTTTTATCCCGGTAGTACGTTTCCATGGGATAATTTCCGACTTCCACGCCAGTAAAGCCGCGGGAAAAAGCTAGTTTGGAATCATATAAAAGAATAAGTAGAAATGGTGGTGACTCGACTTCAAAGTGACTGGAAAAAAATACCTGAGGGGCAGTCTTTGGGGACTGCCGATGGAAGTGAAAACAGTAGTCTATAATATTATGTTAATCCAGGTAATAAAATATCTGCCTGCCTCATCCAAATCCTATTAGTAGCGTGACATAATGATTGAATACTATCATGAATTCATGCATGCCTAGTACTTTTTGTAAGGTTACTGCTCAGAAATTGTGCACAACGTGTAATGATTGAAATACTATCGTGAATTATTCATGCAAGCCTAGTACTTTTTGTAAGGTTACTGCTTAGATATTGTGCACAACGTCTAATGATTGAAATACTATCTTGAATTCATGCAAGCCTAGTCTTTTTGTTAGGTTACTAACAAATTCTACTCTCCCTCCGTCTTACGAATTTTCGATCAGCGTGACGCGAGTTTAACATTTTTTACCCATCCCAAAAAAACTCCAGAACGCCGCTAAAGAAGTTTTCATCTAAAAAAAAAAAACATGACAGTTGATTCTTTGATATGGTCTATGGATAAGGGATATAAAACCAAACATCTTGTAACTTTTGTTTATCCCGCCCGATGAGTTATAAAAATCTGACTAATTGCGTGTCGGACCACACAGAATGAAGGGTTCCGTAGTTAAGTACGTAACTGGATCACCTCTACAAGGTGATGTTTGTCCAGGAAGGTCAGGTTTTGAATGGAAAAATTTGGGCGACCATCAGAATTTAAAATTGCATTAAACATGTTGGGCCAGTTATCATTACAAGATAACGTAAGATACCTGTGAGGGGGCCTAAATTTTTCACCATAGCAAGAAGACCCGTATAAGCCTTTTGCCAATACGCAGACGTAACACGAATGTTGCGAATAACAAAATGCACATTTTGAATTGAATAACATCTGAGCTCAGTTCCGTCCTGGCGCAATCGAGCACATACTGAAACATTTTGCTGTGTCTTGCCTATGCCTTGCTCTTTGGGAACGGTGTAGGTGTGTGTATCTAACACCTCAAATGTTAAAATCTATTAGCACGCGTAGCATGACAACCATAGACACGGGTTTTCTATGGGTTTTGTCGACGGAAGAATAGACATAATGACAGATTGCGAATGTTTGTATATCATTTTGTCTATTTTTTCCGTCGACAAAACCCGTTTCTGTTGTGGTTATGCTAAGCGTGTCGGCCGTTTAGGCTACAGAGCGTGCCAAAGAAATAGACATAGATACTAGGCATAATCTCGAAAAACATTACCCTCCTTCTGGGGCAGTCGGGTATTTTTTTTTCAGAATTGCTGTGTTTTGTTACTGTGTGGATTAAAACGAAGTTATAATTTTATTTTATTTTGTCAGGGAAGTCCGTGTCTACACAGTGAGACAGTGTCTGGGGCGGGACTGTTCTAAACCCATCCCTAGTTGAAACAATACGCTGTGGTTGAAAGCTATTGCGGAATATGGAGTGCAGTGTGTCTGCGTCTCAAGATGAAGTCCCCCTAGTGGGCAATGTGTAGCGCCATTGTGACCGTAAAGACTGCCTAGTGACCAGTTGACATGTGAATAAGTCCTTAGTACGTCGGGATTTTTATTTTATTTTATAATTGAAAAAATACGCAGATATGTCCTATAGTTTATTTAAAACTCTATAGACTAATAATGCCTGCGAAAGATGTCCAGCAGTGGACTGCAATAGGCGATTTGATTTTGACAGTTGATTGAAACTAAAAATCCTGAAGAATTTTGTCCAGTGGGACACTCTTCAGATATTTGTTGAAGTTCTTGACGAGCGTCTTAGCGTTAGCATTGAAAACTGGTGCTTGAAGCTCCGCTACAACAGGCTTCCAATTCTTGTTCAGAAAGTGAAGAACGCTTTCGGCTGTAAACAGAAAAAATATATTAGAATACTAACAAAAACTAATAATACAACACACACACTACAACTACACTACTTATAGAATACTAATAATGAATATTGGAATATTAGAATTTATTAAGGGTCGTTGATTATCGCCAGGTCGTTTAGGATTACTAGAAGAGATGGGATGAAAACAGCATGGAATCTGTTTGTTCTATGCTGGTGGCTAAATGGAAGACGTCGTAAGGGTTGCTCTTGCTTCAAAAACTGTGAAGGAAAAAATCGTGAGGAAACATGCCTGAGAGATATTTCTCGACGGGCGGTATATGAAGCCAAGTTAAAGGCCCATGGGCGGCTATAAAACTCTGACACCAGGTTAGTCACTAACCACACGAAAAGACTTTCGATAATTACTTCAATAGTTTGTTCAAGTGTAGGATAAAAGAGATTTTATATTTTTTATGTCCTTGGGAGTTAATAGAAAGTCTAGTAGCAGTCCATGAGAGCACATCTTCGTCGAGTTAAGTTATCTTTTTCATAAGCACGTGTTTCTGTGACGATAAAACAATTTTCCTTTCTTTCTTTCTTTTCATTTGTATAAGTTTGCCAATATTATAGCTGCGTAAATGTTTGTATGTTAATGTACATGCCATTTTTAAACGACTTCCAAAAAGGAGGAGGTTCTATGTTCGACTTTATGTATGTTTTTTTTTTTTTTTTATGTATGTTCACCGATATCTCCGCCAATTGTGAACCGATTTTGAAAATTATTTTTTTGTTTGAAAGGGTAAGCTCCCGAGGTGGTCCCATATAAATTTTATTAACTTTGCTTAGATAGTTTTTGAGTTAGCTTCAATAATACATATTTTTCCCACTTAGTTTATATGGACGATATGATGATAACTTCCTGTCACTGTTATTTATTGCAGTTAGTGATATTGGATATTGTGTGGGGTAGGTACCACAACTAAAAAGTGAAAAATAAAAACTTTTTACAAAAAAAAATTAAACCGACTTCCAAAAAAAACCACAAAGTGAAAAATAACTTTAATTTCGGAAGTCGGTGGCAAAAAATGAAAATTAAAAAACAAAGACACCGACTTCCGAAATTAAAGTTATTTTTCACTTTGTGGTTTTTTTTGGAAGTCGGTTTAATTTTTTTTATTATGCCATTTTATTAACCGAACCCAAAAAGGAGGAGGTTCTCAAGTTGACTATGTTTTTTCTTGTTATTTTGTTACGCGATTACTCCGCCAATTATGAATTGATTTTTATGATTATTGTTTGGTAGGTCATACTTCAGAGGTGGTCCCATATAAGTTTTATTAACTTTGCTTGTGTAGTATTTGAGTTAGCTTCAATAATACGTATTATTTTCACTTAGCCTATGTGGATGATATGATGATAAGTTCCTGTCACTGTTATTACATTATAAGCAGGTAGTGGTATTCGAATTTGTGTGGGGTAGCTAACACAACAAAAAAGTGAAAAAAAAAGAAAAACAACCGACTTCCAAAAAAGACACGACAAAGTCAAAAATAACTTTAATTTTTGGAAGTCCGTGGCAAAAAACGAAAATTCCAAACCAAAGACAACGACTTCCGAAAAATTAAAGTTATTTTTGTCTTTGTAGTGTCTTTTTTGCAAGTCGGTAGGGATTTTTTTCTTTAAGTTTTATTGTATTTCTTTATACTTTTTTTTAAATATTTTTTTGATGGATCTGTAGTCTGCGATAATAATTTTTGTAATTTTTTTTATTATTTCAGTGCTACCAGAACGATAAGGCAGGAATACAATAACAACAACTGCCTTTACTTTACGGTTGGATACTGCCGAAACTTCAGTCATAAACATTCCTAAGGTCCATTAAGCAAAAGAATTATTTATGTATGCTGAGACAGTGAGTCCGTGCCTTAGATTTATGGCCAAAAGTAAGGAAATTGAAAAAGTAAAGGCAGTATGAAAGTTTGCAAAGTTTAATAAAGGTACTAAAATATTTCTACTTGAAAAGTTATGTATTTGTCCTTTTTTCCAACGTAGAAACCGACTTCAAAAACTAGTTTAAAGTAACATTAAATGTGCTAAATAATACTCTGCATAATCAGCATATAATATTCCCACTGCTGGGTCACAGGCCTCCTCTCGATGAGAGGGAGTGAGCCGTAATCCAGTGCGAGTTAGTAGATGTCACATTATGTCTTTGAATTTTTAGTTCTCACGATGTTTTCCTTCACCGTTTTGAGAGCAGTTTTGATGAAATAATTTACACAAAGTAAAGCGCTTGTCGGGGTTTGAATTAAAACCTAAACCTCGTAAGTCGCGGCCGTTACCACTGGGCCACAGCTGGTCATATACCTACTCTAATATGCCTTGAATGAAAGGTTTATGAAATTCCTAGTTCAATGTTAGTAAAAGGATATTAAGGCAAAAATGTATGGGACTTGGTCCAAATGACCACCATTAACAAGACCTATGTCACTGTATAGTTTAATTTAATAAATAAGGAGTAAGTAACTTTAAATAAAAAAATAACTTTTGTGTCGTACAGTCGTATTTTGGTCAGATTGTTTACCTTGTTTGATTTTGTTCTCAACATTTTAGTAAGACGTTTTTATTTATTTGTATAGGTTGTATAGGTTATACAAAACAGAAAAAGTCAAAAAAATAAAGGTACGACCACATAATGCGTCACTTGTCGTGTCAAGACAAATCTAATGAAACCTCATTTTATATCAATCATACTGTTAATGCTAAAATAATTTTCACTTTGTAGTTTTTATTGGAAGTCGGTTGTTTTTTTTGTAAACAAGTTTTTACTGACTGATTTTTTTACATTCTATTTTAACGTCTATTACTTCTTATTTTAATAGACCATTCTGTTATCTCGGTCTCGTAACTGGTGAATATTTGGACCATTTTTACACAATGTCTTATATCAGTTCACGTCGCATATGCTCGTAGCAAGAATTTATCTTAAAACCAATTCTAACTCATACACAAGTCAATTAAAAACCCATTGCTACAAACGTCAAAGAAAAGTTTTATTCCTTAGCCTAGTATATTAATCTAATATATTGCCACTATCCCATCCTTAGTAGGTATATTATTAGAAAAGCCACAGGATCTTTGCCTTGGCCTAGTTACCGGTGCCGAAAATCGTTGACCCGAATAATATCGAGGCTCAGTTTAAGTGAGGTGAGAGGCAATTAATTAAGGGCAACAAAATGCTTCGCTAATCACCAAATGATAGTGATTAGGTGAAGGCATCAATTGGGATATTTACTTAAGGAGAAACCAGGAGTTTTGCAAACAGTATTGTGGTAAGAAGTATAGTGTTACTTGAAGAAATGAAGTGGTTTGAAGCTATCTGCGACGAGCAAATTTTATACAAAAATATCGTTATATACATTTTGTATGAAATATGAAACAGGCGGCGCAACGCCCGCGCCACACCGTCGCCACGCCCTCGCCACACCGTCGCTACGCTCGCGCCACTTGCCATTTGTGTAAGTTCCGCGCCTTAAAGTTTATATTTTGTTCCATAACGGTCATTTTCAGCTTTATTTACTGCATTTGCTTAACTACATGTAGATAAAGTGCAAACTAAAAAAAAAACTATAAACAAAACAATTATTTTTTTGCAATATTGTTAACTTTGTCTCTTAGATAATAAATAATCTAGCTTTGATTTAGCTTGTCATTTTTTTTTTTTTTAATTCTGTTTATTTACGTATTTTTATATTTGTACGCCGTTAACGGGAAAACATAGAGATCTCTTTACCTACTTTATTTATAATACCTATTTTTACACTAATGTTTACAAATAAAAACTTTGACACGTTAAAAACATAATAAGTACCTATATTAAATAATATATTTAATAAAAATAGGAATCCCATCCCTAATCGCGTCCCTAGCAAGCTATCAACCCTATTGCTACAATTCAATTATCAAAGCAGAATTTGCAAATGTTCAGCAATTTAAATCATTTAAATTGTATGCAGTGTCATTAGTTACTTGTATAATCATTTACTATATGTATAAACATTGTCCTTACTAGTAATTTTTAATCACATTATGCTTTAATAATTAAAGCAATTATAACTGATTAAAAATTAATAGTAAGGACAATGCGGTGAACAGTCACACAATAACGGTTGCCCAATTACAGAGCGTTTTTTGACACATTAATGTTAAATACTGGTGAACATGGGCCTTTATACGAGTAAATATGACGGAAACGCTTGCCTAATATTGACGTGGATAATCCCAGATGCAAATAGAATCTATTTCCTTTCGACACTGATGTAGGTACATAAGAACATAATTAAATCTAAATTCTTACCCAATTCCTTTTGTTTTCCATTAAACAAGTTTGTAAGGTCAGTAACCATTCCTCCTTTCAATTCGCTGTTTATTTGATAGTTTTTAATCGATATATATTTTTTTCCATCCTTCCTTTGACTGATCTTTATGTTAGTATCAATTTTAATAGAGTAGTCTTCTGCAATAAAAAGTATGTTTGAGTATTTTCTTCAATGAATTCGTTCTTCGAAGAAGCATTTTAGGGTTAAGTATTGATAAATTTAACTCAATCATCATCATCATCATCATATCAGCCGAAAGACATCTACTGCTGGACATAGGCCTCCCCTAAGCACCGCCACTTCGACCAATTCTGTGCTTCCCATATCCAGCGGATTCCTGCGGCCTTTACAAGGTCATCAGTCCATCTTGTGGGAGGCCTTCCAACGCTACATCTCCCGGTATGCGGAATTCATGGTGCTTTATGAACAATTAAACATAATTATAAAGGAGATATGTATGCAGTGTTATGTACACCATATAAATAAGAGGCTTGTGGCTAAGTCATAATGCCGCACGGGTCGTTCGATCAGGTTAAGCTACGCTGGAACAACCACAGCAAGCGTAGCAAGCCATCATCTCATATGGTGGGGCCAACTTTACATGCCAAAACCCGTCCGTGCCTCGGAAAGCACGTTAAGCCGTTGGTCCCAGCTGTCATTCGTGGATCTTTAACAGTCATTACGGGTCGTCAGAAGCCCGAAAGTCTTACAACCAGTCTCACCAAAGGGGTATCGTAATACCCAGTAACTGGGTTGTGGAGGTCGGATATGGAGTCGCTCCATGTAAAATATTGGTATTCTGCTGCATACGGTTTGACTGGAAACCGATATACACCATGTAGATTACAGTATGTAGAAAAATTATATAGGGTGACACAATAAACGTTCTTAACGTTTAAAGCGATCTTTTAATGAAAACCTTTGTATGGATTAAAGAGAGAAGGGTAGAAAATACTGCAGGTAGTCTGTGGTGAACTATTTACAATATATACATAACATCAGCATCATCATACATGATCCTTTTATGCTATGATTCCTTGGTATGTGCTAGCCTCCGGCTCTTAAAAGCTAGACAATTGGATACCTAATCATTTAAAAAAAAAAACCTGATTATAACAAATAAAAAGGTGGAAAAACTTACTGCATTTAATTCTGTAGTCTCCGTTTCCTGCGATGGGTATTGATAAGATCTGTCCAGTAACCTCGTAGACACCATTCATAGCGAGAAGGGGGCAACTCAAATAAAAAACTAACTTTGACTCTTGTAAGTCAAGACTGAAATACAAAGAATTGCATTAGTTTTTTTACTACTTTCATTTAGCTTCCTAATGTTTACCTTTTTCTTTGTTATAGACGATGAAGAACTCTGAATCTGAAAAAGTGATCGCACTTGCTTCAAAAACAATGAAGGAAAACATCGTGAGCTGAGAAATATTTCTCGATTGCATGTGAAGCCAAGTCAGAGGCCCATTGGCGGCTTTAAAGGCTCTGACACCAGGTTAGTTACTAACCACACAAAAGAAGAATCCGATCCGAAAAATAAACTTTAAGCAAAAATAAAAATAACCGCATAGAGGCGGACATAATGCATTAGGTATTTTCTACCAGCCTACCTTAAGGAGATGCAGATACAAAACATAGTCGGTGCAACATGAAAGAAAATTAACTAACAACTTGCTAACAACTGACAGGTCTGTTCGAATTGTGAATGTTCTAATTTCGTATTCATGGAATTCGGATCTAGTACAAATAGTACTACGGTTACTTCGCATCGCGATGACTCGGATTTGTATCAACGCGATAAATAAGCGTAAGCTAAATTAAATGATTCAATCTTACTTCATATTAACCACATCGCAGTTTTTAGATCCTTCTATAGTACTGTTGGAAAGCTTATAATTTAGGCCAGTCAGGTCTCCTTGTATTACATCTTGATACATGGGATCCAAGTTCTCAATATTTAGTTCCGGGACTCCTGCTATGGTTAGCTTATATAAAACGTTTGCAGTTTTTGTCAGACAAGCGGTGTCTTTTTCTTTACAAAGTGTTAGTTTTGGTGCTGAAATAATAGGACATAATTATGTAATAATTACGGTAGTAAATACAACTTATCTTGCAGAAATTGTCATGGGACCCTCATTGGATTTTTTGGGGAAATTGCTTGCGTATACCACACACTTTCACACCTGGCAGACCTTTCATTTGACCCTAAGAAGTCTTTTTACAAATACTTTTTTAAACTATAAATAGAAACTTTTTAAATACGTCTATATCAAAATAGTAAAGTAGGCTAAACATAACAATATAGTAACAGAAAAATAAAAATGCGGAATAATATTGAAACAAATTAAAGACTTACCTGGAATGGATTGTACTCCAATTATAAAACAAAATAATAAAAATATTCTTCCTGACATATTCACGACTCGTTCTGATGATGCTCCAGACAAAATAGATTTTATTTCCTACATCATCATTTTATATGCTTTAAATAGGTTAAGCCTACAAACGAAACTAGTACTTACATACTAAACGAGTTTCAAAAGGTTTAAAAACAAAACAAAATCAATATATTGTCCGGTACGTGTTCCGTACCTAGTAAACATTCGTACAAGTGTAGGATTTCTTAGTACTTTCATAAAATTGAGTAAAAAGTCAGGTCCTCAGTCCTTGAGAATAAAAAAAATCAGATCAAAAACTTTGACGTCAAAAACGGACAATCGTGTAAACTTCAAAAAAGTTAATAATTCAACAGAGAATGCTGAGAAACAAAAGTAAGTTAAACAACAGGTACTGGGGGCCTACCACAACCTTTAAAGTAGTATTATTTTCATCTTACTTCAGTGGGGTAATGAGATGGAGCTATAGAGATTATACGTCCTGTAGAGCTTCATCTCTTTCTCACACTTAAAGTAATATTAAAATAATACTTCTTTAGAGGTGGCGGTAGGCCTTCTGATCCTTGTGTAAGATATAGCCAAGCTATAAGTCCCTCTCTCCTTATGATTCCTAGAACTCGATTAAAGCTGTTTTCAGACCAGCGCGATTTGTCGCGTGACGCGACACCGGTTATTGTTATACCGTGAAATTTATTTATTGTTCGTGTCGCGTCGCGCGACAAATCGCGCTGGTCTGAAAACAGCTTTAAGAAACAATAAAACATGATTTCAGTAGTTTTCATGACGCGAACGAACGAATATTTTTATTCCTTCGCATGACTTGTGCTAATTTCTATAATCGGTTGAAGGCCACTACTGAACGAGACACAATAGAAGTTTTAATGTTATTACTTCTGGGGTCCCGAAAAGTATTAAAAACGTTAAAAATCTTGTTGTAATCCCATCTCAGGGACCATCAATCTCAAAAATCTAGGAAAATTAGAGGTATTTTGGACGGATTGAGATAGAGATTTGAATGCGAGCGTACTCAAAAATACAGAAATTGCCCCTCAAGTGTTAAAACTTAAAATGTCATACATTTATGTATGCATAAACTTTTAGAGTTTTTACGGAACCCCGTGCGTGAGCCCTACATAAGTTTTTGTATTTCTTTTCTTAAAAGCACCTCACAATATACAGGTAAATGAACTGCTAGTAAACCGCTGTGAGTTCATTAGCATTTTCATTATCTCTTTGTTGTGCCCTTTGCAGCAGTGATAGCCCAGTGGTGTGATTGTCGGACTGCCAAGTCATAGGTCTAGAGTTCAAACCCAAGGCACGCACATCAGATTTTTCGGATTCATGTGTGTATTGTACAGGGTGTAAGGGACAGACTGATGGGGTGAATTCAATATACATACTGGTACTTGAAATTATTTCAGGAACGTTATGGGAATCCAATAAACCTGATTTGTTTTATTACCTCACACGCAATGCATCCTTACCATGGCAAAACCCACGTAGCGATCGGCAGCGCTGCGAGCTTTCGGCCACCTTCGACTTTCCCCGGCGCTGGGGTGGTGGGAACAGCTGATTTCACGCGTTGTTCGTTAGAGTATTTCAACATCCATTGCTGGTTTTTTATTTTAGCTGTTTTGTTTACATAAATGGAGTGCCGAGTACAGAGAATGTAATTTTACATTGAAATAAAGGAATAATAACTGAAAAAACGATTAAAAAAATGTTTTTTTTTTCCTGAGAACATCCGGTGGAATATGATTCAGAATAAGGAGCTGAATGCACCCTGTCATTTTGCGGAGGGCTGTCCATTACACCCTGTATAATTATCGCTTGCTTCGAAAACGGTGAAAAACCACATTGTGAGTAAACCGCCATGCCTGAGAGAGATTTCTCGGCATGTGAAGCCAAGTCAGAGGCCCATGGGTGGCATAAAAACTCTGATACCAGCTTAGTCATAAACCACACATTGATTTATCATCTTCTTCCTCCTTTCTTGTGGTCAGTGACTAATCTGGTATCAGAGTTACCATATACCTACATAGACACACACCATGTTATATTTACCATAATTACAAATAGTATTTATATGTTATAATATCAAAATAGGTATTATGTAAACAAATGAATGTACCTTACCCAAAAAAAGAGTACCTACGAACATAATTTGAAAAGCGCGCTTAAATCTTTTTTTCAAACTTGTTTGGTTCTTGTATACTCGTACACGTACTGGTATTCGGACAGGCACTGTCACACTTTGTCGCAAAAAAATAAAGCCAAAACTCGAGCCAAGGGTCACCAGCCTTGGCTCGAGTTTTGGCTTGATTTTTTTTCCCAGTAACTATTTATTTATTTATTAAAAATTTATACACAAGCAAAATTACAAAAAAAAAACAACCGACTTCCAAAAAAAACACTACAAAGTGATAAATAACTTTAATTTCGGAAGTCGGTGTCCTTCGTTTTGAATTTTCGTTTTTTGCCACCGACTTCCGAAATTAAAGTTATTTATCACTTTGTAGTGTTTTTTTTGGAAGTCGGTTGTAAAAAGTTTTTATTTTTCACTTTTTAGTTGTGGTACCTACCTACCCCACATAAATTCAAATACCACTAGGCTATGCTGTGAAGTGTTCGCTTATTATTTATTTCACAATCACAGCACATCATTTAACACTATTAAACCTAAACGTTAATGAAATTTACCTTCAAGGTCAACCTAATAGCCTCAAGGAATACTATTCTCTATCCATATGTACGTATAATTTTGAAAGAATTTTCTCTGTACTCCTAACCTTTGAGGAGTTGTACCTTCCATCATCAGCTCACCTATAGGAAATCATTATCAAACGCAAATAATTGAACAAACTGTATGATATTGTCTGAAACGTAACAGTTTATGCGTATAAATTGAGTGTTCTTCTCGATTTCCTTGGGATCCCATCATCATATGCTGACTAGATGACCAGGGTACCAACTTGAATATGTACCCTAACGAACAAAAAATTACGAACAGAGAATTACGCAAATCGGATGAAATGTTAAAGTTATCGACATACTAATTTACAAAGTATCGTCAAAATGACATCGTCCAAATAACAATAATGCTTATAAAATAAAAACTACTAGACCAAACTGAAAGAAATTTTTATGGAACCACCTGGCAGCTATTTCCCGTCGAACAAAAAAAGAATCACGTGAATCGGTTCATTAACCGCGGCGTAATCGATGTACATACACAGAAAAAAAAAAAACATACCGGTCTAATTGAGAATCTCCTCCTTTTTGGGAAGTCGGTTAAAAAATACCGTACAAAGCCGGACTTATCACATTTTTTTACGGAAATTCATGATTTTTAATGCTGTAATTGTTAACAGCAGTAAGATATTTTAATTATTTGATTATAATAACGATAGTGCCATTTATCTTTCTTCTATGTTGGAGTTACACATTATTTTCGTGTAATTTGCTGAATTGACGCGAAGTATATAGTAGGTACTTTTATTTTATTTATTGTAATTTTGTCTTACTATATTGAGAAACGGAAACTAATGAAACGTATTCATTGTAGACAGAAGTTTTATATCATATTTATTTATTTAATAAAATTGTGTTTATTTGTAAAATAATGGACACTGAATCAAGACATTTATTGCTTTTCTTAAAGATTTTTTCCGTGAAACCTTCAGATTTTTACTTGTATTCGTAAGTTGTTTGCCTGATGGCGCTAGTAATGTTTTACAAAGTATTGTAGAGGTGGGGTGCGGCAAAGAGGGATCGAATGCTCAATGTTTTTTGGTCGGGGTACGGCCTTAAAATAATGAAACATACCACCAAATGAGAGCCCAAATGTGCCCCCCGCACATTTGGGCTCTCATTTGGTGCAACCTTTAAGACGCACACCGCACTTTGTATGTTCCTACCTGGATCTGCCCTTGGGCTAATATCCGAACAAAAAACTATCTGTTTTAAGCGTTGTCGTCGTTATATCAGCTTTTACGGCTTGACATAATAATAATTATGTCATAAAACTTGAATAAAATTTTTAAGAAAAAAAGAGGTTTGTCAACATTTTGTTTTGCATAATTGTAATATTCTCTCATTTGTTCTCGTAATTAATTTATAATGGTGGGTGCACATATTAATTATGTGAAACGTAACATGAAATATAACACGTTAAAACAAACATATCGTCCAAATATATGCAATGCAACATGAAATGTAACACGCGTTGTAACAATTCAAAACGAATGATGAAACGTTACGTTTCACATATGTGTACCCACAATTAAATTATCATCAAATCGATGTAAACAATTCTTTTTTAAGTTTAAGTTTAGCAATATAGGTAGGTATTAACATTCAAACTATTTCAAACGTATCTAAAGTGCAATTCTTCAAGTGGCACAGTTCTTTGGAAGTCCCGAAGGTTGTTGATGAATCTATCCAAAATGGTTTTCATTACGATGTCGCGTGTTTTCTCCTCCAACTTTATCGCATAATGGTCAGCTGAAAAAATATATATAATTTCAATTCATTAGAGACTCTAATGACGACAGGCAACGTTTGCACTTGAAAAAACACCACATAGGGAAAATTAAAATAATATTTTCCCAAATAAATATACTGTTTGGACGTAACCTGTGGACGTAACACGATTCCTTATGGGTCTGATGGTTCTAGAACATGCCTTTTCCTCACTGTTTTCTTATAGTATTTTTAGAGCAGTGATGATGAAACAAATTGCATTAAGTCTCATCACTACCGAATTTAAATCTACCGACCCAATCAAATTTTTTTTAACCGACTTCCAAAAGGAGGAGGTTCTCAATTCGTCTGTATGTTGTTTTTTTTTTTTTTTTTGTATGTTTGTTACGCGATATCTCCGACAATTGTGGACCGATTTTGAAAATTGTTTTTTTGTTTGAAAGGGTATGCTCTCGAGGTGGTCCTATATAAATTATATTAACTTTACTTGGATAGTTTTTGAGTTAGCTTCAATAATACGTATTTTTCCCACTTAGTTTATTTGGATGATATAATGATACTTCCAATCACTGTTATTTACATAGCAGGTTAGTGGTATTCGAATTTGTATGGAATAGGTACCACAACTAAAAAGTGCAAAATAAAAACTTTTTACAAAAAAAGAAATATCAGAAGCTAGGTGCACGGTTCCAATTGGTCGTTTCCTATGGAGAAGAGCCGGCAAGAAGCGCCACGGGTACTCTTTTAAAAATAATAGGGATCTTGACTGGGCAAAAAATAAAAGCTAATTAGTCTGTCAGTCAGATACTAAAAAAATATTAGACACGTATTTTATGCTTTATCATACCTATTTATAAAAAATGGTTTAGATAAAACGCATTCAATCTGGGGAGTGGGGGCTCGCTACGTCACAAGTCAGTATATAATGTACCGGGGAGTGACGTCATTCCACATTTTAGCGTATTGCCTACTCAATGTATAGCCGTAATCTTATTATTAGGTAAAAAAAAAAAAGATAGGTACGTGTTAAATATTTTTTAAATACCTGACGAACAAAAAAAAAATTGTAAATATCCGTAGGCCTATCAACAAGTACCGGGTACTTAACAAATTAACAAAATAGAAAACGGTCAACAAATCTACAGGCCAATAAGGATAGAACGGCAACGATCTCACATCACGAAATAGTAAGGAATCTATATCTATACATATAATAAAATTGTAGAAAAGTGGTGTCTGTACAATGGAAATATATGAAAAAAAAATAGCAGGGGTTGTTATTATATCGATGCTGAACCCGAGATTGTAATTAAATTTTTTTTTGTCTGTTTGTCTGTTTGTCTGTTTGTCGGTTTGTCTGTTTGTCTGTGTGTTTGTGCACGCTAATATCAGAAACGGCTTATTCGATTTAAATGCGGTTTTCACTAATATATTGTAGTAAGCTTCACTTAACATTTAGTGTTTATTTCATGTCAATCGGTTCATAAATAAAAAAGTTATGTCAATTTAAAGAATCACATCGAACATTTGTTATAGGTTAGGCATTTCTTTCCTTGATTTTCGGTATACTTATCTTAATTTTTATTTAGGGTTTGTATATAAATATTATAAGTATGTGGTATAGGTTAGGCATTTCTTTTCTTGATTTTCTTTATTAAGTATAAGTTTATTAGCTCAGGTTAGTAATAAATTTTTCTAGCAATTCTTTTGTTTTATAAAGTTAGTACGTAAACTGTGACAATTTTAGACTGTTTAATAATCTGTAAGTATTTATAATTTAATTGTTTACGATAGTACGTGTTTACTAAATAACTGTGTGTTAAGTAGTAAGTACTATTTTATTGTAAGAATGCCTCGAAGAAGATCCAACCTCTCCCAATGTAGCAGAAATGCTAAAAGGATGAGATTAGTTCGATCACAGGAATCTGAGGAAGGTCGTGAGGCAAGGCTCTCTGCAACTCGGGAACATCAGGCTAGGTTTCGTGCTGCAGAAACTTCGACTCAGCGGGAATCTCGACTGAGTTCAAATCGTTCTCGAATGGTCGAGGTCGCGAAAAAATTTTTTCATACTAATGGGGTCAAGTCATGAAAAAGGTTGAAAAACACTGCCCTACATTAATCCTACTAATATTATAAATGCGAAAGTTTGTTAGGATGGATGGATGGATGGATGGATGGATGGATGGATGTTTGTTACTCTTTCACACAAAAACTACTGAACGGATTTTGATGAAACTTTACAATAATGTAGCTTATACATTAGAATAACACATAGGCTACAATTTATAAAGATTTTATGTGATTTGGCCATAATATAACGATAAGTATCAAGTAAGTCGGAAAAATTCCTGCCCTCTGAGATCTATCTTTGCGTGCGCTGCCTTTTTTTTTTTAGGCGGTTAATCATCCAATGACTTCTCCCGCTCTGGGCGGAGCGGAAGGGCGTGTCAGACTCTTACTGACTAAAACACGTGTTCCTTCGATCCTTGATATCTCTTTGAGGCGCGCGTGGAACACGATGCGCCGTCGACCCGGGCCTGGTCCTTATCGGACGGCGAGCTGCCCGTTGCTCTCCGTCCGCAGGCCCGCGCCTACGGTGGCCGGAAATCGGCTATCAATTCCCGACGCCCGGGACGTCTCCTACGGCGGCGGCGGCTAGGGCTGGTAGGGCGCGGCCTTTGCCACTCCCTCGCGCGCTCCACCTTCTCCTTCGCGAGCATTACTGCTTTGCAGAAGGAGGTGACGGCTTGCCATGCCCTCTCGCTCCGCACCATGGCCTGAACCAGGGCCGTACGCGAGAGGTCACCGCCGCCGATCGCCTCCACGAGGACACGGCGGTGGTCCACCCAAGCCGGGCAGACCTCCACCGTATGCTGCGTGCGCTGCCTAAACCGTTAGAGTTACATGAAGAAAATGTATTGTGGGATTGTTTGTCTTAAAGAGTTCTAAATAAAAGTCCGCGACAGCATATATCTATCTACCTTTTATGTGGAAGCCTTTATAACGAAAATAGTGAGCAATAAATACAGTTAAATTGAATACTTTTTTTACATTGCATATTTTAGAGTATTTAGTTCATTCTTATCAAACCGTCATCGCTTTTGGTATTTAATGTAGATAAAGTTTGTCTTTTACACTAACTAATTTGGACAAATAGTTTAAAAGTTAGAACGATAAGAATGACCTGCGATATTGAGTCGACGGCGCACAGAACGAGGGTGGAGGGGCGGGCCAGCCAGGGGATGACGCGCCAGAGCGCCAAGTAGAAGCTATTGCTTAATAATTATGTTCGAGAAATAACGTAAATAACGCAATTAATTGTTGAACTGTCAAAATGAAACCCATTGCTATTCTAAGTCCGACATCCACGCGGGCGAAGCCGCGGGCAGAAGCTAGTAAATAAATAAAAAAATAAAAACATATTTAAACCAGTTGGAAATTATACCTTGATCATAATCAATTTCTGAGCCAGTTAAATGTAAATTATTCACAAAGTTAAGTTACCATTTCCTTCGCCACAAATAGACAGATTTTGATACTGGGCTGTCGCTTGTGCCTGGTTATCCAAGTGAACACAGAAGTCAATAAGATGGAAGTGTAGTTTGTCATCCTCTCTCTTTATTCTCTCATAGCTCCCGGTTACGTTTATGAAGTAGTTATCTGTAAAATTGAAATATAAAATAAATAATAATAATCTATAAACCTTAGAGCCCTCTCCCCATGCGAAACCTATAAGTATTTGGGTCTATCGGAAGCAATGAATATGCGAATGGTCGGGCATCAATGTTACTGACATGAAGCAAACGTTGAGGGAGCGCGTCTTTGGGCGCCTGAAGAAAGTATTTAATAGTCTTCTATCAGGCGGAAACAAGGTGCGCGCCTTCAACTGTTGGGTCATGCCAGTTTTGGTGTACTCTTTCGGCGTACTCAAATGGACTCAGACTGAACTCGACGCCCTGGATAGAAGGGTCCATAAGCTACTGACTGCATATTGAATGCATCACCTACGGTCATCGGTAATGAGACTGTAAATCCCGCGAAAGTGTGGAGGTCGAGGCTTTTTAAACGCTTACACCCTCCACAATCACGAGACATGTAGTCTCAGGGAATATTTCCTAGACGCTGACGTGGGGAATTGGGGATGCATCGAGATGTGGTCTCGATGAAGAAGGGTCTCACCCCGCTCTCCTTGGCTAAAGAGAACTGGTGCAAGTCTGTAGTGCTTGACACTAACGATGGCAGGGAGGAATGGCAGAGTAAGGAGTATCACGGACGCTACTTCCGCGCCCTACATGAACCCGATGTAGATTTACTAGCGTCCGTAACCTGGCTGCGTTTTGGTGACCTCTTTGGGGAAACCAAAGGTTTTTTTTTGTGCAAGTATGGACGAAATTTTTTCTATGTGAAGGACGGGACGGTTGACATCTGTCGGGCATGCTACCGTTCCGGGAGAATCAATCCGACACCATTATCTCCAGGTATTCTCGTCTAGCTAACGAAGAGTACTTGCATAGACACAACTTGTAGCCTGGATTATCCATCAGCAACTTGCTCTGAAATACAGCCTTGTGGAATTGGAAGTGCCTTATCAAATTGTTCTAAAATCGATCCATCATCACTGACAGGACCGTTGTTGCCAATAAGCCTGATATACATAGTGGTGGTGGATCGAAGAAAGCGGATTTGTCGACATAAGATAGAAATATAGATTATTTTAATCAACCCGAAATCAATTACTACAGTAACCTGATAAAATATTTACTTATAAAAAAAAATCGGATAACACCAGTTTTTTGGCATAATTGACTCGGAAAAAGTTGGCTTTTATTCAAAAAAACTATCTATAGCTTTTGGTTTACTGAAAAACTTACCATAAGTAATTTCACAGTTGTCCTTTCCTTCTGCAGTTACTTTGTCTATTTCTCCTTTTACTTCATATTGTGATTTTATAATCAGGTGTGGACAAAGAAGTTCATACGCTACAGAACCGCTTTCTGGAGTAAGTCTGAAAGTTAAAACATAATATTTGTGGGTTTTACAGAAAATCTAAATTAATTTTAAATCTAAGATCAGGTTTTATTACATCTAGGTAATTGATTTAATTTTGCATAATTAAAACATGTCGTATTTATTTATACTAGCAGGGTTTATGTATGAAACCTATATATTTGTAACAACTAGGACAATAAGAGTCCAAACAAAATCAAACTGGTTGCTTACTTAATTGTATAAATTTTTTATTATATGACATTGATTTTACATCCTGTGATTACTTCCTCACACACTGACTTATTTTAATTGTAAATTTTTAGTAGAATCGCCTATTTTTATAATGTTTGTGAATATGTGAACACCACATGGTGTTCACATATTCACAAACAATCTACCACATAATTAATTTATCTGTCGTTTGCTCCACTTTAAATTCTTTTTACTTTTGAAAGATCGAAGGGATGATTTCTCCGTTGCGCGGGCGCGCGTTCAGGACGCTCCGTCTCGCGAGTGCAATAATTTACCTTGATGTGTTTATCCTGATTAAACGCGATAGTTATAATTTGACTTTGATTACTGAGTGTCCCTTTCACTTTATACAGTAATTTTTTTCTAGGTGCATCGTCTTCACATATAATTATATAAATAATGTACTTATACAAAATATTGTAAAACATTTTTAAAGAGTAACGGTGGAGTTTCTTGCCCATTCTTCTCCATACGAAAACTACCTTTTGGAAGGGGCGGTAGAATCAATACTATATTTTATAAATTTTGACGTTCAAAAGTGCCTTCAAGGGCCTATTTGAAATAAATGATTTGACTTTGACTTTGACTTTAACTTGTAAACTACATGATTGCAATAAATGATGTTAGCCGCTTAACCGTTACAGTAGACATCAGGTGGGCATAACAATTAAAATTCTATTGTGTCTCGTTAAAGACAGCTGAAGGTATAATGATTATGATGATGACTATAACGGTGGAGTTTCTTGCCCATTCTTCTCCATACGAAAACTACCTTTTGGAAGGGGCGGTAGAATCAATACTATATTTTATACATTTTGACGTTCAAAAGTGCCTTCAAGGGCCTATTTGAAATAAATGATTTGACTTTGACTTTGACTTTAACTTGTAAACTACATGATTGCAATAAATGATGTTAGCCGCTTAACCGTTACAGTAGACATCAGGTGGGCATAACAATTAAAATTCTATTGTGTCTCGTTAAAGACAGCTGAAGGTATAATGATTATGATGATGACTATAAAGACTATAAATTATATTATAAAGAGGTAAAATTTGTGAGTTTGTATGTAGGGGGTAATCTTCGGAACTACTGATCCAATTCCGAAAACTCTTCCACTAATGGGAAGCTACAGTACTGCCGAGTGTCAAACGATATATTTTGTGTTAAAAACAAAAAAAAAACTGCGGACGAATTCGTTGGCAGAAGCTAGTTACTTGATCATTTTACGATAAGTATAAAATAATTAGGTATGATAGTAAATAATATACTTGCTTTAACTTAAGAAAATCACAATTCGCCAACCCCAGAAGCGTAAGATGGTCGAGTGCATAATTTAAATTAGGCAGATCAACTACAATTTTATCCAAATGCAATGGGTCCGAGGATGCTACCCCGGGCAACCCCTTCATAACCCTCTGGAAAATATGTTCCCTTACTGCTTTTGTTAAACATTCGTTGTCCGTGGGATTGCAAAATTCTTTCTTCAACGCTGAAAATTAAAGAACAAAACCATGATTTAACTTATCATTGAGGCTTATGTAATATTGTGACTTTACTCGAGTCGAAAGCCTTTCCAGTAAACTGATATTTATTTATTATTATTAAGCTATTGCATAGCTTCTATCGCGGGCCTTGAGCGTGGAGACCTAATCCAGAAATTTCGTAACGAAAATACTACCTAAGAAAAGAGTGTTTTGTATTGAAAATTATGTTTAACTGCTTGACAACAAAGTTCAAATTTACTTAAACGAATGATACGAGAGTGTTGTATTGAAAATTATGTTTAACTGCTTGACAACAAAGTTCAAATTTACTTAAACGAATGATACGAGAGTGTTGTATTGAAAATTATGTTTAACTGTTTGACAACAAAGTTCAAATTTACTTAGACGAATGATACGAGAGTGTTGTATTGAAAATTATGTTTAACTGTTTGACAATAAAGTTCAAATTTACTTAAACGAATGATCCTTGACTATTAATATTTAAATTAAAACCTTTTTATTAGTTTGATGTTCCCATTACGTTGTGTCAAGTTTTAAAAACTATAAATGTGAATAACAGTTCCTGTCAATGTCATCATTGCTATTTCTTGTATTCGGGTTAATATTTTACAATTGCGTAACTTGATAAAAAATGCTATGCAATAGCTTCGCCGGGGCAGTCCCCGAGTGCCACACGTCTTTTTTTATTTATTCAGTAGCTAGTACACATACATTTCATACATTTATGTTGGTGCCAACATAAACTCATTAGTTTTACCGTTCATCAAAATGATCGCCTACATAACTTAGAGAATTTTAAAAACTTAAGAAGGCACTGGGTAAAAAAAAAGTATGCAGGGAGGTAGGTGGTATTTAAGTAAGTATTGTTTTTTGTAGTTACTAAAAGGTAAAGCAGTGATCCATCGGAAAGACAAGAAAGACCATACAACAAAATGGTTTAACAGAACTATACAGATAATATGTTTACTTACCAAATACATTTTTTAAACACAGCAATACTAACACAAATTGTACTGACCACATCATGAAAGGATCAAAATGCGACTGAAAAAGGCAAAGTTTTCAGTTTTTATAAAGAAGTCTTTGTTATTTAAAGTTTTAAAATGTTGTTTAATTAAAGGCTTATTCACATTAATTCACACAATAAATACATTAAAACATTAACCCTGAATACTGTACCCTGTACTGTAGATAACATCATTTGACACGCTTGAGATGATTATTTCAGCGGTTTGCATGCAGACGTGTACAAATGTACAGCAAACGTCTAAAGTAAAGTTTGCGTGTGTGTGTGTCTAGTGAAGACTGATTTTCTTCTCTCGTATCGGCAAGTACTACCTAGGTATAGAGCCCCGTTGCCTTTCTTATCCTCTTCATCATCATCATCATTTCAGCCAAAAATAGTCCACCGCTGGACTCCCCCAAGCACCGCCGTTTCGACCGGTTCTGTGCTTCCCGTATCCAGCGGGTTCCTGCAGCCTTCAAAAGGTTATCGGTCCATCTTGTGGAAAGATTTCCTTCTTAGGTACGTGTTCCGGTACGCTGTCGCCACTCCAGAACCTTTCGCCCCATCGGCCATCTGTTCTGCGAGCAATGTGTGATGCTCTTTTATTTTTACTATGGGATAAACTGTTTATCCCATGGTTAAAAATATAAGAAAATCAGAGAGACAACTGGGCTGACTGTAGAGAGTACTCACGACTTTTATTTTTAGTAGGTATCACTAGTAGACCCTATCTTAAAGGGTGGGTGGAAAATTTGTCCATCTTCCTGGCCTTGTCCCATGCTACTAGGGGTCGGCGCAACACGTTTCCTCTTACTACTCTCCCCCTATCAACTGTCACGCTATTTCAGAGGTATGAGGAACAGGGTGTAAAGTTCACTCATCCAGACGGGAGTTGAGTCTGGCTGGCAACTGCCAGTTACAATCTAGCCTTATAAATAGACTAATAAGTAATTTAATTATAACCTAATCTATTAAATAATTATCTTTACTAAGAATGTGTCCAATAGCACTTTTCTTTTTGTCTCTATTAAGGCGAATACACTTCGTTCTTGTGTTTGTTTGGCTTTTTTGTACTTTACACTATTCACTAACACTAAACAACTAGCTCGAACGGTTTTGTTCTTTTTAGTCTTCTAACTACGTGTGTGTGGTCGAGAAGCTGGATTGCCTCAAAGTTCACATGCTGATGAAGTCTCGTTTCGTGAGCTTCTGCAAGTTTCTGGATCACTGTTTCGATGAACTCAACGTTTAGGTCCCGGTGGAGGTCATTATTTCTTATGTACCAAGGTGCATTCACAATTATTTCCCTTAGTACTTTGTTTTGAAATCGTTGTATGATTAATCTATTGGTCTGTTTGGTGCAGCCCCATAGCTAAATACCATAAGTCCAAACTAGCAACAGGACTTGTCTGTATAGCAGTAGTTTGTTTTGCACGGACAGCATGGAGTTTCTTCCAATCAGCCAATGCATTCTTTTGAACTGGAAGTCGAGTTCATCTTTTTTCTCCTTGACGTGGGCTTTCCAGCATAGCTTTGTGTTGAGGGTCATACCAAGATACTTGGCTGTATTCTCATATGGGACTTGTTTATTATTAATGTAAACTGGAGAATACTGTGGTTTTTTGTTAGTAAAATCTATGTGAACAGATTTGGATTCATTTAGTTTAATCCTCCATTTTTGGTCCATAAACTTGATTTAGAGCCATTTGTACCTTTTCTACTGCTTCTTTGTGACTGTTTCCTACAGCCATTATGGCTGTATCATCAGCAAAGGTCCCAATCGTGTTTTGGTGTAATTCAGGAATATTGCAAGTGTATAGTAGGTACAGCACCGGACCTAACACACTTCCTTGCGGTACACCAGCTTTAATTTCCTTCTGTTCTTAGTAGGCATCTTCTTGTCTTATTCTAAAGACTCTGTTCAGAATGTAGGATTCTAATATATCTGCAAACTGCTTTGGTAACAGGGTCTTCAATTTATGTGTAAGGCCTTCATGCCATACTTTATCAAACGCTTGCGCTACGTCTAGGAATACAGTAGAACAAACTTTCTTGTCTTCAAGGGCGTTTTCTATTACGTTTGTAATCTTATGCACTTGATCGATAGTAGAGTGTTTTTCTCGAAAACCAAATTGGTGCTCTGGTATTATGTTTTTGCTATCTATTATTGGTTTAAGCTTATTGAGTAACAGCTTTTCAAATAGCTTGGACATGATTGGTAGGAAGAAATAGGCCTATAAGATGATATTTCGTGAGTCGATTTCCCTGGCTTGGCTATCATTATTACTTCGGTCACTTTCCATAAGTCTGGTACATATTTAAGCCTTAGTGCAGCATTGATGAGGGTTGTTTTCTTAACAAGACCCTTTCTTGGGAGGTTTTGGAGTACTTCACCTGTTATTAAATCGTAACCTGGTGATTTGCGTGTACTTATATTATGTTTTATTTCTCGTGCGACTTCTCTCGGTGTTGCTAGTTTTATGGTAGCTTCTTTTCTGATAACACCATATTAGCCAAAGTGTGATCTTCAATGACTTCCCCGTCGTTTGGTTGGAAGATATTTTCTAGGTGCTCTGCAAACCTCTTTGCTTTTTGCTGGTTATTAACTGCTCATTGCCCATTTCCACATTTGATAGGTGGGATTTGGGTAATCGGCCTTTTTAGGTGCTTAGTAGCCTTCCAAAGGTAGTAATCTGTCCTCTGGTCGTTACTTAGGCTCTGAAGATAGGTATTGGTTGAGTCGTCTTTAAAGTCTTGGATTAGTCTTTTTATTTTTTTTGCCAGATTATTTAGTTTTCGTTTGTCATCAGGGCACCTAAATTGATGCCACGTTTTCCTCTGCCTTCTTTTTTCTATAATAAGCTGCTTGATTTTGAGCGGGTATGTATTCCCCTTCATCCTCTTGTGGGAGTCGGGTGTATTTTCCCACGCAGGTTGCTGGATGTGCATTATAAACTTTTCTACTTCGGCGTTTAGATGTTCGGGGGTTTTTAAAGGTATTTTAAGGTCTATTAAATCTCTTGTCTTGAAGCTCTCCCAGTACACTTATTTACGAGCGTAGGTCTGATTTCTTTATACAAAAGTTTCTCGCTAACTTTTAGATAGATTGCTAAGTGATCTGAGTTCATGTCATAACTTTGTTCCGATTTTAAATAACTGGTTGATAGATCCTTGGTTACAAGGATATATTAAGTCCGGAATTTTATTTGGATCTGTTGGCCAATACGTGAGCTTTCCAGTTGATATGACATCACATTATTTTCAGCTCTTTTATGGCATTCAGTAGTTCTTTGCCTTTAGTAGTTGTTAGTCTGGAGCCCCAGTACGTATTTTTAGCATTGCCAGAAAGTTGATGTCGAGAGTTTGTATACAGGATGACTTGTAATTTGACGTATTCCTTCCAGGACGTGAAAGTGTGGCCCATTTGCAACAATTAAGCACCCCATAAAGCCTAGGCGAAAATACATGGGATTCGAGAAAATACAAATTTTAAGAATTTTTTAAAATTTCCCAGTATTTGTCACTAAATATCATTTTTCTCCAATCTCTCAAATTGAATGGCCTTCATTACTATTCCATTGGATACCTAATACTTCAACAAACATTTCAATGTAACCAAATTTTCTAAATCATCAATCACTTTAAAGTTAGAGGAAGAAGTTTATTAACCATTTTCAAAAATTATCTACGTACATGAACTTTGACACCAGTTATCTCAAAATTTTACAGAAGCATTAAGCGTACAAATTACGGGAAAGACACCTTCATTTAATCAGCTATCTAACGAGGTACAAAAGTTGAAAAAATATTTAGAGGTACCGATGAAACAGTCGATAATGCTGGCAAAGTTCGAATTTGCAAATTGTTGAAATATTAAAATATTGTGTGATAATCGAATTAAATAACTGGTTTATGCCATCCTACTACTTTCTAACCTACAAACAGTCCATTGCACGTTAGACACCCAGTGTGGCTACCATGAGTTTCATTTAACCTTCTCGATCAAACGCATCGAGCGCGTTCGGCGTTCCGATTGGCCCTTCACCGGTGAAGGCCGGCCGGCTGCCAATCGGAGCGCCAAACGCGGTCGATGCGTTTGATCGAGATGGTAAAATGAAACTCATACTAAGCCCTCTGGTCATCATGACCAGGTCACAAGTCGTGGAACGGCTTTGGAAAATGATTTATTGACACAAATTAGTAGGATTTCTTTTGTACGTGGCGTTGCTAATGGCTACTTCTAAGCATAAAATTGTGAGTTCTTTCCCTGCCGGTATTTTAATGTTGTGAAGCAACCAACATTATTACCTTGCCTAAAGATAAAAACTGAAAAGTCATAAGTAGTTTTTAACGAACACTACTATCATAGGAAGTTAGGAACCTAAAAATTGTAACTTGACGAAAAACAAAACTGATTTACGGTCCATTATACTGACATGTAGCCTGGGAAACACCGCTATTAAGAGAATGTCTGTTTACGTAATTTGAAAAGTCATTGTTATTTATGTTTCAGAGAGCCGTCCTAGTCTTTGGGGGTCAGTTCAAATTATGAAACGATCAGAAAACGTTATCCTCAGATATGTTCATAATAACCTGCAGGCATAGGCATGCAAATTTTTTGTGTAAAGGTAAAGTTAACTCTGATTATCAGGAACCTAACACCTACAAGCATGACATTGCAGATAAACAATGATGAGAGTTACTAAAATTGCTTGCTCCGTGTTGTCCGTGTTGTTGGTCCGTGGATGGGTGACTATCTTTACATACCGGTACTCCTCCGTGCCTTGGAAAGCACGTTAAGCCGTTGGTCCAGGCTGTGATTCGTGGATCTTTGACATTAGTTACGGGTCGTCAGAAGCCCGAAAGTGTGACAACCGGTCTTACCAAGGGGTATCATGTTACCTAGTAACTGGGTTGTGGAGGTCAGATAGGCAGTCGCTCTATGTAAAATGTTGTTATTCAGCTGCACCCGGTTAGACTGGAAGCTGACCCCAACATAGTCGGGAAAAGGCTAGGCAGATTGATTGCGGGCTACTAAAATAGTTTATGGAAAAATGGGTCGTAACGTAAATACAATAACAATGAATAGTTCTTTCAACAGTAAAACTAAACATGTGGCAAAAAATATACTCGGAATAATGTTTCAAATTTTTATTTATTTACAATATTTGTCACAAAGATCAAACATACTTATAATACAGCTCTTCAACCGGGATTGCAATGTGAAAGTCTCGTATATTTGCCATGAATTTATCAACAAATGCCTGCATGAGCGGTGTCCGGGTTATTTCTTCGAATCTGTCATAATATCTGCTTCTCAAAGCAGGGGTACCTTTAAATGAGAAATGGATAAAATAAATCTTGCTATAATAAAATAAAATTGTGGTTGGTGATGAGCTGAGCTTTAATTTCTTTTATTGAAAAGCGTCTATCCTAAATGTCGGCAACATCGCAAATAGTTGTCAAATATTTCGCTGTTTTGATTAATTTGGCAATATTACTGTATGGAAATAAAAAATGTGGCTAACTAGCGAACTAGAATATTAATAATGAATTGCACTGAATTTGATGTTGTAACCGTTTTAGGTGTAAAAAAGGCATTTGAAAAGTTTTCATACACTTTATTTAGGTACATCTAAAATTAAATATTCGATGTTAAGTTATTAATTATTGCATTTCATAATCAATATTCTAGTTCGCTAGTTAGCCACATTTCTTATTTACACATAGTAAATTGTCAAATTAATCAAAACAGGGACATATGTGACATATATTTGCGACGTTGCCCGCTGTCAGAATTACCGCTCTTAAACAATTTGTACAGACAGGTGAACGAACAGTTTTAGTAATTCATTCAGATCTTCTTATTAAATATTGCTGTTGAGGTCATTTCTGAGAATTGAATTAGTTTTATTGAGACAGCCATTATCCTGTAGGTATGCCAAATAGTGTAGGAATGAAAACTAGATAACGAATCCACCTACTGATCGATGGAACGAAAATATGATAATGAATTAGAATTGAAAATAATAAGTGTATTTTTTTTGCTTTGCTAATGTATTTCCTTACATTTGCACCTTCCGGATTCACCAAAAACCAAGTTCTTGTAGTCGTACGTTGATTTTCCCTTCAAATCTAAATTAGTAGTGTAGTCCAAAATTCGGATATGTTGCTTACAGTCTCCAAATTCTACTTTCTTTTGATTCCCAGTAATATTTATGACAAAGTTCTCTGTAGAAAGAATGGAGATTGATTAATTTATATAACAACCTACAAGCGTTACGTGGGACGGCCCCAGCTAGATGGACCGATGACCATCAGCAAGTGGCTGGAACAGACTGGATGCGGAAGGCAGAGGACAAGGTTCTGTTGCCCAGCTTGTCCAACAGTGGTCTGCGATAGGCTGAATTTATGATCCTGAACTGGCGCAGGGTAGGGAAGTGTTAAAGTCATTATTGTTCCAGTTCGAAAAGAGATAGAAGTATATTGGACGAATAACGCCCTCTCTCTTTTGCAAACAAACCATGAAGGTTTTAAAAATCACTCTATGGGCCTACACCTCACTACAGAGCAAACGCCACTTTTCGCAGTAATAATTCCTTTTTAATCGACTTCAAAAAAAGGAGATTATTATTTATTAAAGGTTGTGGTTATTCAACTTTAAGTAGTTAACAGAATCATAATAAAATATATAAAAGTCAGGGATTAACCTTGTTAGTGCATTTTTTTTGTCTTTGTCTACTGTTCAGTAAGTCGCATAAGTTTAGTGTAAGACAATGCATCTAAATTTATAATTAATATAAATTTTATTGTAGTTAATATCGTCTCATATACATATTGAAATCGTTTGCTGCTATGACTAAATATTAGTAGAAATATATTCACTCACCGTAAGTGATTTTGAATGTCCCCTTTCCTTTAACGGGTACTGCATCTACTTTGCCTTCAACTGTAAATTGTGATTCTATTGTCAGCCGAGGACAACATGGGTTGTATTGAAACTGTGTATCTGACGGGTTTTTCCTGAAATCAGAGAACATTAAAAATTCTGCAATAAGAGAGAGAATAAAAAAGAGAATTGAGTGAGAAGAGACTCCAGACTATAGCTAAATGCGTAAGTCTAGCGCAATTTTTCCAAATACCAACTTTGTGGATGGGCCAATCTATTGACTAAGGCATGAGGTTTTGTCGTACTTGTGGGGAAGAAAAAGAAAAAATACATAGTTACTGGTGACTATTCATCCACTAACCCGCACTTGGCCCGCATGGAGGAATATGCCCTTACCGTGTCCTCACGTGCCTGTGTCCCAGAAGTGGGATCACCGTTCAGTAAACTAATTCATCAGCCCATTTCGTTCAACTGATATAAATATTTAAAGAATTTCATTATTATCTTCATTATTAATAATCGTCATTTATTTACGTTGCTTATATAGTTAGTATGTATGTATCTGTGTATCTATTTTATAGCATTTATCTATGTATCTATTATAGTATATTGTAATATTATACTTTTTATTTGCACCAAAGACAGCCCCATTTTATGTCCAGAATATCACTGTCCATTCCATGGTTGCCTGGAAGAGATTGCAGTAAGCGATAAGGCCGCCCATTGTATATTTTGTAGTGTATTATTTTTTCTTTTTGTAATGTATTATCTGGTGTACAATAAAGTATATATAAATAAATAAATATCTTTGAACGTAAAATCAGCTAGAGTAGAAAAATTATCGGAACTACAAAATTCTACAAAAGATTCTCACTTGAAACTTATCACACAGTCTTTCACACCGGTCATGGTGGCGTTAAGAAGCGAGTACTTCAAGTTCGGCAGCTCAATGTTGAGCCTTGCCAGGTGTAGTGGCTCTGAAGGGTCTACACCGGGTATTCCTGGTAATAATTTTGGTAAAACCCTTTCGTTAGCCGCATTTGATAAGCACACTTCATCGTCGGCATCGCAGTACACTTTTCTGAGACCTGGAAAATGATGAGATTTTATTAAGCAGTTTTGAAAAACAGTACAAAGTGAAAAATAATTTTAACTTCGGAAGTCGGTGTCTTTTATTTTGAATTTTTGTTTTTTGCCACCGACTTCTGAAATAGTAAGTATGTAGTGTTTATTGGACGTCGGTTATTTTGTTTTTGTGTCCCTACCCAACATTGTCTGACCCCCCAGTATGTAGGTGCGACGCTCGGAACGAATTGTAAAGTCCCGCCCCATTTAAATAAAATATCATCTGTTAAGCCATTCTAATCATTATCTTGTTGTCGTTAAGGTTTAATGGCTTATTAAGAAGTATTATGTTTAGTGTTTACACTGCTACTATCTAATCGTTAATTTCGCATGTATTCAATAGGTTATTGTGGCCTCGCGGCGGGACGCTGAATTGGTGACGAACAGTGCTTGGGTTCGAATTCAACGTCCGCATAATAATTATTTGTTTTTTTAAATGTTTTCATTTATGATTTCTATAATATTTCTTGCATTAATATATAACGGCCAATATGATTTTCGCCTAACAAACTTATCTTGTAAACAGGTGGGTAGATAAAAAATATTTAAGTCCATAGAACTTACAATTACCAAGGATGAGTAGATTACGAAGTAAAACATAATATTTACTTTGTGCGGTAGATCGATACTAAAAATTATCTAAGTGACACTGGTCAGTCTACGCCTAATAGCAGTGACTACGCACAAACATTTTGTAAAACGTTTGACGTGAATCGTGAAAAGTGACATCAAAATTAAATCATTTTACTGAATTTGTTGGAAGTAACCAAAGCGTCATGTCGCAACTCAGTGATTTATACTAAATAAGTATAAAATTATATTTTTACATAAGCAGATTGATTGTTGGAATCAAAGAGATTGATCGTAGACTTAATATAGCGGTAAGTGTTTTAATATTTTATTTTACCGTTAAAATTGTCTAAATACAAACAGATTTTTTTCTAGACGAGTATAAGTATTTCTTACAACCGTGTATTTGGCAATTTTTCCATTACACTCACTCCTTACAAGCCTGCATGCTTCCAAAAATATTAATAAGCTTTTTTTTTGTTTTAGTGAAATACGGTCAGGTTATGGCTAAGACGTTATGGAGACACTGGAAATATTCAGCGAAATTGTCCAGGTGCAAACCCCATGATGTATAGTCCCGAATCCGACCGCCACCAGACTATTGTTGCAAGCCATGTTCAAAGTCTATGCCTATTCGCTGCTCAAGAAGGTGTAGGTAACAGTTATTAACTGGCCATCTAAAAGTCCCGATTTGAATCCCATAGAAAACCTATGGGGTTAAATAGTTTTAAATTGGGACCCATCCGAAGTGCGAACTAGAAACAATTTGGCTGAGAAGCTGAGATCGTGTCTTCGACATGGGAATACATGAGAGGAAAAGATTTGTGTTGGAACATGGTGTGCGGTATGCGTAGCCTAGCCGCTTACAGCAAGTAATAGAAGGAGATGGTGCGCCAATTCGCTATTATCTTATCTAGTATTATTTTATAAACACAATAAGTAAGTAAATGCTCAATTCAATGAATGCTAAACCATTAAAATGTTACAGATTCTGTTGTGATATTATTGTTATAAATGGAAATTCATTTTTCTATTTAATAACATGTTGATTCACTACATACCTATAGCTATACAACTGTAAAACATTTCACAAATTAATCCATCTTCTCGTTAAGGGTCCGGCGAACACAATATTCCAAAATGCGTTTGGAATATTGTTATCTCTGTTCTGTTGTGTTTTTGTGTTGTTGTTGTTGTCTGTGTCTGTTGTGTGTTATGTGTGTTGTGTGTTGTTAGCGTTGTTACTTGCTATCGCAATTTATGATAAATTTGGATGTGTTCCGTAATACCAAAAATGATGAATGAAAACCTAATATTCTTTCATAATTTTTTCTATACTTTGTAACTTGATAATATAAGCTATGCTTCTGCCGAAACAATATTCCAAATATTGTTGTTTATAATACAGAAAAAACAGTACGAAAACATGTCATTTAGCTCAAAAAATTGTGCGAATTTCAATTCGCTTAAACTTTATTTTAGGTAAGTTTTTTTGGAAAAAAAAGATGTACAAGCCTAGATAAATACTGTCTAAATCCGAATATTAACATAATATGATGGAAATATGCTCAAATTGCAAATGATTTAGGTATTACGTTTGTATGGAAAATTCTAGGGTCGCCGCGGTCTTAAGTAACAAACTTCGAAGCATTACCATACTTTAAATAAAAAATGTTTATTAAATGGTTAGGTTTGAATGTGATACTATACAATGTATAATTATTAATTTTTAACTATGAGCATTTACTTACTTTATTTACTTTAAGTATATTTGAATGAAATAATAAAGATTTTTTCGTTACTTGCATTGATTTTGTTTTATTCCTATACAAACTGCCCAAATGACAACACATTTTTATCGTCTTAGTTCTCTAAAGAAATGTAAAAAAATTCAATTAAAAAAAACATTGTGAACAAAAAGTAGTATCAGAGTTATGCAGGTTTCGAACCCAGACAACGGCGTAAAGTAGCTAATCAGTCAGCCTTAATAACCATGAGACCAATTCAACTCATATTGTGTGTCTTCAAATTAGATGTTAGTTGTGATGCTAGACGCAATATTCTATAGAATTTGAACCATATAATATAAACAATAAAGTTCATTATCGCAGAATCACAAGCGGAATTGGCTATTAAGCGTAGACAGCTAAATGTAGTGTTATTGACGCGCGTTAAGTTTTTTTTTAATCCACCCTCACCTTGGTTACTTTTAGTAGTTGTGTTTCATTTTAATACTCATTAGCCTTTAAACCTTAACGCCAACAAGATAATAATTAAAATAGCTTAACACCATGATTATCGAAATGTTCGAAGGACTACCTATTTCAATTTGCGATAAGGTTCAAATTCGCTATTATTCAAAGGGGGTTAGATAATGTTGGCCACAGACTGTACAAGTTTTTATTACCCACTTTATAGAAACGTTACCTACCCCACACAAATTTGAATGCCACTAACAGCTTTGTAAATAACAGTGACAGGAACTTGATTATAACATCATCCACATAGACTAAGTGGGAAAAATACGTATTATTGAAGCTAGTTCAAAAACTACCCAAGCAAAGTTAATAAAATTGATATGGAACCACCTCTGAAATATGACCTACCAAACAAAAAAAAACATTGAAATCAACTTATATTTGGCGGAGTAATCACGTAACAATAACACAAAAAAAAAATACTGTCGAATTCAGATTCATCTTTTTGAGGTCCGTTAAAAATAATGCTAGACAGTTCTAGGGGTAATGACATCCTCAAAAAGCAGAATTTGCCTCTGCATAATATCATCCATGTGCCCATGCACCTGACTGCTTCACCAAGGTGCATTTCAGTAGCCGCTCATTGTCGATAGGTAGAGTTTGTTACTTTACCTATTGACAATGATAATTAATAGTAATTAATAATAATTAATTATCATAATTAATAGTAATTTGAAAAAATCTATTTGATTTTTGAAGGAATTGGGTAACAGGCAGTGACCCAGCAGTGGGATAATCTTAGGCTGATTATACTATAGTATAGAGACAATTGACCAAGTTGGAAGAAAATGAGAGGATATTAGCTTAGAATCAAATTCACAAAAAAAAATGCAGCAGGTACTGTAGAAATAATCAAAATGTCACTTACATAGAATATCCTGAATGCCAATTACAGCAATGGCGAATATTTGCAACGATAACATTTTGGTGCAATTACTTCCTTGAAACGCTTCTGAATAGAATGCGTTCTAGCCGGCTAAATATAACATAATATAATACTGTTAAATCTGAAATAACGGAACTAGAGAATTTAGGCTTAGTGTACACAGTACACGCATATCTAATCTATCTTTGTTTAGGAGGATTATTTAATGCTTTTAATATTTTTAATTCTATAAAAAAAAATCTATAAAACAAACGTCACAATGGTCTCTCGATGGTCAGTTTTGACAGATTTTGTATGGCAAATCTGTCAAAAACTAACAATGGAGCGACCATTGTGACGTTTGTAAATTAGTAGACTTGGCCCCCAGTTCTGTGCTTCTCGGATCTATTCCTGCGGCCTTCACAAGGTCATCGGTGCACCATTCCAACGCTACGCCTTCCGGTACGTGGTCGCCACTCCAGAACCGTTCAAGGGGCAGCCTTAGAAAAAATACTTACAATTTGTCATTTAATTTTGTATTTCATCATCATCAGCCTATTAATGTTCCCACTGCTGGGACACAGGCCTCCTCTCGGTGAGAGGGAGTGGGCCGTAATCCACCACGCGGGCCCAGTGCGTGCAATTTTGTGTTTACATGCGATTTATTGCTCCGGTCTTTAGGCAGATTAAGATGTGGAAGTCCATCTAAATTCTGGTGTGATAAGAATGTATATGTACACGGCCTTATTTTACCGTTAGGTGCTAAGTTTACCCGTAATGTCAATAAACAGATAAACAGATTCAGTTATGAATCTTTTGTAATTACTCACACAGTAACAGTAACTGCGCTTTGATATACAAAATACATATATAATAGAAACGTGTCTCAGAAACCTCTTTAACATTATTTAAAAATAAATCTGGTAATTAGAGCTAAAATAGCTGGATTATTCTAAAATACGCAAAAAGCGATTTCGAGGTGGTCGCTTTCGGTTTCGCCATAATTATAAGCCTATCCACAGCCCTTGCTGAGCACCGTCATCATCAGCATAGGCAGTCTTGTTCCACCCATTGGTAAGGGAATCCGTCTGTGTGATGCATTTCTGGTCTTGTCTAGTCTCATCCAGATGTTACCTGCAGCCCTTTTCAGGTTTGTTGATCATATACCTTATTAAAGAGCATTTGTCCGCGGCTTTGTTTCGTTCATATGGAGGTCAGAAATTATCTAACGGGAACGTACTTATGGGTATATTTGAATAAATGACTTTTGTTTGCATCCCTGGTTCAGAATCCACTAGGTATTGATTGGCTACTAACAAGATATTCCTTGGGTACCGGTTCTGCAATTTTTGAATTCTAAATAAAGAATCAACAATTTTGTTGATGATTTAGCCCCAGACAAAACGCCTAATCTAGTCTACTGAACTATCGTTAAAACCAATTGCATTTAAATTATGGTGGATTAGAAGTAAAAGGAGTCTCTATGGTCAGTTACAAGATAATAGGGACTAATTCCTAAATATTTTGATCTAAAAGAGCGTTCATGGAGTTTCTAGCCCGTTTTTCTCCATAGGAACCTACTACGCTTTGAACTGAGCATCTAGCTCCATCTTTCTGACTGACCGGCTCTGGTCAGTTTGGCTATTCAAAAGTTCCAGGACGCTTCCCTGGAGAACACCGAATTTATTCTTGAGACAAATACGTAGTCGCATTTTTGGTACGATCTATTCTTGAGATTGCTGTGATTAGCCTTCTAATGTTATATAGGTTGTGGGTTCGAACATGGGCGAGCACTTTACTTTATGAATTATTTCATCACCTCTAGTATCAAAACAGTCGGTCTAGGAAAATATCGTGAGAAAATCGGCATGTCATAGAACAAAAAAAATCTAAGTCATTGTGACATCCATCTACCCGCACTGGACCATCATGCAGGATTATGACCCCATGATTGTGGCCCCTCTCACAGAGAGGTGACCTATGTCCCGAAAATACATAGTGGTTTGGTTGGGTTGGAAAAACGATCATTAAGCTATTTAAAATTTCAGGAGAGTAGATAACAGTCTAACCATTTCACTAACAAAAAGTACCACGATCACCAATCCACACTGTAAAATATGATGATTATTTGAATAGAATAGGATAGGACATAGGATTAAATTAAATTAAGAACATTGCCTCTAACTCCATCTGTGTCAAGTTTATTAATTAAAATAGTTTCAACGTAGTCGAATGCTTGTGTCATATCGCATAGCACAGCACCAATGGGAATCTTTTCATCCTTACGTAACATTAGTGTGTAGAAATCATAAAGCGCTATATTGACTTACTGTGCCTGAAACCTTTTTGCTCACTAAAATTATTTTTTGCACGACTCGTAATGCGAAGCATTAGAGTGTGCTCTACGATCGAAAAATATTTTTTGCCCCATTTCTGCAACTGTTATTATTGTAACACTCCTGCTAGTACACAGAACCTGCTTAATTTATATACCATTGTATAGATGATTAAATAGAGATTAATACTGTACCAATTTACCAATTTTGATTTAATGCAAGAGAAATGAAAAAAACATCAAAATAGTTGAAAAAAAATTCCTGTCCGTCAATTTATGAAGCTTGAAAACACTGTAGCTTGCGATAAAATCAATTAATTGAGTCAATTTTTTTTTATACATTGGTTTCGGCCATAAAAGGAACCCTATTGAAAATGGCTCTTTTATTCAAAGTAGTTTAATTATAATTAATAAAATACTAACTAAAATATTATATCTTTATCTAAATATTTCCAACCTTTGTCCGTAAGTTGCCTAGCAACCGCCAAGTAAATATCTTTGTCAGTCTTTGACATTACGACTTCATGAAAAGTGATAAATTGTTAATTTTTGTGTGTTATGAGGCGTGCACTTTTGGAATTTCTAAACTATTTTTCTATATTCGGATATAATTATTGTTTGGAAATGTATTTTTCAAAAATCTTCACGCATATGAAAATTCAAATTTATGCTTTTGGTAAGGAATAAGGAATGATGTCTTACGGCGTTTTTTTTAAATTATCCCCCAAGGGGGTAAAATAGGGGATGACTTTAATTGTTACATTATTTTTAATATACTTCATTAAAGAGATAGAGTCATCTCCTTCCGAGCTTACCACCTCCCCGGTTCCTGTTGTTTGGGACCCAATTTATGGCAACTTTTGCCTAATTCCGAATTCAAAAGTCATTTATTCAAACTAGGCTGAGAATCAGCACTTTTCGAACGTCAAAATTACATAAGACAGTCCCCCAAAAACGCCCGCCCTTCACCACTTCCTAGTGCTTTTGCTGGAGAGAAGAAGTGGCGCAACAAACTCCCCAGCAGCACAGCTGTCTGTTCAGTTAGAAAAAAACTTGATTCTATACAATAGTATGCAAATCATTTACATTACTCAACACAAATCATTAAATAAAAAAAGAATATTCTGATGTGCCCATTTGATATTTTAATTTGGTTTTTTTTTTACGAATTAATAAACAATACAAGAACGTGGTAATCGTTGACGTCAGTAACACATAACAATGGTACATATTGTGAATATTATTTTTGCAAAAAATAGTTACTTAGGTATTTAAATCAGCCTGGTTGGAAAATCTCTGAAAATCACTGATTGTGTGTTAAGTGCTGGGTTATATATTGACCTGAAGTTACGATAATATCATAATAACACGTGCATTAGGCCAGACAAAATGTTTCCAAAACGATTATTAATTTTTACGTTATTTTGTATCAGCAGTGTTTTAAGTAAGTGCACCGTGCGTCTTTTTATATTCTCATGAAATCTATTGAAAATATGCATTCAATCTTGCTCCCTGTTCTACAACTGAATAGTAACTGGGGGCCAACCACAACCACTAAAAGCAGTATTATTTTAATCTTTCTTCAGTGGCGGAAAGAGATGGTGCTATACGACCTGTAGAGCTTCATCTCTTTCCCACACTAAAGTAATATTAAAATAATACTGCTTTTAGAGGTGGTGGTAGGCCCCCAGTTCTTCTGCTTCAAGATAGTGTCCTAGTTGTGGATGAGTGTGATAATAATACAACAAAGAAGGAAAAATACGAATTCGGTGATAGTCACTACGTACCGTGCCAGCCCTAAAAAAATGTACATCGATAAGAATTCATTTGATTGTCTACAATCGGTGTTCCATAAAGTGGTACCGAATGTGTAATATGTTTTGTAGCTACATATTGATAAAATATTTTGGAACCAGGTTGTAGACAATTAAATTAAATTATTTTTGGTGAATACAATATTTTTGTGAGGCTGACTCTACGTACGCTCGTGGATTGATTCTGTAGTCATTTTCACCAAGATTTTGTTAATATAGCAATAGTACAGCGATTTAAGCCCAGTGAACGAGATACAGATCCCATTGATTATGTTGATCATAATCAATGGGATCCTCTACTTAACCAAGAAATTCGATTCTAATTACAGGTGATAAGAAAATATGTGATATTAGCGACGATGAATGTCTAACAGAGGGTGCTAAATGTACGTTTAAGCTATTCGTAGCTGGTTTAGATGGAGTGGAACCCTCTGATCCTTTATCCTTGGATTTGATTGAGGCGAATCTGCCTATACTGAAGTATAAATTAATCAATGGTTTGCTCTTTGGAATGTTGGACTGTCAGGTGGATCTAGCCCAGTAAGTTGTGTTTGAATATAATCTTTTTTCATCAGATTTTCATCTGTGGGGTAATTGCGTCAAAAATGGCAATGGATCGCAATGCCTTTCACTTTGACATCATTATATTGCCCCATAAGTTCGAAATATTTGTCTGCTTAGTAACGTTATTAACGCAATGAACGAGGCTTAACTATCGTAATGAAAAGCATTGCGATCAGTTGCCATTTTATTTGTGTAACGCAATTACCCCACCGCGCGTGACTAATAGCTTCACCCGCTCTGGGCAGGGCGGGAGGGCGTGTCAGACTCTTACCGACTAAATCCCACCCGTATTCCTTCAGTTGCCTGTGTGCCAAGGGGCCACGGTAACCCTTTCGGACTTTCCCGCGATCCTGGCAGGTATCGGCCCTAGCGGACCCCATCAGTTGTGCTGACATCTCTTTGAGGCGTGCATGGAATACAACGGGCCGAGTTAGTCTCCGCCTGAGTTATGAGAGCGGTGAGACAGGGGAGGGCGCCATGACAAAATTGACAGTCTCAGCAAGCTTGGCCTTTATCTACCTCTTCTGCCTCCCCGCTCTCATACCTCAGGCTGTGGCTAGCAGTCGCGTGCAGACTATACCTACAATGCACTTAGGGATGATAGGTCCCATATTAGCGATAACAAAACTAGTATAAGCTGGCCTCTTATTCTATTGAAACTCTGTATTAAGCTAGGCCAGCTCAAGGTCAACGTGTTACTTACTGCCGCCTACTGACCTGCGAAGTAATTGCGTCATACATATAAAATGGCAATTGATCGCAATACCTTTCACTTGACAACCATTGCTTTAAAAGTGAGAAATATTCGTATGCTTAGTGACGTTATTAACGCATTGAACGTGTCTGAAATATCGAAATGAAAAGCATTACGATCGATTGCCATTTTCTTTGTGTTACGCAATTTTATTATTAAGCTAGGTCAACTCAAGGTCAAAGTGTTACGACTGACTGCAGCCTACTGTAGGTGCGTAGTTATTATGTAGGATCGATGTCTGAAACTTAGTTGGCTTAAACATTAAAAAACTTGAACTAAGTAAATAGGTCGTTATAATGTGATTGGAAGAATATTGTCTCCATAAGTCATGGTGGTAGCTTGGGAGCAACTTTGAGTGGTCCTTCAGTCTATAAACGTTAGCACGTTAAGCGTTATTCCTGCCAATGTTAAACTACAAGTGCGAGGTAGAGACGGGACATGTGTAAGTCAAAGAACGAGCTAAATAACGTTTAAATATCTCAGCCTGTGGGTGGGTACCTATTTATACTGGCATTTAGTTGCCATCGTTACATAAGAGGAAGGAAATCGTCGTTGTCATTGGAATGAGTACATAAGAGGAAGTCAGAAAGTGGCACCGAAAAGTTGTGCGGAAATCGGCTGTCATGGTATGGGCATGTGATGTGGAGGAATGACGAAAACGTCGTGAGGAAAGTTTTGAGTATGAATGTCGACGGATATAAGAGTAGGGGAAGACCAAAAAACCGATGGATGGACTGTGTGAAAGATGATATAGCTAGAAAGGGGGTGACTGCCGAGCTGGCGACTAATAGAGAAGTATGGAAGAAAGAGACATGTTGCGCCGACCACAAATAAATTGAGATAAGGGCAGGGCAATGATATTGCTATCGTTAATAATTTATACTTTTGTTTAATTTCAGAATTCTAGTGCAGGAAAAGAAGTATAACTATCACATTGCATGTCCTCATCTCATTTTGGACTCAGACTATGATGTAAAGGGCAAATTAGGGCCTGAATTTAGCGAAGGAGCACATGCAAATTAGATATTTGTGAGTAACATATTTTGATTATTTTAACAGATTTCGCTTTGGAGACTAAACCAAATGCCACCCTATTGTATTTTTATCTCACGAAGGGACGCGAGCTTTACTTTACTAATTCGTGTGAAATGCGAATTTTTTAATTTAGAATTTAGAAACCATTGCCACCGTAAAGATGATATAGCAAAAAACACGAATCGTTTCCCTTAACGATTCATCATTTTTGTTTCGAAATAAAAATGATGGATCGGTAAGGTAGTATACTGAGAACAGTTCACGATTAGTATAGGTATTTCATATTTGTATCATTGTCTTATGATGTGTTTGACAGCTACATCACTTTCACAAAGCAATAAAAACCTAAAGTATAAGCATAATCCGCCTTTAAAGCTGCCTGTCCACTGGAGCGGAGAGGAGAGGAGAGGAGCGGAGATGTGCCAATATTAACCAATAGAATCTAAACTCCGCTCCAGAGGTGCGATTCTATTGGTTAATGTTGGCACATCTCCGCTCCTCTCCTCTCCTCTCCGCTTCAGTGGACAGGCAGCCTAGCTGTCCCACTGCTGAGACACAGGCCTCCTCTCGGTGAAGAGAGCATAACCAATAGTAATGAAATTATATTTTTCTGTTTCAGATGACTATCATATCATATTGAACGGTGACTACGAAACGTTTATTAGTACGAATGGAAAATTGCACATCCGACTCAAAAATCACAAACTACAATTTGAAGCTAAAGAAAAAGTGAACTATGATTGCAGCAATCTTTTCAATAGGGATAAGGAAAAATGTAAGGCCACCAAAAGCAGTACCTACCTCCCTATACCTAATGCTACTTTTGTCTTTTTACAACTTTTTTTTCATAAAGGGAACCACAGACAGGCGCGACTTGACGGCGCGAGGCAACGGCGGGACGCGTCTCTGGTAAAACAATTTCTATGAAAACTTCACGAAAATTTGTTCTAACGGTATCGCACCTGTCTGCGACAGCCTTAACGATATTAGTTGTAAACACGTCATCATATGCATAAGACTTTGAACATGAACAACGGCCTTATTACTAAAGAAGGTTTATCTTTGAAACCCCAGGTTTTTAAACTATCGAGCCTTTGAATTCCGAAATTTATTATGACAAATATAACGTTCCAATTTCAAAAACTGACTTTAAAATCGATTCTAAGTTATCAATTTTGTAATGAGAACTTTACTTTGCTCAGAATTTTCAAAAAAATATAATAACTGACTCGATGGTTTAAACTTGGACTAAAGTTAAAACTCGTTCTCTAATAAGACAGCCTAAGTTTTATTTACATTAGTTTAAAATCTTGGATACCATGATTGATAAAATAATAACCACGAGGCTCATTAAAATCATTAGTAAAAACTACAGTAAATAAAAGAACGAAGTTGTATTCGTATTGTTGCACCCAGTTTATAATATAGTAGATTGTTATACAAGGAGCTAAAATGACCCATTATAACGAGGTAGTTTTACTCCCGAGCTTTAGCGAGGGAGTAAACAGAAACCGAGGTATAATGGGTTTTTAGCGCCGTGTGTTACACTCTACTTTTCACTACGATTGCGAGAAAATAAAATAGTTAATAGAATAATAATTATTTATTAAAAATTATTTCTTTTCCTTTCTCATCCATCTGCAAATTAGGGTCTCCATTCTCACTAGATGATGACATTTTCACTGTTGTAAATCATATTACGGTCACCAATGCAATTTATTGGAGAAAAATTAGAAATATACCGCACCAGTCTTTTTTTATTTTATTTCCTCTGTAGCCGCAACGCAATGCACGCATTCTACCGAAGAGAATGCCGCATAAAAAAAAAAAAAGTTTTTTTTTTGTTAAACAGTAATAAGTCAAGTCCTTCTTCATGATTACACTAGCTGCCCGTCCTGGCTTCGCACGGGTAGAACTAAGTACTTATCTACGACGCACCTACCTACCTACCTAATACATACCTACCTACCTACACCTACTTACATAAAAACCTACCTGCCTACCTACCTACCTACCCTACCTACCTACCCTACCTACCTATCTTACCTATCTTACCTATCTCACCTATCTTACCTATCTTACCTATCTTACCTATCTCACCTATCTCACCTATCTCACCTATCTCACCTATCTCACCTATCTCACCTATCTCACCTATCTCACCTATCTCACCTATCTCACCTATCTCACCTATCTCACCTATCTCACCTATCTCACCTATCTCACCTATCTCACCTATCTCACCTATCTCACCTATCTCACCTATCTCACCTATCTCACCTATCTCACCTATCTCACCTATCTCACCTATCTCACCTATCTCACCTATCTCACCTATCTCACCTATCTCACCTATCTCACCTATCTCACCTATCTCACCTATCTCACCTATCTCACCTATCTCACCTATCTCACCTATCTCACCTATCTCACCTATCTCACCTATCTCACCTATCTCACCTATCTCACCTATCTCACCTATCTCACCTATCTCACCTATCTCACCTATCTCACCTATCTCACCTATCTCACCTATCTCACCTATCCCACCTATCTCACCTATCTCACCTATCTCACCTATCTCACCTATCTCACCTATCTCACCTATCTCACCTATCTCACCTATCTCACCTATCTCACCTATCTCACCTATCTCACCTATCTCACCTATCTCACCTATCTCACCTATCTCACCTATCTCACCTATCTCACCTATCTCACCTATCTCACCTATCTCACCTATCTCACCTATCTCACCTATCTCACCTATCTCACCTATCTCACCTATCTCACCTATCTCACCTATCTCACCTATCTCACCTATCTCACCTATCTCACCTATCTCACCTATCTCACCTATCTCTCCTATCTCACCTATCTCACCTATCTCACCTATCTCACCTATCTCACCTATCTCACCTATCTCACCTATCTCACCTATCTCACCTATCTCACCTATCTCACCTATCTCACCTATCTCACCTATCTCACCTATCTCACCTATCTCACCTATCTCACCTATCTCACCTATCTCACCTATCTCACCTATCCTACATATCCTACCTATCCTACCTGTCTCGCCTATCCTACCTATCCTACCTATCCTACATATCCTACCTATCCTACCTATCCTACCAATCCTACCTATCCTACCAATCCTACCTAAGAACAAAGACTTTTTCGTCTTTGGGTGGTAGGCTCGTTGGAAACAGACAAAAATTTAAAAAAAATTACTTTAGCCCCTAGAGGATGAAATGCTATTTTATCTTCGCTCTGGTACGCTACAATGGCGGATTTTTTGAGCAAGAGAAGTGAAAATAATATTATAGTCGTGACGGCCAATGGCATAATACCCAAGAGTCTCGACCAACACCTAAGGAGGCTCTCGTTAGGCAGCTGGATCCAGGGCTTGAGCCAGAAAGCGGTACTTCTGGACACGGCGCGTATCGTTAGGAGATTCCTCTCTCTGGAGCCCTGACTACCGGTAGCTTGGACCCTGTTCCTGATACCGGTGGGCTACTATTTTTATATTTTTTTTTTTTGTTTTTATAAAAATATTTAAAAATGTAAATTATATTATATACAGGGTGGACCAAAAATACACGTCATAAAAAAAGTATTCGAATATACCCCATGTATGTTCCGCGATTTTTTGTAGTTTTCGAGTTAATCTTTTTTTTGTAATTTTTTCGAGTTTTCTTGCCGGTCAAGCTTCAAAAATTCATATATTTTTTTGTAGAGAGTATTTTCCAGTTTTTTTAAACTAAAAATGACGTGGCCCAACACATGTTCGCACATGACTCCGTACCCAGTGCCTTATAAAGGGACTGTCCACTTGCCTAAAAAAGTTTTTAGGATGCTGTTGGGGCTTTCGCGCAACCTACCCATTATTGGCGCTGTTCTTTTCCTCATATAATAGCATGAAAATCGTTAACACGAGGAGGTTAATGCGTTTTTGGTTTCCGCTCGAATAATTTGTGTACGGGTTCACGAGAGTTCTGATACTGTATAGTAAAGTCAGCCCCAAAAAGATATACAAGGTGGAGACGACAATACAACAAAAAATTTAACGGCGTGTCCGTAATGACATTCCCATTCTGCATACAAAAATTCAATTGAATATATTCAATAGTTAAGGCAATATAGCTCGGCAAAATCCATAGTCGGCTCGGGTTATTCCGTTTATCCACCCCAGAAATCCACCTTAAGGTGAATATTCGGAAAGGTATGCCCGAGAATCCACCCTAGGCATAGTTGGATAAACGGAATTTAAAGGCTTAGGGTGGATCCGGCATACACTACATTTAATTTGTTTGAAAAACTCATTTTTTTATTTCGAAGCTAGGATTTATTTGACAGTTCCAAAATACTCTTATGCATTAGTAGTGCCAGTATTTTCATTTATTGTTGTATTGTCGTCTCCACCTTGTATACACGGACAAGGAACCATTTTAATGTCTATTACGGTACAGTGCATACAATATTAAGGAACAATGGTTATTGTTCCATAACATTGTATACACCGTACAGGTACAAAACATAGTATACAATTTATTTTACCAAAACAAAGTAAACATATTGTCCCAAAACGTCTATACATTCTATAGGCGCGATTCCTTTAGGCAAGTTACTTGTAAGCAAGTTGCAAATTGCATACAACTTGAACAAACCCGCATACAAGTTACAACTTGCGTGATGTAGTTTGAACTTGTACATTTTTTAATTCAAGTGACGTGCAAATTGGACGCGCAAACGTTAATTGCATATTTCGGGTTTCGAACGAGTGATGTGTACGCGCATTTTTATCTCTCGCTGTACAATTGTTGAACATCTCCACTTGTATGGAAGTAAAACCTGTATGCAATTTGCACACTCTCGAAAACATGTTTCCAATGCAAGCAACTTGTACGCGAATGTGACGTCATACTTGCATGCAAGACTTGCCTAATGGAATCGCGGCTTTAAACCAACATATCCAACAGTAACACAACCAACATATTATACATAATGCAATAGTAGTAACCCAAATATATGGCTAAGTACTCGATAGGAAATGAGATATTAGATATTAACTGTATGTATATTTATTTTCAGCGGATGTCCTGCACAAATATGCAAATGAAAACTGGCAGATTGTACACAAGCTGACTCGTAAACCAGCTATGGAAGCGTTCATGAATAAATTTATAGACAATGTCAACGCTTACTTGAAAATTACGGCCTTTGAAGATTTGTTTTACAGTGAATAGACTGAAAAATGTTAAACTGGTGAATAAAAATAATATATGTATTTATGCAATCTCATGTATTCGTTTTATTAGTCCTGTAGTAATATAAACCTCATACATCTGACAACCAACAATAGTCAATTGGGCCTTATTTAATATACCTACTATGACAATGCGAAATAGGTATTTGTCAAAAAATTACAATAATTATGTTCACGTTTTCACGACAGTTGCTGTTTAAAACCGATAAAGTATTAAAGAAACTTGAGAAATACGCATAACTCGCATATCGGTTTTAATAGATAGGCCCTAGGAAGTCTTGTCAGAAAAAAGTGATATTTCGTTCGACGGCCATTTCTAAAGACAAAAATGCAAAAGCATTTTACACACGTAGACGTGACTGCCATGGGTTCGATCAAGGACAGTGTTTTTTGGCATTTCCATGAAGGTTTAGATACTGGTCCACCTCCTATTGGTACTTCTAAGTGGTGGTCACTTGACACCTCTCTAAACCCCTGATTAAGAGCGTGCATTCTAAAAGTTGGCACCGTCGTAAATAGCTGTCAAATATTTATTGTGTATATGTTTTTATTTATTTGGAAACAATAGTATGGAATTAAGAAATGGGTCTAAATATCTAACTAGAATATTAATAATGAATTGCAATTATAACATTGAATTTGATTTTGTACCCGTTTTAGGTGTAAAAAAGGCATTTGGAAATTTTCCAAATGCTTTTTTTACATCTAAAACTGAATATTCGGTGTTACGATATTAATTATTGCAATTCATTATTAATATTTAAGTTAGTTATTTAGCCACATTTCTTAATTATTTCCATACAGTATTATTTCAAAATTAATCAAAACAGGTAAATATTTGACAGCTATTTACGACGTTGCCAACTTTTAGAATGCACGCTCTTAATAGTCACATTAAAACGTCCAGTTTCTATAACAATTAATATAAAATATCCATAGACCTTAGCACACCTTCACCGCCAAACCATAGCAACGAAACCGCAGTATAGTTCAATTCAACAGACTCGCGTCGTTTTCCCTTACTCCAATCGGATTCGAGTAGCGGAACATGACGTGAGTTAGTTAGGGGTTACGTAAGGGCTCACTGGTGGCACGGTACGGCAGGGAATATTTTTGCGAGAGTTAGAAATATAACTGAGCGTTTATTCTGAAAGTTGGCAACGTCGCAAACAGGCAGGTGTCAAATATTTCGCTGTTTTGATTAATTTGGCAATATTACTGAATGGAAATAAGAAATGTGGCTAGCTAAGTACCTAGAATATCAATAATGAATTGCAATTAAAACACTGAATTTGATGTTGTAATCGTTTAATGTGTAAAAAAGGCATTTGGAAAGTTTCCAAACACATTTGTTATATCTAAAACTAAATATTCGGTATTAAGATATTAATTATTGCATTTCATAATCAATATTCTAGGTACTTAGTTAGCTACATTTCTTATTTCCATACAGTAATATTCTCAAATTAATCTTAACAGGTAAATATTTGACAGCTATTTACGACGTTGCCTACTTTCAGAATAAACGCTCTTAATAGTATGATAATAAAATTGAAATCAGCGATGCCGCATTATCCTAAGTGCTTGTTTACGGAGACGCCGGGCGTTGAGAGTGGCGTGCGGCGGGGCGGCCCGCACAAAATTCAAACATCTGGCGTTGTATGAGAGCGTTTACGGAGAAGCGATTTTACACGCGTTTGCTTGAAATGCAGGCGGGGCACGCTGTGAGGCCTGCGGCGTCGTACGTTCCAATACGAACATCGGCGATATCCGACACTGTGCCCAAAGCGGCGCTCACGGCGAAACCTTCCGCCATCAGTCTGTTTAGAAATCGCACAGTATTTATTATATGTCGGGCGCACTTGAATATCAGTTCCCGCCCTCCGCTCCCGATGCACGCCGCGTGCACCGCCGCGGGCTGCGTTACACGCTATAGGACAAGCCGCGGGCACAGCGGCGGGCACCGCTACTTTTCACGCCACGCTGCACGCCCCGCGCCACGCCCCGCGTTTCCATAAACAACATCGTAAATTGCCATATGTTTGTATCTGCGCGTGTGATGACGCGGGCCGTTGCACGCCCCGCCTGTCTGTAAACAGAAAAAACGTTCAACGCACCGTCAAACGCCACGCCGCACGCCACCCTCAACGCCCCGCATCTCCGTAAACAAGCACTTAGGCATGCCGCGGCATACCACGATCACGATGTGTTTAGGCATCATGAAATTTCAATTTTATTGTTATACACATAAACGTATTTTGATGAAAGTAATAATAGTCCTCCAGATCAAATTTCGGCCATGGCGACCAATCTCAGCGAAGACCAGCTGCAGCCTTCGGCGCGGGAGATATTATAGTGCGCAAGTGGGTGCACAGACACAAGTGCACTCTCTCTTTCCTCACTCTCATAGTTCCATGGGACGGCAATCCGACACGACCGTAGAGGGATCAGGCGCAGGGCCAACAGCTTAACGTGCTTTCCAAGCCACGGGGATATCACACCAACAACTTCCAAAATCCGGGCTGTTACTAAGAAAGTCCTAATAAAAAAACCCGATAACACTTTGCATGACCCGGGAACCGAACTCAGGACCTCGCGCTTGGGACCACAAGACCAAGGGGACAGCCAAAGTCGATGAAAGAACACTAGGTAGAAAATGAGCAGTTTTTGAATGTGAAAATGACATGTCAGTCCCCCAAAACGCCCGCCCTTCACCACTTTCTTGCTGTAGGTGGGAAGAAGAAGTGGCGCAATAAACTGCCTAGCAGCAGGAATGCCTTTGGTAGCACTAGCTTAGGAAATTTTGTGTTAGTACCTGCAAACATTACACGTTAAATCACTGTTTTTGAAACAACGAATACCTAGCCTATGCATTAAATTAAACTAGCCGTTACTGATTCACTGCTGGGTACAGTACGACACAACTTAGATGTAGCATCGGCGAAATTCGTAAAACCGATCACTATCCGAACTGAGTGCGCCTTCAAAATCACCAATCGCTATTACTGCTTTAGGTGAAAATGATCTTTCGAAAACGCAATAACTTGTAAAGTCTTGTAGCCAAATACATTCGTAAAATTGAAAAGAAAGAATGAAAATTTTCAAATCTATGCTACATCTAAGTTGTGTCGTACTGTAACGGCTTTCAGGTAGATATATCTCTATTTTATCGCGTGTAATTATAGTTAGACGTCACAATTAAAAAATAAACCAATTAATCTAGTGACGTTACGGCGATGTGAAGAAAATTAGGTAACGGAGTTTTTCATTGTTTGGAGGTTGTGGGTTCAAATCCGGGCAAGTAGCAATAATGGGACTTTTCCAATTCATACTTAGGTACTTTCTGAGTTAATCTTGGACATTACTGGCATCGGTGAAGGAAAAAACATCGTTGGGAAACCTAAACTTTATAGTCGATGTAAGTCTGAAATTGTCAACCCGTCTTGAACAATGCTCGTACCTTCTCTGCCCTGCATTGATAGGCTGGTATTATTATTTTCATTGTTTATGGCATTACAATGCGATCTGTAGTAAGTCATAATTCGTCAGTGTAATGGACAATAAAAATAAAAAAATATTAATATTTCAAGCAGTTTATTTTTCATTAATTGGCAAAACAGTGAGTACTGAGTATATTATGTTCTGAAAAACAGTACAATTATCACTTTAAAAAATTTTCTGTGCGTACTTCGTATTTATAATATTTACAGTTAATCTACATTTTTATTTATAAGAAGAAAAATACTGTTACCTCGCTTTTTTGTTTTCAAAAGTTTATTGACTGAACTAAAAATAGCTTTTTGAAGATCAGTTTCCAAATAAAAAATCCTCAATAATGGTTTGGAATAGAAAGCTTTTTTTAATTCCCTGCAAGGAAAATATTTTGGCAACTTCACAAAATCATGGTAAACATTTCTGCGCCTGTTAATAGGTTGGATTTGTCATCAGCAGTCCACTGCTGGCGTTTCTAATTGCATGCCCTTCAACTCGATTCCTAGCAACTCTTCTCCAGCTGCTACTAGCCATTGTGCGAAGTACGTCGCTACACCTGGTCTGCGTCCTTCCTTACGATTGCCGATTCGTGGTCTCCACTCAAGAACACGTCTATCCGAACGGTCATACATCGTCGGTACTACGGCTAAGGCCAGCCTTTTGCCACTTCACCTTGCTTATTTTGTGAGTTATTATATAGTTTGGCAGGCAATCATAATTCAGTCTAACTCTAAGTTAATTTATATTCTGACGTAAAACTCAACAAACAGATTTTTTTGTTTTGTTTAACAGTTAAAATGTATTGTTCGGGTATTTCGGTGTCAAAATTGAATTTCCTTTTACATAATTTCGTTTGTTTTTGTTTATTTTTTACGGAACCACAACAGTATAAGCAAAATAATTGCTCTAGCTATAAATTCACCTGAAGTTAGAAAATACTAACATTAGATAAACACATGTTCTTGCAAACGCTGAAAATGTGCTCATCACGGATTTTAATTTTTGGTTTATTTTGCATCAGCAGTGTAACAAGTAAGTAACCCATGTGTTTGGTATTTACCTGTATTTACCCAGTATTTACCTGAATGGTCTTAAACGTGAATATGTCCTTGTAAAAGATAATATCAAGATATAATCGGGGTTCACCTTTTGGTTAAATGCTTCACTAATTACCAAAATCATCTTGGAATTCTATAGTCACACTGTTGGGCACGTCATTGTAAGCAGAACCAGAAACAGTTCTGTTATGTTTTATTCAAACTATTTTAAAGTCCCATTTTGGTCAACCAGTGGATGGTCCTTTCCATTTACCGATCCATATTACTTACTAAGCCAAAAATTCAATTCAAATTCCAGGTGAAAAGAAACCATGTGATATAAACGACAACAAATGCCTAACAGCAGGTGCTGCACGGACGTTTGCACAGTTCATATCTGGCATGCCAGGAGTGGAACCTTCAGATCCTTTACACCTGGATTTGGTCGATGTTAGTCTGCCTTTTCTAAAGTATAAAATAATCAATGGTTCTCTATCTGGAATGAAAAATTGTCATGTGGAACTTGTGCAGTAAGTTTATTTTTTGTAATCAAGAGTTCGTTCTACTTCGTTCACTTACTATGCTCACGTTTTTGAAGAAGGAGTTCAGCATAAAGCGGCCTTCTTTCTTCCCAGTGGTTACCCCAATGGTTCCGACGTTCAATTTTAAATTATTGTATGTTTTTGCGCAATTCCAGATTATCTCCAAAAGATAAAAAGTATTACGTGCACATTGGATGTCCGCATCTAGTTTATGAATCAAGATATGAAGCGATGGGTAAAGTAGGCCCTGAGTTTGTTGAAGGAAAAGGCACTTGCAGAATTTTTTACTGTAAGTACCTATACTAAGTATTGACCACCTGTACCTATAGCTTACAAAAACTGTCATTATTGTGATTTTAAAAACTATGTGATCCATACTGCCCTGCTAAGCACAAATCCGATTGAGATACCGCCGTATCTCAATCGGAGTAAGTTTTGAGAAAATTGACTTTTTCCAAATTGTAATTTAAGGAAACATAAGGAAATAAAGAACTTGTGGTGAGTGGTCTCTTTACATGTTTTAAGTTACATAGCGGTATTTGACGTATATCATTAGATGCGAAATTATTATAGCTATTGAATGGTATAAAAATGAGATACTGCCTTTGTACTTAGCAGGGCAACATAGCACTCTTCATTATTATAACTTAGCTACAAAAGTAAGGATCGAAATAATTGATTCAGACATTTATTAATGATTGGTTTTGCCGAATCCATACTTCCATACTTTACTATACTAATACCTATTATAAATGCGATAGTAACTCTGTGCATCTGTCTTTTTGTCAGTCTGTTACCGTTAGGCAGACTCCGACCTGGGTAAGAACATAAGATACAAACTTTTTTTTTTTAATCCCGGTTGTTCGTTCCTGTGCAATAATTTCTTACAACAATACTTTTCTTTTTCAGTTGACTACAACTTCCTTTTCAATGGTGATTACGACAAGAAAGATTGCAACGATAAAAAAAATCACATTCAGTTCAAAAATAGCAATTTGGAAGTGGAGGCAAAAGGAAAAGTGCACTATGACTTCGACAATTTGTTCAATGGCAATAAAGCAAAATGTAAGGATACTACTACTATCTTTCTTCTACCACTAAAATAATACTTTTCTATAGTAAGTAATACTTGAAAGGAAAACGTTTTGGCTTGGTATGGGGATGTGATGAATAGGGAGGAAACGCATGTGACTGAAAGAGTGACGAATATAAATATTGACGGATGGAGAGGGAGAGGAAGGCCAAAGAAGAGATGGATGGATTGTGTGTGGTAGTGGAGTGTCCTTCTCTTTCATATCAATGAGTGAATAGTAATGATAAAATTCTATTTCATCATTACTATTCACTCATTCAACAGTCAGTCACAGTTCATAATTTATTATTTTTTGCTACTTATATCTATTATGTTAATTAATGTACAAATATTTCAGACATAACGCGACCTGTTATTGAATAAATAAATAATAATAAAATATGCGTTTACAGATTGAAATATTACAGGCTCAACCTTATATCCCCTAACATTCATTTTAAAAATGTGTTATCATTTCCAGCTGAAGCAGTACACAAGTTTATGAATGAAAATTGGCAGTTTGTTGACAAACTGATTCGTCAACCAGCGATGGAGGCATTAATGAAAAAATACATCGAAAATGTTAATGCGTATCTAAGAAAAGTACCTGTTCAAGATTTGTTTTCTGAAGAATCATAAAACAACTGTTTGCTTCATCATCATCATCATCAGCCTATTAATGTTCCCACTGCTGGGACACAGGCCTCCCCTCTGTGAGAGGGAGTGGGCCGTTATCCACCACGCGGGCCCAGTGCAGGTTGGTAGATGTCACATGTCTTCGAATTTTTGGTTCTAAGACATGCCGGTTTCCTCACGATGTTTTCCTTCACCGTTTTGAGAGCAGTGGTGATGAAATTATTTACACAAAGTAAAGCGCCTGCTTGGGTTCGAACCCACGACCTACAACTCGTAAGTCGGGGCCGTTACCACTGGGCCACCACCACTGTTCGCTTACAACAATAAAATTAATATTACAGACGATGTATTTTATTTACTTATGATAAACGAGACGTACCTATAGCTAATGGGAGATAGGATGTGGACTTTAGAACGAACTATCATAATTAAAGCGTATATAATATTTCGTGTCTGTACTGTTGACCGTTGAGGAGTTCTCGCGTCTGGAGTCAATCCTGGATGCAACAGCCAGACCATAGTGGACTTTAGAACGGACCATCATAATTAAAACGTATATTAAATTTAGTGTCTGTTCAGTTGACCATTCAGGGGGACCTCCTTCGTCTGAAGTCAATCTTGGGTGTATAACTTGAAATTTATCAAACGGTTCCTTGACACCAAAAATCGTTTTGACAATCTCAATTTTTGAACGACCTTTCTAACGACCAACAGTATTTTTTTCCATTATTTTCTTTTACCGCTTTTCGGCTATGAATACATAATCAGCCTAATGTTCCCACTGCTGGGACACAGGCCTCCTCGCTGTGAGAGGGTGTGGGCCGTAATCTACCACGTGGGCCCAGTGCGGGTTGGTAGATGTCACATGTCTTCGAATTTTTGGTTCTAAGACATGCCGGTTTCCTCACGATGTTTTCCTTCACCGTTTTGAGAACAGTGGTGATGAAATGATTTACACAAAGTAAAGCGCCTGCTTGGGTTCGAACCCACGACCTACAAATCGTAAGTCGGGGCCGATACCACTGGGCTACCACTGCTCTATTTATTAATATGAATACCCATGCCAAATTACAGCTTTCTTGTACAAAGAGTCTCTGAGCTAAGCCACGGACAGACACGCAGACGGACATTGCGAAACTATATGGATTCCTCGTTTACTATGGAACCCTAAAAACCAAAAAACACCAACGAACCCATAGCAGTCACGTCTACGTGTGTAAAATGCTTTAGCATTTGTCTTTAGGTAATTTCCGTCGAACAAAATATCGCATTTTTCTGTCAAGAGCTCCAGGGGTCTATCTAATAAAACCGATATACGACAGGTGGCAATCTTACAATGTCACAAGTGTCTTTCATATATTTTCTGTTTTAAACAGCAACTGTCGTGAAAACGTGAAGATTTTGTAATTTTTTGACAAATACCTATTTGGCATTGTCAGAGTAGATATATTAAAGGTACACATATCAACTCGGAAAGGTATCGTCACCATATCACCTCGAGCCATTCAGTATTCTTTGTATGAAACTCACTAATCGGAATCGTAACGTAATCGCCTCGCCTCGCGACAAGCTCACGAACCGTGGTGAAGTGTCTGGTCAACTTGCAGTTCCCCTGCTTACGGCTCGTTGTCCCCGCGCTTATGTCTCTCCGTACCCGAGCTTATGTCTCTTCGTCCACCCTTGCCCCTCTAACCCCTCCCGCGGCCTGCCTGCAGCACACTACTGCCGCGCGCGCTTACGGCGAGCTGTAAACGCGGCGTCGCGTCGTCGCCTAGCCGTAGCCGAGTCGACAACGTAGTGGTGCTGCTGATCCCTTTGGTTACGTACGTTAGATTGACGCCTGTTTGACGGCGTGGGGAAAAGCGAACTGGTAACCATCCCTTTCCGAGTTGTTGATTACTGTTGATCGTCAGATGTTTGAGGTTAATATAAAACCAATAAAATGAATATTTGCCTTGAATTTTTTATAAATGAATATCAGCAATTCAACATTTTTCAGTCTATTCACTGTAAAACAAATCTTCAAAGGCCTTATTTTCAAGTAAGCGTTGACATTGTGTATAAATTTATTCATAAACGCTTCCATAGCTGGTTTACGAGTCAGCTTGTGTACAATCTGCCAGTTTTCATTTGCATATTTGTGCAGGACGTCCGCTGAAAATAAATATACATACAGTTAATATCTATTAACTCATTTCCTATCGAGTACTTAGCTATATTTTTGGGTTACTACTATTGCATAGGTATGTATAATATGTTGGTTGTGTTACTGTTGTATATGTTGGTCATAGTCTATCATAGGTCATAATTTAGAACTTTATATTGATCAAGATAAAGTTCGAAATTCAAAAATGGGTTGATAGTTTAAACCTGTGTCTTAGCAGATAAACCTTGTTTTGAAATAAGGCCGTTGTTCATGTTCAAAGTTAGGTCTTATGCATACGATGATGTGTTTTCAACTAATATCGTTAAGGTTGTCCCAGACAAGCATGACGCGACACCGGTAGGACAATTTCCGTGAAGTTTTCATAAAAATTGTTCTACCAGAGGCACGCCGTGACCTCGCGCCTGTCTGCGGGAGCCCTTATGAAGAAACAGCTGCAACGAGACAAAAATAGCATTAGGTATGAATACTACTTTTGGTCGCCTTACATTTTGCCTTATCCCCATTGAAAAGATTCTTGCAATCATAGTTCACTTTTTCTTTAGCTTCAAATTCTAGTTTGTGATTTTTGAGTCGGATGTGCAATTTTCCATTCGTACTAATAAACTTTTCGTAGTCACCGTTCAAAATGATATACTCAATATATTTATTGCTTCCACATGTGAACTTAGGTGGTAGGTTTAACAAAATATGATCATTGTGGACCCTGTCGGGCACAGCAAAAGTAGGAGAGAGGAAGAGGGCTTTTCATTTGGTTTACTTAATTAGTACCTATTTATTGTAATTATTTTATAAAACTTGTAAGTTAAAATTTGTCATTTAAATAATCATTAATATCATAATAGCATTTAGATAATAGGAATAGTTTTAATTTATTTATAAATGTATTCAATTTTTGTTCATTTTTGATTAATTCTGGTAATTTGGATATGAAAGTCATCTGAAACAGAAAAATATAATTTCAATACTATTGGTAATGCCCTCCACCGTGAGGAAGCCAGCAGCGCGAGCGGTACAATTAAAGGCTGATTATGCTTTTATTACAGGTACTTTGTTTATTGCTTTGTGAAAGTGAGGCAGCTGTCAAACACATCACAAGACGATACCTACAAATTTATTCAAAGTAGGCTGAGAATCAGCACATTTCGAACGTCAAAATAACATAAATGATAGTCCCCCAAAAACGCCCCACCCTTCACCACTTCCTATTGCTTTAGCTGGGTAGAAGTGGCGCAACACACTCCCCAGCAGCACAGCTGCTGTCTGTTTAGATAGAAAAACTTGATTCTGTGTGTATATGAAGTGAAGAAGATGAAGTATATGAAATATACTAATCGTAAACTATTCTCAGTAGAATACCTTACCGATCCATAATAAAGAGGAGGTTTTTAGTATGTCCACCAATATCTCCGTCAATTAAGGACCGATTTTTATAATTCTTTTATTGTTTGAAAGGGTATGCACTCAAAAAATATCCAAGTAAAATTAATAGAATTTATATGGGACTAATATTTGCTTGGATATTTTTTTGAGTTAAATACGTATTTTTCCTACATCTCTGTCTATGTGGATGAAATGATAAGTTCCTGTGATTGTTATTCTCATAGCAGCTAGAGTTATTATTCACTACATAGTGAATAATAATTATAATTTCGGAAGTCTTTGGTTTTGAATTTTCGTTTTTTTCCACCGACTTCCGAAATTAAAGTTATTTTTCACTTTGAAGTGCTTTTTTTGGAAGTCGTTTCTTTTTTTTTGGTATTTTTTTTAAATTATGTAACAGCTCATTTACACGAGGACGATTCGTGTTTTTTACCGTATCATCATATTTCACGATTCGTGATTATTTTTGTTGGCGGCAATGGTTTATGCTTTCGTTTTCACACGAATCACGAACCGTGAAAAGTTACGGATATCACGTTTGTCAAAAATCACAAATTGTTATTTTTTTTTGTGACGGATCCACTCAAGCGCTCGTCTAAAGCCGCCCTCCGACGGTGCGCCATATCGCGGACGCACGCGCACGACGCACCGTGGGAAACCTAGCGTGCGTGGTAGCGCAGACGCGCGTTGTACGCGTGCGTGGCGGTGCGTCCTCGTGCGGGCTGGTGCGCGTCCGCGATATGGCGCACCGTGGGAGTTGGCTTTAAGACTGAACTCTGAATCACGAAACAATGTGAACATCTATTCGGATATTTTGTTAAACTCGTTTCCATATGCAATGTAAACGTGCATCCGTCACGACGTATCGTTTTATTTTGACGAATCGTCAACGACTGGTCCCGTGTGAATGAGCTTTTACAGTATTTTCATCTCATGAAACGACGCACGCTTTACCTGTAGCACTTTGTAGTAACCAAGTGTACAAACATGTTGTGAATGTGTGCGTAAAGACAAACACCGTCAGCACATAACACACACACGCACACTCACTTCCAAATTCACCATAGTCTCGGACTGTACCGACCGAGAGCACCTGCGCTTACACACAGATTATCAGCGTGTTTGTACACTTTGTAACCACAAGTAAAGCTCGTGTCGTTTCGTGAGATAAAAAATACAGTGGAATTTGGTTTAGTCTCCAAAGCGAAATCTGTTAAAATAAATAATCAAAATGAGGTACTCACAAAAATCTAATTTGCATGTGCCTGTTCCTTCAATAAATTTAGGACCTAATTTGCCCTTTACACTATAGTCTGATTCCAAATTGAGATGAGGACATGTAATGTGATGGTTATACTTCTTTTCCTGCACTAGAATTCTGGAATTAAACAAAAGTATAAATTACTAACGATAGAAAGTAAATACCAGCATAAATTGGTACCCCCAGGCCGAGATATATAAACGTTACTTAGCTCGTTCTTTGACTTAGACATGTCCCCGTCTTTACCTTGCACTTATAGTTTGACAATGGCAGGAATAACGCTTAACCAAAGTATGTGCCAAATAACGTTTATTGATCTCTGCTTAAGTATCTGAAGGACCACTCAAAGTTGTTCCCCAACTACCAACATGACTTATGGAGACAATGTTCTTCCAATCACATTATTACGACCTATTTACTTAGTTTAAGTATTTTTAATGTTTAGGCCAACTAAGTTTCCGATTGCGATCGCACATAATAACTATGAGTAGGCCGGAGTCAGTGGTAACACTTTAACGTTGACCTGACCTAGCTTAATAATTGCGTAACACAAATAAAATGACAATCGATCGTAATGCTTTTCCTTTCGACAGTTCAGCCACGTTCAATGCGTTAATAACGTCACTAAGCATACGAATATTCACTTGACAATGGATGTCAAGTGAAAGGCATTGGGATCGATTGCCATTATGTGTATGGCGCAATTAATCTGCAGGTCAAATTCTGATGAAAAAGATTATATTCAAACACAACTTACTGGGCTAGATCCACCTGACAGTCCAGCATTCCAAAAAGCGAACCATTGATTAATTTATACTTCAGTGTAGGCAGATTCGCCTCAATCAAATCCAAGGATAAAGGGTCAGAGGGTTCCACTCCATCTAAACCAGCTACGAATAGCTTAAACGCCCGTTCAGCAGCCTTTGTTAGACATTTATCGTCGCTAATGTCACATATTTTCTTTTCACCTGTAATTAGATTCGAATTTTTTAGTTAGGTAGTGATCTGATCAATATAATCAATGGGATCTGTATCTCGTTCAGTGTGTTCAGCCATCTAAGCTAAATGGCTGTAGGTACTATTGCTATATTAACAAAATCTTGGTTAAAGTGACTACATGATGATAATGCGGCCTTCCCAAATGTCCTTTATTTGGAAATGTTCATCGAATTGAACTCCTTAATTTCTAAGTTGAGCTCCACGATTACTGACAAATGCTTGCACTGACTGGACAGGTCCACTTAAATCTGTGTGGTTCTTTCCTCAAAAGACCATTTCAGACACTAATCTACTTATTCCTCATGTGCCCAGACCAAGATTATGTCTAGACTTTAAAAGAGACTGCGACCTCTGAGTTTGTTTTGGCCTTTCTTCTCAGAGTATCCAGATAGGAAACACCGAACTCATCTAGCTTACTTTTAATATTTTTTTAATATTATATGTGTAAAAGTGATTCCGGTATCCTATTTACAGAATAAACAATTTCATTTCATTCCATTACAGAATCAATCCACGAGCGTATGTAGAGTCAGCCTCACAAAGATATTATTTACACCAAATATAATTAATTTAATTGTCTACAATTTTGTTCCAACATATTTTACCAACGTGTAGCTACAAAACATATTACACATTGGGTACCACATTATGGAACACAGATTGTAGACAGTAAAACGAATGCTTAGCATTGTACATTTTCTTTGGGGCTGGCTGTAGTGGCTAGCAGTAGTGAGTAGTGACTGTCACTGTCACTGACAATTCGTCTTTTTCCGCGATTGTTATCACATTTATTTAAGGGAACTACTACTACTACTAACTACTCATCCACAACTACACACTTTCTTGAATCAGAGGAACTTTTTAGTTCGATACTAGTAGGGATCAATATTAAATGCATATTTTCAGAAGATTTCATGTAATATCAAAAGATCGCACGGTGCACTTACTTAAAACACTGCTGATACAAAATAACGCAAAAATTAATAATCGTGTTGGGAACATTTTCTCTGGCTTAATGCACGTATATTAATGATATAATTGCAACTTCAGGTGAATATATAACCCAACACTTAACACACAATCAGTGAAGTAAGAGATTTTCTAAACGGGCTGAATTAAATAATTTAATATTATAGCAAAAACAATAATCGAAATAATTATGTATCCATTGTTACTGACGCCAACGAGGTTACCACGTTTTTGTATTATTTAAATAAAAATAATTTAAAAACATGACTGCCCTGTCAAAAAACGGAGTAAAAAGTAAAAAACAAATAGTACATATTAGTTAATCTGTATATTATGCAAAGCCACTCATTTACTCGCTGACTAAAACATAACTAAAATTGTGATTCTCAGTCAGGGGACCTGTTAGATTAAAAAGTGTTCCACACAACGACACAACGATCGTCGAGATTTTGCCTCAGGGTCCCGAGAAGTATCAGAGACATATCTATACAAATAAATAAAATATTATAATATATTACTAGCTGCGTCCCGCGGTTTCACCCGCGTAAAGTAGTTTTTTCTTTTAATCCCTATGTTCCCGTGGGAATATCGGAATAAAAAGTATATTTTACGCCCAGTGGCCTCAGCTATCTTCTAGTGAAAGTCCCGTCCAAATCGGTCCAGCCGTTTCGGAGATTAGCCGGAACAAACAGACAGACAGATAGACAGACAAAAAAAAAATATATTTTTGTTGTATGGATCGTATATGCTTTCATATGCATTTAGTAAAAAAGCTCTTAGTTTGATATTACAAACAGACACTTCAATTTTATTTATTTGTATGTTTAGATAATAATATTTTAAAGGTATGAAGAATAAGATGTTGCCCTTTAATTGTGTCATGTATTGTGTACATCTTTTGTTGGAGATCCTAAATAAATAAACAGGGAGTAAAGTTCACACATCCTCTATAGAAACGGGAGGATCCTCCGACCTGACGGGTGTTATGTCTGGTGGCTACTGCTCGATGATTGATGTCGGGATGTTATAGTCGTAATATGCTAGTCGCGCGGTGAACCCTGCTTGCGCAATGCAGAATTTCGCATGACGTCAGTGTGATGCGTAGTGCGCATGTGGCGGTGTAGCTGCCGCGACAATATGAACACACCTTCTTTAATCCCATGAATTTGTCCTTCGTACGGCCTCATTTCCTACGTTTGGGCCAATTCTAAGAGTACCTATTGGGCGTCCGACTACTACTTGTCAACACGTGACGACTATAATATATCAAAACATTCTGGAAAATTGATTGTTAAGCAATTCGACACCATACCTAGCGGTTAGAGGTAACATGCTGGCCCCCAGATTCTGCCGTTGGTCTGAACCAGTAAAGATTACGCTTTCTAAAGCATATTGTCAGAGCTCTACACTGGAAGTAGCCCTGCGCATCCAGTACAGTAATATCTTTTGGATGATGTTGGGGCTGCCACGCTTCTGTAGTGGAGATGTTCGTGCTGTTTCGTATTAAGATGTAGGCATGGAGGTATGTATCCCACACATTTAAATCTATTTAGTGGTGTAGGTATATTGTTTATCTCTGGATGCATATTGCATGTATCATAAACTAGATTTCCGCTGACTGAAGTTTTGCAATATTTACTGTGCAAACAAAAAATGCGTCAATCAATTTAATTCAATTCAATTCAATTCAATAATCATTTATTCTCTCTTCACAAAGTTGACTTAGAGTTAATGCGTACAAAAAAGTCTCAGCTGTATTCCACCTTTGTGACAGACTGGTGCCTGATATAGGTTTTTGGGAAAACCTGTGTTACAGCACAACAACAACAACAACAATTAACACACAACAACAACAACAACACACAACAATAACGCACAACAATTATTACAGAATTCATTAAATTCTGTAACAATTATTGATTGACGCATTTTTTGTTTAATAATTTAGAAACAGCAACACCTGGAGGGTATTGTTACTTATTTTTCCAAAAATCCCCTCTAGGCTGAGTTAATTTACCTAGTGGTGATTTCTGGAAAAAAAAAATCTCCACTGGTGGGGATTAAATTTGTCGGTGGGGATTTCTGGAATAATCCATGGCTTACATGCCATCATTCGCAAGAGGACGGTATCCCTGATCTGCAGAGTGCGTGGTAGCCGCAAAGAAATCTTGAAAACATCTGATAGGATCTGATCCTTTTGGAGGTCCTTTGTTAAGTCAGACATCTGACTTACTTTGACTGATTCAGAACTTTTATTATTTACGATTTTATAATGAATCACTTGGTTTTAATTGACATTAGTTTTAATGAATTTAAAGATGTAAATTATTTTAAAGTTTTTAATGAATTTAAAGATGATTGCGATTACGTTATTAATTTATTTTACAATTTGATATTATGTAGGTACCTATTTTAGTATTATTGTGGCATGTATTTATTCTTTGATTACTTATCTACATCATTTTTAAGTAGGTATACCTACTAACATAAATATGGATTACTGTATCTGATAATAAATAAATAAAATGAATTCTCTTAGAGATGCCAGCACAATTAACAGGGTCCTGTGGCCCGATGCCCGCCTGGGTTGTGGGATACCGCGGTCCCTGGCAACACACAGGCAACTGAAGGAACACGGGTGGGTTTTAGTCAGTAAGAGTCTGACACGCCCTCCCGCTCCGCCCAGAGCGGGAGAAGTTATTTGATAATTTCCCACCAAAAAAAGTCACAATTAAACAATAAGCTAATTAATCTAGTGACGTTACGACGATGTGAAGAAAATCAACAGAGTTTTTCATTGTTTGGAAGTACCAATGTGACTATTCCAATTCATAATTATACTCATGCTTAGTCCTCGATAATTATCCTGATTTACTATGTAGTCCCACTATATTCCACATCGTTTCACGCGCATATTCAGAGAATAAATTCCTGCAAAAAATAATTTTACACTGGCAACTCTATCCATGTCTATGCCATTCACTATTTTCGCGCGTCGTCTAACGCACGTCAATTTAAGAAAATTATTGAATTTTCATAAAAAGCTTATTATTTTTAAAAATTATTAACAATAAACAATGCCGGACGACAAATTGTGGAAGAAATTAAAGAAAATAGAAAAGAAATTGCGTAAGCGAGCTCGATCACGACGTCGGCTAAGGTCTTCGTCGGCGTCCTCTTTGGAATCAATTCAGACTGATCAGGATAAGACTAATACCTCTAATATTGTAAATGAGGAACAAAACACAGGTATGTATGTCTGGTAATATTGAATAATTTCAGTGAATGACGAAGATTGATTTGCTGAGGCTTACTATTTCCCGCCATCTTGCCGGGTGCTTGGTCTATGCGTTCTTGTAGAATGTAATGTAACATGAAGTTCGTGTTACGACAGGACCTCGAGGATTAATCTCGAAACCTCAAGTTGAGGCAAAAAAGGCACAAAAAATAATGCATTTCTAGAAGTTCTAGAGTATGTACGTAATATTGTTTTTTCTCGTGAGAAATTATTATGCAATTTGCAGTTCTATATACATAATAGCATGTATCATCAGGCTAAGTTAGTCTAATGATTAATGTGTATCTTGTAGATACTCAAGAATTATTAAAAGATGATGGTTTAATGGAATTGGATGACACAGTGCTGTCGGCCTTGGGAGACCTGTCCAGCTTCGATAAAACTTATGCTGATGACATCCACCCTGAAATAATAAAACGTGTGGATAACATTTTAACAACTGGAATTGATAAAAAGGTTAAAGAAGAATTATGTAAGAAGTATTTAATACCTAAAAATTTACAATTATTGGATGCTCCAAGATTGAATTTGGAATTGGAGGGTCTACTAAGTGACCCAATAAAGGAAAGGGACAAGAGGGTGGAAGACCGCCAACAGCAATTGGGCATTGCATTATCTGCGGTGTTAACAGTTGTTGACAGCTTAATAAAAACAAACGAAACAAACACTAAGAATATTGAAACTCTCACAGATGTTTCAAGATTGTTAAGCGATTTACATTATAATGATACCTGTACTAGAAGGAAATTGGTAGCAGTTTCTCTTGATAAAAATATTATTAAGACAACCGATGCTGCAAAACGGGACAGTTTCTTGTTTGGGGAAAAGTTCAATGAAAACGTCAAGTCTGCAAATGCAATCAAGAAGGCAGCCCCAACCATACTTAAGAAATCTAATTTCCTACGTAAAACTGTTCAACCTAAGCAATCAAGTTATTATCATTACAAAAATAAGGAAAACTTCAATGCCCCCCCACACTCGAGTCGAGCCAAACAAGGGAGGGGGGGCAGGTATCAACCACGGACCATGGGGAGGCAGCAACAGCAGAGGAACTCATCAGGCAAGACGTACCAACACAAACATGTACGTCAAACATAGAGGTAAAGACATTTGCATGTCGTCTTAAATATTTTTACTCTTGTTGGCAAAAGATCACACAAGATAAAGTTATCTTGTCATGGTTAAAGGGATATAAAATTCCATTTAAGGAAATTCCTTCACAACTTATAACACCAAAAAATTGTAAATTTTCAGAGTCTGAAAATATAGTTATTTCCAAAGAAATTAATAGATTGTTGGATTTGAGTGTGATTAATAGGTGTGCACCTATCAATGGACAGTTTTTATCAAAAATATTTGCTGTACCCAAGCAAAATGGGGGTACCAGACTGATATTAAATCTAAAGTGTCTGAATAAATTTATCCATACAGAACACTTTAAAATGGAAGACATAAAAACTTTATGTAAACTCATTTCTAAAAATGATTACATGTGCACAATTGATCTAAAAGATGCCTATTTTTTGATACCAGTGAGCAATGATGACAAAAGATATTTAAGGTTTTATTTTAAAAACAATATTTATGAGTACAATTGTTTGTGCTTTGGTTTGTGTACTGCCCCACTGACATTTACTAAAATATTAAAACCAGTAATAGCGTATCTACGTAGTGGGGGATTTAAATCTGTGATTTATCTTGATGATATTATTTGTATTGGAGAATCCTATAAAGAATGTTTAGAAACTTGTAGTAATACAGTCGCACTTTTGGAGTGTCTTGGCTTTTATATAAATAAGGATAAAAGTAATCTCCAACCTAAACAAGTTGCTGAGTACTTAGGATATGTGATTAATACAAAGAATATGACCTTGTCCGTGACAGATAAAAAGAGACTTTCAATTCATTCATTACTTAAAAAGTATTTAAATAATAGTAGTTGTTCTATTAGAAACTTTGCACAACTCATTGGAACCTTAACAGCTTGTTGTCCAGCTGTGAGTTATGGTTTTCTATACACAAAAATTTTGGAGAAACAAAAATGTGCAGAGTTAGTTAAACACAATAATGACTTTGATTCAATTATGAACATAAATGAGGAATGTCAAAGAGATTTACTATGGTGGCAAAAATGTATAGGAACGGCTCAAAACCCTATAAAAAATTGTCAATTTGAGATTGAAATTTATTCAGATGCATCTCGCTCTGGGTGGGGAATATTTTGTGATGGTCAGGTAGCAAATGGGTTTTGGACAGAAGAAGACAAGAAAAATCATATAAACTATTTAGAACTTTTAGCAGCTTTTCTTGGTCTACAATGTTTTGCTAAAGCCTTAAATTCGTGCCAAATTTTATTACGTATAGATAATACTACAGCCATAGCTTATATCAATAGAATGGGTGGTATTCAATTCAATAATCTTAATTCCCTGTCTCAGGATATATGGCAGTGGTGTGAAGCCCGAAAAATTTGGATATTTGCATCTTATGTAAAATCTAAAGACAACATAGAAGCTGATCTGGAGTCTAGAAATAAAAACATAGATTGTGAGTGGGAACTGGCTCCTGCAGCATTTCAAGACATAGTGAGATCTTTTGGAAATCCTTCCATTGATCTATTTGCTACTAGAGCTAATACTAAGTGTGAGAGATATCTGTCCTGGCATAGAGATCCATTTGCGGAAAATATAGATGCTTTTACAGTAAATTGGGAAAATTACCCTTTATTTTATGCATTTCCACCATTTGCTTTAATTTCTAAAACTATCCAGAAAATTAAAGATGATCAGGCTTTTGGCATCTTAGTTTTTCCTATGTGGCCATCACAACCTTGGTATCCATTTATTAATTCCATGATCATATCACAAATTAAAGTGTTCAAACCATCAGATCAATTATTGTTGTCACCTTCCAGAATACTGCATCCTCTGCACAACAGCCTTTCCCTGGGGGCCTGCATATTATCAGGGAAGCATTTAAGAAGCAAATGATACCAGATGACACCATCAAGGTCATGATATCTTCTTTATCCGATAATACTGTCAAACAGTATACAGTAGCACTACATAAGTGGTGGATTTTTTGTAATGGTGAAAATATTCATGATTTTTCAGTCACAAAAATTCTAGAGTTCCTTACACAACAATTCCACAATGGCAGTTCATACACTTCACTTAACACTAATAGATCTGCATTGTCATTAATAATAAATTCTGGCGTAGGAACGGATCCTCAAATTAAGAGGTTCTTTAAAGGGATATTCAAATTACGACCAAGTCGCCCTAAATATAATGATACATGGGATCCATCAATAGTACTGAATTTTATTGAAAGATGGTACCCTTTACAAGAATTACCACTTGATAAAGTAACCAGAAAGTTGGTAATTCTTTTAGCTCTTACTAGCGCTCAAAGAATACAAACCCTATCTGTTATTAAGCTTAATAACATACAATTTAATGATTCAGGAGTTAACATAAAAATCACAGATTTGTTGAAAACATCCAAGCCAGGAAATCAGCAAATGAGTGTTATGTTACCATATTTTCTTATGAAACCTGAAATTTGTCCGGTGATTACATTACAATATTATATTAATTATACACACAAATTGAGAAAGCCAGAGTTAGGTAATACAGAAAAGTTATTCATTAGTTTTAAAAAGCCTCATAGTTATGTGATTAGCCAAACAATTAGTCGTTGGATTAAACAAACAATGATGGACAGTGGCATAGATATAAAGAAATTTACTCCGCATTCAACACGTCATGCATCCACTTCAATGGCGAGTAGGGAAGGTGTGACAGTAGATACAATCTTTAAAACTGCTGGTTGGTCTATAGGATCAAAAGTTTTTGCAAGACATTATAATAGACCTTTGATTCAAGAAAATGATAAATATCTCTTTGCCAAGACTGTATGTAATGTTGAGACTGATGTTATTTTGTCTTAATTTAATTATAAGTCAAAAGTATAATGATTATTTAGTTGATAATTAGAAGAGAATTAAGTTTAAAATGTTTAAAAGTTTTTTCAGTTTAATAAAAGGTTGATTTTATGTTATTTTAATGTTTTATTGTTTAACAGCATTAAAAATGTGTGTAATTTCCAACTTCATCTCTCTAAACATCTACATAGTAAATCAGGATAATTATCGAGGACTAAGCATGAGTATAATTACTAAATTAAACGAACTTACCTAAGTGAAGTTCTATTGTAATTATACGAAATGCTTAGTCCTCGATACTATGTTCCCTCCCAAGCCCTAAACAAGACCTTAGTTTGTTTTTTGACCCTGGGATTGAAGTTGGGGAATTACTGAGTATTAATTTTAATTCTCTTTTGCAGATAGATACTCTAAATAGAATGGCATAGACATGGATAGAGTTGCCAGTGTAAAATTATTTTTTGCAGGAATTTATTCTCTGAATATGCGCGTGAAACGATGTGGAATATAGTGGGACTACATAGTAAATCAGGATAATTATCGAGGACTAAGCATTTCGTATAATTACAATAGAACTTCACTTAGGTAAGTTCGTTTAATTTAGTAATTATGTTCCTACTTTCTGAGTTTATCTAGGACATTACTGACATCGGTGAAGGAAAAACATCGTCCGGATGTCTGAACTTTATAGTCAACTAGCTGCACCCCGTGGTTTCACCTGCATTAATCTCGATCCCGAGAGAATATCGGGATAAAAAGTATCCCATGTCCTAACCTGGTCATGTTCGACCCATGTGCCAAATTGCATCCACATCCGTTCAGCCATTAGAATGCGATCTATTGAAAGCCATAATTCAGTCAGCGATAAAGGTCAATGAAAAATTGGAAAAATATTAATAATATTTCAAGCAGTTTATTTTCCACAATTTATTTATGAATCGGCAAAACAGTGAGATCTTAATGTTTTATCTATTTTATATTTTATTTAGTTTGAAAAACAGTGCAATTATCACTTTTATCATTTAACTGTACTTACTTCGCATTTATATTATAACAGTAACGTAATCTAGATAGAGATAATAATATAGAGAAAAATACTGTTATCTCACTTTTTTGTTTTCAAAAGTTTATTGACTGAACTAAATAGGTTTTTGAAGATCAGTTGTAAAATAAAAAATCCACAATAACGGTTTTGGAATAGAGAGCCTTTTTATAATTTCCTGCAAGAAAAATATTTTGGCAACAGGACAGAATTCTCCTAAACTTCACAAAACCGTGTGTCATGGTAAACATTTCTGCAACTGTTAATTGGTTGGTTTGGTTATCATCAGCCTACAGCAGTCCACTGCCGGACATATACCTCTCCAATTGCACGTCATTCAACTCGATTCTCAGCAACTCTCATCCAGCTGCTACCAGCCACCCTGCGAAGATCGGCGCTCCACCTAGCGTGAGGGTTTCCTATCTTACGTTTGCTGATTCGCGGTCTCCACTCAAGAACACGTCTATCCGAACGGTCATGCATCGGTACTACGTCTAATATGGCCGGCCTATTGCCACTTCAGCTTGCTTATTCTGTGAGTTATTATAAGTTTGGCAGGCAATCATTATTGAGTCTAACTCTAACTTAATTTATATTTTAACGTAAAACTCAAAAAACTGAGTTTTTGAAGTGAAAACTTCTTTAGCGGCGTTGTGCACTTTCTTTGGGATGGGTAAAAAATTTGAAATTCGCGTCAGATCCGTGACCGTAAGATCCGTTGCCTAGCAACCAACAAAGTACCTAAATATTAGTAAATATCAAAATAAATAGTCTTTGACATTACGTAAAGATTGCGAGGTAAGAAATTTTACCCATATTGATGGGTAAAAAAAAGCAGTCAAAACATACTTCATGAAAAGTGTTTAAAAATTGTTTATTTTTGTTAGACTATATTTTGAAAATAAATAAATATACTACTACTACTAATGAATATTGTATTTAACCACATAAATTATATTACTTTTATACTGATAAATAAAGCAATTCGTGCGAAATTATTCCCTAACCATTCCAAAACATTCAAAAATGCACAACGTTACTGTTCAAGTTTTCACTTCTGCCGGCACTCCCGGAGTGCAACCCGTTGTTTTTTTTTGTTTTGTTTAACAATTAATAAAATGTATTGTTTGGGTATTTCAATGTGAAAATTGAATTTTCTTTTACAAAATTTCGTTTGTTTTCGTTTATTTTTTACGGAACCACAAAAGTGTAAGCAAAATAATAGCTCTAGCTATAAATTCACCTGAAGAAAAAATTCTAACACTAGTCTATTAAACACGTCATGTTCTTACAGACACTGAAAATGTGCTCATCACGGATATTAATTTTTGGTTTATTTTGCATCAGCATTGTAATAAGTAAGTTATTAACTTAATTTAATCATAACTTATTGTTTAATAATAATTATCTAAAATTCCCATAATTATTATTCCATGTTGATATTTGTTAAAATCAAAGTTGCCTTGTATTTCTATGAAAGGTCTTTAATGTGAATATGTCCTCGTAAAAGATTTCACAAGATAATAGCAAGATATAATCTAAGTGCACCTTAGTTTTGGTTAAATGCTTCACTAATAACCAAAATCATCTTGGAATTCCCTAGTCACATTGTTGGGCGCGTCAATGTCAACAGAATCAGAAACAATACTGTTATTTTTTATATTAATATTATTCTAAAGTCCAAACTTCGTCAACCAGTCAATGGTTGACGAAGTCCATTGACCCATAGATATTACTTACTAAACCACAAATTCTTTTCTAATTCCAGGTGAAAAGAAAGTATGTGACTTGTACGATAGCAAATGCCTAACAGAAGTTAGTGCACGGAAGTTTGAACAGTTCATATCTGGCATGCCAGGAGTGGAACCTTCAGATCCTTTGCACCTGAATGTGGTTGAAGGTAATCTGCCTTCACTGAAGTATAAAATAATGAATGGTTCTCTATCAGGAATGAAAAATTGTCGTGTGGAACTTGTGCAGTAAGTTTATTTTTTGTTTGTCATCTTTTTGACAGGAGAGTTGTGTCGTCTTATTATTTTTTTTGCTTATAATAATTGCATTCATACTTTGGTGTTGGTCCTGGGTATATGTGAGTCCGGTGTATAAGGAATAATTATGACAGAAAGATAGAAAGTAAAATTGTGGGCATAGTTTAATATTATTTTTATCAGTTGTAGACTATTGTTCTATTTAAGCTGAATAGATTATAAATGATAGAATTGAAAAGATAGATTATAAAGAATAGATATAATTTTTTATGCATTTCCAGATTATCTCCAAAGGATAAAAAGTATCACTACCACGTTGGATGTCCGCATCTAGTTTTAGAATCAAGATATGAAGTGAAGGGTAATGTAGGTCCTGAGTTTATTGAAGGAAAAGGCACTTGCAGAGTATTTTTATGTAAGTATTGACCACCTGTATAACTTAAAAAAACTGTCATTATTGTGATTTAGAAATCTATGTGATCCATAGCTCTCTTCATATAAGAAAGATAAAAATAGTTGGTCGCTGTGATTAACTCAAGACGATGTGTATGTTTTTTCTCCAGAATTAACTTACCTACTGACAGGTTATGTGAGTTTATATATTTTTTTATTTTATTTGGCTCTATGTCACTTTATTTTAATTTATTATTGACAAAATCTACTCATTACAATGTTTTTTTTATGAGTTGTATTGCACTATGTGCTTAGCTCAACAACTGATCATAATTAACTCATTTTGTCAAAAATTGCACTTACTGCTCTTATCGCAAGTACGGCAGAATTATTATTCTTGCCTAAATGTTGATTTATTTTTACTTGGATGGTCCTAGTTTATCATAATTATGTGACTTCGAGTTACAGCTTTATTAGCTATGTGTAAGCGGCAACGCCCTTTATGCCAGAAGGCTTTATAATTCGGGTATTAAATTCTGTTTACGTTTTTAGTTTTTATTTTCACTTGAGTATAGATTTCGATGTTTATGTTGGTATATCGGCGTATGCTAGGTGTCAATATGGCAAATATATTTTATTTATTGTTTTGTGTTGAGTAATGTAAATTATTTGTATACTATTTTATATAAACAAGTTTTTCCTAACTGAACAGACAGCTGTGCTGCTGGGGAGTTTGTTGCGCCATTTCTTCCCAGCTAAAGCACTAGGAAGTGGTGAAGGGCGAACGTTTTTGGGGGACTGTATTATATGTAATTTTGATGTTCGGAAAGTGCTGATTCTTAGCCTAGTTTGACTAAATGACCACCTGTATAACTTACAAAAACTTATGATTTAAAAATCTATGTGATAGCTCTCTTCAATAAAATATTAGCTACAGAAGTAAGAATCGAAATAATTGATTCAGACTGTATACTTAATTATGAATTATTCATTTGACCGAATCCATACTTCCATACTTTAGGTATTATACTAATATTATAAATGCAAAAGTAACTCTGTGCGTCTGTCTTTTTCTTACCTTTAGATAGACCCTGACCTGGATAAGAACATAAGATACAAACTTATTGTTTACTTTTTTTTATCCCGGTAGTACGTTCCTGTGGAATAATTTCTTACAACAAAACTTTTCCTTTTCAGTTGACTACAACTTCCTTTTCAATGGTGATTACGAAAAGAAAGAATGCAATGATAAACAAATTCACTTACATATGAAAAATAGCAATTTGGAAGTGGAAGCAAAAGGAAAAGTGCACTATGACTTCGACAATTTCTTCAATGGCAATAAAGCAAAATGTAAGAACACTAAATTGTTAATCTTTCTTCTCGCACTAATGTAATACTTTAGTGAATGTTAACGCGATATGACCCTAGGTTTTAAACCTGGTACAAAAACAAGGTCTCACTCAAACTTAGACCCAGTTTGTCCTATCATCATCATCATCATATCAGCCGAAAGACGTCCACTGCTAGATATAGTCCTCCCCCAAGCACCGCCACTTCGACCGCTTCTGTGCTTCCCGCATCCAGCGGATTCCTGCGGCCTTTACAAGGTCATCGGTCCATATTGTGGGAGGCCTTCCAACGCTACGTCTTCCTGTACACGGTCGCCACTCCAGAACCATTCAGCCCCATCGGCCTCCTGTTCTACGAGCAATGTGTCCTGCCCATTGCCACTTAAGTTTGAAATACCAAAGATGAGAAAAAAAACAGCTTTTCCCTACATTTTGACTAGATAAGCGAATATAAATAGGGAACAGCAGATTTTTTTTTCGCGATGTCATCTTTGGTCCCATAGTAAAAGTTGTTCATGATGATGACTACAATGACCCCTTAAGAGGTCGTTGGTGTTTTACCAATAACCCTGTATAAGGGGAAGTTTAAAAGTGGCGCCAGTGACAAAAAAGTTGAAAAGACATCGTTTCGGCTTGGTATGTGTGATGAGTAGTGAGTAAATGCATGTGACTGAAAGAGTGATGAATATAAATATTGACGGATGGAGAGGGAGAGGAAAGCCAAAGAAAAGATGGATCGATTGTGTGAGGTAGTGGAGTGTCCTCTTTCATATCAAAATATGAATGAGTGAATGGAAATCATGAAATAGAAGTAACACAGCAGTCTCGTTAATCGTAATTGCGTTTACAGATTGAAATCTCACAGGCATCACTTGATATCCTCTAACATACTAATTATGTGTTTTTATTTCCAGCTGAAGTAGCACACAAGTTTATCAATGAAAATTGGCAGTTTGTTGATAAACTGATTCGTCAACCAGCAATGGAGGCATTTATGAAAAAATACGTCAACAATGTTAATGCGTATCTAAGAAAAGTACCTGTTCAAGATGTGTTTTCTGAAGAATAATAAAACAATCGTTCGCTTACAACAATAAAATCACAATTACATACGATATATTTTATTTACTTATGATAAACGAGATTTACCTAACGCTAATGGGAGTTTCTGAATATTTTAACTTTCCTGTATGTATGAAACGGTGAAGGAAAATATCGTAAGGAAACCGGCATGTCTTAGAACCAAAAATTCGAAGACATGTGACATCTACCAACCCGCAGTGTACCCGCGTGATAGATTACGGACCATTTCCTCTCACAGAGAGGAGGCCAGTGTCCCAGCAGTGGGAACATTAATAGGCTGATTATGTATGTTATATATGTCTTGATACCTAGTATAATAATAATTATGCTATTCCTGCAGCATAAATTATTAGTCCTTCAAATAATAACATTAAATGCCCCGAATAAAATTAAAGGGCTTTAATTTATACATAATTAATTCTAAAACTTATCTGTAGATATAGGATTACTCATGGCATGATTGTGCTACGGATTACGGATTGTGCTACTATTAAAATTATGGGTATCACTTATTTTATTAAACAAATGTAGATTCTTTCTTACATACATAATACTCGTATTTTCATAAATGAATAAATTGGCAAGGTCATAATATTAATTCTTTTAAATAGTTCCCTAAGAGATTCGCAGCGACGTAGATTATAAATGGCTTTGACAGCTCCCCAAGTAGCACATTAGTGAATTTTGCTACTTATCTTATAGCTTTAAGTTGTAAATGAGTGGTATAACAGTATTTGATAGAACTTATAGCTTCAAACACTACTCATATTTGTATATGAGTACCTCCTGTTACTCATAGTTGCATAAGAGTGTATTTTGTTTATACATTATTTCTTATGGTTGCATAGAGTCGATTTTGTTAAGTACTTAAAGTTGAAAACGGGTTTTAATTGTTACCAATTTAGAAGCAACAGTGGTATATGAGGCCTTTAAATCACTTGTAAGCAACTGTTCCATTTAAGCTGTAACATACCCTTATTTGGCACTTCTATTTCCAAACGAGTAGTATAACAGAGTAGTATATCACCTGTAGTGGCTAAACGGATAAGTTTGCAACCTTTTTGGAACCTAATGTGATTGCATCTATCAGGCCTATTGTACACCAACAGCAACTATTTCCACTTATTTATAACCACTAACGATGTACCAGTTCCCGAAATACATACATAATTGTGACCTATTATTACATATGTCAGATCGTGCTACGCGTCACTCTGTTGATAGTATTTTTTGTTTCTGTTGTTGTAAAGTTCATAGTTTAAACTACTTCATCAAACTTGAATTCCGTGAAATGGAAAAAAATTAAGCGATGTGGGTTATCATCGGCAGGTTGTACGAGCTAATTATTACTGCTGGTAGTAGCATCCACTGGTCAGCCACTAGCAACATACAAATAAGTGATTTTTAGACCTTACAGTTCCAAATAGGGAACAAATAAATGAAAATAAAAACTAAGAGATGCCATAAACATCGCCATGTTTAGAAAATGGTTGTCCTTAAGAATATTTTGTTTTGAAAGTGTTTTATCACACTGACGCATAATCACTGAGTTTTGTTAATTGTAATTGATGTACTTTGACATTATACTTAGTCTAAAACCATTACGTTAGGTTTTTAACAGTTTTATTTTTTTATACTATTATTTCGCCAATTGATTTAGCACATTTTATTGATCAAATCGAAGGCGCTTCGAATTTTACAAAGAAACCATACTATACTTTCACAGTAACAAAACATTCGCAAGGATTTTGTGCTGTAAATCAATGCCTGCATTATATCAGTACACGTGAAGTTTTAATACTCATCAAATAGATGTAATCCAAATAAAATGGCTGTTCACAGTACAAATTCAAAAACACATAACTTATCGCCCCATAAAAGAATTTTCGTTTCATTTGTCAATCAATGAATGAATTGAAACGTCATATCATTCAATCAACCGTTCACTGCGCACAACTTACACACATAGTTCTAATTGCCACTTAAGGTGATCGTGAGAACTCCTATGGATTTCATTTGGAACCAAAATTAAGCTGCAATTTTTCTCCCCGTGGTTCCATAATGTTTGCATATGGGTTCTCTCCACCTATATAGAACTTATTCATGCCTATATATTTCACCCAAGGTTACAAACAGATATGATATGGAGCTATTTTACCACCCAGTTGTGTTACTTGGGTCTCTTTTGCAAAATAAAGATGGATCCAATGTCAGCAGTTTACTGTGGGGACCCCACAGTAAAATGCCATACGACATAATGCTGTGGAAGTAGCTAAAAAAGACCAAACGTGCGGTTTCTACATCTGATAAATGTCTTATCTTTCTAACAGCATAAGCGGCCGAGCTTAGCTGGCCTGCAAGGGATGTTATATGAGGGGAGACCTCATATAACATCCCTTGTAATTTCTCGTCTAGCGTGATTCCTAGAAAAACCGTTTGATTAATACATTCAAGTTTTTCTCTATTCAATAATAATATGATGTCACATTCACTACTTTTAACATTCGGTAATTTAAATCTAATTAATGCGTTTGGTTTTTTTTTTCATTTAGTACCAAATTATTTACCGTAAACCATTCTTGGACCTGAAGATTAGAGTTGTTCACTTCGTCTAAATGTTGTGACCGTCGGTCTATTTTAAAGATCAATGGTAAGTCATCTGCAAATAACACCATCTTGGGATGATTTTGAAGTAATTGGGTTAAATTATTAATGTAAACTAAAAAGAGGAAAGGACCCAATATCAAACATTGAGGAACGCCCATTGCCATTTCAGACGGTAATGAGTTTATGCCGTTAACTTGAACCTTAATCTTTCTATGTTTCAGGTATGATCCTAGTAGATCAAGAACTGAATTCCTAATCCCATAATGCTCTAGTTTCAACTGAAGTGTTTCATGGTCTACGCAATCGAACGCCTTAGAAAGATCGCAAAAAATTCCAATGGCATCTTCTTCCCAGGCGTTAAAAATGTTCTTTATTAGAGTGATACCAGCGTCAGTGGTACAACGCCGTTTGGTGAAACCGTATTTTTGTTTATGAAAGATGGAATTTTTATTAAAGTGACGTAACATTTGATTGAGTATCAACTTTTAAATGGAAGAATTGACACAGGCCTATAATTGTTGGGTTCTTTACTGTCACCGGATTTGAACAATGGAACTACTTTACTGTGTTTTATGAGATCCGGAAAGGCTCCTTGGTCTACACTGGTGTTAAATATGAAAACTAAATAAGGCGCAATGGTTTCGATGATAGATCTACAGACTTTTACAGACATTCCCCATAGATCTTCTGTTGTTTCATGTCAAGACCTCCAAAGGCCTATCTAATAAAACCAATAGGCGATAGGCGGCAATCTTGCAATTTCACAAGTTTCTTTCAAATATTTTCTGTCGTTTGTTTATAATAGAAAATATATGAATGTAAATGTGAAGATTTTGTAATTTTTTGACAAACACCTATTTCACATTGTCTTAGTAGGTATATTAAATGGGGCCCAGTTGACTATATTGTTGATCACCAGATGTCAGAGGTTAATATTATTATAGGACTAATAAATCGATTACATATTGAGATTGCATAAATATTTTTATATTCACCAGTTTAACATTTTTGAGTCTAATCACTGTAAAACAAATCTTCAAAGGCCGTAATTTTCAAGTAAGCGTTGACATTGTCTATAAATTTATTCATAAACGCTTCCATGGCTGGTTTACGAGTCAGCTTGTGTACAATCTGCCAGTTTTCATTTGCATATTTGTGCAGGACGTCCGCTGAAAATAAATATACATACAGTTAATATCTATTAACTCATTTCCTATCGAATACTTAGCCATATTTTTGGGTTACTACTATTACATTTTTTATAGTTATAGTACGTTGGTTGTGTTACTGTCGTATATGTTGGTCATAGGATGTATAGACATTTCTAAAATAAATTGTATACTATGTTTACCTGTATGGTGGATACAATGTTATGGAACGAAAAATCAATCTGCCTAGCCTTTTCCCAACTAAGTTGGGATCGGCTTCCAGTCTAACCGGATGCAGCTGAATAGCAGTATTTTACATGGAGCGACTGCCTATCTGACCTCCACAACCCAGTAATTGGGTAATACGATACAACTTGGTAAGACTGGTGTCAGATTTTCGGGCTTCTGACGAGTCGTAACGACTGTCAGAGATCCACGAATAACAGCCGAGACGGCAACAGCTTAACGTGCTTTCCGAGGGACGGAGGAGTCTCGGTATGTAAAGATGGTCACCCATCCATTGACCAACCCCGGCAAGCGTAGCTAACCTGATGGATGTCGATCCACGAGTCGTCGTGCGGCTGTTATTACTTAACCACGAGCTCCTCAATACAATGTTATGGAACAATGGTTGTAATAGAAATTCAAATGGTTCCTTGTCCGTGTATTTATATAATATTATTTGTTTATAAATATTCTTTCTCTTCTTGGGGCTGATTGTACTGTATAATCACAGAACTTTCGTGAAGTGTACGCAAATGGCTTCGAGAGATTCACAACCACCTGTCATTGTAGTAGTCATTCGAGCGGAAATCAAATTCGCATTAACTGTGTAACAATACATAATCGATCTTGTATTTTCTGTAGATATTACCGATGATCATATTGAGCCCCGTGCTTATTTTTTTTTCGATCATGGTATCCAAGACGTGAATACAGCCTACGTTTTATTTACTAAGTTAAAAGTCTAAATCCTGTTATCGATCGAATCAGGTTTTTTTTTTGTTAACTTTATTCCGAGCAAGGTAAAGATCTCATTACAAAATTGACGACTAAGACTCGGTTTTAAAATCAGTTTTTGAAATTGTAGCTTTATATATTTTGTCAGGGTGAAGATCGAAATTTTAAAATGTGTCAGTTACACTGCCATATACGAACTACGTATCAAAGACATGAGGTCACACAAATCCCCCATCGCGCAAGTTTGCCGTGCGATCGACATAAACAAACTCCCGACATCAACTTTCGGGCAGTTGCCCGCCAGACACAACGTCTGGTCGGATGATCCTCCCTTTTCTATAGAGAATGAGAGAATTTATACACTGTTCCTCATACCTCTATAAGGCCGTTGTTCTTGTTTAAAGCTAGGTCTTGTGCATAATTATGATGACGTGTTTACAACTTATATCGTTAAGGTTGTCGCAGACAGGCACGATGCGACACCGGTAGGACAATTTCCGTAAAATTTTCATAAAAATTGTTCTACCAGAGTCACGCCGTCGCCTCGCGCCGTCATGTTGCGCCTGTCGGTGGGAGCTCTTATGAAGAAACAGCTGCAACGAGACAAAGTAGGTATATGTACTACTTTTGGTGGCCTTACATTTTTTCTTATCCCCATTGAAAAGATTCTTGCAATCATAGTTCACTTTTTCTTTAGCTTCAAATTCTAGTTTGTGATTTTTGAGTCGGATGTGCAATTTTCCATTCGTACTAATAAACTTTTCGTAGTCACCGTTCAATATGATGTGATAGTCATCTGAAACAGAAAAATGTAATTTCAATAATATTGGTAATGCTCCCTCCACCGCGGCACCCGTGAAGAAGCCAGCAGTGGTACAATTAAAGGCTGAATATGCTTTTATTATAGGTAGGTAAGTAGTTAGTTTTTTGCTTTGTGACAGTCAGAGGCAGCTGTCAAACATTATCACAAGACGATACTGATTAAAAATCATTTTATTGTTTCGTATTAAGTCTATTAATTTTGCTTGGATGTTTTTTGAGTAAAATACGTACTTTTCCCGTGTTTAGTTATGAATTTTCGATTTTTGCCACCGACTTCCGAAGTTAAAGTTATTTTTGACTTAATAGTGCTTTTTTTTTGGAAGTCGGTTGTATTTTTGAAGTGAAAACTTCTTTAGCGGCGTTGTGCACTTTTTTGGGACGGGTGAAAAATATTAAACTCGCGTCAGGACGTGACCGTAAGATCCGTTGCCAAGCAACCGTCAAAGTAAATATCAAAATAAATAGTCTTTGACATTACGTAAAGATTGCGAGGTAAGAAATTTTACCCATATTGGTGGGTAGTTGGTGTTTATTATTGTTAGACTATATTTTGAAAATAAATAAATATATGAGGTATTCCTCGAAGCGCCACTATCTTGAGGCGCACCTAATGAGGCGCACCTTTATTATTCCTCGGAGCGCACCTTTTAGTAGCGCTCCCAATAACAATTAAAAATATTAACTTTTTTTCCCTCGAAGCGCACCTATTATTAACTTTCGAATAGAGATGGGATACTAACTGAAACTATCGATAATAAGTAAAACACGTTATTTTATATAAATTGCAAAAACTTTATACTCCTTGACCATAGATTGGTTTAAAATAAATAAAGTGAAACGCTCAGGAAATTTGCCAGGATTCGGGAATGAATGCATCACATTGCCTGAAACCAAAGGAAATAATATTTTATTTATTGTCTTTTAATCGCAATTTTGTCCATCCTAAGGTTGCTTGTATGAGATTGCAGAATATGTTAAGGTACTAGTCTACTAGTCATAGTACTAGTTATAAAATGTAACAGATGTATGACAATATCTAGAATTTATTATTAACATTACAGGCCTCTATGCAAAATAATATTCGTTCAAATCTCAGTTGGAAAAAGGCAGACAATTAAAATACTAGCTAATAGCTGGCAGTTGGCACCGCTGGACAATAACAATTAAAAATCAATAAATTGTGTCTGCAATTTGTCAGGCAAAATAATTTTAAGATATAATATTACGAAATCTACACTTGACGTTTTGAGAAAAGCATATTTTGAGAATATGAATTTTAAGCCGCGGGAATCTGTGGAGCCTCATGTGCACCTGCGGGGATCGACGGTCGGGCTGCGATCAGCCCACATGTGGCTACGCGGGGTTTTATCGGTTGAGAACGAAGGATTTTCGATCGGTGGGTGGCCATAAATGGGCGATCTGTTTTACCGGGCTATATAAAAAAAATTACTTACCAGTGTCTTTACATCCAAAAGCGCAACGGTGAGGCATTGTATATATTTTGATAAGACACACACAGCACAAAATAGCGTCTTTTCGCAAATATACAACTAATAAATAACAAGTTTTTCACAATTTTTGTAAAATTGCTAGCCACAACGGTAGTGACTGAAAAATATTAGTTTCCGGGTAGTAATCCACTAACAAGACGAAGGAGAAACTCAACTTGACGTCGTATGTAGGTAAAACACTCAAAAACCAATAATTACACACAAAATGGACACACGAAACACAAACAAGCGCAGACGCAAGTTCAAAGTTGCAGCGGCCATAATGTGTGATGTTGCCAGAATATAATATCACACCACACTTTTAAGATTTCCGTGACAAGGTTGCCATAATCTTGTAATTATTATGTAGGTCCTGCTGCAATGTGATTATTATATGCATATCATTTGTATTATCTGTGCGTTTTATTTATCAATAACATCCTGTTTGAATACACTTTACTCTTTGAAAACACAATAACATTGGTCTTTGAATACAGATTATAGTGCCGAAAGCAAAAACATAGTTTTCTCTCAATTTCATACTTTTGGTTAAGCAACTTCGATGATGATGATGCACAAATGAGTTTTTAAAAATCATCGATATAATTTATTACGTTAACTTCATGCTTTTCCCTATTTTTAAACGTGGGTGCGCTTCAAGGAATAAAATTTTAATATTTTTAATTGCTATCGGGAGCGCTACTAAAAGGTGCGCTCCGAGGAATAAAAACGGAGCGCTTCATTAGGTGCGCCTCAAAATGGTAGCGCTTCGAGGAATACCTCAAATATATTACTACTACTTATGAATATTAACCACATAAACGATAGTAGTTACTTTTATACTGATAAATAAAGTAATTCATGCGAAATTATTCTCTAACCATTCCAAAATATTCAAAAATGCACAACGTTCAAGTTTTTTCACTTTGTAGTGTTTTTTTTTAAGTCAAAATCAAAATGTGTTACTCACAAATATCTAATTTGCATGTGCCGGTTCCTTCAATAAATTCTGGCCCTAATTTGCCCTTTACATCATAGTCTGTTTCCAAAATGAGAAGTGGACATGCAATGTGATAGTTATACTTCTTTTCCTGCACTAGAATTCTGGAATTAAACAAAAGTATAAATTATTAACGATAGAAACTACATACCAGCATAAATTAGTACCGACAGGGCGAGTTATATAAACGTTACTATTAGCTCGTTATTTGACTTAGATATGTTCCCGTCTCTACCTCGCACTTATATCGCACGAATATTTTAAAGTTATGAAGCAATGGATGGCAAAGTGAAAGGCATTAGGATCGATTGCCATTTTTTGTGTATGACGCCATTCCCTCGCAGGTAAAATTCTGATGAAAAAGATTATATTCAAACACAACTTACTGGGCTAGATCCACCTGACAGTCCAGCATTCCAAAGAGCGAACCATTGATTAATTTATACTTCAGTGTAGGCAGATTCGCCTCAATCAAATCCAAGGATAAAGGGTCAGAGGGTTCCAGTCCATCTAAACCAGATACGAACAGCTTAAACGCCCGTTTAGCACCCTCTGTTAGACATTCATCGTCACTCATGTCACATATTTTCTTTTTACCTGTAATTAGATTCAAATTTTTTGGTTAGGTACGGTAGTGATCTGATCTACATAATCAGTGGGATCTGTATCTCGTTCAGTGGGCTTAGATGGCTGTATTATTGCTATATTAACAAAATGTTGGTTAAAATGACTACAGAATCAATCCACGAGCGTACGTTGAGTCAGCCTCACAAGGATATTAATACAGGATGTCAGGGACATCGACGCGAAGACCAAAAAGAATTAATTGAATTGTCTACAATCGTGTTCAAAAATATTTTATCAACTTGTAGCTACAAAACATATTACACACTGGGTACCACATTATGGAACGCAGATTGTAGACAGTCAAATGAATTCTTATCGATGTACATTTTTTGGAGCTTGCTGATCACCGATTTCGTATTTTTTCTCGATTGTTGTATTATCATCACATTTGTTTTAAGGAACTACGACTACTAACTACTCATCCACAACTAAGACCCTTTTCTTGAAGCAGAAGAACTATTAAGTTCTAGACTAGTAGGGAGCAAGATTGAATGCATATTTTCAGAATATTACATGTAATATAAAAAAGATCGCACGGTGCACTTACTTAGAACACTGCTGATACAAAATAACGCAAAAATTAATAATCGTGTTGGGAACATTTTCTCTGACCCAATGCACGTTTTATAATGATATTATCGCAACTTCAGATGAATATATAACCCAACAATTAACACACAATCAGTGAAGTAAGATTTTATCAAACTAGCTGATTTAAATAATTAAATATTTTTTAACATTAACAATAATCGCAATAATTATGTATCTATTGTTACTGACGTCAACTAGGTTACCACGTTTTTGTAATAGTTAAATAAAAATAATTTAAAAAATAAAATCCCGACTGCCCTGTCAAAAAACGAATAAAAAAATAAAAAACAAGTTGAACATGTTGTTGTTGCTGTCTTTTATCTCAATGGTACTAAGTAAATATGCTCGGGCATGGCTTCTGTTCCACTTACACAACACACCATATTATTCTCGAGACTGTAATTTTTTTTTTTACAAAATGTTTGACATTAATGTCATCCGGTATACTAATATTTTAAAGATATGAAGAACAGGGAGTAAAGTTCACTCATCCTCTATAGAAATGGGAGGATCCTCCGATCAGACGGGTGTTATGTCTGGTGGCTACTGCCCGATGATTGATGTCGGGATGTTTTAAACAATATGCTTATTGCGCGGTGAACCCTGCTTGCGCAATGCAGAATTTCGTGTGACGTCAGTTTGATGCGTAGTTCGCATGTGGCGGTGTAGCTGTCGCCACAATATGAACACACCTACTTTATTGCCATCAATTTGTCCTTCATGACTCCATGTCCTAACTTTGGACAAAATCTTTGAGTACTTACTGGGCATCCGACAACTACCTGTCAACCTGAGGCGACTGCAACAACAATTCGTCACCCTACGTTAATTTATCGTGCTGTAGCAATTTTATACAATTGTCGAAGAATGATAGTTGTGATCTGAATATACGGACAAATTGCAGTTTGTAGTCAATATTGTAGGTCCCTAATTTAAATACGGTTGTCGTAAGGCAACCTTTTGTTAAAAAATTCTCACACAATAGGGATGATGACTAAATTTTTTTTTTTTGTCTGGCATGTATATTATGAAAAAATATCAAAAGATTACGGCAATACATTGATTTAAAATGTGCTATGATGTCACGAGTATCTTACTTGTGACGTAGCGACCCCCACTCCCCAACTTCAACTGCGTTTTATCTAAATCAATTTTTATTAATATGATAAAGCAAATAATACGAGTCTAATATTTTTTTATTATCTGACTGCATGACGGACTAAATATAATTACTTTTTTTTGACCCAGGCATCATCCCTATAGTCTTAAGCTGTTTTCAGACCAGCACGATTTGTCGCACGAAGCGACTCGAACAATAGAAAACTTCACGGTATAACATTATTGTTTTATAGTGAAGTTTTGTATTGTTCGTGTCGCGTCGCGCGACAAATCGCGCCGGTCTGAAAACCGCTTTACAATCCTAGAACGCACAAAAAATAACTATAAGATAAAGGTCATTGAAACTCAACAGACTTTTATCGTTTTGGAGAGAGGGATGAAATTAATAAATAAATAATGAATTATATTTTTTAATACAATTGGAGTTTATCCCCAGTGGAAATTATTATTTTGGTTTCTCAGAGCCTCGTATGTCACCCTCAGGAGTCGTACTCCTGAAGGCCTTATCGAGGCCTGAGTATCACGGTGTAAAGTTTACTCATCCTCTATAGAAAAGGGAGGAACCTCCGACCAACGATTGATGTCGTAAATTTATATTATATTATATCACGGGGTAAACAATGCTTGCGCGATGCAGGATTTGTGTGACGTCAGGACTTTGATGCGTAGTCCGCATTTGGCGTTGTAGATGCCGCGACAGCCTAGACAAAGTAATATTCTATCAGCGATAATGTTGATGGAAAAGTCAAACATGTCTTGGAAAAGGACATAAGCTACCAAAAGGTAAAGGTTATGTCAATCCTGTTGAAAGTCGTTGTAGAAATAGGAAACGCTCTGAAAGCGACCGCCACTTGGCCACAATCAGTTCGCTGGACAAGCATAAAGTTTTGTATAAAAAAAACTGCATTTACAATCGGATTAGCTCGTCTAAAGATTAATGATAACATGCAATTATTTCACTAACAGTTTTTACAATAAACAGATAGGTAACTATTTTGTTGGCGTTCCATCTGCATTGTGGGAAACAGTTTATTAGATTTTTACTTACAAATAATTGTTACTGTAGACAACAATGATATGAAAACACTGATAATATAATTTATCAACCCACGATGAAGGCTGACAGAAAAAAAAAAAACGTTTGCAAACGAAGTTGCTTCTCTTGTATGATTCAAAACAAAAATAAAAACGCAGCCGCCATTTTGGATATAATTTTCATTCACTATAGACTTTAGTATGTACCTACCCTCGAAAATTATGTAAACAGTAGCCATGATGAAAAAATTTTTATTTACATTTTGACCAAATTTACACTTTCTCTCTCTCTCCATCGAATTATAAGACAGTCGCAAGTATGAACGCTTTTTAACCGACTTCCAAAAAGGAGTAGGTTCTATGTTCGACTTTATGTCATATGAATCAATACCTAGTGGCTTCTGGAGTTTCTGGACCAGGGATGCAAACAAAACTCATTTATTCAAATATACCAGTAGTACGTTCCCCCCCCCCTTATAGAGATGTCACCACAACTAACGGGGTCCCGCGGTCCGATGCCTGCCTGGGTTGTGGTATACCGTGGCCCCTGGCAACACACAGGCTGACAGGCAACTGAAGGAACACGGGTGGGTTTTAGTCAGTAAGAGTCTGACACGAAAGAGCGGGAGAAGTTATTTGATAATTTCCCACCAAAAAAAGTCACAATTAAACAATAAGCTAATTAATCTAATAATAATAATAATAACCCCACCGCCGTATCTCTACGTTGACGTCGTGGTGGGGCTGTTCCGGTAGAGTTTACTTTGCCGGAACGGGTCTAGGATGAGGAGCCAGACTAAGAGAGATACAGAAAACCGCAGGGCAGCATGTGGCGAGCTGTTGGGCAGTAGCGACCCCACGGACCCTATCTCCTGGGTGAAATCTTGTTCCTCATCTCTGGCTTGCCTTTATTGGCCGCCTGGAGTGAACACTGATGAGGAACAGAGCTCCCACCTCATTCTTACCTTAATTATTATTGAGTGTGCAAGTCACCCCTTGCCATTTTATCCGTGTATACCATAACATTGATCAGGCAGGGGACATAGATCTTCCATAGTTCTAAATAACCAATCCACTATAGCCACTCAAACCCATAACCCAATAATTTTTGTTTTCATTTAAGCAATAGTCCTGCACCAACCGGGGATTGTCCTTGGGTGCACTTGCATAGTGCATACAGGGATAATCGTCGGTTGGTGCCTCATTCCATTTAAAATTGTCAAAGGGGCCTCTGCGAGTTGGCTTCGGCCCCTCGTATCCAAAGGACCGGGACTCCAGGGTCCCGAGATATGTAAACATATAAACAATAATAATAATAATTAGCCCATATTGTCCCACTGCAGGGCAAAGGCCTCCCTTTCCTTTTTCCACTCGACTCGATCCTGAGCCAATATGGACCAATCCCTCCTATAAGCGTCAAGTTCGTCCCGCCATCCACGCTTGGGTCTTCCACGATGCCGCTGGGCGTTTTCAGGAACCCACGTAGTAGTGGTCTTAGCCCACATTGTTTCCGACATGCGGCAAACGTGTCCGGCCCAGTCCCACTTGATTAATCTAGTGACGTTAAAACGATGTGAAGAAAATTAACGAAGTTTTTCATTGTTTGGAGGTTGTGGGCTTAATCCGGGCAAGTACCAATGTGACTTTTCCAATTTATAATTATGTACTTTCTGAGTTTATCTAGGACATTACTGACATCGGTGGAGAAAAAACATCGTGAGGATGTTTGAACTTTATAGTCAACTAGCTGCGCCCCGCGGTTTCTCCCACACAAGTCTCGTCAATAAAAAGTATCCTATGTCCTACTGGTCCCATGGTCTACCTTTATGCCAAATTACATCCAAATCCGTTTAGTCGTTTAAGCGTGAGAGCGTAACAAACAAACTCGCTTTCGCAGTTATTATATTAGTTAGGATATACGCTATAGGATAATCTGAAATCGCCAACCCGTCTTGGGCAATACTCTACGCTCGTGCCTTCTCTGTATGAGGAGACCTTTGCCCCGTAATGGGACAATAAATAGGCTAGTATTACTATTTTCACTGTTTTATGGTATTTGAATGCGATTTGTCGAAAGCCATAATTCAGTCAGTAACAAAGGTCAATAATGTTTTTTTGAATATTAGTAATATTTCAAGTAGTTTATTTTTCCACAATTTATTTATTAATTGGCAAAACAGTGAGGTCTTAAAGTTTTATCTATTTTGTATTTTAATTTAGTAGTAGTAGATAAATCTTTTAAAAAACAGTGCAATTATCACTTTTAAAATTTAACTGTCCGTACTTCGCATTTATAAATGGTGACTTTCCATGCTTGCCAAGGTTTGGCAAGCGTCCACAAGTACAAGCGTGTAAAGAGGGCGTTTGGCTTGGCTTGTGTGAGCTTGTGGACGCTTGTCTCCGATCCGGTCTAGTGTCGGTTTTTGAACACAGATCAAAGGGCGCTTGCGGCAAGCGCTTGCGACGCATTCACACGTTGGTGCGCGTTTAGTAGCCATTGTGATCTCGCGACGAGCGTATATTTAGTTCTTTGTACAAATGAGTGGCTGGTCGAGTCGAAGAGAGTTTATCGTTTCTGGAATATTACCAGAGCGAATCGTCTATCTGGAACCCCAAAAACGTTAATCAACAACTCAAGTTCGGTGTCCGCCATGCTTGGGTGTACGTAGCACACTGACGCATTCACAAGCATGAAAACGACTTCCAAATGCCAAGCGAGATTTGTGGACGCTTGGGGCCAGAAGTCGTTTGCCAAGCCTTGGCAAGCATGTAAACCCGGCCATAACAGTTACGCATTCTAGATTATAAGAAAAATACTGTTACCTCGCTTTTTTTGTTTTCAAAAGTTTATTGACTGAAGGAAATTGCTTTTTGAAGATCGGTTGTCAAACGAAAAATCCACAATAACGGTTTTGGAATAGCCTTTTTATAATTTCCTGCAAGGGAAATATTTTGGCAACAGGAAAGAATTCTCTTAAAATGATGAGAATTCTGTTCAAACTTCACAAAACCGTGTGCCAATCATGGTACACATTTCTGCAACTTTTAATTAGTTGGTTTGGTCATCATCAGCTTATAAGCAGTAAACTGCTAAACATAGGCCTCTCCAATTGCACGCCATTCAACTCGATTCTTGGCAACTCTCATCGAGCTGCTACCAGCCACCCTGCGAAGATCGGCGCTCCACCTAGCCAGAGGGTTTCCTATCTTACGTTTGCCGATTCGCGGTCTCCACTCAAGAACACGTCTTCCCGAACGGTCATGCATCGGTACTACGGATAATATGGCCGCCCATTGCCACTTCAGCGTGCATCTTCTGTTAGCTAGGATGGTTTGGTAAGCAATCATAATTGAGTCTACCTCTAACTTATTTTATATTCTAACGTAAAACTCAACAGATTTTTTTTTGTTTTCTTTATTAGTTAAAATGTATTGTTCTGGTATTTTATTAAGTCATTGTGTTGTCAAACTTGATTTCCTTTTACTACCCACATCGCGAAGGTCAAATAATTACGATTGTTTTCGTTTATTTTTACGGAACCACAACAGTATAAGCAAAATAATAGCTCTAGCTATAAATTCACCTGAAGTTAAAAAATTCTAACATTAGCTAAACACATGTTCTTACAGACACTGAAAATGTGCTCATCACGGATATATATTTTTGGTTTATTTTGCATCAGCAGTGTAATATGTAAGTTATTAACTTAATTTAATCCTATCTTATTGTTTGACAATAATTATCTAAAATTCCCATAATTATTATTCCATGTTGATATTTGTTAAAATCAGAGTTGTCTTGTATTTCTATGAAAGGTCTTTAACGTGAATATGTCCTCGCAAAAGATTTCACAAGATAATATAGGGATATAGTCTGGGTTCACCTATAGGTTAAATGCTTCACTAATGACTAAAATCGTTTTGGAATCCCCTAATCACACCACCAGCCTCTACCAGCTTTTATGACAAATCTTTTACAGTTCAAGCAGTACGGTTATGGAATGCCTTGCCCGTGTCGATAAGGCGTGCTCAATCTTTGTCGACTTTTAAAGTTCAAGTAAAAAAACACTTCCTCTCTCCTTAAAAATCATCATTATGTATATAGTTCCTTGATCTTGTTCCAAGTTTATAACTTTATATATATATATTATCTATGTATATTTATATAGATAAGTTTATGCTTTATGTATGTATGTATTTATTGTATATGTAAATGGTACACCACTGACTACCTGCAGTAACTCAGTCTTTCCTTCTTACTTTAGTCCATCCAAAGGTTGTCTGTAAAAGGGGTGCGTCTCATATCATATAAAGTTATTTGGTATATTTTCATTTCAATAACGTTCACAAGATATAATAAACGTGAGATATACCAACTATTGATATAATTTCTTTACATATAACATTTATATACTCTAAAACTTATTTCGTATAACGTTATTGGATATAACGTTTATTTAATCGAAAATCATTAGGTCTATCGTTTAAAATATAATTATATTGATACCATCCATCATTATGGTTAACACCTCGATTCAAAGCAATCCGACTCGGATAATATGTTAGGTTAGAAGGCTAAGGCGTGAGCCCGATCCCCTCTATTGTTGGTGAATCATTTCGGTTAGGTTAGGTTAGAACAGTGACCATTAACGCGCGAAGGCGAGCGACCGTAGGGAGCGTGCCGCGGCAGCGGCCGCCGAGTGCCAGATCCCCTCTCTTGTTAGTGAACCATTTGGGTTAGGTTAGGTTAGAACAGTGACCATTAACGCGCGAAGGCGAGCGACCGTAGGGAGCGTGCCGCGGCAGCGGCCGCCGAGTGCCAGATCCCCTCTCTTGTTGGTGAACCATTTGGGTTAGGTTAGGTTAGAACAGTGACCATTAACGCGCGAAGGCGAGTGACCGTAGGGAGCGTGCCGCGGCAGCGGCCGCCGAGTGCCAGATCCCGTCTATTGTTGGTGAACCATTTGGGTTAGGTTAGGTTAGAACAGTGACCATTAACGCGTAAAGACGAGTGACGGTAGGGAGCGTACCGCGGCAGCGGCCGCCGAGTGCCAGATGGCTCTCTTGTTGGTGAACCATTTGGGTTTGGTTAGGTTAGAACAGTGACCATTAACGCGCGAAGGCGAGCGACCGTAGGGAGCGTGCCGCGGCAGCGGCCGCCGAGTGCCAGATCCCCCTCTCTTGTTGGTGAACCATTTGGGTTAGGTTAGGTTAGAACAGTGACCATTAACGCGCGAAGGCGAGCGACCGTAGGGAGCGTGCCGCGGCAGCGGCCGCCGAGTGCCAGATCCCTTCTCTTGTTGGTGAACCATTTGGGTTAGGTTAGGTTAGAACAGTGAACATTAACGCGTGAAGGCGAGCGAGCGTAGCGAGTGACCATCTTGGCAGGTGTGATAAAAAATGACATATTAGACTAAATATGTTTTATGTCTTTTGAGTGGTATATCAAACGATTTTATATTAAATGTATGTTATGATTATAAAAATTAGTTATTTTAAAATTATATCAATCGTTTATTATATTAACTGATGATTATATCAAATAAAATTATAGGTTCAGTTGTTATATCTTGTAAATATTAGTCATTTTGTAATTATACCATATATTACTTACCCCTGTAAAAGATCGCTTTTAGCGATAAGACCGCCCATTGTGTCACCCTTTGTAAAATGTCTAAACCTATGTCTGTAATTTTTATGGTGTACATAATAAAGAGACTATTCTAATCACATTGCTGGGCACGTCAATGTCAGCAGAACCAGAAGCAATACTGTTATGTTTTATTAAAATTATTTTAAAGAGCAAACTTCGTCATCCAGTGAATGGTCCTTTCCATTTAACGATCGATATTACCTACTAAGCCACAAATTCAATTCTAATTCCAGGTGAAAAGAAACTATGTGACTTATACAATAGCAAATGCCTAACAGAAGCTACTGCACGGAAGTTTGAACAGTTCATAACTGGCATGCCAGGAGTGGAACCTTCAGATCCTTTGCACCTGAATTTAGTTGAAGGTAATCTGCCTACAGTGAACTATAAAATAATGAATGGTTCTTTGTCTGGAATAAAAAATTGTCGTGTGGAACTTGTGCAGTAAGTTAATTATTTTGCTATTATCTTTTTGACAGGAGAGTCGTGTCAAATTTTTTTTGCTTAAAAAAATGACATTCTTACTTTGGTGTTACTCCTTTTTTTTTTTTGTTTTTTTGGGTGGGAAATCATCCAATGACTTCTCCCGCTCTGGGCGGAGCGGAAGGGCGTGTCAGACTTTTACTGACTAAAACCCACCCGTGTTCCTTCCCTTGCCATGCCAGGGGCCACGGTTTCCCCTTGGGACTACCCGCAACCCCGGCAGGCATCGGCCCTAACGGACCCCGTCAGTTTTGCTGACATCTCTTTGAGGCGCGCTAGAACACGACGCGCCGTCGACCCGGGCCTGGTCCTTATCGGACGGCGAGCTGCCCTCTGCTCTCCGTCCGCAGGCCCGTGCCTACGGTGGCCGGAAATCGGCTATCAATTCCCGACGCCCGGGAAGTCTCCTACGGCGGCGGCGGCTAGGGCTGGTAGGGCGCGGCCTCTGCCACTCCCTCGCGCGCTCCGCCTCCTCCTTCGCGAGCATTACTGCTTCGCAGAAGGAGGTGACGGCTTGCCATGCCCTCTCGCTCCGCACCATGGCCTGGACCAGGGCCGGACGCGAGAGGTCACTGCCGCCGATCGCCTCCACGAGGACACGGCGGTGGTCCACCCAAGCCGGGCAAACCTCCACCGTATGCTCCACCGTGTCCTCCGGACGATCCACACAATGGTGACACCCGGGCGTTTCCTCCCGCCTTATGCGAAACAGGTACCTCCCGAAACAACCGTGTCCGGTGAGGACCTGCGTCAGGCGGAAGGTGAGGACGCCGTGGCGCCTCTCAAGCCACTCCTCAAAGAGGGGACTTATCGCCGTAATTGTGGCGTGCCCAAATCTGGGTTGCGACAATCGCACACTCCAAGCCGCCATGAGATCCCGCCGGAGCTCTGTCCGCTGTACCGTGATTTCTCGCGGCAGCGGAGTTACACCCCGGCGCTTCATCTCCTCGCGCCACTCCCAAATGTGGGCGAGGACCTTCGCCTCCAGATCCCATGGCGGCGTTCCGGCAACGAGGCTCGCCGCCTCGCCGGAGACCGTACGGTATCCCCGGACCATCCGGATAGCCATGACCCTTTGGGCTGCATGCAACCGGCGGGCTGGCCGCAACCTTAAGGTTCGCGCCCACACCGGTGCCCCGTAAAGGGCCATGGACCGCACGACCCCCGCGTAGAGCCGCCGGCAGGAGGCGTTTGGACCCCCTAGATTGGGCAGAAGCCGCTTCAAGGCTTGCTCCAGTTTGGGAGCCAAACGTCGGAAATGCTCCACGAAGTTCCACCGGCTGTCGAGGACGAGTCCCAGGTACTTCATCGTCACCTCGACGCTGACGTGAACCCCTCCTACCGTTATTTGGGAACCCGACTGTGGCGCGTTCCGAGGGCCATGAAAGCACATGACCTCGGACTTGTGCAGGGCCACCTCGAGTCCCAATTGCCGGATCCTGTCGACGATCGTCGCAACCCCGCGTGTCGCCAGTTCGGCCGCCGCCTCGTGCGACCTCCCCTGCGCCAGGACCAGCGTGTCGTCAGCGTAGCACACTACGCTGACACCACCAGGGAGGTCGGCGCGCAGCACCCAGTCGTATCCGATGTCCCACAGATGCGGCCCCAGGACCGATCCCTGTGGGACACCGCACGACATCTCTCGCCGGTTCCATTCTCCCTGGTGACCGGGGTAGATGACGGCCCTGTCCGTCAAATAGGCCTCGACCAACCGACAGAGGTAGGTCGGCATCCGGTGATACCGGAGTGCCTCCCTGATGCAACTCCAGGGTAGGGTGTTGAAGGCGTTGGCGATGTCTAGAGACACCGCCAAGACGACCCCACCCCGGGCCACAGCATCCCCCGTCGTGAGGGCTCGCACGCGCATGATGGCGTCCACCGTAGAGCGCCCTCGGCGGAAGCCGAACTGGCTATCCGCGAAATCCGGCCCCACTCGCACCAGCTGCCCGACGAGGCGGTTTGCAATAACTCTTTCAAAGAGCTTGCCCACCTCGTCGAGCAGCACGATGGGCCGGTAAGCGGACGGAGAGTCCGCAGGGCGCCCCGGCTTCCTGATGAGGACCAGTTTCCCCGTCTTCCAGCGAAGTGGGAACTGGCCCCTCTCCATGCACGCGCTAAGGAGCCCCCTTAGTCGAGGCCCGAGAGCCCCCATGGCCAGGACCCAGGCTTTCCCAGGTAAGCCGTCGGGTCCTGGGGCGGTATTTTTGGCACTCAGCCTACGTACCGCCACTCTCAGTTCTACCTCGGTCACCTCCGGAGCATCGTCGTCGTCGTCGTCGGCGGTGTGGTCCGCAGCGGGCACCGCAACAGGCGGGGCCATGGGCGGGGCGGAGTGTTCCCCTCTCGAGGGGAACAGAGCGCTCACCACGTCCTCCACAAGCTGTGGCCGGAGACTCTGAGTCAGCGGGGGAGCCCATGGGCGGATTTTCTCCCGCACCAACTTGTATGGGCGTCCCCACGGGTCCCTGTCCAGAGTCGCCTCGCGGGCCAGTCAGAGGGCGGTCTTCGCCGCTCTGTACCCCTCGTACAACTCCGCCTGAATGGCCTCCGTATCCGGAGGGCGGATACGAAGCCTGCGGTGCCTGGCGAACAGGTGTCGCGCAGCAACGCACGCGGCGCGCAGAGTCGTCAGCTCTTGCGACCACCAGTACACCTGGCGCGAAGCACGGCCGGGCTGGACCCGGGGCATTGCCACGTCACATATATCGGACATGGCCTCCCGGAACCACTCCGCCTCATTGGTGTTGCTCCTGGGTATATAATTATGAATCCTGGGTATATGGGATAATTATGACAGAAAGACAGAAAGTAAAATTGTGATCAAAGTTTATTATTATTAGACTATTGTTACTAACTCTATGGACTTTGTCCGAAATAAAAGTATTCTATTCTATTGTTATTTTGGTGCTGAATAGGTTATAAATGATTTTTATCAGCAACTAGCTGACCCGTCATACGTTGTCTTGTCAAAGGGGTTTGAAGATTTTTGTATCGAGGGTGGCTCTAACGTGAGGCCGCCATTTTGTTTTTTTTTCAGAATCGCGGTGAAAAATGAAAGTTATATATTTAGATAGAGGACACTTATACAAACAAAAAATGTAATGTAATGTATATAACATAATATCCTAAAGCGTCAGGTTTCGGAGTTATTCACCGAAATATAAGTTGAAAACTGAACCATGAAATAAGGATATTTTTGTTTTTTTTCCCTTCAGGTAAGTATATTGAACTATGAAAACATAATTGCATCATTTATAGGTAATATTTGAGTTAAGAGCGAAAGAGAATAGTATATTATGCAACTAATGAATAAAGGACGGATTTAAAGCGAGGGCCATAGATGAATCACGATCAAGTGAAGGATTCTAACGACTGAATCACGACCGTAGGGAGTGATTCATGATGATTGAATCACGAGCGCAGCGAGTGATTCAAGTGTTAGAATCCTGAGCGACGCGAGTGATTCATGGCCCTCGATATAAATCCGTTTTATTCAAGAGTTGCATACTATACTTTATACCATGACTACGAGAAAAAGAAAGATTTAAGCGAAACTAGACATTTGATAAAAGGTTAACACGTTCAGTGTCGGGAGCCCTCCTAGAGGGTTCACCTACTTGGATATGGGATGTCGGGAGCCCTCGCGGAGGGCTCATTTTAAATGTAGACATTCAGTGTCGGGAGCCCTCCTGGAGGGTTCACCTACTTGGATATGGGATGTCGAGAGCCCTCGCGGAGGGCTCATTTTAAATGTAGACATTCAGGGTCGGAAGCCCTCCTAGAGGGTTCACCTACTTGGATATAGGATGTCGGGAGCCCTCGCGGAGGGCTCATTTTAAATTTAGACATTCAGTGTCGGGAGCCCTCCTGGAGGGTTCACCTACTTGGATATGGGATGTCGAGAGCCCTCGCGGAGGGCTCATTTTAAATGTAGACGTTCAGTGTCGGGAGCCCTCCTGGAGGGTTCACCTACTTGGATATGGAATTCCGGGAACCCTCGCGGAGGGCTCATTTTAAATGTAGACGTTCAGTGTCGGGAGCCCTCCTAGAGGGTTCACCTACTTGGGTATGGGATGCCGGGAGCCATCGTGGACGTTGGAAGTGAAACCTCCCGGAGGTTTCACTTCCAACTACGAATAATAAAAGTCATAGACTTTTATGGCGGAATGATGAGTTATGAGTTCTATGAAAATGGGTGGAGTCGAAAGTGTTAAGGAGGTTGTATAGCATTGAGATACGAGGTCGAATACATTGGTGTGTTCTAAATTCAAACACCAAAATAGTGATTAAAAGAGCTTTTTATTCACTGTTTTCAGTGAATAAAATAAGCTTTTTAGAGGGGGAATGGTATAAAAAAATATATGTATACCCCCTGCCGAATGAGGGCGTATGTTATATGGTATATATGTCGCAGGCATATTGTATGAGTCGTCATTTTACAAACGGCGCCGTCCGTTTACAAACGCTTGCGGTTTTGCAAAATGCTTAAGGCAAAATGTAAATTGCCTAGTCACTATACAATATGCCGCAACAATTTTGATGGACAATTCAAACGCCGCGCCGTTTACAAAATGCCGCGGCAAATTGAAGAATTTAGTTCTATTTTTTACCACGCGCGTCGCTGCTAATCAAAACAAGATAAATGGCGTCGAGCTGTGGTTTTGTGACAGTGAATAATATTGAAAACAGTGCAATTCTACGTGTGCAAAGGACTTTCCACAAAAAAAATATATTTTATAAACATTTATTAAGAAAATTATACGATTCACGAACGGGAACAGTGGAAAATGCCGTGGACAAATAACGAAGTTTTTGAGGTTATCCGGCACGTAAAAAACGCTCAGGTGTCCATGGAATCTGGTACTCGCAGGACTAATGCGGAATATTATTAATACAAATCACTGGTTGCCTAATACCGACCCCGGTTCAAATGCTGTACCCACTGGCAGGAATAGCGCCACCAGTGGTTCGCAGAGCGGTGGCAAGCTCCAGCGAAAGATCCAAAATGATCTCTGACAAACGACACCCTTTGCACGACAACATCCTTGTGCCACAAAGGCTGAAAAGCCGAAACAGTTTTTTAAAGTGTGTCGTCCCACTCACTGGCGAACGACCAAAAGAGAGACTGAAGCTGTGGCGAGACAGTGCTCCCTTACCCAAACCATTCGTTCCACTTGCTGAAAGTCTCCCGCCTAGACATGAATTGCCTTGGATAGCCTGGAAATCTTTAAACAGACTCCGGACCCAGGTTGGCCGAAGCAAGGACAATCTGTTCAGGTGGAGATTCATAGACGACTCCGCATTGGAGTGTAAATGTGGTGCTGTTCCACAAACGATGGGACACTTAATTTCATGTCCTGCGTGTCCTGTCAGCTGCACGTTACAGGAACTGATGGACGCTAGTGATGGCGCCAAACACGTAGCCGAATTCTGGGCCGAGTCCATTTAGATTGCCATCGACACGCTAAGAAGAAGAAGAAGATTAGTACAAACAGTATGAGAGTATTTTTGTTACTTAAATACTTTACAAGTACCTACCTGTAGCGGTTATACCGCCACATACGAACGACGCATCAAAGACATGACGTCACACAAATCTTACATCGCGCAATTAGAGTTTACCGCGCGAACGACATAATATATAAGAATACTAGCTGCTCACCCCGGCTTCGCACGTATAGCACTAAGTACGTATCTACGGCGCACCTACCTATCTACCTACCCTGCCCTACCTACCTACCTACCCTTCTACCCTCTACTTACCTACCCTGCCCTACCTACCTACCCTTCCTATCTACCTACCCTACCTACCTACCTATCTACCCTACCTACCCTTCCTATCTACCTACCTACCTACCTACCCTACCTACCTACCCTTCCTATCTACCTACCCTACCTACCTACCCTACCTACCTACTAACATATCGTGAATTCATGCAAGTCTAATACTGTTTGTTAGGTTACTGCTCAGAACGGACTTTTCCAGTGGATTTTGAAAAATTTAAATACTGTCGTGAATTCATGCAAGCCTAGTACTTTTTGTTAAAATTTCAGGCATTTATACCGGGATATCATAAGTGCAAATCTAAAAACACGACCTACCTACCTACCCTACCTACTTATATTATTACTTAGGTGTATGAAAAATAGTTTACGTCCTATTCTCAGAACTTCCGAAAATACGCAAAAAAATTCATAAAAATCGGTCAAGCCGTTTCGGAGGAGTTTGGCAACAAACACCGTGACACGAGAATTTTATATATTAGATTCGACATCAACTTTCGGGCAGTTGCCCACCAGACACAACACCTGCCAGGTCGGAGGATCCTCCCTTTTCTATGGTGGATGAGTGAACTTTACACCCTGTTCCTCATACCTCTAAATTATTAAGCACATATTATAATTTACTCTTACGTAAGTCTTCATAATATGTTTTTGTTATTGTCGCCCTACAATAACAATGAATGTCGAAATTATAACTATTGAACGAGTTGGCAATTTGCCTTAGGCATTTTGCAAAACAGCAAGCGTTTGTAAACGGACGGCGCCGTTTGTGAAATGACGAATCATACAATATGCCTGCGACATATATATTATATGGTGCATGGCATGCGCGTGACACCAAGAAAATCCTATTCAGCCGCTGCCTTCTTGGATGATATTATTTATACCGAATATGATAAAAAAATAATTATATTTTATACACTAGATGTATTCAATTAATTCATGTGTAAATAACTTAATCAACATGAAATAGCTACAACATAAATAAATAAATTCGATAAAACAATTGTTATTTTCATCTTTGAATATCTCAGAAACGTGACGCTTTATGATGTTATGTTATATGAAGTTTTATGTTTGTATAAGTGTCCCGTCCAATTATATGACATTTATTGTGCACTTCGATTTTGAAAAAAAAATCAAAACGGTGGCTGGTTTTAGGGCCAAAATCTTCAAACCCCTTTCAATTTCGATTTTTCGGCTGTTCCTTTGGGTTTTTCCAAAGTTTTTTTTCCTAATCCACCCCTGTATTAAAGCGAACAAAAAAAATATTATTCTTATCGGTCGAGCCATCGAGCCAGTCGTGTTTTTGCGAGACTAATACGGCAATTAATTTATATATATATTATATATATCGCAGTAAGATGGTTATAGCCGTGATATAGTTATATCCCTAGAGATATAGCTATATACCGTAATATATTTATATGAAAGCGGTTCAAGCGGTGAAAGCGCTCTACGCGTCCAATACAAAAACGCGTTCAGAGTGCTCTTGCGGCTGCCTCGCTTCTGTAGCGCATCGGGGATGTTTGCCGAGGCGCGTGTGGATTGCTTCCATACAATCATGCGCAAGCGATGCACATCCCTGGTGCGTAGGTTGCGGGGCAGCCGCAACAGTATCCTGAGCGCTTTTGCAGTACGTTTCGACTGTCAGTACGTGAACCACTGCTGCATGGTTCACGTACTGACTGATGTTAAGATTTTATTTTAATTTAAATTTTATTTTTTAGTAATTTTATTTTCAATTTTATTTTCAATTTTATTTTCAATTTTATTTTCAATTTTATATTCAATTTTATTTTCAATTTTATTTTCAATTATATTTTCATTTTTATTTTCATATTTATTTTCATTATGTTATTTAAAATTAAATTTAAAAAAGAACTAATATTCAATGTATTTTGTCTAATTAATTTTAATTTTAATGTAATTATTTACTGTAATACCTATGATCCAAAGTTGATTGACATAAATAAATAATAATAATAATAACTATATTACGACTATAACCATCTTACTGCGACATATATACATATAGATTATATAGATAGATGTAATCACGCCCGCACACACTAGCATTAATAATTAAATGTCACTCTCTGTATTTCATGTTCTGTGTACTTCGTAATTGTCGTAATGTTGAGAATTATAAAAATGTTATACCTTACTGTCAGCTGTGAAGTTACCTTATAATAAATAAATAAATAAATAATATATGTGAACAAAAGTACACGTCAATCTGGTTAAAAATCCTTCTGTGAAATACGGTAAATTTTTTAATTAATAAGTTAATCGTTTTAATGCAATTCCAGATTATCTCCAAAGGATGAAAAGTATCACTACCACATTGGATGTCCACATCTAGTTTTAGAATCAAGATATGAAGTGAAGGGTAACGTAGGTCCTGAGTTTGTTGAAGGAAACGGCACTTGCAGAGTTTTTTTATGTAAGTATTGACCTCCTGTAAGTATTACTTAAAAAAACTGTCATTATTATGATTTAAAAATCTATGTGATCCATAGCTCTCTTCAATAATTTATTAGCTACAGAAGTAAGAATCGAAATAATTGATTCAGACATAATTATTAATTATTCGTTTGACCGAGTCCATACTTCCATACTTTATTAAACTAATATTATAAATGCGAAAGTAATTCTGTGCGTCTGTTTTTGAAGTGAAAACTTCTTTAGCGGCGTTGTGCACTTTTTTTGGGATGGGTAAAAAATGTTAAACTCGCGTCAGGATACGTGCCCTGGGGGCCAAGTCTACTAATTTACAAACGTCATAATGGTGTCACGATGGTGAGTTTTTGACAGATTTTGTATGGCAAATCTGTCAAAAACTCACCATCGTGACACCATTATGACGTTTGTAAATTAATAGACTTGGCCCCCTGATCGAAAATTCGTTAGATGGAGGGAGAGTAGAAATGCACAACGTCAATGTTTTGTTGACAGCGCACTCTCTTTTATTTTTTTGGATTTTTTTTTATGGTTTATGGCGCATGACTTTCAGTCTTGTACTGACAGCAAGCCCATAAATTCCTGACATTTTCGTTAGATGGTTGGTGTTACTTAGTTTTCACATCAATCGGCATTCCCAGACTGCCCCGTAGATTGTTTTTTGTATGTCTGTTACATTTAGGTAGACTCTGACCTGGGTAAAGACATTAAGATACAAACTTTTATTTTTTTCTTTTTATTTATCCCGGTAGTACGTTTCTTTCAACAAAACTTTTCCATTTCAGTTGACTACAACTTCCTTTTCAATGGTGATTACGTAAAGAAAGATTACAACGATAAAAACATTCACATTCAGTTGAAAAATACGAATTTGGAAGTGGAGGCAAAAGGAAAAGTGCACTATGACTTCAACAATTTCTTCAATGGCAATAAAGCAAAATGTAAGATCACTAATTTGATAATCTTTCTTCTCCCACTAATTGTGCCTCTAAACGCGACATGACCCTGGGTTTCAAACCTGGTACAAAAGCAAGGTTTCGCTTAAATTTAGACCCGCTTTTTCCTATGCCCATATTGGTCAGAGTAATTCCGAGTTGGTTTTAAAGCTGCCTTATTTGGTCGGCTATAACATAGGACTCAGTTATCATCATCATCATCAGCCTATTAATGTTCCCACTGCTGGGACACAGGCCTCTTTTCTGTGAGAGGGAGTGGGCTGTAATCTACCACGCGGGCCCAGTGCGGGTTGGAAGATGTCAAATGTCTTCGAATTTTTGGTTCTAAGACATGCCGGTTTCCTCACGATGTTTTTCCTTCACCGTTTTGAGAGCAGTGGTGATGAAATTATTAATACAAAGTAAAGCGCCTGCTTGGGTTTGAACGCACGACTTACAACTCGTCAGTAGAGGCCGTTACCACTATTCTCAGGACTCAGTACTTAAATGGAATTTGGTGGCTCTTGCTTGTATAATAACTCAGTTCTGAGTTCTTTCGAGAATAAAGTAGGAATATAATAGTCACACATGTAAGTCTCTTCAATAAAGGAAAAATAGAAGTAATGGATGAAAAAACGATTGCATGAAATGAGAATGTAGAGATGAATGTGTGGAGTAACAAAAATGGATAAAGAGAGTAAGAAATGAGTATATAAGGGGAAGTTTGAAAGTGGCGCCAGTGACAGAAAAGTTGAAAAGAAATTGTTTTGGCTTGGTATGGAGATGTGATAAGTAGTGGGGAAATACATGTGACTGAAAGAGTGTTGAATATAAATCTTGTGGAATGGAAAGGGAGAGGTAGAATATAGAAGAGATGGCTGGATTGTGTGAGATGGTGGATTGTCCGTCTCTTTCATATCAATATTATGAAAGAGAAGGGAGTGAATGATAGAGTGACGGTTGACAGGGGAGAATGGACAAATAAAAGGTTTTGTGCCGACCCCAAGTAACATAGAATAAGGGCAGTAAAATGATGAAATAGAAGTAACACACAAGTCTCTTTAGTCGTGATTGCGTTTACAGATTGAAATCTCTCACAGGCACTACTTCATATCCTCTAACATACTAATTTTAAATTTCCAGCTGAAGCAGCACACAAGTTTATTAATGAAAATTGGCAGTTTGTTGACAAACTGATTCGTCAACCAGCGATGGAGGCATTTATGAAAAAATACATCGACAATGCTAATGCGTATCTAAGAAAAGTACCTATTCAAGATTTGTTTTCTGAAGAATCTTAAAGCAGACGGTCCGTTTACAACAATAAAAGTATAATTACATACGAAGTTTTTTATTTACTTATGATAAACGAGGTGTATCTAAGGCTAATGGGAGTTTCTGAATATTTTAACTTTCCTGTATGTTTTGATACCTAGTATAATAATAATTATGATTCCCTTTGTTACTATATATTATGTACCATTTCGGACAAACAAAAGGTCAATATGGTGTCGGTTTTATGGTGAAAAAAAGATATAAAGAAAATATAATAAACTTTACTGGAATATCGGAGAGAGTCTGTTTGCTAGAAATAAAACTAGAAAACTTACATTTCGCGATTATTCAGGCATATGCGCCGACTGAGTGCTGAACTGAAGAACTGTTTTATAGAGATCTTCAGAAGGCCCATGAAATTATTGCTACAAAGTACATTATATCTATGGGTGACTTTAACGCACAAATTGGGAAACCTAAGTCTTACGAGCGCAAAGTAATGGGTAAATACGGTTACGGTAAGAGAAGCCAAAGAGGAGATAGACTCATTCATTACGCATATGAACATAATCTTAAAATAATGAATACTATGTTTAAATCAAAAGAAGAGAACAGATGGACATGGATTTCACCAGACAAAAAGACAAAAAATGAAATTGATTATAGAATGTGGAGACTACCATACAACAAAAAATTAAAATACTGGCACTACCAATGCTTAAGAGTATTTTGGAACTAACAAATAAATCCTAGCTTCAAAATAAAAAAATGAGTTTTTCAAACAAATTAAATGTAATGTATGCCGGATCCACCCTAAGCCTATACATTCCGTTTATCCAATTAGGCCTTGGGTGAATTCTCAGGCATACATTTCAGAATATCCACCTTAGGGTGGATTTTTGGGGTGGATAAACGGAATAGCCCGAGCCGACTATGGATTTTGCCGAGCTATAATGACTAAACTATTGAATATATTCAATTGAATTTTTGTGTACAGAATGGGAACGTCATTACGGACACGCCGTTTAATTTTTTGTTGTATTGTCGTCTCCACCTTGTATAACAACTACCAAGCCGCATTTATTTTCAAAGTTTGATGTGCTAAATTCTTTATCCTTTGGAACAGATCACAGACTGCTAAGAGCAACTCTTAACCTGAGAGCAGTAAGAAAGAGCAGACGAAATTTCACCGGCAGCACAAACACACTAAAAAATTCAGAAGATCGTGAAATGTACATAAAAACTCTAAGCGAACACATACCAAACTTACTAGAAAAACATGAAACAGTTACTGCCAGTGAATACTACCAGATGATAGAAAGTGCATTAAAATCAAGTTTAAAAGGCAAATCAGGATCCAAGAAACGAACAATTTTGACAGAAAAGGCTATTGAATTGATGAAAGAAAGAAGCGCCCTACAAAACAAACCAAATCTTAACAAAAAAGACAGAGAAGACTTGAAAATTTTATACAAACAAACAAGCAAGGAAATAAAACAATGTTATGAAACACACAGAATTGACACTTTGAAAAAACACATAGAAAGCACAAGATCAGCCAAAAAAGCATTTAAAGAGCTAGATAGAACAAAAACGTGGATCCCATCTCTCCAACACGGGTCAACAAATTATAGTAAATCACGAAGTGAAATTATAAGTATTGCAACGGATTTCTACGCAAGCTTATATAGTCGACCAAACTCAATAAAAAACATAGAGACGTCTAACCAACCGAAGAATATGTCAACTGTACAAACGTTTTGCGAACATGAAATTCTTAAACAGATACTAAAATTAAAATCAGAAAAATGTCCAGGGCCAGACGGCATATCGAACGAATGTATTAAACATGCCAGAGCTTTTCTAGTAACCCCTCTTACACTGTTGTTCAACAAAATCCTGGATGAAGAAGTAGTGCCTCGGCAATGGTCAGAGTCAGAAATAATTTTACTGTACAAAAAAGGCGACCCAGCAGACATAGGTAACTACCGCCCGATAAGCCTTATGTCCTGCTTTTATAAGTTATTCTCATTGTGCCTACTCGACAGAATATCTTCGGAATTAGACACATTTCAACCTATGGAACAGGCAGGTTTTAGAAAGGGATTCAGCACTACAGACCATATACATGTTATAGATCAATATCATGTTATAGTTCTGGAATACCGAAAACCACTCTACATAGCTTTTATCGACTATAAAAAAGCCTTTGACTCTATCTCGCATAATAGTATATGGGAGGCACTAAATAAGCAATCTGTGAACTATAAATATATAAATATTATTAAAAATATCTACTCAAACAGTACAAGTCGAGTCAGGCTAGATAGAGTTGGGGCTTCAATCAATATTAACAGAGGAGTCAGACAAGGTGATCCTATTTCACCTAAACTGTTTATAGCGGTCCTACAAAATATAATGGCAGATCTTCCATGGTCAAATAGGGGCATTAATGTAAATGGTAAACATCTAAGCCATTTACGTTTCGCGGACGACATTGTCGTACTATCAGAAAATCCTTTGGAACTCAATATTATGGTCAACGAATTACAAGCAACAAGCGAATATGTGGGTTTAGAGATGAACCTTAACAAAACAAAAGTGATGACCAACAACGAGAAGACCCCTATCTTGGTTAATAACATGCCGCTCGAATACGTACAGGAGTACATATACCTGGGTAAGCTAATCTCCTTTAGTAAGAACCGAAATTTAGAAGAAATAGACCGAAGGATAGCTATTACATGGAAAAAATACTGGGCTCACAAAGAGATATTTAAATCACAACTTCCAATTAAAATGAAAAAGACAGTTCTAGACTCTGCTATTTTGCCATGTCTCACTTATGGTTGTCAGACTTGGATTTATGATAACAAGGCAAGAAACAAGATTCAAACTACACAGAGATCTATGGAGAGAAGCTGCTTAAGTATCAAACTAAGCGATAGAGTAAGGAACACAGACATTCGCAACAAAACTAAAGTCACAGATGCTCTCACTTTTTCGCAAAGCCAGAAATGGAGGTGGGCAGGCCACGTGGCAAGGTATTCTGATGATCGGTGGACAATAAGGACAACTAAATGGGAAGGTCCACGAGGTACCAGAATCAGAGGCCGGCCGTGCGCCCGATGGCAGGACGAGATAATTGCGAACGCTGGGCGAGATTGGTTAGTCACCGCGCCAGATAGAGAAAAGTGGAATTCTTTGGAGGAGGCTTTTACCCGAAGGGGGTCCACACACTAATTTTAATCATAATTATTTTATTTTAATCATAACTATTTCTTTTTTACAAAAATGAATAAATTTATCATTTTTAATTTAATGCATGAGAATTAAGTAATTGTAAGTAATATGAAATCAAATAATAATATTAAGAATGTAAAAAAATTATTTGTTGAAAGTATTGTGATTAATGATTTACATAATTTTAATTGTGTGGAATGAAATGAAATAAAGCTTTATTATTATTATTTCGTTTATTTATTTATATACATATTCATTTACATTTTTAAATATTTCTTAAAAAAAAAGATATAAAAAACATTAAAAAATATAAAAAATAGTGTTCCGCCGGTGTCGGGAGCAGGGTCCAAGCTACCGGTGGTTAGGGCTGCAGAGACAGAAACCTTCTCACAATGCGAGCCGTGTCGAGGAGTACTGCCTCAGGCCCTTGATCCAACCGCCTAACGAGAGCCTCGAGAGATGTTGGTCGAGGCTTTCGGCCATCAGGCCGTTGGCCGTTACGACAATCGGCACAATGATAGCCGAGCTCACATTCCACATGTCGACAACCTCGTGTGCTAAGTCGAGATATTTTATTTGTTTCTCTTTCTCAGCTTTCACGAGGTTCCCGTCATGTGGAATGGTAACATCGACTATCATTGCGCGGCGCACTAATCGGTCTATCACCACTATATCAGGCTTATTGGCAACAATAGTCCTGTCAGTAATGATAGACCGATCCCAGTATAACGTGACATGGTCATTTTCGAGAACTGGGTCGGGCACATACCTGTAGTACGGTACCTCAGAATCCACAAGTTTATATTTCAAAGCAAGTTGCTGGTGAATAATCCTATCCACTTGGTTATGCCTGTGCAAGTACTCGCCGTTAGCTAGACGCGAACAACCAGAGATAATAATATGTCTGATGGACTCACCCGGACGGTGGCATGCCCGACACACGTCAACCGTACCGTCCTTCATTATATGTCTCCGGTAGTTATGCGTCAGGATAACTTCGTCCATAATTGCACAGACGAAACCTTCAGTTTCCCCGAAAAGGTCACCGAAACGTAGCCAGGATACGGACGCTAAGAAATCTACACCGGGCTCATGGAGAGCCCGATAGAAGCGCCCGTGAAGCTCCTTGCTTTGCCATACCTCCTTGCGGTCATCTGTAGTAAGTACTATAGGTTTGCGCCAGTTCTCTTTAGCCATGGACAGCGGGGTGAGTCCCTTGTCCACTGCGACCACATCACGGTGCATACCCACTTCGGCTTTTAGGAAATATTCCCTGAGGCTGCACACCTCGCGGTTGTGGAGGGTCTTCGCATTTAAAAACCCTCGACCCCCGCACTTCCGCGGGATGTACAGTCTCATCACCGATGAACGTGGGTGATGCATCCGGTTTGCGGTCAGGAGTGTACGGACCCTCCAGTCCAGGGCGTCGAGTTCGGTCTGAGTCCATTTGAGTATGCCGAAAGAGTACATCAAGACCGGCATGACCCAACCGTTGAAGGCGCGCACCTTGTTTCCGCCTGAAAGAAGACTAGTTAATACCTTCTTCAGGCGACCAAAGAAGCGCTCCCTCAACGATTGCTTCATGTCAGCAACGTTGATGCCTAACGCTTCCGACATACCCAAATACTTATAGCTTTCGGATGAGGAGAGGGATCTAAGGTGTATGGAGTCCGAGAGTTGAGTTCCCTCGGCTTCCATAATCTCCCCTCGCTTTACATGCATGACTGCACATTTGTCCACACCAAATTCCATCCTGATGGCGCTACTAAATGTTTCAGTTACCTTCAGTAGCTCCATCAGCCGCAATTTGTTGGGGGCAAAGAGTTTCAGGTCATCCATGTAGAGGAGGTGAGATATGACCTGACCACTTCTCCTCAGCCGATAGCCTAGACCTGAATCCTCTAGCAGTGTGCTTAGAGGATTCAGAGCTAAGCAGAACCAAAGTGGACTCAAACTGTCGCCCTGGAATATTCCCCGTTTAATCCATACAGGCTCATCGTTCCCCTGAATCTCTCGACATCCTGGATAGCGAAGGACGGTCCTCCATTGCCCCATACATGACATCAGGAAGGCGCGCAGAGTTGCATCTATCTTGTACAACTCCAGCACCCTCATGAGCCATGTATGTGGCACTGAGTCATAGGCCTTCTTATAGTCTATCCAACATGTCGACAGATCCTTGCGGGTTCGACGAACCTGTTGGCTTATGGCCATGTCGATGAGGAGTAGCTCCTTAGTACCGCGGGACCCATTCCTACATCCATTTTGAGAGGCAGACATAATCGAGTTTCTGTCAATATGTGTGTTAATTTTCGCTCTCAAAATGGATGTAAGAAGTTTATAAACCGTCGACAAACATGTGATTGGTCTATAATTTTTGGGTTCCGCGGGACTACCTGACTTATGGAGCAGGTGGGTAACGCCTGTTGTTAGAAACTGTGGTAGCGACTCAGACTCTAAGGATGACTGGAACTGAGATGCCAGGCGAGTGTGTGAACTATGTAGCCATTTTAGCCAAAAGTTGTGCAGTCCGTCCGGTCCCGGTGATTTCCAATTCGGTAACGGACGGACTGCTCTGGCTACATCTAATGGCGTTATTTCAACTTTTTCCATTTCTGGTATAGTTTCACACACTCGCTCGACATCCTGCATCCAGCCAGCCTCAGCGTGACAGACGGGCACCGACCATATGTTGCGCCAGAATGCACTCGTGGCGGAATCATCTGGGCGGCACACGTCTGTCACATTTTGTTCAGGTCGCTCCCAAGCTCTGTATACCCACCTCTCATCGCTCTGGAACATGCGATTCTGCGTGAATCGATTCACTCGCCGCTTATACCGCAGAATACGGCTCGCCCACGCACAAACTTTCTGCTTCAGGAAGTCGATGCGCTCTGTGACGCGGGACATGTATTCTCGAGGGCTGATTCCAGTCCCCGAGAATGCCCGCCTCACAAAGCGCATCACTCGTGGTCGTGTATTGCCCTCCCTGAAGCAGTATAGTTTGCCGATGAGTACCCTAGCCCCATCGATACGTCGCTCGATCCTGCACTGCCAGGCTGGTACGGCTGGTTTTGGTCGATTAGCTCCGTCACAATTAGGGAACTTGACATTAGCTAACCGACATGCCGCAACAGCCGCGCAGTACATGATCGAGTGTGTATCAATGAGATCCTCGCTGCTCTCGAAAAAAATCTTAAGCTGCGAGTCCAGGGCACACACCAGCGCCCTATTTTTTTTGTGCATGGGTAGGCGTGGTAATCGGGGTCTAAGTTCGGTCGGAGTGTACCTATACTCGCGAAACGCATCCTCCAGTGCGCTCCTCAATCGAAGGTTACACTGGCTACTTACTGTGGCAACCCTATCATCTTCCTCTTCCACATCTTGGTTGAACCGCGGCGGTATTGGATCAATGTTTGACGCTTGTGCCGCGGTCGGTGTTGAAGTTGAAACGCTAAGGTTGCTCAGTACCTCTGAGCGCAGCCTATCAAGTGCGGCATCGTCCAACCTATGATTGCGTTGGATGACACGCACCTGATCCGACAGTCGTTGGGCCGAGACGTTGGTGGTTGGCTCTAGTTCCTGAAACAGAGACAGCATCCTAACACGGTACGCAGTGAGGTTAGTTCCTCCCTCTGTAGACCCGTAATATGCGCGCATGACATTCTCATTCATAGACTGAGTCCATCTCATGCGCTGCACACAACCACCGGCAGCGGGGACCCGGCTCGGGGCCGGATGGCCCCTAAGTCCCAAGCTTCTCGGTGGCCGGCCTCTCCCCTGCCGACGTGCAGGTGTTGGTGACGTCGGCGGGGAGAAATACTCGTCGCTCGAGCTCGACGCAACTACCGCGGCCGGTGTCGACACAGCACTCACGATGGGACTGGGTATCGGCGGCGGCGAGGCGGAGCTGAGCGGCGAGACCGGGGGTGGTAGGCGTGCACGTTGAGCTGCTGATCTCGTCAACATTTTTCACTTCTTCATAATTTTTTATCGCTTACAGGAGTCCGAGTTTGACACTGTCATTTTTGAGTTTTATATATGTTTTTGGTTTTTTCCGTTTTTTCATCGTAGATAATTTTATTTATTTGTAATGTTTATTATTGGAGTTTTGTTGAGGTTTTTGTATATATACGATATGTTGAATTGAATTAAATAGGCGAATTATGAGATAAGAGAAAAAAAATACGTCGTTGACGTACCAGTGTTGCCATATTATATTATTATTATTATTTTCTCTTTTATTTCATTTTAATACATATAAATTACATTTTTAAATATTTCTTAAAAAAAAGATATAAAAAACATTTAAAAATATAAAAAATAGTCGCCCATCGGCATCAGGAACAGGGTCCAAGCTGCCGGTGGTCAGGGCTCTAGAGAGAGGAACCTCCTCACTATGCGTGCCGTGTCTAGGAGTACTGCTTTCTGAATCAAGCCCTTGACCCAGCCGCGCAATGAGAGCCTCCTGAGGTGTTGGTCGAGGCTCTCCGCTATTAGGCCATTAACCGTTACGATTATCGGTACAATGATTGCAGAGTCCACGTCCCACATGTCGACAACCTCGTGTGCTAAGTCAAGATACTTGATTTTTTTATCTTTCTCAGCTTTCACGAGATTCTCGTCATGAGGGACAGCAATATCAACAATCATTGCACGGCGTTCTCGTCGATCTATCACCACAATATCAGGCTTATTAGCTACAATAGTCCTGTCAGTGATGATAGATCGATCCCAATACAATGTGGCCTGACCATTCTCGAGAACTGGGTCGGGCACATACCTGTAGTATGGTACTTCTGACTCCACAAGGTTGTATTGCAAGGCAAGTTGCTGGTGGATAATCCTAGCTACTAGATTGTGTCTGTGCAAGTACTCGCCGTTAGCAAGACGAGAACAACCGGAAACAATATGTCGGATTGATTCACCGGGACGGTGGCATGCCCGACAAATGTCAACCGTACCATCCTTGACAATGTATTTCCGATAATTATTCGTCATGATAACTTCATCCATAATCGCACAGACAAAACCTTCGGTTTCTCCGAAGAGGTCGCCGAAGCGCAGCCAGGATATAGACGCCAAAAAGTCTACGTCAGGCCCATGGAGGGCCCGGAAAAAGCGTCCGTGAAGCTCTTTGCCTTGCCATACTTCCTTACGATCGTTAGTATCCAGTACTGCAGGTTTGCGCCAGTTCTCTTTCGCCAAGGAGAGCGGGGTAAGGCCCTTGTCCACTGCGACCACATCTCGGTGCATCCCCACGTCAGTTTGAAGGAAATATTCCCTGAGACTGTAAATCTCGCGGTTGTGGAGGGTTTTGGCATTCAAGAAACCTCGACCCCCACACTTCCGCGGGATGTACAGTCTCATCACTGATGACCGTGGGTGATGCATCCGATTTGCTGTCAGCAATGTACGGACCTTCCTATCCAGAGCGTCAAGTTCCGTCTGAGTCCATTTGAGTATGCCGAAAGAGTACATCAAATTATATTATTATTTATTTATTTATGTCTACATATCTCGGGACCCTGGGGTCCCGGACCTTTGGAAGGCGTACGAGGGGCCAAAGCCAACTCGCAGAGGCCCGTTAGACGTGCTTAATGAAATGAGGCACCAACCGGCGATTATCCCTGTATGCACTATGCAAGTGCACCCAAGGACAACCCCCGGTTGGTGTAGGACTATTGCAGGAAATGGAAACAAATTTAACCGGTCAAGCCGGACCGAAGCCCCAGGCGCACGAAAACTCCCAATACCGTCAAGCCTCGTTGTGTCCCCGGGAACACGGTACGTTCATGCAGATTGCAGCTCTATTTATATGTAATATACGGGCTGATATGGTCTGTGGTTGGTTTTGATTTATGGTAGGATAATATACCTGTCGAATAAATCGACCATAACGTCAAAATATGCAGAAACAACTCTAAAAAAAAGTAAAAATTGAACATTTTTGGTACGGCAAAATGGCGTCCGCGCATGCGTGCCGTGCACTGCACTCCGCGTTCTATTTATTTGTTTTCTATTGTTTTTTAAGTGTAAATCGACGGGAAATGGTGTTATTTCAATAATTAAGTAGTGTCGTCATCGTATTTAGATAAAATTTGCACAAAATAACATCGTAATTACCTATTACGGACCCATCAAAAAATGTAAACAAACTCGGTAGTGAAAAAACGTGTTGATGTGGAATTTTGAGTTTTGTGTGTGTTTTGTGTATGTAATCGCTGGTAAGTCATTTATTTTATATTCTTGAATAACTAATAAATAATAAAAATGCATAATACAGAAAGAAAAAGAGTTCAATATTTTTTTGTCAACTAAATAATGTTACGTAATGATACGGTTAACGATTTATTGAACTTTTTTATTTATATGTGTTTTTATTTATTATTATTGTCCGTAAATAATGGTTTCGACCGATAGTATATGTATTCATAATGTATCCTGCGAAGTTTCATGTGAATCGAACCAGTAGTTTTATTATAAATAATCAAAACAATGAACAAAGGAATTTCTTATAAGAATCTTATAAGAATGTTTATTTATCAATACTAGCGTTCGCTTACAAAGATTCTAAGTATTATAAAAAATCCTTTGTCTAATCAGGAACCCAAAACCATTAACGATAAGACTATTTACTTAACAAAAAGCTCTCAGTTTTTGTTTATATTAGCGAGCTCTTATCTGACTATGGGTTTGGGTGGCTAAAGTTGACTGGTGACCTGGAACTATGGAAGGACTATGGCCCCTGCCTGATCAATGTTTTATATATACACGGATAAAATGGCAGGGGGTGACTTGCACACTCAATAATGGGCCCCCGAAAACGGTCGCTTGCACAAAGTGTCGTAGCGACAAGGGGGCAACATGTCCTGAGGTGCTTATGAGGAGTAGAGCGGTATTCCACGGCTATCAGGACAATCCCGGAAGTACGGTCAAGATCCCTACCAGCATCTTACTGGAATACTTCCTTCCTCCGAGCACATTTGCTCTTGCGAATCTCCACTCAAGCCGGCCAATTAAGGCAAGAATGAGGTGGGAGCTCTGTTCCTCGTCAGTGTTCACTCCAGCCGGCCAATAAAGGCAAGCCAGAGATGAGGAACAAGATTTCTCCCGGGAGATAGGGTCCGTGGGGTCGCTACTGCCCAACAGCTCGCCACATGCTGCCCTGCGGTTTTCTGTATCTCTCTTGGTCTGGCTCCTCATTCTAGACTTGTTCCGGCAAAGTAAACTCTACCGGCACAGACCTAGAGTTTGGAGCGCGCAAGCCCCACCACGACGTCAACGTAGAGATACGGCGATGGGGATATATTATTATTATTGTTACTATATTCCTACAGCATAAATTATAGTCATCCAGACAATGACATTCATCAATGTCAATGTGTATATAAAATTGTATATAAGTAAACAAAATAAAGTAAATAATAAACGAAGAATAATTATTACTTTTCGTTGTAGGATAAATCATAATGTTACTATGAATTACAAAGTAGAAAATCATCCAAATTTAAATTAAGTACCTTATGAATCGGTGTTTTTAGTATTTTTTGATATGTAAAGAATACGGTACATGATATACAGATGTTTCAAATTCCTAATTTGTTTAGTGGTTGAGATAGAGCTCGTAGATAAATCGTCTAAAATTGACAACTTTTCCGGCCTATTTCATCATTTATGAAAAAAAACAACTACTAAAAAACTACTAAGTAGTAGACGGTATTGTTTTTTTTTTGACCTTACCTAAACGAAAAAAATATCTAACTTTGGCATGTGGGACTCAGCGGGTAGAGAACTATTATAGTTCTCTACTCGCTGAGCTCTAGACAATGACACCCTAATGCCAAGGTTAGATATATTTTTAATTTTTTATTTAATTAAATAAATATGATATACTCGTGCGATCAATCAATCGCGTAAGCACGTCATAGTTCAGGTAAGCGATCGGTCGAACGGATATCCGCTTGACTGTCACTAATGAGACACTATAACATTTTAATTGTTATCGAGCTGCATCAGTCTTTCGGACATTAGAGCTCCTACTGATGGGTAAAAAAATCAGTCGAAACCTACTTCATGAAAAGTATTTATTCAAAATTGCACAACGTTAATGTTCAAGTTTTCAGTTCTACCGGCACTCCCGCAGTGCAAGCCGTTGTTTTTTTTTTTTTAATTTAATTGTACAGTGGGTTATAGTTGTTACTTGACCCACGGCAACGGTGGTCAGCAACGGCAAGGTGGGTCTGGTAACAGCTATTTCTGACCGTACATACAAGCATCTAATATATTACAATTAAAAGTCGCTTTTCGTGTGTCTGTCTGTGTGACCACGCTGTTCTTCTAAACTACGCAACAGATTTTGATGCGGTTTTCACCATAATTTTGAGAATTTATCGGTAGGTATAAGTATATATGTTATGGACCAAGTAATAAATAGGGGCTTTTTCATATACATACATGAATATTAATCTTACAAATAATTAATAAGTCTGTGTGACCACGCTGTTCTTCTAAACTACGCAACAGATTTTGATGCGGTTTTCACCATAATTTTGAGAATTTATCGGTAGGTATAAGTATATATGTTATGGACCAAGTAATAAATAGGGGCTTTTTCATATACATACATGAATATTAATCTTACAAATAATTAAAAAAAACTTGATGTTTTTTAAGCCGTAAAAAAACGGGGGCGACGGGGCGGGTCGCTGGTTATAAATAATACAGTAATTCCCGCTACGCTAGTTTAATTATAACAATTAACATAATCTGCATTTATTTATAAGACAAAATACCGCTACCTCGCTTTTTAGGGTTCCGTACCCGAAGGGTGACAAACGGAACCCTATTCATAAGCCTCCGCTGTCCGTCTGTCTGTCAGCGAGCTCTATCTCATGAACCGTAATAGGTAGGCAGTTGAAAATTTCACAGATTGAGCATTTCTATTGCCGTAAGAGCAACAAATAATAAAATTACAAAATAAAGGGGGGTCGCCATACAATAAAATTAAATTTTGAAAAAAAAAATATCTGACCCTGGCATGTGGGGTATCATTTTCTAGAGCTCATCGAGTAGAGAATAAATATAATTTTTATTTGTTTTTATCTTCAAAAATGATGAATTAGGGGGCCGTAGAAGTTGTCTGTTTTAGACCATTTTTGTACGAGCTCTATCTCAACAACTAAACAAATTAGGAATTTGAAACTTGTGTGTATCATGTAACATATACTGTTTATAATCAACAAATACTAAAAACGCCGATTCATAACGTATTTTATATAATATGGGCGATTTTCTGCAACTTAAAGTAATAATTTTGTATTTCATGCTAATATTATGCGATATAAATTCCACAGATAACTATTTAATAGTCGGAGTAATGACATGGAATTAGTAAGTACCTACTATCATGGCAGCATACTATTTCGATCATTTAAATTTCGATCATCCCAAAAAGGTCTACAAAATAAACTTTCTTCACAAGATTTTAAAACCGGCCAGTATTTTTTGAGTTTAAGAACTTTATCGACTTTTTTCAAAGTATCCCTAGACGGTGTTGATGTGTGTACCTCGTGTCAAAACTACACTCCAATAGACAATATATTCAGTAACATTGAAATGAATGCTGGCACATACAGTGTACTATTCAGTTACCTAGCATAAACCGTTGTGGATACAATTTCATATTGAGAAAAATTATTGGTGTAAAAATATTCGGTCATGGCGGCCAATCTCAACGGAGACTGGCCTTCGGCGCGGGAGATATTATAGTGCACAAGTGTGTGCGCAGACACGAGTGCACTCTCTCTTCCCTCACTCTCATAGTCCGATGGGATGTGTAAAAATGTTAAGTAAGAAATAATAGATTTCTGTATGACTATCAAAAATAACGTAAATAAATACCTGTATTGACCCGTGCGTTTGCACTGGCGAAACATCACCACAAAACATGTTGAAATCTCTAGTTCCTGTCAAACATTGTATGAAAAATTGACAGAAAATAGAGATTCCAACATGTTTTGTTGTGAATGTTTCGCCAGTGCAAACGCACAGTTATAATTAAAATTTGGCGTACTACTTACATTCTATTTTGTACAACATAGTCTGATGTAGCAAGAGAAATCCTTTTATTTATAAGTAACTAGCTTTACCCGGCCTGGCTTCGCACGGTTAGCACTAAGTACTTATCTACGGCGCATCTACCTTTCCTAATTACCTATTTCTACCTAATTACCTACCCTACCCTTCTTACCAGGGTAGGTAGGTACCTAACCTACCCTACCTACCCTACATATCTACCTGCATACCTACCATATATACCTATTTATACCTACCAATACTATGTTAGTAGCAAATAAATAACTTTGACTTTTGATAATGCATGTTACTGGATAAAGTTAACTTAATATTTTTCTCTTAAAATAAATGAAATATACACCTACACCTATATTTTAACACAACAACATTTTCTCATTAAAATTAGACAATTTCTTTACAAATCTTTGTTTTTTTATAGCGCCTCTGTTGTTACCTTTACGAAAGTATTACAAAAATTCATAGTGTTAAATCTTGTACGACATGGTATGGAACCCTTCGTGTGCGAGTCCGACTCGCACTTGACAGATTTTATTTATTACCATAAGTTTATTGACTGAAGTAAATAGCTTTTGAAGATCGTTAATGAAATTAAGAATCCCTCGATCATAATATTGGTATTTATCATAAATATTAAAATTTGAGTAAAGGCTTTTGCTACCAATCTAGCCCCGAATCTGTGTTATCAGTTTATCACTGTTTAGTTTCTTTTTGTACACCCAGTAGTACTGCACAACACGAGCATCACTCACTAGGTTTGTCCACTAGTTCCCATGCCTCATTTTCATGGAATGACTGCACCTCTTCCTCCAGTGCTTTGCACCAAGACTGTTCTCGTTCTGTGCCAGTCATGATATATATTCGTAAGTAAGACTCTCTTCATCTATGTTTTGATTAGTCACATATACATACCTTTCTGGTGGTTTTTTTACACGCTTTTCTGTGCTTAAGTGATCAACTGGTTTAAGTTTTCTCAATTCTTGATCTCATAAGATGCCATAAAAACGCCTTTTAATTTTCATGTAAGTAAATAAAATATCATAGTAATCAAGAGATTGTGAGAAGTAGGGCTTGTAAATGTTCTTACAACCACTTATTGTAATATCTAAATCTCGTGGCATTGTTCATTACTTTATAAACTGAGCAATTTTTGATGAACATTCAGTAAAATATTTTTTTTAACTTATGCAAGAAAAACGTTTCGGATATGTAAAGTAAAAGTAAGTAATGTAAAAAAGTTTATTGTCACAAAATAATGAAAGCATTCACAAGAATGTAAATGCTTGTGTGTGGTGTTAAAATTTAATTTCATTCTTTAATACCGAAGAAAAAACTAAGCTAAGATAAAAAATAAAAAAAATAATTCAAGAATGTAAATACTTGTGTGTGGTGTTAAAATTTAATTTTCTTCTTTAATACCGAACCAAAAACTAAGCAAAGTTAAAAAATAAAATAAAAAAATTACGGAACCACAACGAAATAACCTAAACAATTGCTCAAACTATAAATTCAGCAGAATTTAGAAAATACTTACATTAGAAAAACACATCTGCTTACAAACGCTGAAGATGTGCTCATCACAAATATTTATTTTTGGTTTATTTTGCATCAGCAGTGTAATAAGTAAGTAGCCAATGTGTTTGGTAACTAACTTAATCTATACAATATATCTATATGAAAATATCTATATCAATTGCCGTGCATTAGTCTCGCAAACACTCAAAAATGGCTCGACCGATTTGAATATTTATTGCACGACTCATAATGCGAAGCATTAGAGTGTGCTCTACGATCGAAAAAAATTTTTTGCCTCATTTCTGCAACTGTTTTTATTGTTACACTCCTGCTAGTACACAGAACCTACTTAATTTATATACCATTGTATAGATGATTAAATGGAGATTAATACTGTACTTTTTAATAATTGATTTAATGCAGCAGAAATGGAAAAAGCATCAAAATAGTTGAAAAAAAAATCCTGTCCGTCAATTTATGAACCATGAAAACATTGTAGCTTGCGATAAAATCAATTAATTGAGTCAATTTTTTTTTATACATTCGTTTCTGCCAAAGAAGGAACCCTATTGAAAATGGCTCTTTTATTCAAAGTAGTTTAATTATAATTAATAAAATACTAACTAAAATATACTATCAAAGAAGACACCGCGAACAAAAAATGTGTCCCTTGGATGCTTTGACGTTTGACTACTGCGGTGCATGCGCGTTGCGAGGAGATGCTCATAGAGTAATGCACCCGCAGATGCGACACAGTCTGATTCTTCTGCCTACTTGATACCTAACACAGTTTTAACTGCAGAATATTATTCTAATTTCCATTGTATTAATGATGAACATTATGTGAGATGGTTCACTTGGCAACCACGTTTGCTCGTTACGATTTTTTTGCACAAATGTTATCCATTTTTCCCTTGTTTCCTGGAGCTCGGACGTGGAAATCTTAAAGGGAAAAAATGCCTCAAATTTTAATAATTATTTGATGACAAATAACCATAAACCATAATAATATAATAAAACAAACATTAATATCAGCGATCAAAATATTAGATACTTAATATAAAAAAAATCCGTCATAAAAACAAACGGCAGCTATTTGTACCTACACTTCACTTCTGAATGTTTTAGTCTATGGCGAATGGCGCCGTAAAATATTTTGTTCGTATTTCAGTTTAAAACTTTAGAGGTATGAGCAACAGGGTGCAAAGTTCACTCATCCTCATTTGAAAAGGGAGGATCCTCCAGCCAGACGGGTATTTGTGTCTGGCGGGCAACTGCCCGTAAGTTGATTTTGGATAGTCTTATCTACCTATGTCGGTCGCGCGGTAAATTCCAACTGCGCGATGCAAGATCTGTGTGACGTTATGTCTTTGCGGCGTAGCTCGTATGTGGCGGTGTAACCGCTACATTACTCCCCTCCGGAGACTGGAGGTCGATAGTGAGCTGAGTCTTGGATCTTGCGATGCTTCACAGTGCCAGCTGTGGTTCCAGTGAGTCGGAACCGGGTGCCGCAAAGATCGCGGTCAGTCGGAACTGTCTGCAGCAATTCCCCGTGAGTCGGGGTGGCGCTGCAACGTCATCCAGTCAGTCGGATGTGGTACAGCGCCGGGTTGTGGCTGAGGGTGATGACCAGGAATGCGCGTTCGCTGCATGCTGGTGGTCAGGATACCCGTTGAAGCCGTGGGTGCTGGCTGGCTGTGTGATTCACCTCACCAAAGCTTGCGGGAGTGATGATGATGATGACGTCACGCTGAAGTAGTTGGACGAAGGCTGCCTAGACGATCACGTCGGAGTCACCAATTTAGAGGTATGAGGAACAGGGTGTAAAGTTCACTCATCCTCATTTGAAACGGGAGGATCCTCCGGCCAGACGGGTGTTTGTGTCTGGCGGGCAACTGCCCGTAAGTTGATTTCGGATAGTCTTATCTATGTCGTTCGCGTGGTAAACTCTAACTGCGCGATGCAGGATCTGTGTGACGTCATGTCTTTGCTGCGTAGCTCGTATGTGGTGGTGTTATCGCTACATTATTCCCCTCCGGAGACCGGAGGTCGGTATGAGAGAGATTGATATCGATGCGAGGTTAGAAATTTTACCCATATTGATGGGTAAAAAAGCAGTCAAAACATACTTCATGAAAAGTGATAAATTGTTAATTTTTGTTAGAAACTATGTTTTGAATTTCTTTTTCGTTTATGAATGAGAGTTATGAACTTATGAGGCGTGCACTTTCGGATTTTCCAAACTATTTTTGTTCTGTTCTTCTCAATACTGGTGAAGTGGACTGTATATTTATTTGTAGGGACCTTTCTAATAAAAGACTTATTTGCTTCAAGACTTCTTCTATTTTCTTGTTCCTTGTTGAGATGTTTCTTGTTCGAGCGCTGAGATCCGACTGTAACGTTCCGCTCGACCCGCACGTCTTTTATAGAGCGATTTCGGTACCTTATAGAGACCGCTGATTTTGAGACCATTTTAATGTTCAAAATTTCTTACAAGATTCCCATTTGAACCCCTGTTTCAATTAGTTCCCGTGGTCGGATCGTTACAGTTTTTACATATTTTTCAGCTTACATGTGCTCCAATTAAATGACATAATTACTTTTACCATAACTTAATAAACAAAAAAGTTTCTAGAACATTGACTACTAAAAATTAAGGTTTGCTACATTTTGATTACTTTACACGCTCATATCTTCGGAACCTGTAGTCCGATCTTAAAAATCTAAACGGAATACAACGTTTCTAATTAAACCCTGTCGTTTGACACTAATTTGGTGACGATATCACCATAAACAAAAAACCTCAATTTCAACTTACGTAATTTCTTACTTTCGACAAATACGTAACTTATTTCGCTTTTGACATTCTTATTAGATTCTAATTACAAAACTATCTTTAAAAACATACAAATTGGAACCTAATCTAACTTAATTAACCTAATTAGAACATAAAATAGAATAAAATAAACATCAAAGAACATCCGACTTCGTTGGCATACCTATACCGACCGCCATTATGAAAAAAACTGGTTTTGGCGGCCAGTGATGAAACAAGTATCAATCGATAGAGTAAGTGATTGCAAACAAAAAATATTTAGTGATGAATATCGTAAGTGATATACTTCCTGAGATATTTGAGTTAAAACATGAGAAAAAAAATAAAATAGTAATATTTTTTCTAAATATCTCAGGAAGTATATCACTTACGATATTCATCACTAAATATTTTTTGTTTGCAATCACTTACTCTATCGATTGACACTTGTTTCATCACTGGCCGCCAAAACCAGTTTTTTTTCAAATGGCGGACGGTTAGGTATGCCAGGTCCCATACAAAAATGTCGGAACCCCTTTCCGCTGAGGTCCCGCCGCTAGTTGCGCCTACGTAAGAGTTGACCTCAGGGCAACATACACATTATTTGACTTTGCTATTTTCTTAATTTCTACCTTATTTCTAACCTATTTACATACATGTTATGTTTTTCATGGTGCTGTGCTCGGCGTCCTTTACATTTCTCCCCCCGGCGCAGCTCGCGTAGCCTCTTCTTTCTTCATCACGACGACGAGCTTGCTCACGGGGCGTCGGAAGGTGCCGGTCCTGGTGCGCACCTCGACGATCCTGATGCCGCCGTCTGGTCCGCAGTGTGTCCGCTCGACGACTCCCATCGGCCAGGTGTTCCTGGGCAGCGTGTTGTCGACCACGAGGACCACGTCGCCAGCTTGCATCGGTCGCACGTCGTTCTGTGGCTCGCCGCGAGGTACCAAAGTGGGAAGGTACTCGCGTAGCCACCGTCGCCAGAAGTGATCAGCGAGCGCTTGACTCGCTCGCCAGGTTCTTCTGTCCGTCTCGTCGCAGGGTCCCGTCGTTGGCAGCCCATCTGATGACCCCAACAGGAAGTGGTTGGGGGTCAGGGCCTCGGGATCGCTGGGGTTCACGCTGACGTGGGTCAGCGGTCTTGCGTTGATGGAGAACTCGGCTTCTGTCAGTAGAGTTCTCAGGACTTCCTCTGCCGGCGCCTTCTCCCGTAGTGTCACGCTGAGAGCAGTCTTTACTGAGCGCACCATTCGCTCCCACGCGCCGCCTTGGTTGGGCGCGCCAGGAGGTATGAAGCGCCACTCCATTCGATGCAGCAGCCCCTCGTCGTTCAGGGCAGGCAGCCACTCGGTGTAGGCGTTGCGAAGCTCTTGATCAGCCCCGCGGAAGTTGGTCCCGTTGTCGGAGTACATAAGTCTTGGCCAGCCTCTGCGCGCAGCCATACGTCTCAGCGCCATGATTGCTGAGTCGGTGGAGAGTGATGCGACGAGCTCGATGTGCACGGCGCGGGAAGTGAGGCACGTAAAGAGTGCGCCCCACCTCTTCTCTCGGCGGCGCCCCACCTTGACCATCATCGGCCCAAAGTAATCCACCCCGCAGTTGGTAAACGGGCGGTGGAACGGGTCAAGGCGGGCGTGTGGCAGGTCCCCTGTAGCTGGTGGCTGCGGTGTCGCTCGGCGTCTTCGGCAGAAGGCGCAGTTCTTCTCTACGGCGCGTACCGTGGGTCGCAAGTGGATGACCCAGTACCGCTGCCGTAGGTCGTTCGTCACGCGCTCCCTGTTGGCGTGACCCGCAGCGCAGTGCTCCCTCAGAACTAGAAAGAAAGAAAGAAAATATGTTTATTTGCGGCAAACATGACGCAAAAAAGAAAAAAAATTACGAATAAAAACAATTTGGGGGAAAATATGCGTCACATCTACGCAAAACGGCCATCGCTCAGCATAAAGCTGCGACTCCATACGAGACAGAGCCCCAGCGCTGGTTTTCAGCGACAGCCGGCGTTGACGTGATGACGTCAGACCGGTGCAGCATATAGTGAAATAACATACATTATCAGAAATAAAAATAAAAATAAATTATAAAATAAATACATTACTTAGTCCCAAAAGTTTAAATATTATTTAAAATGGCAACATTTCGTTCCGTCAGCGACTCAAGCGCCGCAGATCATAGACTATTATAATTATCTGTGCGCGCAGCTGTCATAAGACTATTTGTTTGTGCGTTTTGAACTTTTGACTTATTGAGTTGTAGGTACCGGTTATGTAATAATTATAACATGGCGCATTAAGTAATGAAATGAGTTATGATGTAATGCATAATAACACAGGATGTATTGAGTGCATTGGGTGATTGCGTATGTGTAGTTATGGGATTTTGTAAAACAGTGTTTGTGAAAGTGTTAGAAGGTGTTGATGACAAACTCGGTGACTTGTACGAGATTATGCATGGTAAGTGCAAAATAATTATATTTATCATCAAGATTATAAGGAATTTTATTGCTATTAGAATAAATGAAATTAGAAATAAATTAAATGAAAATTAGATTGGAGTTAGATGAAATTCAATTGGAGTTATATATATTAGGTCATGGAATTATACCAACTTGACAAGCCATAGTGTGCCAATTGATAAATTAACATGACTCGATTAACATGAATTAAATTAAATATTAACCGTAATTTACAGAGAAACGGTGGCGTTTCAAAGCTTATGGAATGAATGCAGTAGCGAAATGCAGTAGCGAAAACAGACTTAAAGCCCCACAGACAGAAGAGGGAATTCCAAGCAGCCCACGCCCACCCCCAGGAGATCCCACGCCAACGAATGCATGCCATGACCCCTGAGGTACAGTGAACCAACACAAAAATACATTGTTAGGATTGAAGGGTTTGTTCTTGTATCAGTAACTTTTTGTATAGGAATTTAAAGGATTGTTATTTTTTCCAGGCGACGCATTGGTGGTGGGAGATCATTCCAACAGCGCGTGGCTGCGAACTTGAAAAGAGAACTAGGAGCTTGGTCAGCCGATGGCGGCCGTCCAGTATGACTGGCCGCTTCGTCTCGGTTGGCGCGGAGGAGGCCTCGATCCGGCCCCGCACCCTCAGGATACCGTCTTCCAGCACTGGATCCAGTCGATACAACCGACTCGTCTTCATGATTGGACGAGCAGACCGGATCTTCTTCAAATCTTCCCCGAAGCTGTCTTCTTGCGCCTGCTTTATCAGCTCAGCCTCGGCGCGCTGTAGATGGCGATGTTCCATCGTCGTTGCTTTCTTCCGGCTCTGGCAGTAGCCCTCACCAAAATCTCGTACTTGGAGAAGCGGGCTGGGTTCGGCAGCCAGCTGTCTTGTTCTGTCTTCTCTGCAATGTGGAGAACCTCTTCGTCCTCTTGCTCGTTCGTCGTCGCCATGGGCCACTGCTCTTCCGGTAGGTACAGGAAGTCCGGCCCCTGGAACCACCGATCTGCTTCGTTGATGGGCGTGTCGACAAGCCGGGTAGCGTCGTCGGCAACGTTGCTGGCTGTGGGCAGCCAACGCCATTCTTCTTTCTTACTCAGCTCGGCGATCTCTCCCAGGCGATGCGCGACGAACGGCGTGTAGCGTCGCATGTCGTGGTGAATCCAGTGCACCACCGTTGTGGAGTCAGTCCAGTAAGTCGTCTGACTGACCTCGATGCGATGCTCCTTTCTTATGGTGTCGGCCAGTCTCGCTCCGATGACGGCCGCTTGTAGTTCCAGACGAGGTATGGTCTGGATCCGACGAGGCGCTACCTTGGCCTTGGCGGCTACCAGCACGACGTCCACGCTCCCATCGGTGTTCTTCACCCTCCAGTAGGCGACGGTTGCGTATGCTTGCTCGCTGGCGTCGCACAGGATGTGTAGGTCGATGCGCTCGTACGTCTTCCTCACGTAGCATCTTGGCAATCGAAGATGGGTGAGCTCGTTCAGTCGGGCGAGCCAGGTTGCGAACAGCTCGTTCTCTTCTTCTGGCACCTGCTCGTCCCACGTGATCTGAAGTCTCCATAAACTCTGCAAAATAATCTTCGATCGTATAGTGTAGTGGCTCAGCAATCCTAGCGGGTCGTATATAGACATCACAGCGCTGAGTGCTTCACGCTTTGTCGGCGCGCGGGTTCTTGCTCGTACTTCGGCTGGAACTCTGTTCATTGACGTGTTGAATCCCAGCTCATCTCGTTCCGCGTTCCAGTACAGCCCCAAGATCTTGCTCTCGGGCTGTTCTCCCCCCAGTTGTGTGGGAGAGGTGGCGTGTAGCTCCGGAGGCACGTCGCGTAGCACCGTCCTGTCGTTGGAGCTCCATCCTCGTAGCGTGAATCCCGCGTGCGCGTGTACAGCTCTCGTCTCTTCGACCGCCTTCCATGCTTCTTCGGTGTCTTTGTAGCTGGCCACTAAGTCATCCATGTAATGACTCCTCTTGATGGCTTCTAGGGCGCGTGGACACTCCTGCCCGTACACGTCGGCGTTATAGTTGCGGACGTGGTGGGCCATGTACGGGGAGCTCGCAGCGCCGAAGATCATACTTGTCATCTTGAATTTCTTCGGAGGCCCCTCTCGTTGGTCGCCTCTCCACAGGAACTGCTGTGCTGGTTGATCTTCCGGCCGTATCTTGATCCTCAGGAACATCTCTTGCACGTCCGCCGTGATCGCCACTGCCTGTTCCCGGAATCGAAAGAGGATTCCTGGCAGTGATAGCAGTAGATCGGGTCCCTCCAGCAGCTCGTCGTTCAGGCACACGCCGTTGCTCTTCGCCGCTGCGTCGAACACCAGCCTGTGTTTGCCGGGCTTGTTCGGGTTCTGCACCGCGAAGTGTGGCAGGTACCAGCAGATGGCGCTCTTCTCTTCAGACCCGTCGCACGGCGTCGCGTATCCTTTCTCCAACAGGTTATTTATCTGCTTGGAGTACTCACCGGCGAAGTCTGCATCAGCGTCCATCTTCTGCTCAATCTTCCGAAGTCTCCGGAACGCTTGCCCGTAGCTCGGTGGCATGGTGACGTCGTCTCGTCGCCACGGCAGTCCCACCTCGTACCCGGTGTCAATCTTCTTTGTTGTACTCCCGACGATCTTGATGGCCCGTAGATCTTCGTCCTTGATCCTCGGCTTCCCTTGTATGCCGAGTGCGTCGATCCTGAAGTGGCCCTCGACCAAGTCGTGGAGTTCCTGGCTGCTTGTGCCCGTCGTTCGGTCGGGCTCGTAGACGTGCAGCACATTCCCTTCTTGACAGATGGCATGACGTGGCGCTGTTCCGTGCACCACCCATCCTAGTTGTGTCCTTGATGCGGCCGGTTGATTCGGCCCGCCTACTCGTAGCTCGCGGGACACGATGCACTCCCAGTGGTCTGTCCCCACTAGAAGCCCGGGGCGCGCCTTCTCATAGCACACCTCCTCCGGTGTCAGGTCCTTCAGGTGCTCGTAGTGTAGCAGCGTATCTGGGATGGACTGCTGATGCAGGCGAAGGTTCTTCATTGTCCTCGCTCTGACCTTGTAGCTGCCGTCGTTCTTCAGTCCTCTGACTTGGACGTTGACCAGTTGACTCTCCATCTCTTGCTGCGACATGTTGACCCCGTTCAGATGAAGTGGCTGCGATGGTCCTTCTGCTCCGATGCTCTCCGCCAGGTCCTTGTCGACGAGGGTGATGGTGGCTCCTTCATCCACGAGGGCGTATGTCCTCGCCTCCCCCCGTGGTCCAGACACGACGATAGGGCACATCTTCAGCAGGACTGACCTTGATCCAGCAGCTTTGGTTGCTACCGACAGGACCGCTTCTTCCTTGGCTGGTTCTGCAGGCTTCGGATCTTCCTTCTTCATCTCTTGATGGAGGCTCGCATGATGTGGTCGGCTGCACTGGTTCACTCCGCACGGCTTCGCTCTGCAACTCATGCGCCTGTGTTGCTTGTGGGCGCACTTGAAGCATATCCCCTTCTCCTTCAGGAACTTCCACCGGTCTTCTATCGCAAGTGCCTTATACTTGGGGCACTGCGCCAACATGTGAGCTTGTTCACATTTGGGACACCTATCCCGTTGCTCTTCCGCACCTGCAGTCGTGTTGAATACGCTTGCCTTCTTCTTCAGCATTATCGTCGGTCGAGTCTCCTTCTTCTGACTGGCGGCGCACGTAGTTGGGGCGTACGTGTACCTCAGGGCTCGGTCCGCTTCGCGCATCAGGAAGCGAGACATGACGACAATCTCCGGGTCCGATGTTCCTTCTTGATCGTATGCGTAGTCGCACCATCGGGATCGGAGATGCGGGCTCAGCTTCTCCAACACTTCTCTTGTCATCAGGGGGTTGAACAGGTATCCTCTTCGGTCGATCCTCTTCAGCACGCAGATGATGTTCTGCAGCTTGATCGCGAAGCTGTTGAGTTCGGCCGCTGATGTCCCAGGTTTCGGCAGCTTCTTCAGGTCTTCCAGCGCCTTGTCGATGATGACTTCCGGTCTTCCGAAGCACTGCTCGAGGGTCTTCATCACGATGTCTGGATCGGTGGCCGTATGCAGAAGGGCGGCCACAGCATCTCTTGCATCTGCCTTGAGGCAGCTCCTCAACCGCTGGATGTTCTCTGCTGCAGAAATTTGGTACATACCGGTCGTATCTCTGTAGGCTGCCTTGAATGGCAACCACTCGTTGGCCGCTCCTGAGAAAGTCGGCAGGTCCGTGTGTCGAGGCCTGGGCCTGGCCATCTTCTCTAATGTGGCTGCCAGGTGCTCGATGCTGTTCCTGTTCCTCGTTGGAGTCGGCGATCTTCCACGTTGAACCTCGAATCGCAGCTGCTTCTGTTCTTCGCGGGTTCCTTCTTCTGCCCGTGCTTCCTCCCCCCGTGTACTGAGGGGGTTGGTCCTCAGCCATTCGTCCACCTTCTGATGTGGTTCCTCACGGGGAGGGGCGGGTCCTTCTTCGTGGATGCTATCTTCATCATTGATAACTGAAACTTCTACGGCTAGTCGCTTCTTGACCAGGTCCGCTTCCAGTTCCAGCTCCCTCTTCCTGATGGCAGCTAGCTTCTCTGCTGCCTCCAGTTCCACCAATCGTAGCCTCGTAGTGATGCTCGTTGTTGACCGCTGTGACCTCACCGATCTTGTTGGTGATCCTAACCTTCGCTGTACTGCTGTTGCTGTTGTTTGGATTCCCGATGGTCCCGCTGTGCTGGTGTCTGCTGGCTTGGAGAATGGTGACGCTGGTGGGTCCAACGAGAGTCTTCTCTGACGCTCTCGCTCGATCAGCTCCGCTTCCCTTTGTCGCGCCTCTTGCTGCAACTGGATACGTCGCTGTTCCTCCATGTCCGCTGCATCCCCTTGGCTCCTTGTGACCACCATCTTCTAAGTCCTGGGCACCTTTTCTTCGGAAATCCTCTTGATCGCAGGTGTCTTCGGATCTTGATCGATCTTCAAATTTTGCGTTTTTCTCAGGTTCGGGTCGGCACGTTCGGTTCGGCACGTTCGGTTCGGGTCGGCACGTTCGGTTCCGCACCTCTTCGGTTCGGCTACGGCTCGGCAACTCTTCGGCTTGGCTTCCGGTCGTCGACTTTCCGGCTCGGCGCGTCGATCCCCTTCGGTTCGGGTCGGCACGGCTCGGCACGGCTTCGGTTCGGCAACGCTTCGGCTTCAGCTCCTATTCTTTGGCTCGGCTTCCGGGTCGGCGACTTTCCGGCTCGGCGCGTCGATCCTCTTCGTTCGGGTCGGCACGGCTCGGCACGGCTTCGGTTCGGCAACTCGTCGGCACGGCTTCGGTGACGTCGGTTCGGCTTCCGGGTCGGCAACTTTCCGGCTCGGCGCGTCGATCCTCTTCGGTTCGGGTCGGCACGGCTCGGCACGGCTTCGGTTCGGCAACTCGTCGGCACGTTCGGTGACGTCGGCTTGGTGACGTCGGTTCGGTGACGTCGGTCCGGTGACGTCGGTTCGGTGACGTCAACACGGCGATCTTGACACGGTGACCTTCACTCGGTGACCTTGACACGGTGACGCTTGACACGGTGACGCTTGACACGGTGACGCTGGCACGGTGACGCTTGACACGGTGACCTTGACACGGTGACGCTTGACACGGTGACGCTTGACACGGTGACCTTGACACGGTGACGCTTGACACGGTGACCTTGACACGGTGACGCTTGACACGGCGGGTGGGTGACGATACTTCGGCTCGGCGATCTTGACACGTCGAGTCGTCACGTCGGTTTGCCCGCTGGTTGACGCGTCGGTCGATCGGTTGGGTGACCAGTCCAACCGGTCGAGTTTAAACCTGTCGTGGGCAGGTTCAAACCAATTACGACTGACGAATCTCGTTCTTCGCTCTTGCTGCAGGGTTCTTCGTTCTTCCTTGCAGCTCCGTGGACCAGGATCCTGTGGCGGGTTCTTCGTTCTTGATATCCGCCGCTCGATGGACCAGACTGAAGTGGACTGTATATTTATTTGTAGGGACCTTTCTAATAAAAGACTTATTTGCTTCAAGACTTCTTCTATTTTCTTGTTCCTTGTTGAGATGTTTCTTGTTCGAGCGCTGAGATCCGACTGTAACGTTCCGCTCGACCCGCACGTCTTTTATAGAGCGATTTCGGTACCTTATAGAGACCGCTGATTTTGAGACCATTTTAATGTTCAAAATTTCTTACAAGATTCCCATTTGAACCCCTGTTTCAATTAGTTCCCGTGGTCGGATCGTTACAGTTTTTACATATTTTTCAGCTTACATGTGCTCCAATTAAATGACATAATTACTTTTACCATAACTTAATAAACAAAAAAGTTTCTAGAACATTGACTACTAAAAATTAAGGTTTGCTACATTTTGATTACTTTACACGCTCATATCTTCGGAACCTGTGGTCCGATCTTAAAAATCTAAACGGAATACAACGTTTCTAATTAAACCCTGTCGTTTGACACTAATTTGGTGACGATATCACCATAAACAAAAAACCTCAATTTCAACTTACGTAATTTCTTACTTTCGACAAATACGTAACTTATTTCGCTTTTGACATTCTTATTAGATTCTAAGGTCTTGACGCAGAATGTCCCATTCGCAAAAAGTCCCGTCGACGCAGAACGTCCCATTCGCGAAATGTCCTATTCGCAAAACGTCCCATTCTCAAAAGGTCCCATTCGCACAATGTCCCATTCGCACAACGTCCCATTCGCACAAAGTCCCATTCGCATAAAGTCCCATTCGCACAATGTCCCATTCGCATAAACTCGTATACAGGGTGTTAAAGTATAGCTATAGCATAGCTTCAGGGTAGATACTGAATAAAGGAACCGAGGCAAAATAAAAATATTATAAAAAAAAAAATGCAAGATCACCTTTTTTATAATTTGTAGGTTTTAATTTTGAAGGAGATAAGCACGCTAAAGAAGGAAGAAGAAATACTTGGAATTGTAATATTTACGTACCCAGTTACCTATCCCTCACTCGGTGTTATCGAAGTGTTCAGGCGTAGGTATTTCATTGCGCTCGATAGTAGGTAGGTAGGTAGGTAACTCTAGGAAATTACGAATTAGTATTTAAACAAAATAAAGAACCATTTTAAGATACAAATTGGAACCTAATCTAACTTAATTAACCTAATTAGAACATAAAATAGAATAAAATAAACATCAAATTTCCGCTGAGGTCCCGCCGCTAGTTGCGCCTACGTAAGAGTTGACCTCAGGGCAACATACACATTATTTGACTTTGCTATTTTCTTAATTTCTACCTTATTTCTAACCTATTTACATACATGTTATGTTTTTCATGGTGCTGTGCTCGGCGTCCTTTACAACTGGGGTGGTTTAGAAAAATTGGAAATATCTAAATTTAGTCTCACGTGGTACGAAGTTCACCAGGTCATCTAGTTATAAATAAAAGTCGCCTTTCGTGTCTGTCTGTGTGGCCGCGTTTTTCTTCGATAATTTTTCATGAATATTTAAAAAAATACAAACGGTCCCATGCCCATGGGCGGCATTGTATACTTACTAAGCCTTTGTGGCTTCAATTCTAATTTCAGGTGAAAAGAAACTATGTGATATAAACGACAACAAATGCCTAACAGAAAGTGCAGCACGGAGGTTTGAACAGTTCATATCTGGAATGCCAGGAGTCGAGCCTTCAGATCCTTTGCAGCTGAATTTGGTTGAAGTTAATCTGCCTTCACTGAAGTATAAAATAATCAATGGTTCTCTATCTGGAATGAGAAATTGTCGTGTGGAACTTGTGCAGTAAGTTTTTTTTTTAATCATCTTTTGGACAGGAGAGTTGTGTCATCATATCAATTTTTTTTATTACTAGCTTTTGCTGTCCCACTCCTGGGCAAAGGCCTCATATCTATTTGTTCTTATAAAAATACCATTCATAATTTGGTGTTGGTCCTGGCTATACATATAATGGAGAAATTATGAAAGAAAGAAAGATAGAAAGTAAAAGTGTGGCCAAGTTTATTATTGTTGTTCTCAGTATTAGACTAAAGTTTTCTTTGTGCTGAATAGATTATAAATGACTTGGAAGAGCTTTTGGCTAAGTAATAACAGCCGCACGAGTGGATCCATAAGATTAAGCTTACCGAGACTCGTTGGCCTTCGCTTGCCGGGGTTGGTCCGTGGATGAATGACCATCTTAACATAGCGAGACTCGTTCGTGCTCGGAAAGCAGGTTAAGCCGTTGGTCCCGCCTGTCATTCGTGGATCTTTGACAGTCGTTACTGGTCGTCAAAAGCCTGAAAGTCTGACAACCGGTCTTACCAAGGGGTATTGTATTACCCATTTACTGGGTTGTGGAGTTTAGATAGGCAGTAAAATACAGGTATTCAGCTTTATCCGGCTAGACTGGAAGTTGACCCCAACATAGTTAAGAAAAGACTAGGCAGATTGATTTTGAGATTATAAATTACTTGTATCAGCAATGTAATAATGCATGTGTACAAAATGCGTTTGCGTAAAAAAACACTTCATTCAGGTAAAAAAAAAATTATAAAAAAAAATAGCTAATGTTCGTTTTTGTGCAATTCCAGAATATCTCCAAAGGATAAAAAGTTTCACGGCCACATTGGATGTCCGCATCTTGTTTTAGAATCCAAATCTGAAGTAAAGGGTAAAGTAGGCCCTGAGTTTGTTGAAGGAAAAGGCACGTGCAGAGTTTTTCTTTGTAAGTATTAACCCATGCCTTTATTAAATAACAAAATCTGTCACTATTGTGATTTAAAATTAATCTATGTTATCATCCATAACAGTCTTCATAATATTTCGTGCTGCAAAAATAAGGATCAAAATAAGCCTGTGATTTAGAGACGTTATCGATCCGATTTGCCGAATATTTGAGTACTTCCACTTTGCCCCACCAACCCGCCCCACTGGTGGGGCAAAAATATTTTACAATAATTTTTAAATTAAATTAACTTTATTTGCCTCGTTGGTCTGTCGCAAACGTTAATGGTGAACATGAGACCCTGGGTTCAATTTATAGGTCAGGCAAAGTGTCTGGAAATATTCCCGGTTCATGGCAATAGGCTCGCTTCCTATTAGGTACATGTAACTTGAAAATAATTGGCGAAATGTGGTAGCACCTACTATGAGTTTCCCTCCCTGAGTTTCCCTTTCGGGAAAAAACAGACGTATATTATGTAAGTGTTAGGAAAATAAACTTAGGTACTAACAAAATTTTCGGTTTCAGTTGACTACAACTTACTTTTGAATGGTGACTTTGAAAAGAAGGATGGTAACGATAAAAAAACTCACATTCAGTTGAAAAATACCAATTTGGAAGTGGAGGCAAAAGGGAAAGTGCACTATGACTTCGACAATTTCTTCAATGGAAATAAAGCTAAATGTAAGAACACTAAATTGTCAATTTTCCTTCCACTATTAGTATTTTTCTATGTTAAGCTTAACTCAGACCGACTGTAATGATCTTAAATATGCTTAATGTCCATTGAATAAAGTGGTTCTGAGTTGCTTTTGAAATATGAAATTTATTTGGTGGGCTCTCACATTACATAAATATAATTTGGTGGCGCTTGCGTGTATAATAAATCAGTTCTGTGCTCTCTGGAGACTTAAGTAGGAAAAGAAAAAAATTAGTGGTGGCACAGAGAGTAGTGGTAGCCCAGTGGTAGCGGCCCTGACTTACGAGTTGTAGGTCGTGGGTTCGAACCCAAAAAAAAAAGAAAAAAAAAAAGAAAAAAAAAGGGGCAGGCGCTTTACTTTGTGTAAATAATTTCATCACCACTGCTCTCCAACCGGTGCAGGAAAACATCGTGAGGGAACTGGCATGTCCTAGAACCAAAACTTCGAAGACATGTGACTCTACCAATATGGTAGGTTACAGCCCACTCTCTCTCGAAGAGAGGAGGCCTGTGTTCCAGCAGTGGGAACATTATAGACTGTTAAGCTTATGCTAGAAGAAATACACAAAGCATTTGTCAGCAATCAAGGTTTACGTTTCCAGAATCAAATCTCACAGGCGCCAGCATACCCTCGAATTAACATTTACATTCTCATTTCAAATTTGTTTTTTTTTTATTATCAGCTGAAGCAGCACACAAGTTTGTCAATGAAAACTGGCAGTATGTTGACAAACTGATTCGTCAACCAGCGATGGAGGCATTCATTAAAAAACTCATCGACAATGTTAATGCGTATCTAAGAAAGGTACCTGTTCAAGATTTGTATTCTGAAGTATCATAAAACAATCGCCGATAACAACAATAAAATTATAACGAAGTGTATAGAGTGCCGCGAGTTTCTTGTGGCACTCTAGTGTCACTGCCTCGGCCCGGCTAGGGTGCCGTGAGCGTTGCATTGTCACTGTCACTTGTTATTTAGGTTAGGTTAGGTTAGAACTGTGACCACACAACGCACGAGCCGAGCGAGCGTAGCGAGCGGTGCCGCGGTAGCGGCCGGCGAAGTGCCAGGGTCCGTTTAGGCACAAGAGAATGTAATGTTTTTGGAATGTGGTGTTTTACAGCGATCTGACCTCGACAATCAAACAAAATACCAAGTGACGTGACTTAGTGACAGTGACAATTACATAATCCAATGCTTGCGGCACTTGAGCCGGGCCGAGGCGGTGTTACTAGGGTGCCTGTAGTGGCACTTTATCCGATAGGGATAGAGTGCCAATGGTGGCACTCTATACACTGCCAAATTGTAATTACTTATGATGTATTTTATTTAGTTACTAGCTGACCACAGACGTTATCCTGTCCTTTCAATAATGCATTCAAAATGCACTTTCAGATTTAAGGAATTTTCCAGATTAGGTATTACAAAACGTGGTTGAGCGAAGACAACACCTGCTATAACATCAATAAAACAAATCAATACCATTTCGTTATTTTATTCAATAAATATAGATTGCCATAAAATATTAAATTACTTCTTCATTCTGATTTTTCATCAAAAAATATATCTTGAATAGGCACAATAGACAAATAATCGTTTTTATTGTTGATGTGTTTGTTCATGAAAACTTCCATTACTGGTCGTAGAGTCCGCTTGACCACAGATTTCCAATTTTCATTCGCAAATTTTTGAAGAGCGTCAGCTGAAAATGTTAACATTATTAGAATAACTCTAGAATATAATATTTCACATGCTCATATTCCCGAAGAAGTAGCAGATTTGAATCTTGAAATTAGACATAAGTAAATCATATGACTTATAGGGGGCAAAGTCAAAGTCAAAGTCAGAGTCAAATCAATTATTTCAAATAGGCCCTTGTAGGGCACTTTTGAAACAAAATATAGTATTGATTCTAGTCGCCCCTTCCAAAAGGTAGTTTTCGTATGGAGAAGAATGGGCAAGAAACTCCACCGTTACTCTTTTAAAATGTTGCGAGTCTATAGTCGGTGAGTCGAGCAGTGCTGGCCCAATGACAACGGCGAAACCTGACAGGCGCTTTACTTTGTGTAAATTATTTCATCACCACTGCTCTAAAAACGGTGAAGGAAAACATCGTGAGGAAACCGGCATGTCTTAGAACCAAAAATTCGAAGACATGTGACATCTACCAACCCGCACTGGGCCCGCGTGGTGGATTACGGCCCACTCCCTCTCACAGAGAGGAGGCCTGTGTCCCAGCGATTCCCAACATTATAGGCTGATTATGCTTTTAGGGGGCTCTATTCCCCGTACCCTAATTACGTAATACACAATCAATTTGTTTTGAAACAGATTACTAATCGATTGCTTCATAAGTTCGAAATTGAATTCTGCTCTGCAACGTAATTATCACATTGAATGTTGTTGAACTGTCAAAATGAAACAAATGATCGCTATCGCATTGCTTCTGCAAGATAGGTAATAGCCCTGCGGGTTAGGGCACAAATACAGACGCTGGCCTGCAACTGAGAATATCCTAAAAGGAAAACTGGTTAGGTACTCGGGGATCAAATCTAGAGTCCCACGCTCGTCGAGTTGGTATCTATTACTATTTACCAAGACAAACTAAGACTGAGAATCCACACACCACCCAACTTCACCTCCTGCTGAGCATAGACGTCTTTTTGCTTGTGTCAATTCTAATGCTCGAGCTCCTATGACAGTCTCAGTGAATTACCCAAGAGAAATACGAAATTCACTTCGCCTGTCAGAGTTTCGTTCACTACCAAGAGCTATTTAGAAAAAAAAAAACAAAAGAAGTATGTTAAAATTTCAAGTAAAGTCCTTACATTTTTCTTTGTTATCTATGAAAAGGTTCTTATAGTTATAGTGCACTTTTCCTTTAACCTTCAATGCTAGTTCATGAGTTTTTAAATTAAGGTGCATTTTTCCCTCCTTGCCTTCGTTGATAGCGAAATCACCATGGAAGATGAGGTGATAGTCATCTGAAAGAAAAAAGAATCGTGTAAAAAAAAAACATAGATTTCTAAACTTGAACTATTTTTAAATCAAGGGCTGTTCGTGTTTGCGGGAAAGTCAGAAAAGGTTACCGTGGCTCCTGGCAACATACATGCAACTGAACACAGGCGGGTTCTAGTCAGACACGCTCTCCGCTCCGCCCAGAGCGGGAGAAGTAATTTGATTATGTCCAACCAAAAAAAAAAAGGAGCTGGTCCTATTTTGACCTCACGTAAATCTCCATTGGTGTGACTTTACAATAAATAATAACGAAATAAATATGGCAAAACATTATAATAAAATAGTAACGAAGTCAAAACTGTACATTGAATATTTTAATTATAAGTGTTTTTATAAAAATTGCTACGAGATGTGGAAACAAGTCTGATGCCGACAATATAGTTTTTAGAATTTTTGTACGTTTGTCTGTTTGTTTGGATGTATATTCCGAATTGGCGCCAAACGGCTGAACAGATTTGGACACACAAATAGTTTGTAACCTGGATTAACACATGGAGTACTTTCAATTCTGGTAGTTCGTTCCCGTGGGGTATTTTCTGACATCCACGCGGGCATAGCCAAAAAAGCTAGTTTTAACATATTCATGACGATTAGACTAAAAACTTGACTTACATAAATCAATCTTGGAGGTGCCTTTTCCTTCTATATTTTGTGTGCCTGTTTCAGCCTTAAGTTCGTATCCTGACTCTAGAGTGAGATGTGGGCATCCAACGTTATAGTCATACTTTTGATCATTTGTAGAGATCCTGTAAGTAATATTAGTAAATGCATAAATATTGACAAACACTTAAATGCGCCTGCATTCCACCCTCGTCGTTGTGGGCGGTATGAGGCCTTTTATTTTTTTACCCGACTGCCCCAGAAGGAGGGTAATGTTTTTCGAGAGTATGTATGTATGTATGTATGTATGTATGTATGTAGGTATGTATGTATGTATGTCTATTTCTTTGGCACGCTCTGTAGCCTAAACGGTTTCATGGATTTTAACATATTATGAGGTGTCGTTAGATTTGTCTTAATCGTAGAAGTGACATAGGCTATATAATATTTATGTATTGCATCTGCAAATACAAAAAAAAGGGAGGAGAAGGTTTTTTTTAAAATAAATTACCACAATATTGGTATCAAATAAAAGCTGGTAATTAGTCAATTCGAAATTAAGATATATTAATAAAACTAAAAAACTTGAAATAAAGAAAATTATTCAAAAAACAAAAAACCCGACTGCAAAAACACATAACTGAAAAGAGAAAAACAAGCATTATAATCTATAGAATTTTGGTATCGCAGGCGGGGACAACAATAATATATTCGGGTTTTTATTATTCGGGTATTCGGTATTCGGGTTTCACCAGTCGGGTTTTTTGTTTTTTGAATAATTTTCTTTTTTTACCGAATACTTTGGGCTGCTGAAAAGCCCAATAATCATGATGACCTCTTTAAAATCGAACACATAACTAAAATTGGGAAATATTAAGTTTATCCTTACTTTAAATATCATCCAAAATAACTTACTTCACCAGTTCCACATTACATTTTCCCATTCCTGATAGATTACCGTCCATAATTTTATACTCTAGTGAAGGCAGATTCACTTCAATCAAATCCTGGTGCAAAGGATCGGAAGGCTCCACGCCTGGCATTCCAGCTATAATCCGTGCAAACACACGATTAGCAGCTTCCGTCAAACATTTGCTGTCTTCAAAGTCACATGTTTTCTTTTCACCTGAAATTAGAAAATGAAAATCATTAGTGTCCAATTCAGTGTTATGATTTCAATTTGTTATTAATATTCCAGTTCACTAGTTAGCGATATTTCATATTTCCATTCAGTAATATTGCCAAATTAATCAAAACCGCGAGAGCAGTGGTGGCCCAGTGGCAACGGTCACGACTTACGAGTTGTAGGTCATAGATTCGAACCCAGACAGGTGGCTTGATTTCTGTAAATTGTTTCATCACCACTGCTCTCAAAACGGTGAAGGAAAACATCGTGAGGAAACCGGCATGTCCTAGAACCAAAAATTCGAAGACATGTAGCATCTACCAACCCGCACTGGGCCCGCGCGGGGGATTACGGCCCACTCCCTCTCAACGAGAGGAGGCTTGTGTCCCAGGGAGAACATTATAGGCTGATTATGAATCAAAACAGCTATGACAGCTGTTTGCGACCGTTGCCAACTTTTAGAGTTAACGCTCTCAAGAGCGTCTACAAAATAGTAACGTTGCTGCTTAGCAACGTTACTCTTGTAGACACCTGTCGATGAATTCTGTAAAAATCTCACCCTGAAAATTAGTGAAGTGAAATGATTAGGTACTTGAAGGGAGCTGTCAAACGTATCATATTATAATTATCATCCCTGGCATCAGGTGAAATTACACCGCACTTCAAGCGCAGTTTTCACGGGAGATATTTACGGAATAGACCGGCTAACTCGATTGGCAACAATCCACGTGGTGGATTTGGTGGATTTGAATAAATTTCCTTCTTTTTTTTTTAATTTATTCCTGGAAGTAAACTTGATGAGGCTGTTGATGACGTGAAATGTCCTCACACAATAAAGGCTTTTGCAGACCAGCGCGACGCGACACGAACAATACAATTTCTAAGAAAACTTCACGGTATAACAACAACCAGTGTCGCGTCACGCGACAAGTCGCGCTGGTCTGCACAAAGCTTAATAGAGAATATGTATGAATTTTTTTTTGAAGTGATATATTCTTATGGGAGGGTAAACCAATTCGTTACGTAACGCGTTACAGCGCCAATCTGTCTGTATAGTTCAATTTAGATTAGTTTAAGTTATCACTTCTGTCGGTCGGGCGTCCCGAGACGCACACGTTTTTTAACTAAACGCCGCGAAACCGTAGCAGCGGAAGCTCGGATAGTTCAATTCAATTGGCTCGCGTCAAGTTCCGCTACGCGAAATTCGAGCAGTGTAACTGTGGAAGCGGAATGCTACTAGCGTCAACTACTGCTTGTTGCTCAAAAAATGATGAAACTCCAACAATTTTTTACTACAGTTCAAACGTCCGTTTCTGTCGCGGTCAGCATGTGACGTCATTTGGCACGTTACTGCTTTGTTTTATTTAATCTGTTATTTTAATTTTTTTTGCCCCATATAAATAAAATTGTTTTCGTGCTTTATTGAAGCAGAAATCACACCATTAACTTACTTTAGTAAGAATTCAAGCAGTTTGCTAAGAAAATATATTTATTCACAATGCCTCAATTTGAGGTTACCTCCGGCAGTTTCGAAGATGACGTGTTTCGATTTTGCGTTCCGATTTACCAAAAAAAGATAGGTGACATAAAAATAATTAATCGTAAAATAAGTAACGCATTAAAAAATGGCAAAAAAATTGCAGTGAATTTTGTTGATTCACAGACATTGTATAATTAAATAATGAATAAGTTTTGAAATACGTTCATAGTCCCTAAATTGTTAAGCAAAAAACTACTTGTTTTGTTTGAAATAGGATTTAACATGCAATTTACTGCAGAATGCATTGTATGAGTTTTTTTGTATTGTTTAAATTAGGAGACATGCACACTTACTTACAACACAACTGATGCAGAATACACCTATAATCAACAGTGACCGTAGTGCGAACATTTTCGATTAGCACTGATTATGGAATGCTAGTCTCTCTATACTTAAAGCGAATTTATAGTTCAAGACCATTTACTTAAATTAGCCAAGTGGAAGTCAGACTCCCGCGCAGAAGGTTCCGTTCCTTGAACGAAAAAAATGAATTTATTTTTGCAATAGAGGTGGACAAGCAATTTTTACTTGGTATTATAATTAGATAGTCCTAGTAGTTGAAATAATCAGCCGTGACAGACGGACAGACAACCAGGTGAAGTCACATCAAATTGGTACTTTTTTGCATCATTTTGTTACGGAATCCTAAAATCTTAATTTGGTGATGCAATTAATAACATTACCAAATGTCAATGGCATTGATGTGCTAGAAATAAAGTTATAGAGGTTTACACTTTTACTTTCATATACTCGTAATATCAAATCTTCCTAGCCTTTTCCCAACTATCTTGGGCTCAAACCGGATGCAGCTGAATACCAGTATTTTACATGGAGCGACTGCCTATCTGACCTCCACAACCCAGTAACTGGGTAATACAATACCCCTTGGTAAGACTGGTGTCAGACTTTCGGGCTTCTGACGACTCGTAACGACTGTCAAAGATCCACGAAGGAGAGCCGGGACCAACGGCTTAACGTGCTTTCCGAGGCACGGAGAAGTCTCGATATGTGAAGATGGTCACCCATCCACTGACCAACACCGGCAAGCGTAGCTTAACCTGATGGATCGACCCGTGCGGCTTGTTATTACTTAGCCACGAGCTCCTCACTTTCCATATAATATAATCATCATAATATAATAATATTTTAAAAAGCTAGTTGAGTTGGGTGTTTCCTTGTCGACAACTGAGAAGCAAGAGAATCCCTGTGATTTTTGTCAAGGTTTCTGAAGTTAGAGCAGTGGTGGCCCAGTGGTATCGGCCCCGACTTACGCGTTGTAGGTCGTGGGTTCGAACCCAAGCAGGCGCTTTACTTTGTGTAAATAGTTTCATCACCACTACTCTCAAAACGATGAAGGAAAACATCGTGAGGAAACCGGCATGTCTTAAAACCAAAAATTTTAAGACATGTGACATCTACCAACCCGCACTGGGTCCGCGTGGTGGATTACGGCCCACTCCCTCTCTCCGGGAGGAGGCCTGTCCCAGCAGTGGGAACATTAATAGGCTAGATTATGTTCTGAAGTTAGACGTTCAGAGACCTTGACGAACATCAATCAGACAATTTCTTAGAGATGATCTCTCGTAGAAAAAACTGTATAGATCACCCCCAAGATACAAGCCCTGCTTAGTTTGGGGGTCACCGTCAACCAGAACATTGTGATGTAAAAAATTATTTGTGTTATGTAAGATCACTGTCTGTCATCACCTTTTCTTTTTGCCAATAATTTTTTTTGTACTCTTTTGACCTAGCAGTTGGCACGGATGAGTCGTGTAGCTCAACCCAAACTTAACGACCAGATGAAGGTTTTTTCTGCTGATACTGATTTCAGGAAAGAGACTCGAACCAGCTAGGAGCTAAGGAGAAAATAAACTAACAGCAATGCGAAAAGACTAATAAAAACAAATCAAACTAGAATATTAATATGTAACTATGTATCTCTAAATACATTTGCAATAACTGTGGCGGTTGTGAAGGTAAACACTAGTACAATATCACAGTGAGTTGACCCTGTCCTCTCAACTAGGTAGAAACCTGTATCACGGAGTAGACAGGCCTTATACATAAGGTCAACTCCAACGACGAGCGAAAACAAACACACTTACCCACGGGCGGCTCTAGTGCAGCGAGTGCAAGTGCACTCGATGCACCTATCTGAGAAAGTATCTGAGATAGTTTGACATCGCTGTATGTACGTGTCTCTGTGTGTATGAGGATGTTTTCGACCATTTCTTTGAAGCTGGCCCTCTGTACGTATCTATTTAGTGCTCGCATCTCAGAGAACAGTGTTCAACCATGAGCTTCAATTTTATTCTGGAAATAGTTTCTACTAAATAGAATGAAAAATGTGTGTCATTGTTGGATAGATGATTAATAAAAAAAACTTTTAACAAAAAAAAACAACCGACTTCCAAAAAAAACACTACAAAGTGAAAAATAACTTTAATTTCGGAAGTCGGTGGCAAAAAAACGAAAATTCAAAACAAAAGACACCGACTTCCCTTTTCACTTTTTACTTTTGGTACCTACCTACCCCACACAAATTCGAATAATACTACCAGCGACGCAATTAACAGTGTCAGGAAGTTATCATCTTATCATCCTTAAAATGAATTAAGTCCAAACACAAGGTAGCTATTGTAAAACGTTGAGGAGTTTCCTTGATTGTCCTTCGTCTTCATCATCAAACCCCTAATGACAGTCACAACCCATCTAGGTGTATGTTCTATGTTATAGGGTTTGGTTTCCGCACTTAGTCCGTCAAGTGGACCATTGTGGCCATGGCGGCCGTTTGGGTGTGTTATTCCAACCAGCCCACCTCCCTCCAGAAGTTAATTAAAGCTCCTGGTCTGTTTAGAACATCTGTGTAAGATCTGGGTGACCCGAGGGTTTCTGTTCTAATCTGGGTGACGCCTATGCATTCAAAGAGCACGTGCGCGACGTTCTCCTCAGCCTCCATGCAGGCCCTGCACAGAGGGCTGTCCGTTATGCCTATCGTGTGGAAGTGTTTGTTTAGCGAGCAGTGTCCCGTGATGGTCCCCGTCACCAGGCGCAGGCCATTTCTGTCCAGGCGTAATAAACGCCTGGTTAGCTTGCTATCCAAGAATGGCATAGCTTCCTTGGACTGCCTGCAGCCTAGTGTCGAAGTCCACCAGGTCTCCGCTTGGGTGAACTCCTGTAGCCACCTGCGTATTTGGTTGAAGGGGATGGGTACGATAGGCTCGGGTCCACAGACTGCCGTGCTGGATCCTCGTCTAGCCAGTTCGTCAGCTGCGTCGTTACCTAGCGATCCACTGTGTCCTTTTATCCATTGTAGTGTCACCATGTTGCGGCTAGATACCGTTAATTGTTCTAGTTCATTGTGACATTCTAGTGTTAGCGTTGAGGTAATACATTTTTTCTGTAGGGATTGAAGAACTGAGGCACTGTCGGAGAGTATACGTATGTGCGTGTCCGCAACTCTCCTGGCTTTTAGGGCATGGACCGCTTGTATGATGCCCACACACTCCGCCTGATAGACGGTGTTGAACATTCCTAGCGGGCTGGATATATTTATGTTGAAGTCGTGTGAGAAGACTCCTACTCCGGTGCCGGAGTCGGTCTTCGATCCATCGATGTATACTCTCATCTCTTTCGGGCCTGAGTAGTCACACTGTCCCTCCGTGAGTATTATGTTGTATTGCCTTTGAAAGTGGTGTGTTTTCGGGGCTTTATCACAGGGTGATGCCATCATTGGTCGTCGTTTGATGGCTTTTTCCCTTATGCGTGTGTGCTTAACTCTGGAGTCTTTGCTTAGGGTTCCTGATCTCTCATCTAGATGTAAAGTTCTCATCAATACAAAATTAATCAAGTCCAAACACCAGGTAATTGCTGTAAATCGTTGAGGAGTTCCATCGGCTGTCTTTCGGCTCCATCATCAGATCGACTCCAGACCTTCATTAAATAGTAGTGCTATAAAATGCTTAATGAAAAAAAATTACAAACGCACTAGTCGCCACTACGATTTTGGAAGGTTCCCCTCGATTTGTCTGGGATGCTATCAGCAGATCATGGTTTCCTTATCAACAAAAAAGTATTATACGTATAAAAAGTATACGAATTGAGAAACCTCCACCTCCTTTTTTTGAGGAGTTCCCTCAAGTCGTCATGGATTTCTTCATCAGAACTGAATTTTGATCAAAATAGGACCAATCTGGAAGTATACCTTTCAGATTAGAAAAGAATTTTCTAAATCGGTTCATAAATGACGCCACCCGTGAAATACTTATCATTGAGAAGTTCCGGTGGCCATCTGTGGACTTCTTCATCAGTTCCACTTCACCAAATGATACTTTCTGACTGCAAATGCTTAACTGGTTGCTGAAAATACCAAAATCGCTATGTGTATGCCTATAATATTTGAGGAGTTCCCTCAATTTGTCATGAATTCCATCATCAGAACTGAATTTTGATAAAAATGGGACCAATCGGGAAGAATTATTTTTTTATTTGAAAGGTTATATCAAATAAAAAAATAATTTTCCAAATCGGTTCATAAATGACGGAGTACTGAGGTAACACACATAAAAAAAAATACAACCGAATTGAGAACCTCCTCCTTTTGGCGAAGTCGGTTAAAAATAGATAAGACCTCAGAAATACTTAAAAAATATGTTTGGGTAAATGGATATAAGATTTAGAATAGTGTTGAGTTTATAGTTCGATCTGAGTATCGTAGCATATTATGTCCTAAATAAACAAAGATTTTAATTCATTTTGTTTGAAATTATATTTCATTACTCATTCAACGAGGAAATCTTTTACGTTTTTCATACAACAAAAAGGAATTTTCAAACATCAAAGCTCTCTGCTGCTCTCTGCTCTCAAAATATCAGCTGCACAATTTTACGAAATATTCAAGAAACCCTTACTAAAACTAAAAGGTTCCTTAATGAAAATAGACCTCAGGAATAAATATGACATTGCAGTTCCAGTGATGCTAACTATAATAATTAATAATTTTTTCATCACGGTTGCGATCGATGGGCACAGCAACACCATAATTATCATCCATTATCATCATATCATTCATTAGCTGATGTTGTTTAAACACACGCCATAAATGTAACACCTAATATTAGTGCTGCTGACATAGAAATATTGGCTGCTGAGCTCACCCTTCAGCCGTTTCATTTACAGGCCACCTCTGCCCATCTTACACAATTCAGCTGCTTACTGCTTTACTTAATTTCGTTTGATTTTGTCATATGTTAAGAGCCAGTTTCACCTTAATTATTGAGTGTTTTGCTAAGCAATTTAAGTTTCGCTGTCTCCAAAACAGTTAGAACAATACTCCTCTTAGAATCCATTATCTTTAGTGTGATTCAAGAATGGTGGGTACTTTTTGACAATATTTACTATAAAATAAAATTATGTAGTTGTAAACATATATTATCGATTACCAATTAATATTCTTTAAGAGAAATATAACTCATCATAGATAAATAAAACGAATTATAAATATTGCATGATGTTCTTTATTTCAGAAATATTGTTTGCTTTTTTAATCATTTCTTCTGCTTTCTCACTTTTCATAAGAAAATAGATCTTGAACAGGTACAATGCCCATGTGAGCGTTGACGTTGTCTATGTATTTGTTCATAAGGGGTTGCATAGTCTCCTTGCCATACGCCTTGGCCACAGCTTCCCAGTTTTCATTTATGTATTTATGCGCAGCGTCAGCTGAAAATATAAATAATGCATTCTTATTATATCACAGCATTACACGTAGGTATGTTTCTAAAATAGCGATTTCTAAAAGAATAACCGTGGAGTTTCTTGTCGACTCTTATCCAAAGGAAATTTAGAGGTATACAACGTTATTTTTTGTTCAACCTAAACCTCTTAAGGGGTCATTGTACTCATCATTATGAACAACTTTCACCAAACCTGAAATCTGTCCCCTATCTATGATCCTGAATATCTGTTCCCTACATTTTGACGAGATAATTATGCGAACATTAATGTAGCGAACAGCAGTTTTTTTTTCGAGATTTCAGTTTTGGTCCCATAGTGAAAGTTGTTCATAATGATGAGTACAATGACAAGGTTTAGTATAAACAAAAAATAACGTGGTATACATACATATATATTGCCGCTCGGCTGTACCCGATAATCATGCCGAATCATGCAAACCCGATCAAGTAGGTATGTAGCACGCCTTAGGTAGGTATATAAAATTATATACAGATGTTAAGAATGAAGGACCTATAGGAAGCCCTATGCTTGGACAACGAAAAGATAGAAATGTCAGAATACTCACATTTTTCCCTATCACCATCGAAGAGATTTTTGAAGTCAAAGTGCACTTTTCCTTTAATCTGTGCATCCAGTTCGTGAGTTTTCAAATTTATGTGACTCTTTCCTCCCTTGCCATCCTTACCGACGTAATCACCATGGAAAAGGAAGTGGATGTCATCTAAAACAAGTAAATGAATGTTTTTAAAACTAAAATGAAATAAATTAATCGAAAATACATGAAAATCACAGATCCAATGGATAAGTCTAGAGCATTAAGACCTACCCAAAGAAAGTTCAAGTAGATGTGTCGCCGAACCAGAACAGACACGTCTGGCGATGAATTACGAAGAGAGCCGCCACCAAATGAAATGAGATTGGGTTAAGCAGAGAGAGAGAGAATCGGAGAATTCTATCAGATCGAGTTTTCTGAAGTCAATAGTTATTCCGATCTCCTGTTGAACTTCTTTCTTGTGACACATTCGTTTTGTTGTAATTACGACAGAAGTCAACATGAATTGCGTTCCGTTCTGAGAATGTGCTACCAAGGGATTGAACCCAGGCTCAGAAACGCGCGATAAGCAGTGACGATAACCTGTCTGCATTACGATTTACTATTGTGACTATACTTACAAAAATCAATTTTGCAGTTGCCCTTTCCTTCAACATGTTGTGGACCTACTTCACCTTTTAATTCATATAGTGCTTTAAGAGTAACCTGAGAGCAACCAACGTGGTAGTCGTATTTTAGATCCTTTGCAGAGATCCTGAAATTGAACAGTGAAATAATGATTCTTTGATACATTAGGCAAAGTTAAAATTATGTACAAACACAAAGGATAGAAGTCAATATGACCACTGTGATGGTATGAAAGAAATTCGTCAAACGAAAGAAATACACTACGACACAAGTCATTCAGATACAAAATATACTTTGGGTTTCGTTGCCTACGGTAAAGGCTATAAAAGGCGAATAACTTGACGACACTTAAATAAAATACAGGCTAATACAAAAGCGAGGTTACATTTTTTTCAGAGTATGTTGAAAAAAAAACAGACCCATATACTTACTTCACCAGTTCCACTTTACAGTTCTTCATTCCAGAGAGTTCGGCGTCAGTATATTTAAAGGACAATTCAGGATGATTAGCTTCAATCAATTTCACTTTTAAGGGCTCGGAAGATTCCACGCCTGGGATGCCAGCTATAAACTGCTGAAATGTCAGTCCTGCTGTGTCCGTCAGACATTTGCTGTTTTCGAAGTCACATACTACCTTTTCACCTGGAATAGATTTTTTTTGGTTAGATACTTGTACTAGGAATTTGGAACTACTGATCAACAAGGCTGAGAAGGCATCGAATTATCACGAAGGTGAAAACAGTACTTCGATTTGTTTGTTTTTAACTGCAATTCACATTTTATTCAAAAGGTGGTCTTGGACTTTTTAGACGATTGTGACACAAATGACACAATAGAACTATTTTCCAAGCAGAAATATTTGAAAAATAGATAATAATTAGAACACTTACTTATAACACTGCTAATGCAGAAGATGCCAATAACCAATAATGATAGAGACGCGAACATTTTCGATAAGCACTGATTGTGTAATGATAATCTGTTTAAGCTCGAAGCGAATTTATACCTCAAAGCTACCTAAAAAAGTTCTAATGATTTTTAACTTATTTTAATAGTGCTGCAAAAAATATCAATAAGTAAATGTCGATGGCATTGATGCGCTGGGTAACTTATAGTTAATGGCGGTTTTTACACTTACGAGTTAAACGCTTAGTTTTTTCTGCTAATGCATACTACAAGAAAAATACTTGGTGCAGGTAAAGTTTGAGAAAATATCCTGGGAATAGAATTTTGATTGATTGATAATTTTATAATTGCAGCTAAAAGAGGCCGTTCCTAACTATATCAAAAGTAAAAAAATTTAGTTGCCACCTTTTTTTAAGATGAAAATGGTACTGCTTTTCATACCATGTTTCCATAAAAGTTTGCGCCGAATTCTACAAAGATAACTTGAGACCAAGTCCCACAAGTTAAAACATAAATATTAGATAAACAAATTGACGTATTTTATTGCATAATTTATGTTTTTAATACAAATCCAATCATAGTCAAACATTTATTCTTATTATTGCACCTAGTATTTAATAACTATTAGAGCCGGTAGTTTTATAGGAAAAAACCGAATGTGTATTTAAATTAGAGTCAAATACCTGTGTAAAAAAAATTGATTAAAATCAAAGCGTGTTTTCAACTTTTTGCATCGATAAGACATTGGCGGCTTGGAGTTCTGTAGTTTCTGCCTACCCCTATTGGAAGAAGGCATTAGTTTTGTATGTATGTATGTGAAGTAGTATAGTCCTACGTTTATAAAGCCTATACAGGGTGTCAGGGACATCGACGCGAAGCCTGGTACCATGGATTCAGTACATGATTCTGTACTCCCCAGCGATGAAATTTTATGTCGGTGATTTAAAAAAAAAACAGCTGTTCCATACATTTTGACCGCCTAGGTATTGCACTCTATGAAACAGCTGATATATTTTTTAATAACTGACTGAAAATTTCAACACAGGTGGGCTCAGAATCATGTACTTAATCCATGGTAACAGGCTTCGCGTCGATGTCCATGACACCCTGTATACTACTTGAAGTATTATACTACTTCACTGGTGACCCTGACGTGATATGTAAAACATTAAAGAAAACCATTGTGAATATGGTTTTTATTTACAAACTTTGTTAAACTGCATAACTAGTAACGTTTAGTGACATCACCTCGGCCGCAAGGCATTCACTGCAGCCCAATCCACTCAGTCACAAGACACTCCCCGTGTCTTGAAACCAGCATTGACTCCTGTCAAGGGAGGTCACAACGACCAATCCTGCCGTTGTGGCCTTCCTTGAATAAGCTGACCTCGCATCGTACGGAAATCCTATACAATGCGAGATCGGCATAAACTGAAAATGTATAGCTTGATGTATGATATATATAGCCGTGTTTTGTGTACCTATTGCAAGCATCCGAATACCGCGATCTTCTTGTAAGTCCTTGAGAGAAAGTAAGTTTCATGTATACCCGTATGTATATCTGTTACTAGCAGCATCTGAACCAGCAGAATTTGCAATAAAATGTTCACAATTGAAATTACAAAGAATAACTTCGCATACTGCAATTATTATGTGCTACAAGGTTCGATGCTTGGGCCTAAACTAGTGTGTATATATTTTTTTAAACTGATTTGTAAACAAGTATAGTCCAACTATGATAACTCAAGGTTTACTAAGGTAAAAACAGTTGTCAATATGTCAAATACGTGTCAGAAAAAAAAGTCTAAGTTTAAATTATTAGATCATAAAGATTATCTTCACCTTTTTCAAAGTTTTTTGTGATGTAATTAAAATGCTCTTAACTTAGGGTCAGGCTAGACTTAAAAAAAACATTTACACGTAAAAACGTCAACAAGAAATAAAATGAAGCTTATTTTTTATCATTATCCTTTTTATTTTTTACTGCTGTGCATTTTAATGTTGTCGTTAACATGTCGGTAGGTGTCTGATTAAAAATGACCTCTGCAAAATAGTTATTGATTTGAAAGGTTGTCGTTACAGCAGTTATCTATGTCGTCCCCGTAGAGCGAAAAGTCATTATGTCGAGAAATTGTGTTTTGAGGTAATGAGAGTTTTTTTGAAAATACAAATCGTTTTAGCGTTTCACGATTTTTCGACTTAATGACTTTTCACTCTACGGGGACGATATTGCCGCCGGCCATGCCGCACAAAGCCGCAGAAACTAACGCAAACAAATTGAAGGAGCAAAAGCCGGAGGCATGTGCTGCTCGGCAAAGCCGGCCACTGTGTGTAGGAGCCATTATATCCCCTTAACGGATTGCTGACGTATAGGACCAATAACCCTGTATTATGTATCTATATTTACATAAAACCTTGACCTTACATAAACGATAAGACGATGGGATACTTCATCATATCAGCCGAAAGACGTACACTGCTGGACATAACCTCCCCCAAGCACCGCCACTTCGACCGATTCTGAGCTTCCCGCATCCAGCGGATTCCTGCGGCCTTTACAAGGTCATCGGTCCATCTTGTGGGAGACCTTCCAACGCTACGTCTTCCGGTACGCGGTCGCCACTCCAGAACCTTTCGGCCCCATCGGCCATCAGTTCTGCGAGAAAAGCCCAAAGAATTACCAAACTTAAGTGGCAATGGGCAGGACACATTGCTCGCAGAACAGGTGGGATACTTATTAGCTCCGATTTCAGCCGCGCGCAGACTATCTTGCGAGCACTCTACAATCTAGGTACTGTTATATTATTTTAGTGATAGTCGTTCGTTAGGAACAATCTGTGGAATGCATCAGTCAGTATACCAGACGTGTTGTGCCATTAGGTAGTAGGCATGCAGGAACATAGGCGCTCATTAATTTACTAAAAACGAAAAACTTCGCAAGCAATGGGACATTGCTACTGAAGGAACACGGGTGGGGTTTAGTCAGTTAGAGTTTGACACGCCCTCTTGTTCCGCCCGGAGAAGGAGAAATTATTTGATAATATCCCACGCAAAAAAAAGGCTGCGGGTGTCGACCTCAGGACGGAGCTGCTGCAAAATGTGACTGTTGTTTTAGTATATTGTGGTGTCTGAGGACTTCCACGCGAAATGAAGTCGCGGGCAAAAGCTAGTGTCTCTAATAAATTTGGTAAAAAGTAGTCCTGCTAGTTATAATCGTGGAATCCTATACTGTCGTGATGGGCCTCGCCTCGGATGCCCGAGGTTGTGGGTTCAAATCCGGACTAGTACCAATGTGACTTTTTTAATTCATATGTACTTTCTGAGTTTATCTTGGACATTGCTGACATCTGTGAACGAAAAACATCGTAAGGAAACCTGTTCTTCTCTATATAATAAACGTGAACGGGCGCCATCCGTAGGGACTGGGTAATCTCATAGCTGCCATGGCTTATTTTAATTTAATTTAATTTTTGAATTGTTTTTTGTTTTTCTCTTTTTGTTACGGACGCTTTTAACATTTTGCATCGTTCTCACATGTATAACTTCAACATGAATGATGTAACTAATATTTTGTGACAATATTTTGATTTAAAAGAGTGTTCGTAGAGTTTCTTGCCCGTTCTTCTGCATAGGTACCTACTATCTTCTTACTATCTTTCTGACTGACCGACCTCTTGACAATTCAAAATTGCCTGTAATTAGTTTATTTGAAATAAATGCTTTGAGTTTGAGTTTAAAATAGTATAAAATATTTTTTCTCCATTTGTCGTTCTGGATTGGCGTAAAGCTGGACAGTTTTAGGTGAAATTTGACCCAAAGATAGTTTATAACTTGGGTTAACACATAGTGGGCAAAACCTAGTAGTTAATATAAGTCTGAAATCGCCAACCCGTCTTGAGCAAGCGAGGTGATCAATGCTCGTGCCTTCTCTGTATAAGAAGAGGCCAAGGTTGCCCTGTAGTGGAACAATAATAATCTAGTATCCTATACTATGATCAGAACTCCAAAAAAAGCAGTGATAGCCTAGTGCTGTGATCGTCGGACTGCCAAGTCATAGGTCTCGAGTTCGAACCCAAGTCACGCACCTCTGACTTTTAGAACTCATGTGCGTATTGTATAATTATCACTTGCTTCAAAAACAGTGAAGAAAAAGATCATGAGGAAAACGGCATGCCTGAGAGATATTTCTCGACGGCATGTGTAGCCAAGTCTGAGGCTTTAAAACTCTGACACTTGGTTAGTCACTAACCATACGAAAATGAAGATCAAACTCCGGTTAAAAAAAGAAACATGAACAAAATAAAATAATTTATATGTATGTATCTTTTCTATTTCTATTTTATTCTGTCACTAATTGATAATGGATATCCTTGATAGGGACTATTTTAAAGAAAGAGTTAAGATTCTTGACATATTTTTGCAGAAAGTTGTACATGATGTGTTCTCGAACGCGGAACTCAAACTGTTTTAATTTTTGTTCAAGTGCACCATCTTTACCTGAAAATATGTAAAAAGAGAACTTATTACTGTGTATCTTCCTAGGCAGATACTGGGGCGACTCAATTTAGATTGTTTTCGTAACGTTAAAAAGAAGAAGATTTATTCAGAAGTGTTTCCAAGAAGACATAATGATATTTTGTTTCTTCAAATTGGTTACGAACACACTTACACTTAAAAAAAAAAAAAAAAAATTAAACCTAGATGAGGTCGCCGTTTCCTAACCGACTACTCAAAGAAACACCTTAACAAACTCAGAGGTTATATTCTCTTAAAGTCCAGACATTATCTTTAATGTGAGGACCATGCAGATAATGTCTTTTGTGGAAAAAACCACACAGATTTGAGATCACAGACTTTATTCGTTAATCATCCTCACACAGTAACAGTATATTAACAGTATATTTGCCACGACATGTACATAAAACAATCAAAAGGGTTTTTTTTTCTTAATCACTAAGCTTAGACCTAGATAAATTAGTGATTCAGAGGTCATAGTAAAAAATGTAATTTCTTTATCTTACTTTTCTGTCCTCCGAAACAAAGACCTGAAATATTTCGTGTTACTTCTTCAGCGCGAAGTTCAATATTAAAATTGGTGACTTGAGTGTGAAGGTCACCTGCGTCGTCGATATGTTTGTCGTAGTAACCCTTTAGCCAGATGTCGTAGTTGTCTAAAATGTTCATAAAGTAAATGTTATTATAAAGGTTATAAAAAGACATAACCTTTTCCCCCCTCCCCGGGGGGATAAGGTTATTTCATTTTATACTTGAAAGGGTTTTGAAACAGTGGCAGTGCTTGAATGACGCGCACAGGAAAACATTTGTAGTATCTTTAGATCATTGGATCTGGAGAATAACCCATTTTGGGATTCCAACAACAATTTTCTAATCCAATGATTATGTAAGGTTTTACATGGACGAATTCTCAAATAATGGTATGGCACCATATTTACACTATAGATTTTAGTAGCTGGAATTGAACTCACTGCATGTAACTCGACCTGTGCCCTTTCCCTCAAAAGGCGTTCCATCAAATTCTCCGTGTGCTTCATAGGCTGCCTCAAGTACTATACTTGGACACCAAATCTGGTGAATGAAATATCCTTTTTCTTCGGTTATCCTGAAGTTCAATAATTGTGCATCATCTACACCATCATCATCGTCCTGATCTCATAAAATTTTTATTTTGGATGTCTGTTTCTTTCTATTTTATTCATGAAAATCTTTTTACTAGGCTTTATGACATTAAGAGGGCTTATCTACTGCTAGACGTAGACCTCACTATAGCTTTTCAAATATAAAAATTATTATCTATTAATCTAAGCAAGAAAATCTTTGAATGAGCGGAACATAGTCTTGATAAGCCAGGGACAGATTGGTAAAACGAAACCTGAAATATTGTAAAAAATATCGAAACAAATTCGCCTAGTTGTTGTGTTACAGTTTATGTTGTATTACACCAATCATTACCCTGGATTAAATTTAACTTACTGCACATGTTTAATCGTACAACATTGTAATCCCGACATCTTCGCTTTCGAAAAATCAAATTTTAAAGGAGAATGACCAAATTGGACCAAAAATTGGTAAAAAAAGTCAAAGTCTGCCCCCAGATTTGCCACATAGCTCATTTGAAAGAAGAGTTCAAATGCAACATTTTATTCTATGGAACCGAAAAAATCTGTCCCACAGAAACATAAATATAACCTAAAATGTGATTTTATGAAAAAGTTGCATATTTTACTTTTTTGCACAGGTAGGTGACCGTTTCTTATCGCAGATAATTAGCTTACACGCGAGTTTGCTTTCTTTGTACATTGTTCAATAGTTGTGTGAGCGAGAAGGCGATAGAGCCACCTTTCTTTTTCTTATCGCAGATAATTAGCTTACACGCGAGTTTGCTTTCTTTGTACATTGTTCAATGGTTGTGTGAGCGAGAAGGCGATAGAGCCACCTTCTCGCTCACACATGTATGCGCTTTGCATTGCAACTGTGCAGTCCTTCTGTAACGCTCTTCGCTTATAGTTGTGTACTGTGCGAATATTTTCTGTGGATATCCTGTGATTACGTGTTTGACCCTTGCATTACGTTACCTGGACCTGATTTTAAGCCCTGTGATTTGGATACACTGTTTTAAAGATGTTTCGTCCATCTGCTGGACAAGTGTGTCTAGTGTGTGGTAGATCAGTGTGGTCGATCAGAAGAAGAACACTAACTACGCAGCTTTTTGAAGAATATCCAATCGCTGCAAACAATATAACTGAACGAGTTCTTCCTTATCATGTGAGTAACTAAATAAAATACTTAAATGATTGCAATAATGACTTATTTAACCATGTAACAATGCATAGAGTGCATGTCACGAAAGAAAGCCCGCGGAAAATTGTGGTACTACATTTTTTTATGCAATGTAATGTAATGACATAGACACTAGCGCCACGTCAAAGGGACTTCAGTAGCGGCGCTATTCATTCATTGGTTTATTCATGTACTGAATAACATTTGTTAAAAAGATGTGTATGTGTGATGTGTAATTGTATCTGAAACTATTTGTTTCAGATACAATTTAACAACGCCGAGTTTATCTGTCAGCCTTGCTGGCGACGCGAGGCGTACCCACCAAGACGTCGTGCGTCCAGTGAACGAGAACAAGAACCACCAGTACGCCCTTCTGAACAGCCAGCAGATCAACCTGTGATAGAACCAGATCAAGCCGAGGTACAACCAGATCAAGCTGTGGTACCGCATGCTGGTGATCAACGTGGAGCAGTAGTTGACGAACAAGATATTGAACATTCTATTATACAGTTACCACATATTAGTCGGGCACCGAATACTTCTAACTCTTGCATTTTATTCGGATGTACAGGCGAGACAAGGCATCGAATACCAACGCACATGAAAATCCGTTTGTTGAAAGATTTTAACTACTACGCACCACCTTTTGCACGCGTTTGTGATGAACATTTGCTTTTAAATGATTTTGACATTTTATTGTCAGCCAGAAATGTAAGTCATGACTTTAACGAAGCTCACATCATGGACATGATGCAGATTTTGAAAACTATGCCGCAAGAGGGAAGGGTGGATTTTGAAAATATAGAAACCATGGATCCAAATGAAGTTTACTTTCTGACTGGTCGAAGTTTCGAACAGTTCAACAGAATGTTTGTAGAAACGCCATCTTTGTCTAGAAGGAGCAAAAGACCCAAAACCGCTTTGGCAGCATATTTGATTAAGTTAAGAACTGGTGAAGCCAATACAAGACTGGCAGATATGTTTCACATAAGCCGAACAACTTTAGAAAGAGAAATGAAAACCGCAAGAGACTGTATAAAAGAAGAATTTGCACCTCTACATTTGGGTTGGGATCACATCACAAGGGAGCAAGTGCTTAGGCGAAACCTTTATATACCTCAAACTCTGTTCGGAAACCGAGAACAAAACAAATGTATAATTATACTTGATGGTACCTATGTATACATACAAAAAAGTAGCAACTTCCTCTTCCAAAGATTGACGTATAGCCATCACAAGTTCTTAAATCTACTAAAACCATTCCTAATAGTCTGTTGTGATGGCTATATAATTGAAGTAGCAGGTCCCTATTCAGCGACTACATCCGATGCAAGCATTTTAAATAAATTAATTGATGGTTCGAACAGTGTTTTTAATTGGTTTTTCCAAGAAGGAGATGTTCTCATTTTGGATAGAGGTTTCCGAGATGCCGTACCAAACGTAGAGTCTTGTGGCTATGATGCCCATATGCCTAAATCTGTTTCAAGGGGCGAAACTCAATTAACAACGGCTGACGCCAATAAGTCTCGATTAGTGACGATTTGTCGATGGGTCGTGGAAGTAGTAAATGGCCGCTTCAAGAGAGATTTTAAGATTTTCAGGCAAGATTATTTTAACAGAGCTCTGCCTCACATGCAGGACGATTTTAGGAATGCCGCGGCCATCACAAATGCTTTCCACGACCCAATCACTGATAATGTTAATGCTTCTGGTTTTATGGAGAGAATTAATAATAGAGTCAATATTGAAAACTGTCTCGCACAGTATGTCATTGACTATAATCTTAATAGCCGGCGGATTCCGTTTCAAAGTATGTCTGCCGAGTTACCTGATGTAAGAGAATTTCCAAGGTTGTCTGAGGAAGAACTTGTTATGTTTGCGTTAGGAACGTACCAAATAAAACTAGCCAGGAGTTATTATAGTGAACACGCTCGTAATGGCGTATATACAATAGAAGTGTACAGAGAAAATGATGATTTGAACAATCTTTTAAATAATTATAATATAACTGGTAATAACTTCTGGCTATTAAGAGGTAAAGTCCAATCTAGGCATACCCGAAGCCGAATTTATCATACATATATACTTGTAAACTCAGACCACCTTGGGTTGGAGGCTTTAAATCATTATTACTGTTCGTGTAAGAGTGGCAGACGTACTTTGGGCACATGTGCTCATGTAATGTCTATAGTATGGTTTTTGGCATATGCGCGGTACGAAAATATTGACCATCCAGCACAGTTTTTAGACAGTATTGTAATAGATGAAAATGATTTATAATACGCATTCTATATTACCATCTGTGCAGAATAGTGAGTCATGAATAACATTTAAAATAAATTGTTTGAAAATAAACAATTATTAAATAACTATGTCGTTTTTTTTAATTCATTATTCATCTATTTATTTAGTGAATCCTTATAATAACATTTTTAACAAGCAGAAATAACATACAAAAAAAAAATTGGTGCAAGCGAAACTGTATTGTTGCAGTATTATATAACGTCGAATTACTCTGTAACTGTGGGTTGGAATTTGATTCGCATTTGCACACATAGTTAGTCCAACAGTATTAACCCACCAACAAAGAGTCAACCCTGGGGGCAGCAATTTTTTTTTTGGTCCAGTGCCCATACCAATTTGGTCATTCTCCTTTGGTTCGTCTATGATAAATTTATCCAGATACAAGGGATCTGACGCTTCAACTTCCCCTGGTCTGCCAGCCACAATAATTGGGTATATGGCTTTTGTAGACTCGGTAAGACATTGTTCATCGTCATAACAACATAAAGCTTTCTTTACATCTGGAAAGAGGTAACATGTGTGTCACGTTGGTTGATTAGTTTTCCGGATGTACCTATAAAGCTGGTTATAAAAAATCAGGTTTTGATATATATTTTGACAAAAAAAGGAGATAAGATTGATATCTATATTATTATAGAAACATGTTTTTGTAATCAAATACACCTCACTTTTTTTTTAAATTGCACATGTTGGTGGGATTAGACGTTATTCTCGTTATTTTTTGTCCCAATTTTATAGCGATTGTGCAAAGGCGTTGTGAGTGGGTGATGTGTTTTCAAGGAAAATTGATGTAAAAGATAACACAGGGAATCACAGTGGGAAGCTATGGAGTTCACAAATAATATATTTTTAGAGTGGGTACAGAAAATTTTAGTATCCTACTTACTTGCACTCAGTACAGTGAAGGAAGCACAGTATAAACTAAGAATAATTAATATATTAGACAACATTGTGTCTGAGGATTGTATTAACAACTAAATGTTACCAAAATTAACACAAGTACATAATAGGTGGTTTTGTTTTTTAAAATATTCTTGTTTTTATAACATAGACGTATACGACTGTGAGAAAATTTCGCACACTTTTCTTGTTCCGTCACTTCAAAATGATGATATTCTTAGTAGATACCATAAAATTAAAGTATTTTTTTTATTTTATGTTGCGTTAAGATGCATGCATATTGTCCTATACTATTAAATGAGCAATATTTGTATATTTTATGTATAATATTTGTTATCACGTTCTCGAAAACAGCTCTAGCGATTTCGATGAAAGTTGCAATATGGGGGCGAAAAATCGATCTAGCTTTACTCCATAGGTTTAGGTAGTTAAGTTAGTTAAAAGCTGAAATAGATAAGCAGATTAAGTATCTTGATCTGGCTCACGAGGTTGTCGACATGTGGGATGTGGATACAGCAGTCATTGTGCCGAAAGGTGTGACGGCCAATGGCATAATAGCCAAGAGCCTCGACCAACACCTGAGGAGGCTCTCGTTAGGCAGCTGGATCAAGGGCTTGATCCAGAAAGCGGTACTTCTGGACACGGCACGTATCATTAGGAGATTCCTCTCTCAGGAGCCCTGACCACCGGTAGCTTGAACCCTGTTCCCGATACTGGTGGGCTACTATTTTTTATATTTTTAAATGTCTTTGTTTCTTTTTTGTTTTATAAAAATATTTAAAAATGCAAATAATATCGTTAAGAGGGTTTACGTCGTTCGGCATTTCATACAAACTTACAAACCCTTATTTTTTTAAATGACTGAACCGATTTTAATGTAACTTCATACGCATATGCAAGATACAAAAGTCTAAAAACTTAGTTAAGAACATTTTCGAAATGTCTTATTTAAGAGCAGATAACAGGAAATTTCTGTTTGTATGGAAAATTAAAAATCGGTCTAATTTGGCTGGAACACTATTTTTCGAAAATGTTCTTAACTAAGTTTTTAGACCTTTGTATCCTGCATATGCGTATGAAGTTTAATTAAAATCGGTTCAGTCATTTCGAAAAATAAGGGCTTGAAAGTTTGTATGAAAAACCGTACGACGTAAACCCTCTTAAAGGATGAATAAACAAAATAATAATAATAACAATAACACACATTGAACACCACACTATGATAGCAGAGGAGCAGAAGGGATGCAAGAGAGGCCACATGGAATGCAAATAACAGTTAGTTATAGACTCTACTATCCATAAACATGCCACCACAAAAAATAGAAACCTACACTGTACTGACTTATGTAGATTACCAAAAAGCTTTTGATAGCATTCCACACTCTTGGCTAATAGAAATCCTAGAAATATATAAAATTAATTCCAATATAATTGACTTTTGCGTATTGTAATGACACGTTGGAAAACCACACTTCAGTTAAATAACCGTCTCAGCACTCTTATAACTCGACAGATACATATTAGGAAGGGTATATACGAGGGGGATTCCTTGAGCCCTCTTTGGTTCTGTCTTGCTCTAAACCCCTTGTCACACTTACTCAATCGGTGTCGGGCTGGATATAATTTTAAAAACAATACCAGTGAAACTACTATCTCGCATCTCATATATATGGATGACATTAAATTATATTCTAAAACCGAAAAAGAAATGAAAAGTCTTATAGAAGTGACGACAACATTTAGTCAGGATATTAATATGCAATTTGGATTAAATAAGTGCGGGACATTGCATATTATAAAAGGAAAAGTAAAACCCGGCAAATATGCAGTCAGCGACACCGATACAATAGCAGCTGCGGAACCAACAAAGGACAGTGGGCAAAAATGTATGGGCGGCACACCCACGTCCTCCTCAGTTGAAATTACTGTGATTTTGAAGACATTTCTTCTCTCTTTATTCAAACCAAAGCGCATCAAAATCGGGCCCGGGGTTCTTCAGTTCCGACAATGTTAGGTTAGGTTAGGTTAGATAAAATATACGCAGCTCCGCCACTACACCCCGCTCCACCACAGTTGAAACCACTGTAGTTTTGAAGACATTGCTTCTCCCTCTGCTCACGCCGAAGCGCATCAAAATCGGTCCCGGGGTTCTTCAGTTCCAACAATGATGGAGATGGTGAACCGAAATGGCGGAGCTGGGTGTATTTTTCCCACTATCCTATATATTTAAGATACAAGCAACTGAAAAGACTCGACCACACAGCAATTAAACAGACACTAAATACGGAATATAATATGGAGAAAAATTAACGCAATTTGCAAAACACAGCTATCTGGAAAGCATCTTATAAAAGCCTTGAATACCTTTGCTATACCAATATTGACCTACTCATTCGGAGTAATAAAATGGTCAAAAACTGATATCTGGCAGCTGCTACAAACTGATATATGGCTATCAATTTAAATTATGTTTTATGTTGTGTAATGTAAATAATTTTGCATACTATTATATAAAATCATTTTTTTTATAACTGAACAGACAGCTGTGCAACTGGGGAATTTGTTGCGCCACTTATTCTTCCCAGCTAAAGCACTAGGAAGTGGTGAAGAGTGACCGTTTTGGGAGACTGTCTTATGTAATCTTGACGTTCAAAAAGTGCTGATTCTCAGCCTAGTTAAAAAAATGACTTTTGAATTTTGGGCCTCCACGATATAAGGAATCCTAGTGTGGAGGCAAGTGCTGTTTTAATTTGTACTGCTTTCTTGAACAATAAAGTTTTTATTAATTTATTTATTTAAGATATGGTGGGTACTTATTGATATTATTTACATAATAAATATAATTATTTGTAAACATATCGATTACAACACCGAGAGCAGTGGTGGCCCAGTGGTAACGGCCCCGACTTACGAGTTGTAGGTCGTGGGTTCGAACCCAAGCAGGTGCTTTACTTTGTGTAAATAATTTAATCACCCCTGCTCTCAAAACGGTGAAGGAAAACATCGTGAAGAAACCGGCATGTCTTAGAACCAAAAAATTCAAAGACATGTGACATCTACCAACCCGCACTGGGTGGTAGATGACAGCCCACTCCCTCTCACAGAGAGGAGGCCTGTGTCCTAGCAGTGGGAACATTAATAGGCTGATGATGATGATATCGATTACTAAATATTCTTTAAGAGAAATATAACTCATCATAGATCAATAAAACGAATTAAAAATATTGCATTATGTTCTTTTATTCAGAAATAGTGTTTGCTTTTTTAATCCTTTCTTCTGCTTTCTCACTTTTCATAAGAAAATAGATCTTGAACAGGTACAACGTCCATGTAAGCGTTGACGTTTTCTATGTATTTGTTCATAAGGGGTTCCATAGTCTCCGTGCCATACGCTTTCGCCACAGCTTCCCAGTTCGCATTTATGTATTTATTCGCAGCGTCAGCTGAAAATATAAATACTGCATTCAACAATAATTATATCACAGCATTACATACACGTATGTTTCTAAAAAACGATTTTTAAAAGAGTAACCGTGGAGTTTCTTGCCGGCAGTAACTACCAATGGATAACTGTTATCCATAGAAAACAACCAATTAGAACCGTTTAGGTATCTAGCTTTTGACGTTTCATTTAAGTGCCCATGTAGATTTTAAAATAAATTAATTGTTTATGTGAAAGAAATTTAAAAAACGATAAGTCTGTGCACAGTCATTTTGCAACTAACTGGATACAAAGTCAGACTACAGGGTGCTATAGAATTTTTTCGAATATAAAAACAAAGTAATAACTTGCCCGTCTCAGGGACCGAACCTTAGACGCCACACTTGTCGAGTATCTGTTGCTATTTATAAAGAAGAACTCAGAGATAATCTTAGGGGTGCTACACACTTGTTGTATATAATTTTTAATATATACATACATATATTTTGCCACCCTGTACGTGTATTTTGTACCTGATAATCGGGCCGAATCTTGCAAACCCGATCAAGTAGTTATGTAGCACGCCTTATGTAGGTATATAACATTGTGTACATGTTACGAACGAAGGACCTATAGGAAGCCCTTTGCTTGGACAACGAAATGATAGAAAGGTCAGAACCCTCACATTTTTCCTTATCACCATCTAAGAGATTTTTGAAGTCAAAGTGCACTTTTCCTTTAATCTGTACATCCAGTTCGTGAGTTTTCAAATTGATGTGACTCTTTCCTCCCTTGCCATCCTTACCGACGTAATCACCATGGAAAAGGAAGTGGATGTCATCTAAAACAAGTAAATGAATGTTTTAAAAAATAAAATGAAATAAATTAATCGAAAAACACGAAAATCGCAATATGATGGACAAGTCTAGAGCATTAAGACCTACCCAAAGAAAGTTCAAGTAGATGTGTCGCCGAACCAGAACAGACACGTCTGGCGAAGAATGACGAAGAGAGCCGCCACCAAATGAAATGGGATTGGGTTAAGCAGAGAGAAAGAATCGGAGAATTCTATCAGCTCGGCTTTTCTGAAGTCAATCGTTATTCCGCTCTCCTGTTGAACTTCTTTCTTGTGACACATTCGTTTTGTTGTAATTACGACAGAGGTCAACATGCATTGCATTCCGTTCTGAGAATGTTCTACCAATTGATTGAACCCAGGCTCAGAAATGCGCGCTAAGCAGTGACGATAACCTGTCTGCAATACGATTAACTATTGTAACTATACTTACAATAATCATTTTTGCAGTCGCCCTTTCCTTCAACATGTTGTGGACCTACTTCACCTTTTACTTCATAAAGTGCTTTAAGAGTAACCTGAGAGCAACCAACGTGGTAGTCGTATTTTAGATCCTTTGCAGAGATCCTAAAATTGAACAGTAAAATAATGATTCTTTGCTACATTAGACAAAGTTAAAAGTTTGTATAAACACAAAGGATAGAAGCCAGTATGTCCACTGTGGTGGTATGAAAGAAATTCGTCGAACGAAAGAAATACACTACGACACAAGTCATTCAAATAAAAATACTTTGGGTTTCGTTTCCTACAGTAAAGGGGAAAAAAGGCCAATAACTTGACGACACTTGAATACAGGCCAATACAAATGTGAGATGACATTTTTTTTCAAGAATTTTGAAAAAAAACAGACCCATATACTTACTTCACCAGTTCCACTTTACAGTTCTTCATTCCAGAGAGTTCGGCGTCAAAATATTTAAAGGACATTTCAGGATGATTAGCATCAATCAATTTCACTTTTAAAGGCTCGGAAGATTCCACGCCCGGGATGCCAGATATGAACTGCTGAAATTTCAGTCCTGCTGTGTCCGTCAGACATTTGCTGTTTTCGAGCTCACATACTACCTTTTCACCTGGAATAGAATTTTGTTGTTTAGATACTAATAATAGGAATTTGGAACTAATGATCAACAAGGCTGAGAAGGCATCGAATTATCACGAAGGTGAAAACAGTAATTCGATTTGTTTTTGACTGCAATACACATTTTATTCAAAAGTGGTCTTGGAATTTTAAGACGATTGTGACGTAATAGAGCTATTGTTCCAAGCAGAAATATTTGAATTATAGATAATAATTAGAACACTGGTACTTATAACACTGCTAATGCAGAAGATGCCAATAACCAATAATGATCGAGAGGCGAACATTTTCGATAAGCACTGATTGTGTAATAATAATCTGTGTATACTCGAGGCGAATTTATACCTCAAAGCTACCTAAAAAAGTTCTAATGATTTTTAACTTATTTTAATAGTGCTGCAAAAAATATCAATAAGTAAATGTCGATGGCATTGATGCGCTGGGTAACTAATTAATGACGGTTTTTACACTTACGAGATAAACCCCAGGCATTAAGTCCGCCTTTGTACATAATTTTTTTACTTGTGCATAAAGTTTTAATAAATAAATAAATAAACGGTTAGTTTTTTCTGCTTATGCATATTTCAAGAAAAATACTGGTGCAAGTAAATTTTGCGCAAATATCCTGGGAATAGAATGTTGATTGATTGACAATATTTTGCGGTTAAAAGCGGCTAAACCTAACTTTTTCAAAAGTAAAAAAAAAGTTGAGAGGCCATATACTAAATAAAATAAAAAAATCTTTTCATGCCATGTGCCCATAAAAGTTTACGCCGAATTCTACAATGATAACTTGAGACCTACAAGTTAAAACATAAATATTAGATAAGCAACTTGATGCATTTTTTAGCATAATAAATTAGGGTGTCCCTTATATTAAATTTTTTCGAATTTTGAGATGCATACCTTCTATATATTTTATAACTACAAAACCATACTTAAATATGAAATTTTACTTTTCTAGCATGATTGCAACCCGTGCCGACCGAGCCACAAACTTTATCAAAAATCGTGTTTTGTCCTAATATTTGGTTAGTGCTACAAAATTAATAAAAATGCAATAAATGAAGTGAATAAAAGACAAAATGAAATAAGAGAAATATTTATCTTTATTTAAACATAAAATAACAATAACCACCAACTCATAAACATGATGATGACAAGCAAAAAGTAGGTAACAATTTTCTTTATAAATTCTGTTTCAAAGGAACTCAAGTTCCATCGAAATGGCGAGTATTCGAAGCTGTTGTGTCGCAATACACTATTTGTACCTAAGGTTCTAGTCATAGAGGGCAGTTGAGATGGCTTTAGCTTGATATTTATCAGAAGAACTCCCTAGTTTTGGTACTGCGAGAAATCATAATTATCATATTTGGAAACCTAATAAAAGTCCATCGACTTTTTTTGCGTGGTCACTCTACTTTGTTTGATTTGTTGTATGCCGCCACCATGATACACAACAAAAAAAAGCGACATTGACGCTCTACCGGTGGATAATTACATATTATAAAACAAAGTCGCTCGCCGCGTCTGTCTAAACGCGATAAACTCAAAAACTACGATGGTGGAAACTTCAAACGGTTTTCACCATTGGACGGAGTGATTCATGCGGAAGGTTTTAGTGTATAATTCATTATGGTTTTGTGTAAATTGGCTGAAATATGACGATTATTGTTAAAGATGTCGGAACTAAAATATCAGTAAAATAATATTTAAAAAACAAGCTTTTATTAAACTAAAAAGTACAAAATAATTACGTAAACAGATAACCTCAATGTATTCTTAAAAGCTTGAGGCTTATCTTTATGTTTAAGAAGGACGTTCACGCCTCAAGCTTTTAAGAAATCATTAAAGTTACCTGTTTACGTATGTTTTATTTTGTACTTTCTAGTTCAATAAAAGCTTGTTTTAAAAAGATTTTTACCTATATTTTATTTTGTGTTTTTTAGCATTAAAATTTTGATAAAATATCTGTTCTGTCACTTTCACTTGTAAGGTACTTTAAAACTAATTATCATAAAATGGTGGCCAAATGGTGCCAACGGGACGATACCGGTTAAAGGATATATAAAATTTCGTGTCTGCGCTGCTGATCGTTAATGAGTTCCCTCGCCTGAAGCCAATCCTGGGTGCAACAGCCAAATCATGGTGGAATTTAGATCGGACCGTGATAATTGAAGTGTATATAAAATTTCCTGTTTGTACTGTTAACCGTTGAGGAGTTCCCTCGTCTGAAACCAGTCTTGGATGCAGCAGTCAGATCATGGTGAACTTAAGAATGGTCTATCATAATGTGGCCGCCACCGCGACCAGTCGCTTCTATACGTACCTAAAGTTAACTCGAAAAGAAAGTTCAGTTATTCTCAAACTTTTATACTTAATAATTTTTAACATGATACATGGATTAGCACCATTCAGCTCAACCATTTTGAAGGGAGCTAAATGATACAACACACGTGCCACCATCAGCGAGACATCTCAGCATCTTAGCGAGACGCCCAGAGCGGGAGAAGTTATTTGACGATTTCCCACCCAAAACGAAAAAAACCTTTTTTTTTCATTTTCTTTTTTTATTTCTGTGGCATGCCTGGCAGATATTTCTCGACGGCATGTGAAGCCAATTTAGAGGCCCATGGGCGACTTTAAAACTCTGACACCAGGTTAGTCACTACCAATACAAAAACCGGTCAAGTGCGAGTTGAACTCGCGTGGAGAGGGTTCCGTACGATAAATATGTACCGCCGCCGGCCAGCAAGCCGAAGCTGCGGTGGTGAGCGTTAAAACCACCTGCTCCACAGGTCGCAGGCCGATATTTTTTTTTAAATCTGAGCCGTTGTTTGTAGTAACTAAAATAACTATGTATGATACCGGATTGTAGAAGGAAATTTCTGAATATCATTGTATGGACAAGATAGAATTCAACAATAGTGTTGAATTCTGTCTGATCCTATAAGGGTTCCGTTTTTGCCTTTTGAGGTACGGAACCCTAAAAAGAAGATCAGAACTCCGGTTAAAAGGAAAGTATAAAATAAGATAATATGTATCACTTGTTCTTTATTCTGTCACTAATTGATAATGGATATCCTTAATAGGAACTATTTTCAAGAATGAGTTAAGATTCTTGATGTATTTTTGCAGAAACTTGTACATCATGTGTTCTCGAACGCGGATCTCAAACTGTTTTAATTTTTGTTCAAGCGCACCATCTTTACCTGAAAATATGTAAAAAGAGAATTTAATATTGTGTATCTTCCTAGCCAAATACTGGGGCACAATTTAGATTGTCTTCGTAACGCTAAAAAGGAAAATATCTATTCAGAAGTTTTTCTAAGATGATCTACTACTAATAAGTTATTATAATTATTTTGTTTCTTTAAATTGGTTAGAAAAACACTTATACTGTTTAAAAAGAAAAGAAATAGATTTTAAAACTAGATGAGGTCGCCGTTTCCTAACTGACTACTCAAAGAAACATCTAAACAAACTCAGATGTTATACTCTTTTAAAGCCCAGTCAGATCATGTGAAGACCATGCAGTATCTGAAGTGGTCTTTTGTGAAAAAAAACCACACAGATTTGAGATCACAAGCTTGATTCGTTAATCATGCTCCTACATAACAGTAATACACTGGCCACGAGATATACATAGAACAATCAAAAGGTTTTTTTTCTGAGCTTAGACCTAGACAAATTGGTGATTCAGCGGTCATAGCACTGGTCTCACGACGTAGTTCTCTTAAAATGCAAGTGAAACTACAGTTAACAGAAAAAAACCGAATGAAATTTCTTTATCTTACTTTTCTGTCCACCGAAACAAAGACCTGTGATATTTCGTGTTACTTCTTCAGCGCGAAGTTCAATAATAAAATTGTTGACTTGAGTGTGAAGATCCCCTGCGTCGTCGATATATTTGTCGTAGTAGCCCTTTAGCCAGATATCGTGGTTGTCTAAAACATTCATAAAGTAAATGGTTATTATATTATAAAGGTTATAAAAAGAGGGACGGGGTTAAGATTATTTAATTTTATACTTGAAAGACTTTAGAAACAGCGGCAGTACTTGATTATCGCGCACGGGAAAAACATTTGTAGTTTTTTTTTTTTGGGTGGGGTTTCGACATTTAATTTTGTAGTATCTGGGATTTTGTGTACCATTGGATCTAGAGAATTGCCTATGTTCCAACAACAATTTGCTAGGTTAGAAAGAAAAGAAAGAAAGAAAGAAAATATGTTTATTTGCGGCAAACATGACGCAAAAAAGAAAAAAATTACGAATAAAAACAATTTGGGGGAAAATATGCGTCACATCTACGCAAAACGGCCATCGCTCAGCATAAAGCTGCGACTCCATACGAGATAGAGCCCCAGCGCTGGTTTTCAGCGACAGCCGGCGTTGACGTGATGACGTCAGACCGGTGCAGCATATAGTGAAATAACATACATTATCAGAAATAAAAATAAAAATAAATTATAAAATAAATACATTACTTAGTCCCAAAAGTTTAAATATTATTTAAAATGGCAACATTTCGTTCCGTCAGCGACTCAAGCGCCGCAGATCATAGACTATTATAATTATCTGTGCGCGCAGCTGTCATAAGACTATTTGTTTGTGCGTTTTGAACTTTTGACATATTGAGTTGTAGGTACCGGTTATGTAATAATTATAACATGGCGCATTAAGTAATGAAATGAGTTATGATGTAATGCATAATAACACAGGATGTATTGAGTGCATTGGGTGATTGCGTATGTGTAGTTATGGGATTTTGTAAAACAGTGTTTGTGAAAGTGTTAGAAGGTGTTGATGACAAACTCGGTGACTTGTACGAGATTAAGCATGGTAAGTGCAAAATAATTATATTTATCATCAAGATTATAAGGAATTTTATTGCTATTAGAATAAATGAAATTAGAAATAAATTAAATGAAAATTAGATTGGAGTTAGATGAAATTCAATTGGAGTTATATATATTAGGTCATGGAATTATACCAACTTGACAAGCCATAGTGTGCCAATTGATAAATTAACATGACTCGATTAACATGAATTAAATTAAATATTAACCGTAATTTACAGAGAAACGGTGGCGTTTCAAAGCTTATGGAATGAATGCAGTAGCGAAATGCAGTAGCGAAAACAGACTTAAAGCCCCACAGACAGAAGAGGGAATTCCAAGCAGCCCACGCCCACCCCCAGGAGATCCTACGCCAACGAATGCATGCCATGACCCCTGAGGTACAGTGAACCAACACAAAAATACATTGTTAGGATTGAAGGGTTTGTTCTTGTATCAGTAACTTTTTGTATAGGAATTTAAAGGATTGTATTTTTTCCAGGCGACGCATTGGTGGTGGGAGATCATTCCAACAGCGTGTGGCTGCGAACTTGAAAGACCCCCGGAATGCTGTAGTTCTGTGCATTGGCACCGACAGTGGACTTACCTTGGAGCGAAGACTATAGTTTAGGTGGTTTTGTTTCCAAGTAAGCTTTTCATATAGATAGAGTGGTTTATGGGTTGTAACAACACCAAACAACAAGTTGGCTAAATGAAGCTTCCTCCTGGCTGCCATCTTTAATAATTTTAGTTGGTTAATATACGGAGTAACATGACTTCTCCGCGGGACGTTAACACAGAAACGAACACAGGCATTCTGGATGCGTTGGATTACACGCTCCGTTCTAGAAAGTAGGCATGGTCCATAGACTGTGTCACAGTAATTTAATTTGGAGAGTATGAGGCTGTCAACAAGTTGTTTCCGAACTGATATACTAAGGTATTTCCGTATTCCGTATAAGACCTTAAGCCTATAAAAACAATTTCGGAGAACATTAGTTACATGGGCCTCAAAACGCAGCTCTGGATCCAAAATTAGTCCTAGATTGCATGCCTGCTCCACTCTCTCAATCTTCTCTCCCTTGATAACTATCTCAGGGTTGGCAGACAGTATTGCACTAACTTGTTTCTTTGAACCCAGCACCATAAATTTAGATTTGAGGGGGTTCAGAACCAGCGAGTTCTCCTCTGACCATAAAACCACTCTATGCAAGTCCTCATTTATTTTCTGCACTGCCAACGTTGTTTCATCTCCCTTGAACGATATGTACAATTGAATATCGTCAGCATACATATGGTACTTGCAGTTAACAAATGATTTTATGATGTCCGCACTGTACAGAATGTACAACAAAGGCCCGAGAATCGAACCCTGAGGGACACCCCTTGACACCTGGAGAGGGGAGGATGACACCATAGAACCGCTCTCACTACGCATCTCTACGTATTGAGACCTATTAGTAAGGTAGCTTTTAAACCACTCCACCGCATCACTGTCGAAGCCATAGAAGGCTAACTTTGACAGCAGTAGAGTGGTATTAATTGCATCAAAAGCCCGGGAAAAGTCCAGCAGGGCCAAAACTGTTCCCTCTCCCCGGTCACGCGCTTCAAGAATACTACCTACAACGTCGGCCAGAGCCGTTGCAGTACCTCTACCCTTTCTGAAACCCGACTGAAGGTCAGGAAGAATATTATTCGTTTCGAGGTATTGGATAACCTGCGAGTATACAACACGTTCCAGGATCTTAGACAGGCAAGGTAGAATGCTTATTGGTCTCAAGTCCTTCATGTTAACAGGATTATTGTTTTTAGGGATAGGGCGTACAATAGCGCAACGCCAGAGTTCGGGGAATGTACGCGTGGCTATGGACCGGTTAATAATGTCTGTAATGGCTTGCAAGGTAGTTGGCAAAGTAAGAGATAACATATCGAGACTTATACCGTCGACCCCCTGTGCATTAGACCCTAGACTCCGGATTATCTTCAGGATTGATTCAGGACTGGTCGTTGTAAGAGTGAATGAGGCCGGGCCATACTTTTGAGACTCAAAGTATGACATTTGTGAGCTGTTATGATGACAACTACCCGGGACATCTAGAAACGCCGCATTGATATCATCTGGATTGCTGAAGTGACTTGGCAGCAGTCTTTCCTTATGATCCGGAAGCACATCCAATTTTAAATTGCGCCACAATAGCTTTGGGTCCTTAATTTGGTCATTGATGCTTTTTTTGAAATATGACGTCTTCTCGCTAACCAGTGCCGTAACTGCTTGGTGCTTCAGATCCAGATAATACACTTTATGACCCGGTAATTTGGATTTGCGAAATCTGTCCCTGGCTCCATCTCTCAGTTTCGACATCAGTCTGATGTTGTCAGTAATCCATGGAGTAGGGCGGGTTTTAAAAGTCTTCGATTTAAGGGGAGCGTGGAGATCGAATAACTGGATCATAAATGAGTTAAATGTCTCCACCATCGAGTTAACATCACTCATGGCTCCAATAATCGACCATGGAATAGTTTTTAAATCGGTGTTAAAAAAGTCGTCCAATATGTCGGTGAGCGGACGAAAAACGACCGATCTTGGTATAGCCTTATGCTTCTTAAAGATCGTCTCGCATGTGATAAACGAGTGATGGCCAAGCTCACTAATATGATTCACCACGACGTTACGGATTGAAGCATCAGTGCAGATTATGTCAATAAGCGAACTACTATCACCTACAAAGTGAGTGGGTGTTTGGACTAATTGACTTAGGTTTAAATAGCTCAAAAAATCTAAAAGTTGTTTCGTTTTTGGGCTATTGACATCCAGCATATTAACGTTAAAATCACCTAATAATATTACGTTATCGTAGGGGGCCAGGCCAACAATACTGGCAGTCAAGGCCTCGAGAAAAAGCTCCAAGTCTAACCATGGCGGACGGTATGCAGTACCAATGAGTAACTTTTTCTTGTTTACGTTAAGAGTTAACCAGAGCTGTTCGACATTGGACTGATCAGGATGAGCCTTTACCCGCGCAGTCACCCCATTTTTGATGTAGAAAGCTACCCCTCCGCCGCGCCCACCACGCACAGACATAGGTCGCGGTATGTGCTTGAGCTTGTACCCAGGTACACTAGGTGCTCGGTCCTCCTCACCCTTACGCAGCCAAGTTTCGTTAATAGCCATGATGTCCACAGCATGGTTGCCCATGGCCATCAAAAATTCATCCTGATTAGTACCTAGAGAGCCCGCATTTAGTAGACCAAACTTGAAGCATTTACTAGGAGTCATTTGTGTATTTGTCATCTGAGTATTTGTCATCTGTGTATTTGTCATCTGTGTATTGTGTGTACGTCTTGTGTATAAGTTTCTTTATGTTGAGTAAGTTAAAGTTTAGGTAGGAACTATGTTCAAGAGTCGGCTGCAATGAGCTTACATAGTGGAATAATATGGCATAATAGTAGTGATTTGTGTAGAATAGAAGCATTGTAGAAAAATGTATGGTATATAATGTTTGGGTATGATTAGGGTATATTGTAATAAGTTTGATATATATTAATATATAGAACAAATCAGTAAAGAGTATGAATGGTATCTCACCGTGCGCACCTGCCGACCTGTGGACAAGCACCCAATAGTAACAGTTGCGACGCATATCCTCCCAAGCAGAAATAATAAATATGAACTGAACATCAATTAAAATAAAGAAAAAGAAAACTAGAGAGTAATCAGACTGTTTCTTCGACAGGTCCAAATATCCGAGATATGTCTTCATCGGTGCGGATTCTTTCTGTGGGGTCACCTGGCTTCCTCCTGGCAAGAATGCGGCCGCGCTTGGTCCAGACGAATTTCCAGTCGATGAGACTTGCAGCGTCCCGTGCTCTCCGAAACAACTGGCGGTTTGTCTTTGTAAGACGTTCGTTGAGGAAGAATCGCCTTGCCGGGCCAGACATGTCAAGGTCGGCCGTCGTCGCTCCACGTCGCACTCGCGCGCTCGCCAGCAGATCGTCACGCAGATCACGACGAGCCAGGCGCACGACAATGGGGCGAGGGCGAGTTTCTGTCGCACCTGCAGAGCTCGTCGCGTTGAGCTGCCTCCCGCCGACTCGTTCTGCGCTGACAACGTCGCGTTCCTCAAGGTTGACCCCCAGCTTTAGGCTTATGACCTTGATGATGTGGATCGGGCTGTCAACCTTGGCCTCGGGTATATTAGATATCTCGATATCATTCGCCAAGAGATCCTGATCCCTGTCGTTGAGCTCGCGCCTTAAATCCTCCACGATCCTGTCCACTGCCCCGGTATTCGCCGGACCCGAAGAAGCCCGCCGCTCCAAGGCGTCCACCCTGGCCTCAATACCATCGATACGCGAGTTGCAGGTGTTCATGGAGGTTTTGAGCTCCATCATCTCCAGCTCCATTTCCTTACGAAACACTTGGATCTCCGCACGCACTGCCCTCAATTCCTCCATGATTAATTTCATGTCGCAGCCGGCGATCAGCGATACCTCTCGGGCTGTAACATCGACTGAGGCATTGTAAGGCGGGGGAGTGGCATCATTTGAAGGGCACGCAGGTTTGGAACGGACGTCAGAGGAATTAGGCGTACTGGTTTCCATGCACCCTTGTTCGACGGCGGTTACTGCTTGTATAGTTTCCACAGTACCTCTGACTGGGGTCTCCGCCCTGTTATCCCTAACGATGTCCTTTTTACACTCGGGGCACCGCCAGCCAGCAGTTATGGTCGTTTTAGTGGGAATGCCAACACACACTCTGTGGTATTGGACCTGGCATTTACCACACCTAGCGCCCTCTACTGTCGAGATGAAGCGACCGCAACCTCCACATTTGACACCTGGCATGATGGTAACCGAGATGAGTTTGCTACGCAAGTGGTTCCTGGATAATAGGCTAGATGGCGCTAGAGAGAGGATTCGATACGGATCGTAGATCGATATCCACGAGAAGGATAGATGGCTCTGCTAGTACTTAGTGCTGCAATTACTTGTTGTAATAAGAGGGTAAGCAGCTAATTACGCCAAGTCACAAATTATTGTTTTGTTGTTTAAACGTCTATATGCGCACTATTTATATCTCACTTCAATACATGTCTCGCTATGTTGCACTGAGTTTAGTATTCTGATAATTTTTTACACGGAAACTTGTGATTTAAATTATTTCTAATAAAAAAATGACAGACAGGTCTACACTGGTACAGACGTCAAACGTCACTCAGGTTCAATGATTGAATGAATTCGTCCATGTAAAACTATACATGAAGGTTTTACATGGACAAATTCTCAGATATTAAAATAAATAAATAAATAAGCCGTTTATTCCATAATTCAAGGTTCCATTTCAAATGTTTTTAGCAGATTAGTAAATTTACTTAATGCATTATTGTTAATACAGTTAGTCTTCTTTCTTAGAAATATGGATCCCTTTTTGGGTAAAGGCCTCCTCCAGCTTTTTCCACAAATCCCTGTCCTTGCTTGTATTTGTCCAGTCGTTTCCTGACACCTGGATAATGTCATTAGCCCACCGTCTTATAGGTCTCTGGTATCAACATATTTACACTATATATTTTAGTAGTTGGTTATTATACTCACTGTATGTAACTCGACCTGTGCCCTTTCCTTCAAAAGGCGTTTCAGCAAATTCTCCGTGTGCTTCATAGGTTGCCTCAAGAATGATAATTGGACACCAAATCTGGTAAATGAAATATCCTTTTTCTGCGGTTACCCTGAAATTCAATAATTGTGCATCATCTTCACCGTCATCATCGTCCTGATCTTATTAATTTTAATTTTTAATTAATTTTTGTTTTGGATGTCTGCTTCTTTTCATTTTTAACCGACTTCAAAAAAAAGAGTAGGTTTTCAGATCGTCGGAATATTTTTATTTTTTTATTCATGAAAATCTCTTTATTAGGCTTTATTATATTAAGAGACCTTATCCACTGCTAGACGTAGGCCTCACTAATGTTTTTCAGATATAAAAATTAGATCTATAGATTACTATGCAAGAAAATCTTTGAATGAGCGGAACGCTGTTTTGATAAGCCAGGGAAAGATTGGTAAAACGAAACCTGCAATATTGTTGAATAGAATAGATTAGAATACATTTATTTTAAAACATACAACAAATAATATGTACAAGATCTTAAAACAACAGGTAGTTCTGCATGTTTTGCCGTAAATGGCGTACAAAACAACATGTTTTAGGCTTAGAATAAACAATAAAAAACAATTTGAGTCTACACAACAAACTATGACATTAATAACGTAATCATAATGCTAATTATAAATAGAGGGATTTTGTAATTTTATTTATTTTACAGACTTGAGAGTGACATTTTGAAAATGTCGTAATTATAGAAATCTATTTAATTAATTGCGGGCATTTCAAAAATCCGATACGGCTTATTAGCATTTGGCTATGAGATATTTTTTTAAATGTATTTTAAACAGAGCAGTAGGCATTTGTCTAATAGGTTTTGGTTTTTTTAACAAATATCGAAATATACTCGCATAATTATTTTGTTGTGTTACATTTCATGTTGCATTTCAGAAATTAGGACGGCTCATATATGTTACGTTTCACCAATCTATGTATAATCTGTACCCGGGATTGGATTGAACTTACTGCACATGTTTAACCGTACAACATTGTAATCCCGACATCTTCGCTTTCGAAAAATTAAATTTAAAATTTGGTTCGTCTATGATAATTTCATCCAGATTCAAAGGATCTGACGCTTCAACTTCCCCTGGTCTGCCAGCCACAATAATTGGATATATGGCTTTTGTAGACTCGGTAAGACATCGTTCATCGTCATAACAACATAGAGCTTTCTTTACATCTGGAAAGAGGTAACACGTGTCACGTTGGTCGATTAGTTTTCAGAAAACCTGCAAAGCTGGTTAAAAAATAACAGGTTTTTATATACATTTTGACAAAAAAAGGAGATTAGATTTAGATCTAACATGTTTTTTTGTTCAAATACACCTTACTTTTTTTCTAATTGCACAACACCTTACTTTTTTTCTAATTGCACATGTTGGTGGGACGTTATTATCGTAATTTTTTATTATGTCCCATTTTTATAGCGATTGTGCAAAGGCGTTGTGATGTGTTTTCAAGAAAAATGGATATAAAAGATAACATAGGGAATCACAATGGGAAGCTCACAATATAATATATTTTTAGAGTGAATACAGAAAATTTTAGTTTCCTACTTACTTGCACTCAGAACAGTGAAGGAAGCACAGTATAAACTAAGAATAATTAATATAATAGACAACATTGTGTCTGAGGATTGTATTAGCAACTTCATGTTACCAAAATTAACACAAGTACATATAGGTGCTTATGTTTTTTTTTAATATTCTTGTTTTTATAACTTATGACGTAGGTATAAGACTGTGAGAAAATTTCGCACACATTTCTTGTTCCGTCACATCAAAATGATGTGATTCATAGTAGATACAAAAAAAATAAAAGTTATTTTTTATTTTATGTTTCGTTAAGAAGTATGTATATTTGTCCTATACTATTAAGCGAGCAATACTTGTATATATTATGTATATTATTTGTAATCACGTTCTCTAGCGATTTCGATGAAATTTGCAATACGGGGGTGAAAAATCGATCTAGCTATATATATACTCCATAGGTTTAGGTAGTTAAAAAAGAGTAAAAGGGTTTTCATAGTTGACACTTTCTTGTTTAACAATACGATAAACCAAACTAAATTTATTTTAGATTTTTACAAAAGTTTCCTCTTTTATTTATGTATGATAATTGATAACTTTATGATTTATTCATAAACGACTATTCGTAGAGTAGTGTAGTGTAGGCTTGAGTACAATTTGTTTGTGAGATTTATAATAATATCATAATATTTTATAATCTGTCTATTGTACAGAGCCCAAACTCTAAACGTCAACGAATTAACGTTGCTAAATTGAAGAGTACAACTGTGACGTAGCATGACAACTGAAGTGACAGGAGTTACGTTTAGTTGGTTACTGGACAATGTCTCGTCACGTGGTTCATGGACACATTCAGCCATAATACAGCATGCAAATTATTATAAACAAAGGATTGAATTTATACCTGTTACATCTTATTAAAATGAACACCATAGTTAGCTATATCAACATTTGTAATAAGTACCTACATACATCTACAGCTTTATACAAAACAAAAAGAACACATTATAAGCAAATAAAACAATAATAGGTACTTTCTTTGGACAGAAATCAGTTTTGTATCTAAGAAACCCTAAACAACATTGTGTAGTCTGCTTTAGAGAGGTAATCTTTTCGCACGAAAACTAAATAGCTATTTTATTTTAACATTAAAATTAAATGTTTGAATCAGTAATTTATAGTAACTATCTAATATTTTATAGAGATAAAATTTGTTTGTTTGTTTGTTTGTATGTAGGGAATAATCTCCGGAACTACCAGTCATATTTGATTTTTTTTTGCATTTGATAGCCCATACTTGAGGAAGGTGTGGTGGTGGCTCGTGGACGAAGTTGCGGGCAAAAGCTAATTATAAATAAATATAAAACAATAATTGTGAACTTCAATGAAGTTCAGTAACAATAATTCGAGATAAGCAGACTGTCGTACTGAACGACTAATCTACATTGCTAGGTGGTATTTTTTGAAGACTGAGTGATAATTATGAAAAATATCAAACAGCAGGCATATAAACCGTAGATAGATACAAAGAAAAACAGATTTAAAATTCCCAAAATCTTAAGTAACTAATTAATATCAAGCAGCCAATACATTTTCTTCGGCAAACAGTATAATAGGGATGATGCCTGGGTAAAAAAAAGTAATAATATTTAGTCTGTCAGTCAGATAATAAAAAAATATTAGACTCGTATTTTTTGCTTTAGCATAATTAATAAAAAAATGACGCATAATTAATGAAAACGCAATTGAAGAGTGGGGGTTGCTGCGTCACAAGTAAACCAGTATAAAAACTACATATTCGTGACGTTATAGCACATTTTAAGTCAATGTATTGCCGTAATCTTTTGATAACGTAAAAAAAGAAAGTACGTGTACGTTATTTTTTTATAATGTATGTGCATGCCGGACAAAAAATATTTTTATCACATCTATTCAAAAAGACGTAGTTTAATCCTCGTAAACAGGGACCAAAATAGCGTTTTAATCCCTAGGGACTAAAAGTGATTTGAATTTGGAATGTAGAAATTGTTGGTAAAAGTTCTATTCACCAAAGAGATCGATCACGAACATTGTATGAATAAGTAACAGGCTGGCAAGAGAGAAAGTGTGAATTTGATCAAAATTAAAATCCAAGATGGCGGATTCGTATTTTTTTTTTATTGTTTTCGACTGTGGTAAAGCCGATAGTGAGGTCAAAATTTTAATCCAAGATGGCGGATGCGAATTTTTTTTAAATTTTTCGTCAAAGGTATCGTTTTCGTAGTTTTTGACGGTGGTAAAGCCGATAGTGAGGTCAATATGTAAATCCAAGATGGCGGATGCGAAAATTAAAAAAAAATCGTTATGGTTATCGTTTTCATAGTTTTCGAAGGTGGTAAACCCGATAGTGAGGTCAAAATGTGAATCCAACATGACGTCTGCGATTTTTTTTATTTTCATAATCTTTTTATTTTGTGTAAATCAGTGAGTAGGAAATTCGTTCCTGATGGAGGTCGGACCGCACACGTTTGTTTTCTCATAGAGGGTGATAAAAAGTAAAGTGTTCACCTCGGGAGCAACACTATTTTAAGCTCGAGTGATGTACTTTGAATCCCTCGCTGCGCTCAGGATTCTACTTTAGAATCCCTCGCTACGCTTGGGATTCTACTCTAGAATCCTTCGCTCCGCTTTGGATTCAAAGAAACACTCTCGCCTTAAAAATAGTTGTTTGCTCCCTTAGTAAACAATCTACTATTTTTTAGTCATCATCCCTATTACTCGATACTTCTGAAAAAGTACCACTTCCAAAGTCTAAAGCAGTGTTTTTCAACCTTTTTCATGACGCGACCCTCTTAGTATGAAATTTTTTTTCGGGCCCCCCTGGGGGTCGTACCCACAGGTTGAAAAACACTGGTCTAAAGCAAACCTAACTTCGTTAGATTAAAACAAAAGAAGGACGTTCGTCCTTATCATCAATGAACACTACTACTACTTTCTGAGTTTATCTTGAACATTACTGATATCGGTGAAGTAAAAAATCGTGACGAAACCTGGACCTTTCGTTCTATATCTGTCTGTTGGTATTGATGTATGTTCCGGATGGGCGCAAAAACTGCTGAACGGACTTGTATGTTTGGTACAAAGATAGTTTATAACCTGGGCTAACACATACTTTTAATCCCGGTAGTACGTTTTCGTGGGATATGCTATTCACGCGGGTGAAACCGTGGGCTATAATTACTGTGGTGTTCAGTTGAATGACTTGTCTTTGGGTTCACAGTTCACACTTGGCTTTGGGTTTAGAGTAAAACCACCAAATTATCAATAAGTAACACATCAACTCAAAGAGCACGTCTACTCGGTTCCGTGGATAGAACGGAACTCTCCGGGACACTCTTGCGGCGCTACCTTTGACTTGTGTGCTACATTTAATTGTATATCACAATTACTATGAGCTTTTGCTAGTAGCTAATATAGTCTAAAATCGCCAACCCGTCTTGAGCAAGTATGGTGTTCAATGCTCGTGTCTTTTCTGTATGAGAAGAGGCATTTGTCTTGCAGTCGGGAAATGAAAGACTGGTATTAATCCTATACTATAAGAAGGCCGGTTTAAAAAGAAACATGAATACAAAGAAAATTATTCAAAAAACAAAAAACCCGACTGCAAAAACGCATAACTGAAAAGAGAAAAACAAGCATTATAATCAATAGAATTTTGGTATCGCAGGCGGGGCCGGGGGGACAAACTGTGTATAATATATACTAAACCGGAAATATGGTGTAAGTTTTGTTTGTCCCCGCCTGCGATACCAAAATTCTATTGATTATAATGCTTGTTTTTCTCTTTTCAGTTATGCGTTTTTGCAGTCGGGTTTTTTGTGTTTTGAATAATTTTCTTTATTTCAAGCTTTTTACTTTTATTAATATATCTAAATTTGGAATTGACTCATTACTAGCTTTTATTTGATACAAATATTGTAATAAATTAAAAAAAAAAACCTCCCCCCCCTTTTTTTTGTATTTGCAGATGCAATATATAAATATTATATAGCCTATGACACTCCCACAATTAAGACGAATCTAACGACACCTCATATGTTAAAATCCATCAAGCCGTTTAGGCTACAGAGCGTGCCAAAGAAATAGACATACATACATACATACTCTCGAAAAACATTACCCTCCTTCTGGGGCAGTCGGGTAAAAATAAGATAATATTTTATATAATTATGTATGCATTCTTTATTCTGTCACTAATTGTTATTGAATATCCTTAATAGGAACTATTTTCAAAAACGAGTTAAGATTCTTGATGTATTTTTGCAGAAACTTGTACATGATGGGTTCTCGAACGCGAATCTCAAACTGTTTTAATTTTTCTTCAAACGCACCATCCGTACCTGAAAATATGTAAAAAGGGGATTTATTATTATGTATCATCCTATCATCCTAGCCAAATTCTCAATTTAGATTGTCTTAGTAACGCTAAAAGAAAACGAATTATTCAGAAGTGTTTCAAGATAATCTATTACTAATGAGTTATTATAAATAATAACATTTTAAACCTAGATGAGGTCGCCAGTTTCAAATCGACTAGGTACTCAAAGAAACACCTAAACAATTTCAGAGGTTATTATTCTCTTTTAAAGTCCAGACATCAGCATGGTCAGATCATGTGAGGACCATGCAGAAAGATGGTGTTCGAGATGATCTTTTGTGGAAAAAAGCAGCGACTTGATTCGTTAATCATGCTTCCCTCTTTGTCCTGCATAAATAGAACAGTCCTGAACTTAGGCAAATTCGTGTAGTGTAGTTCCTTTAAGATGCCAAAATAGTTGGTCGCTGTGATTAACTCAAGACAATGTTTATGTTCTTTCTCCAGAATTAGCTTACCTACTGACAGGTTATATGAGTTTATAGAATGTTTAATTTATTTGACTTTATTATACAATTTATTTTATTTTTATTTATTGTTGACATGATCTACTCATTACAATGTTTTCGTATGAGATGTATTGCAATATGTGATTAGCTAGCGACCTCGACAGTAGATTATATATTATTCTTGCCTAACTGTTGATCTATTTTTGATTTATTTTTACTTCAATGGTCCTAGTTTATCATATCTAATTATGTGACTTCGAGTTACAGCTTTATTAGCTATATGTAAGCGGGCACGCCCTTTATGCCTGGAGGCTTTATAATTCGGGTATTAAGTTCTGTTTACGTTTTTAGTTTTTATTTTTGCTTGAGTTTAGATTTCGATATTTTTTTTTGTTGGTACATTGGCGCGTGCTAGCTGTCAATATGGCATATATTTTATTGAATGTTTTGTGTTGAGTAATGTAAATTATTTGCATACTATTGTATAGAATCAAGTTTTTTTTTCTAACTGAACAGACAGCTGTGCTGCTGGGGAGTTTGTTGCGCCACTTCTTCTCTCCAGCAAAAGCACTAGGAAGTGGTGAAGGGCGGGCGTTTTTGGGGGACTGTCTTATGTAATTTTGACGTTCGAAAAGTGCTGATTCTCAGCCTAATTTGAATAAATGACTTTAGAATTTTTTTTTTTTGAAAAAAAAAGTGAAAATACAGAAATCTGAAAAAAAACATGCGGGGCAGTCTTTGGGGACTGCCGATAGAAGTGAAAATGAAGTAACGCCATCTAACGAAAATGTTAGGAATTTATGTGGCTTGCTGTCAGTATAAAAAAGAAAGATGTAGCTCCATAAAAAAAATCGGGTAGTCTTTGGGGACTGCCAATAGAAATGAAAACTAAGAAAGTTATTGGTTCTCGCGTTGATGTCTTTCGTTAAGTAACTTTTTGATGCGTTGATGTCTTTCGTTCGAACGTTAGGTGACGATGACGCGAGTTCCATGATTTTTGTTCACAAAGAAGTATTCACTTCAAAAACAAATGAAACTATATATTTATCTTACTTTTATGTCCTCCGAAACAAAGACCTGTGACATTTCGTGTGACTACTTCAGGGTGAAGTTCATTAATAAAATTGGTGACTTGAGTGTGAAGATCACCTGCGTCGTCGATATATTTGTCGTAGTAACCTTTTAGCCAGATGTCGTAGTTATCTAGAATATTAATAAAATTGATGTTATTATAAAGGCTATAAGTTTCATTTTATACCTGAAATGAGAGTGGCTTATAAAACAGTGGCAGTGCTTCAATAACGGGCACGGAAAAACATTTATAGTATCTTTGGATCATTGGAACTGGAGAACGACCATGTTGGAATCTTTATGAACCAATCCTCAAATAATGGTATCACCATATTTACACAATATATTTTAGTAGCTGGTATATTATTGTACTCACTGAATGTAACCTGACTAGTACCCTTTCCCTCAAAAGGTGATCCTTCAAGTTCTCCGTCTGCTCCATAGGTTGCCTCAACTGTGATACTTGGACACCAAATCTGGTAAATGAAATAGCCTTTTTCTGCGGTTACCCTGAAATGCAATAATTATGCATCATCTTCACCATCATCATCGTTCTGATCTCATTAAATTTTTACTATGGGTGTCTGTTTCGTTGCGTTTTTTTCATGAAAATCTGTTTTTCTCAAACATGCTTGGAAATTCAAAAATCATTTTGACAACCTTCTTCGAGATAAATTGAAATTGCTGTTATGGACTGTAAAAACAAGCGAGCGCCCGGCCAGCAATCTTAGTATGAAAATCCTTAACTGTCGTGTTTAGCGGCCAAATAAATTAGTGTGGAAACTCATATCTGTCGTGTTATTTAAAAATAACTTTTAATAAAAACTAACTTTTTACTTCAACACCTGGCAACCAAGAAGGTAACTTATCAAAGATTTTATTTAAATTTGAAAATGAAAATTTTATTTAAATTTGAAATGAACTGGCTTAGCAAATAGAGCTGATTAAAATAAAGAAGAAACAAATGAACATATTAGATCGTGAAAATTTTTCTTAGTTCGTCATTGATTATGCATGTATCTTTAAATAATTTAAGTCTTAATGTATAGTAATAATTTTAGAAATGACATTGAAATAATTTAATTATTAATATTATTAAATAAATTATTATTCTGTATTAATAGAACTTAAGAAGGACATTCCATTAATTTAATATCATAAAATACTTTAGTTAAACTTATATTTATTTCAGTGTCAATCTTGATTTTCATAAACCACGATTGTAAACATTTTGCATGCCTCATGTAGAATCACTTGGAATACGTACATTTAATAACACCATTATAACAGTGTTTTCTGCTAAAATAAATAATTTGAATTTGATTCTGGACTTTATAAATAATTTACTTGGTTTGATTTCCGCGCATTGTTTGAGAAAAGTACTAAACAAGCCTTGGCCGCATTCAGGCATTGATGGACTCACCTAAGTTTGTTTTTTTCGTCCATCGATGCCCTAATTCCGGGACGCGACAGTAATGTACTATAGTAGGCTCTATGATAATACGAGTTTTTATCTACTGCTGGACGTAGGGCTCACCAATTCTTTTCAAATTATTATTATAAAAATTTGATCATCTAAGCAAGAAAATCTTTGAATGAGCAGAACATTGTCTCGATATGCCAGGGAAAGATTTTTGAAACGAACCTGATATTGTAACAAATATCGAAAGAAATTCGCCTTGTGATTTATGTTACATTTCATGTTACGTTTCAGCAATTTGTATCTGTACCTGGGATTAAATTTAACTTACAGCACATCTTTAACCGTACAACATTGTAATCCCGACATCTTCGCCTTCGAAAAAACAAATTTGAAATCAGGTTCTTCTATGATGATTTCATCCAGATCCAAAGGATCTGACGCTTCAACTTCCCCTGGTCTGCCAGCCACAATAATTGGGTATATAGCTTTTGTAGAATCGGAAAGACATTGTTCATCGTCATATCTACATAGAACTTTCTTTACATCTGGAAAGAGGTCACATGAGTCACGTTGGTTGATTAGTTTTCAGGAAACCTGTAAAGCTGGCTATAAGAAAACAGGTTTTAATATACATTTTGACAAAAATGGAAATAAGATTTCATCATTAATCATAATCATCATTTCAGCCAAAAGACGTCCACTGCTGAACATAGGCCTCCCCAAAGCACCGCCACTTCGACCGATTTTGTGCTTCCCGCATCCAGCGGATCCCTGGGGCCTTTACAAGGTCATCGGTCCATCTTGTGGGAGGCCTTCCAACGCTTCGTCTTCCGGTACGCGGTCGCCGGCCATCTGTTCTACGTGCAATGTGCCCTGCCCATTGTCACTTAAGTTAGGCAATTCTTCGAGCTATGTCGGTTACCTTGGTTCTCCTACGGATCTCTTCATTTCTGATTCGATCACGTAAGGAAACTCCAAGCATAGCCAGCTCGCTCGCTAGCTCTCCATTGCCCTTAGGGTGACTTTTAGCCTTTTGATAAAGCCCATTGTGAGCGACCACGTTTCAGTGTCATAAGTCATCACTGGCAACACGCACTGGTCAAAGACTTTCGTCTTGAGACACTGCGGTATCTGGGACGAGAAGATATTGCGTAGTTTCCCGAACTTTGCCCAGCCGAGTCGGATTCGGCGCTTGACCTCTTTCTCAAAGTTGGACCTACCTAACTGGACAGTTTGTCCTAAGTAAACATACTCGTCCACAACTTCAAGCGTAGCATTTCCGATCTTCATGAGAGTGGATGTTACATGGGCATTTGACATGACCTTTGTCTTGTCCATGTTCATTTTAAGACCCACTCTTTCGGAGGCTCTACTAAGGTCATCGAGCATTGTACTGAGGTCCTCCATGGACATAGTTGACATAGTTGTAATGGCTGAGAAGCCATTACAACTATGTCGTCGGCAAACCGAAGGTTAGTGATATACTCGCCATTAACGTTGATGCTAGCCCTTTCCAGTCAAGTAAGATTTAGATTTATATAATAACTAACTTCCGCCCGCGGCTTCGCCCGCGTGGAGGTCGGAAATTATCCCACGGGAACGTACTACCGGGATAAAAAGTATGTTATGGTTATTCCAGATTATAAATTATATGTGTGCCAAATTTCATTTAAATCAGTTTAGCCGTTTTGGCGTGATTGAGTATCAAACATACAAACTTTCACATTTATAATAGTAGGATATATATAATATGTATATACCATATTATATGGTAGGACTACGGAGACATGTTTCGGTGTTAAATAAATTCACTTAATTGTTTTGTTCTAATTCCAGTTTTTGGTGGGATTAGACGTTATTCTCGTTATTGTTTATAACCCACTTTTATAGCAATTGTACAAAAGTTTTTGTTGTTAGTAGATGTGTTTTCAAGAAAACTTGTGTGTTAAAGATAACACAGGGAATCAAAGTGGGTGGAGTTGACAAATAACATATTTTTTGAGTGGTTACAGACAATTTTAGATTCCTACTTACTTGCACTCAGTACAGTGAAGGAAGCACAGTATAAACTATGAATAATTAATAAATTAGACAACATTGTATCTGAGGATTCTATTAACAACTACTTATTACCAAAATTAACACAAGTTCCTTTATAGGCGCTTTTGTTTCTAAAAATATAATTATCTGTTTTTATATAATTGACGTTTACGACTGTGAGAAAAATTCAAACATACTCGTATATTTCTTATTCCGTCACTTAAAAAATATGTAATTCTTAGTAAAAAAAAACAAAGAAAATTTAATATTATCTGTTTTTATATAATTGACGTTTACGACTGTGAGAAAAATTCACACATATATTTCTTATTGCGTCACTTAAAAAATATGTAATTTTTAGTAAAAAAAAAACAAAGAAAATTTAATATTCTTTGTTTATTTCCTTGGACGTAAATCAGTTTTGTATCTAAGAAACCCAAAACCAAATTGTTGTAGTCTGCTTTAGATAAGTAATCTATTCCCACGAAAACGGAATAAGAAGTTCAAATGAAAAATAATCAATAATTTTATATATAACTATATTATATATTTATATTCTTTTTATATAATTATATTCTTTTTATATAATTATATTCTTTTTATATATTTTATTACATATTTTACAGTGGATCTTTGACAGTCGTTACGAGCCGTCAGAAGCCCGAAAGTCTGACACCAGTCTTACCAAGGGGTATCGTGTTACCCAGTTACTGGGTTGTGGAGGTCAGATAGGCAGTCGCTCCATGTAAAATACTGGTATTCAGCTGCATCCGGTTAGACTGGAAGCCGACCCCAAGATAGTTGGGAAAAAGGCTAGGAAGATTGATTGATATATTTTATTTTATATTTTTTATATTAACAATTGTAAACTTCCATAAAGTTCAGTAAAAGAAATTTGAGATAAGCATACAGCATAAACATATGGATATAGATCGTAATTAATGACCAATCTACGTTGCTAGGTGGTAAGTTTTGAAGACTGAGTGATACTAAACAAAATATCAAACAACAGGCATATAAAACGTAAATAGATTCAAAGAAAAACAGATTTAAAATTCTTAAAATCTTAAGAAACCAATAAATATCAAGCAGCCAATATATTTTCTTAGGCAAACAGTATAATTAGATACTTCTCAAAAAGTACCACTTCCGAAGTCAAAAGCAAACCTAATTTCAGAAGAAGGACGTTCCTCCTTATCATCAATGAACACAGACTTGAAAGATTGAATATAAAATAGAATTTAGCGAAGTTTCCATTCAGCGATAAACGTATACAAATTTTGGGCGTAACGGTCCATCCTCTGTGGCCAGATAAAAGGAAAGTTTTGAAACGAATCGAGCCTGAGTTTTATCAGATTGAAACAGGATCTGGTAGAATGAAACACATTTTAAGGGGTATCTTTTTGCACGAAATTTTCTCTTTATGTTAAGGTTTTAATTAAATTAAGGTGAGGGATTAACCCTTGACGTTCACACGTTGCTCTCCGTGATTAAAGATTTCATTAAAGTTTACGTTAAAATATGCTGACTAGTATATTTGAAATCTAGAGTAGATTTTTAGAAGAGTTCAGAGAGTAAAGATGTTTCAGTATCTAGCAAATAATTCTCATCACTCAGTAGATACTTAAAGACATTTACTTATTTCGGTATACCTACATACACAGGTATGTTTCTGTAAGACTTTTAGGATGATTTTTAGACAAATATTCACAGTGGTGCAACCGGGTGCTGCTTGTGGTGACTGGTCGTCTTGCTGATTATGGTTTTCTCGTTGTTATTAGTAAATAACTGTTTATTTACTTTGCCTCAATGGTACTAGTTTATCATTTGTAACTTCCAGTTACAGCTATATATATTATATAGCTATTTGTAAGCGGGCAAGTCAGCGGGCGGGTCCTATTTGAATTGAATTTGAGCTTCTTTATCAGTCGGTTGAAGTCAGATGATGCAGTAATTTATTTAAGCCATCAGCTTATAGTAGCCAATTGCCTCTCGTCAGGTACTTCTATGATTCTTCAAAAGTAAAATAAAAGCCGCAGTAATATTAAAAATGACAAAAAACATCTTAATAGTTTTCAGTCCAGTGAACGCGAAAACGTTCGGTTCACCTGAAGGAAATATTCTAACATAGCCATCGTATACCAAGTCATAATCCAGCTGGATTGCCTAGCCATCGTAGCCAACGAGGCGTCAAATAATCCCGCCTTTACGCTGCACGAATCCGCGGTAACTTGGCTGCAAAGATGCCAGGGAACAGGAGATGGAATTGAGATGACTTGTGCTAAGTTGTATTTGGCAGTTCAACAACAACAAAGGCAACAGAGGTTTTAACTTTACGCTTGTAGTCAGAAGTAGTGAGTTAAATATCCTATCCTACTAATATTATAATTTATGTGAAAGTTTGTGTTTGGATGTTTGTTACTCAATCACGCAAAAACGGCTGAACGGATTTGGATGATATTTGGCACACAGATAGTATATAACCTGGATGAACATATAGAATACTTTTTATCCAAATAGTACGTTCCCGTGGGATAATTTCCGACCTTCACTTGGGCCAAGCCGCGGCACGGGCGAAAGCTAGTATTAGGGCATTTCATTTCTGGTGACTGTCGTCTACGAGGGCTTTCTACCTCTTATAAATTTACATTATATATAGCTCCATCTCTTTCTCACGCCGAAGTAAGATTACAATAATACTGTTATAAGGGGTGGTGGTAGCTCGTGATATTATTGGTCTCAAACTCAAACGTACTAAGTTTTTTTTCTTCCAAATGTATTTCATCTAGGTACTCTGTTATTAACGCTATTCAAAACAGTGATCCATTTTTATAAAATTGGTTTTTAATATAATTAGTTAAAAATCACATTCAGTTTTGTTATATTCGTCTCAACAGTTTTCTCTGTTACCATGTTAATGCGCTCCATTTGCGCTGTTAGCTTTATGATTATCTTCTATGAACGGTTTAATATGGTTTCGTGTGGCATTTAAAAGACGAAAACCATTTATTTTATTTTGCTATCACGTTAAAATTATGGAAATGTGATAGAAAAACCAAATTATTTCTTAAGCTAGATTCTATTGTTGTAACATAAACTCGAGACTTAATTTTTTTAAATAAAATGAAAAGATTTTGAACATACAAAATAAGAGAGATCAAATGATAACCACAGTTTATTAGAGGCTATAAAAATTTTCATTGTTCAATTTAAAAAAAGACTGGGAAAACATTTATTAAGAAACAAGAAAAAATTATAAGATAAGAATCATCATGCAGCAAAAACAAATATAAAAGGAAGAAAAAAAAAAGAATGCCCGCTATAAAGTAAATTTTTAAAGAGACGTAATTTACATTATCTTCATGAACATCAAAAATGTTATACAGCGCCATCTATGTTGGCCGCATAGAAGCTCTAACCGCAAAAGCCTACATTGTAGCCAAATGTTGCCGAACTGAAACTACAGCAACTACAGCGCGAATCAATAGTTTCAGAGAAAAAACAGAGGCGCTTGTGTTGTAGCTAAACTACTGGAGATAATATTTTGTCTTTTTTTATATTTTATTATGTTCATAGCTTTATTAATACTTAACATCGATATTTGTACCTGTGATTTCAAAATATATTGAGAGTGCTATCTTCTACTCTTGTGTCTATTTACGACGATAGAAATATGTAAAGAGGGCAGCAGCATCGGTCTTTGACGGATAAAATTATAATAATCTTTTATTTCTCCATAAAAGTGCATTAACAATAATCTGATCGAAAACTGTCTCGATAGAGTGACTATCCCTGACTTCTAAACTAGGTTTATGTACCTGTATCTTAGAAGCCCGGTTCAAAAACCTATCTTCATATTAACAAAAGACCAATCCACGTGCCAACCAAATAATTAGTTACGGTAAGTAATTAAGTCATGTTTTTTTAAATAATTATTATAATTATATTATTTTTCTTTACAATAATTAAATGTAGGCACGGACGGATAATATTTCTAGTTGTGGATTTTATTTAACATTATTTGGACTTTAATTTACTGACCTTACGAGCTGTTTTTTTGTTTATATTGTTGAGTTTGAAAACTGGCTATGCCTAATAAATAATTAGTGTTTGCATGATGTGTATTTTTCTTCGATAACAAATAGGTTTTTTTTTTGGGATGAGTCAAGTCACGGATTCAAGGTCTTAGTAAGCTCTTGAGCAGAAATAATTTAATGCTAAGTGAAGCAGGCTGCTGGCAAAAAATTAAGTGTGTTTTGAATACATAATAAAGTAACGGTCAAGCGACTTGCCCAATCTTCTCTAATCGGGCAAACACCCAAGCCCTTTTAAATCTATTTTTATATAATTTTCACCTGGTGTATGAAATTAAACTTACAATAATATTTCTTTAAGAATCTTACAATAAAGTCCGGAATCCCATTAAATGTGACGGCAAAAAGTTTGCTCGTTGCTATGATGTGTGGCCTGCGTCTACGCACATTGTTTGGTAATCCTTGTGGGGCTTGCGCAAAAAATGTGAGAACTATAATGTTGCACTTTAGGGTTGGGACTCATACATAAGTACCTATATCGATAAGTTGTGATTGGAATGCATTATTGCGGCCGATTTTTGTAGTTACGAACCGATAGTGGTAAAATTAAGATTCATGTATCTTTTATCAATAATGAAGGAAAGACGCTTTGCATAGTAGACCATCTCATATGGAAGTATCCATCAAAGATAAAATTAGATAAGGAATCTATTTATTTGCCCAGGTCGGCAATAAAAAATGCTAGATATCATTGATAGCTATCACAGGTAAAATTAGCTTATGAATCTATTTAAACACCCAGTTTGGCAATACAAAATGTTACCATTGGTAAGCGAAACGATTCGTTTTTGTTTATAGGAACTGAGTATAAGGGCTATATTTTACCAGGACACCATGGCGGTGCAACCAGTCGCCGCTACCAACAATATGTATGCTTGGTTGCGCAACCGATCGGACGCCTGATGTGATACCCACCATAAAGCTGTGTATATTTTGCTGGCAGCGCGACCATGGTTGCCCCACCATGGTGTCCTAATGAAATATAGCCCTTAGAGAATTCATTTTCCCAACTGGTTAATGCCAAGATCCGAAACACAACCAATCTACTATGTATATCGCCAGCCGTCTTCGTTTAGCTTTACGATTGTGTCAAACTGTTTAAATGATGACTATATTTCATTAATTCACAAGCACGTTGATGACCATAATCTTATGTTCACTATTGAGTTGCTCTGGTTTAATTCTGCTGCTAGTCCATTTATTTTAAACTATGCAGTAACCTGAAACATTAACAAAACATTTGACATTTTGGCTTGACCAGCCTACACTCATGTTCACCTCAATACAGCAGATCAGATATACAAAATATCGATACAAAATTCACGTCAATCCGTATCAACCCCAGAACATTCGTCTGACAGAATAATGACGTGCCTACCTCCGCCTTCCATTCACAAACCACGTGGACAATAGCACGGCAAATAGCCATTATTATCGTTGCAAGGGCCCACTCTATTAATACCGTAGAGCCCGGACGGGGCGATTATTGAAGTTTCGTAGGTATCGATATTGTAATAGTGTTGGGGCTGTTCTGCGACAATTTTCTTAGAATGTCTTGGGCAATGCAAGTGCTTTATAAAGGACATCGGTAGAAGACGTGAGGCATATAATTATGTAGCGGATTATAGTACTCTGCATTACGTCTCGTTTAGTTTAGCAAACGGCGGTGTCTTTGAGCACCGTTAGGTGACGCATACATAAATGCATGTTTAATTTGATGCAACAGGGGTAAAGTTAGTAATCCGCCCTTACTAGATTCCTTTTGTTTTGCATCCATGAGGCTATAGCGTGCATAGAGATCGAACTGTTAACAAACAATAACAGTAGTTTTAAACTTTCACAAATAGAACGAATTTTTGAATTTGTTAACAGTTAGTTTTATGCTATCAAATCAAACCAATACTAGCAGTTTTAGACCGTTTGTACCACACAATTGCTTCCATTTGACCACCACCTCGATAAACGCTGCAAAAAATAACCCTACAATAAACGCCCATTATTTCCCCGTCAGAGGCTTCACAAAAACATTTTTTTTTCAAACAATTGTGCAATGATCACAACAGACTATAAATAAAACACGCCCACTTTACACGACATTGTATGGATCCGTATGTTCGGATTTCAATACTGTTTTATCAAAATTTTGCACGCAGAGACAAAAGCTATCGCTCTGATATTGAATTCGGTGATAAAAGAGCTTGTTTGCTATTGAAAAAAGGTTGGTTCGATTGTGTTTTTTTTACAGTGGCTTATAATTTGTCAGGAAAATGTTTTACCCTTTGTGGCGTGACGTTGGTGGCATAGGCTACAGCTGTGTCATTATCATAGATCACAAAGAAACTGCATGTGTTTTGATTGTTCTCAACCCTCAACATAAGGTTAGCTAACCAAAACCTAACTCAAGTTTCTAATATAATGATTTTGATACATACTAAATAGTTTTATTACAAAATTAAACACGTGTCATCTCCCTTGATAATCCGTAACCAAAAGACATCAGACAGCCTCCCAAAATCGACCAGACGATTGAGCAAAAGACAAACAATATTCACAATAACAGCTTAACAATTCGTGCGAAATTGTTTTCGGCAGATTAAAGGACGGTCTATAATGCCAACGACAATAGGCCCCGGGCAGGACTGTTTATATAAATACTCTGTCAACCGCACGGCTCGCACAATAACAGTTCAACCTCCTTTTGACCAAAAATTGTATTTTCGAACACAATAACGTCCTAAACAACGCGTAGAAAGAAGACGTCATGTCTAAACGAATCATTCATTATTTACTCTGATAACATTTTTTTGTTGAAAACCATGTTGCTAAAATAACATAATTTATGAATTCGCTTTCTGAGAAACCTTGGAGTGTACTTTTATCCCGAACAAATGTGATCATTCTTAAATAATTCCGATATTTGCACGCTTAGACTTTCTTTGGAATCAAAAATAACCGGTAAGATACTTGAGACTTGAGAGTATACTTGAATACTTGAAATCCCTATATACGATCTCTGACGTAACTACGTAAGGAAGGGATGCGAGCAGCTTCTAAATCTTACAATGATCAATTAAGGCGGAGTCGAAAGTACTCTAATCCTTCACTGTATCAAAGACATTTAGATAATCAAGGGCCTTAGTGGGACAACAAAAAGAACTGGCATGTAATGACATCGTGACGTAACCCCGAGGAATTTTATAACGCTCGCTAGGTTTTGGGTCATTATCGTGATTTTGATCAGTGATGCGTCAAAGGGCAGCCACACACGACGCCTGCGTCCTTGTTAGCAATTAATCTGAGCATCTACGTGGCCATAATGTTATTGTGTTTATGCATCGTTCGGAGAATAAATGGAACGCACCCTGCTCAGTGCTTATAGATGTGAGAATTTTGTATCTCGGATCTAAAAGATATTTTAATTGTTATTATTCCACGTTTAATAAAAAATGGTGCATGTGATGGCGTCCGTTTGACGCTCCTATATTAGTTTGGTAAAAACAAATAGGTTACCACGATTTGCTTTTAATACGTTGACGAATTCTACCAACATCGAATCAGCAATTCAAACAATGATTTCAGGTAGCCATTACGTTTAAATATACTTGAAACAAAAAGAAACCTATATGATATCCTTAGCATTCGTGCCATTGCCCATCACTCTTATCTTATTGCTTATTGCGATACTCCCAAGTGTAGTTACGAAATGGTATGTAACTGTTGCCACATAGTGATGTACTTAACCTCAGATAACACAGCGATAACATCGCTACAAAAATGTAGCAAACAATTGACGACCGCCGCTTGTCTGCAAAAATATAATATCCAGTCAAAACACGTGCTCCCGACAAACACCAAGAGATCGCTGATAACTTGATAACTTACTCAAAAAAACATTTTTCTACCTCAAATGTGTTTATCGGCTTTCAATCTGGAATCTGTAAGGCACACATTGTAAGTCCTTGCGGGCTCTTATCATCCGGATTAATCGAAGTATGAAAGCTTTGGGTCCCAACCGCCAGTTCAACTCGGCCCTCGAAAACCAACAGATGTTTGCGTAATGAATTTATTCTTAGTTTGCGAAGATTCCTTTGACAAATTTCTACAAATCGGTTTGGCTACCTGCTTGGATTGAGGTTCTAAGACATGGTGAAGAAAGGGATTGTTGAATAGAACGTTTTTTTAATGGATAGGATAGGAGAAAAGTTTGACTAGACAAGCGCCTCTAAAAACATGTATAGCAATCAATTTTATTTACTTTTCTGCTAATTGAAAATCCTAGCAATAGTTGTATCAAGCTATACATTTCCAGTATAACCTGATCTTGCATTGTATAGGATTTCCGTATAATGGGAGGTCTGCTTATGGAAATGTATAGCTTCATATCGGTATGTAGCTGTGTGTACATGAGCATAACAAGTTCTAAGATTAATTTGTAATTTACTGACGTTGTAATAATGATCTCTTTTAAAAGAAGTTTTGCTGGTTGCTGAAAAAACTATTTCTTAACAAGTTAGACTTCACCTCTAACCTAATTAGAAACTAATTCTAACCTCCTATTACCAACAAAATCATAAAAATCATTTTTTTTGGGTTCCGTACTTCAAAAAGAAATAACGAAACCCTTATAGGATCACTCGTGTGTCTGTCTGTCCGTCTGCGACCGATTAAGTTGAAAAGACAATGTCCTAAATGGCCCTGTGGCAATAAAGAGTATCAGAATATACGATAATTAATCGCCTATTTTATTATATAAGTTGCAAATACTTCTGTATCACGGACTAGCTGTATTCCAAAATGTACTTTTAATAGAATTTAAGCGACTAATAATATTAGATCGCCATCTTCGCCTTATGTCATGTCGTGTCGAAAGTGAAATAGGGATGTCCAATCAATTATAATCGATCGATTGTGTTTTTTTTTCTTTATGAATGCAGTCATACTCCAATTTAAATAGGTAGTAAGAATAATATTATACAGTAATCAAAACTTCTTTATTTCTATCTATACAATCATTCAAACATCTAATTCATTATTTACAACAATTAATACAAAAATGACACTTCTTTTGCGGTTCATTAAACGAAAAAATACTATCTAAATTAAACACATCACAATTAATGTTTTATTTAAAAAACTATATTGCAAACTAGGTACAGATGTTACTATTTATTATTTATTACAAGTATAGAAGAGTGTTGTTATATGTGAAATAAAGCATTGTCATATACTTGTAATGTTAATATGACAAAGTTGATGTAACAGACAGTTTATAATAATTTAGGGCCACAGTAAATCTTAATCGAAAAAATCGATTTATGGTGTCGTGTTACATCCCTAGTTTTGCCGTTTGTTTTGTCTCTTTGACAGTTCTGTGCTGTGCTTTTCCTGTGTTCTTTTCTTGTGTTCGGTGTTTTGGTGACTTTCGGGACTTTTTTACGACTTGGCTATTTTAACGGACTTGGATTGCTTTAAAAAAAAAAAATTACTCAGAGCTATGAAAAATCATAGGTAGGTACTAACATTTAATATTCGTTGTCATGGTTAGATTATAACCTCAAAATCTGATACTTTTTTGAAATATATCTTTTCTGCAGCTAGTCCGCTATAAAAACAAGGTCTTCTAGGAGTCTACAAATGATAGAGAATACAATACATAATTATCCGATGCTCTTGGCTCCAGGGCCAACAATGTATGGACGCAGAGCAATGTCCTTTGGTAGGTATATATGTATTTGTGTGATCCAAACACGGACGTGTAACGTAAATAAATGTATTTTAAATATGGGGGTCACTTTTGGAGGTCAAAATAGAAAATTAAAAAAATAAGATTTGCTGATTAGAATTGAAAGGGCTTGTTGCTAATATTAAAATAAATACTTTTAAAGATAATTAAGAAAGTTGATGATAATATTGACAATTCTCCCCCCCAATATCTCCGAAACTACTGAGCCTAAAATTCTGAAAAAAAAATACAGAAAATGGTTCCTTACTCATAGATACATAAAAACCTATAATAAGTCTATGGTCTTAAAATAACATGGTAAATCTCTCAATATTGTTCGTACAAATTTACATTTGCAGTTGGAATATATGATAGAACATGTTTTTCAACTACAATGTTAAGTTCTTCATCCTAACAACGGAACCCTTCATTTTGCGTGGTCCAACACGCACTAAGCCGGTTTTTTTTCATACATCTGCAATCAAACCAGCGTAATTCTATTTCAGTAAAAAAAACCATAACGAATAAGTAACTCTAATAATTAATTGATTTGTCACAGGTCGCTGGCCGATCTTTGGCTCGACTTAACGGGTTGGTGATTGCTCTCATTAGGAGCGTGTATAAATCAATTAAACTGAACTGATGTAAAACTGTAGTGACAATATTGCGAATTTGTGATGTGTAACTTGATCGCGTTTGCTTCGTGAAATGACTGATTTAATAGGTGGGTAAGTGTTAGGGTCGTGACACACCTGCCGAACGTTCGGCGCGGAAGGTTTGGTTGATTACGCTCCTAATGTTTTTCAAGTTACCTATGACACATCAGCCGAATGTTACGTCGGTTCATGAGCAAGCGTCACATGACGCGACGGAACGTTCTGCGCCGAACGTTCCGCAGGTGTGCCGTACACTTAGGGTCAAGCTAAACATTTCTAGTATAAGCTAATCTCGCATTGTATTGGATTTCCTTACTATGAGATCAGCTTATACTGGGAAATGTATAGCTTGATGTACGTACTTATTAGTTTTATGTTGATAGCCAGTTCATTTTCCGTCAGCCACTGGGTAAATGATAACAGCCGCACGGGTCTATTGAAAATTAAGCTACTTTTGCTGTGGTTGATTCGTGGATGGGTGACCACCACATATCGAGACCCCTCCGTGCCTCGGAAAGCAGGTTGAGCCGTTGGTCCCGGCTGTCATTCGTAGATCTGACAGACGTTACGGGTAGTCAGAAGCCATCTGACAACCGGTATTATTAATTGGTATTGTGTTACCCAGCAACTGGGGAACTCCCTTCGGGTACTGAACCCTAAAAATTACCGAGACATTTAAATCACTTCTGAAACAAAGTCATAAAAAAAAAAAAAAAAATACGAAAAACATTCACCGGAATTTCCAGCTGAAGGATCTAAATAAAATAAACCTTATCACACTGTAATTAAATAAGTTATTCGGTTTTTTATGTTTACTTTGGTTTACAGCTTACCTTTAATCTTGGTATGTGCAGTTTGCGTGACGCTATGGATATAATCCTGGTAGACTGCCATTATTAGGTTAAAATATTGTGTTGTATTTTTACATTTCCTAATTAGGTAAAAATCCCCTAAAAGACGGACGAAAAATGGACTATCAACATAAAACTAGTAAAGAACACACGGCTACATATCAAGTTATACATTTCCCAGTATAAGCTGACCGCTCATTGTACGGAAATACTATTCAATACGAGATTATCTTATACTAGAAATGTATAGCTTGATATTATGTAAACGTGTGTATGCAGTGGGGGCCGCGGCCTACGAGTTGTATGTAGGTCGTAGGTTCGAACCCAGACAGGCGCTTTACTTTGTGTAAATAATTTCATCACCACTACTCTCAAAACGGTGAAGGAAAACATCGTGAGGAAACCGGCTTGTCTTAGAACCAAAAATTCGAAGACATGTGCCTCTACCAACCCGCACTGGGCCCGCGTGGTGGATTACGGCCCACTTTCTCTCACCGAGAGGAGGCCTGTGTCCCAGCAGTGGAAACATTATAGGCTATTTAATGTATTAATACGAGTATATGTACATCGATTAGTGTAATGAAGACGAAAACAGGTGAGTATTTATATCTATTCTACTACTAAATCTAAAGATTTGGTTTTTTTTTGTTTATTTGAACGCGCTTCTCTATGAAACTAGTGAAACTAGCACTTGGAATTGAAAAATTCTTTTTACATTATTGATAGCGAAAAAACGTTAAGCGAAAACGATTTAATAGCGCGGGCGGACGATGCGATGTGACGGGGTGGGACGGGGGATCAAGACATTTTACGCGGACGAGTTCGGGAGCAGAAGCTAGTGTCATAATATTATGTCATACCACAGCTGCATAGTGTGCTCTATTACATGGAACTTAAACATAACTGGCGAAATGAGGGTGTACTATAGTTACACCGCTGCTTATTTTCTCGAATTTATTCGTTACAGCACGATTTGTAAATTTTCTTATGAGAAATCCATTTAAACCTTTATTTTATTTTATTTTTAGCCAGTATTGTCCAGGCAATTGCATGCAGCAGAGATGAGAATGGTAAGAGGGATGTGCGGTGTTACACAAATGGATAGAATAAGAAATGAATACATAAGAGGATGTCTAAAAGTGGCACCGGTGATCGAAAAGTTGTGCGGAAATCAGTTGTCATGTTATGGGCATCTGATGCGGAGGAATGAGGAAAATGTCGTGAGGTAAATTTTGAGTATGAATGTCGAAGGCTATAAGAGTAGGTGAAGACCAAAGAAACCATTGATGGACTGTGTGAAAGATGATATGGCTAGAAAGGGTGTGACTACCGAGATGACCACTAATAGAGAAGTATGGAAGAAATGGACATGTTGCGCTGACCCCAAATAAATTGGGATAAGGGCAGGAGAATGATAGTGAGCCTGTGTTGTCCCACTGCAGGGCAAAAGCCTACTTTTCTCCTTTCCACTCCTCTCTGCCTTCAGCTAGTGTGGACCAATCTTGTCTGTAGGCCACCAAGCTCGTCTCGTTATCTCTTGGGTCTGCCTCGATGTCGACGGACGTTTTCTGGGATCCATCATTGAAATCTTAATACATAATAATTATATCTAAGTAATTAATACTCAGTCAGTTTTAGTCTTCATGCTATTCAAAGAAGGGTTGGAAAGCGGTTCCATCATTTATAACACCGCCGCCGCGGCGCCGTCATGAAAATCTGTCATTTTCACCAGTACATTAAGGCGAAAGCGTCACCGTAGCCCGAGGTAAAAAATTCAAATTTTCTTACGTTGTTTGCAATTTGCAGGTCAGTATCAGGTTGTATGTTGATCTTAATATGATTCGCGGCCATATCAAATGTTTATGTATAAAATTATAATCATAAAAATAATCAATTCAATTCTCTAAGTTCATGTAATCTTATTGAATGACTACTTCATGAAATCATGACATTTGAAGATTACGCTAACTTAAGGTGTTGTATTGCTGATTCTAATGATTATAAATCTGTAAAGCCATTTTCAACATACAACCTGACACCGACCTGAAAATTGCATAAAACTAAAGAAAATTTGAATTTCGTTACCTCGTTTTTGAGGTAACCGGCGAAATTAAATTTTTTAAGTGAAAACTTCAAAAAAAAAAGCGCGTTGAGCACTTTTTGGGAGAACCAAAATCATGGACCTCGCGTCATCGTCATCGAAGGCGCATTGAGCACTTTTTTGTTGACAGCGCACTCTGTTTACTTTTTATTTTTTTTAATGGACCTACAGCTTTCGTTCTTGTACTGACAGCAAGTCACATAAATTCATGACATTTTCGTTAGATGGGGTTACTTAGTTTTCACTTCTATCGGCAATCCCCAAAGACTGCCCCGCATGTTTTTTTTTTAAAGTGTTAAAAAGCGCTCCGTATTTTGGACAGCCGTTATTGTGTGACCGTTCCCCGCTTTCTTTAGGAATTCAAAACTTTACAGCCAATAACTGGTAGACTTACCCCTAGCTATTTCGTTAAAGGTGCACACAAAAAGGCTGCATGTTGCGGTCAACGGTTCAGTAACGTTATCGTTTAATTTATTTACGTTTCACGCGACGAAACACATAAACATTCATTCTATTCACTTGACGAGGCGCCACTAAACCAGACACGCTTAAAAACAATAAAAAACGCATATAAAAACCACCCTTTACGACTATAGTGAAAACTTTAAATTATTATGTGAATTCCTGCACATAAAACATTAATATTCCTATTTACCGTTTTAAAAATAAAGCGAAATTATTACCTCAATTGTAAGGAAAATTGAAACGGAAACTATCATAAACGTATTTGTTTATAACTGAAATAACGTTTACGATATTTTTAATGAGTCTCAAATAAAAACTTATTTTATGATTCCCTATACGGTATGGTTTGACCCAGATTTGAAAGCAGCGGTGACCTCGAAGTAATTACTGTAGCTATTACCTTGTTTCTGAAGCGTATAATCATTACAAAGTTTAAGTATAAAGTAAATTAATTGTATGGAGTTAACCTATGGGTAACTGGTGATACTGACTCTTTTCATGCATGTGTTTCGATACTAATGCTCGTTTTCGTGATAAACTTAACATTGTAGGTGAAAAACATGTTCTCTTATACATTCCAACTGCAAATTTAAGTTTGTACGCATAATATTTAGTTAAGATTTAGTTATTTTAAGACCTTTGATTTGTTATAGAGATAATAATATATGTAGAGATAAGGGGGGGGGGGGGGGGTGAAGCTGATTTTCCATTGAAAATCAGTGCTGTGCTGTGGATTCCCATAGCACAACATCATGCTGAGTGGTAGCTTTCTTGTCACAGTCATGCAGCTGCCGACTATTTCTGTTTTGAGCTCGTGATTACATTTAAAGTTTTAAATCCATTGTGTTTTATTTTCTTGTTCTTCTCGAGTTTATTATCTTTTTTTTATTCACGTGTTTCTGTAACAAATAAACTTATTTTTCTTTCTTTCTTTCAAAGGTCAATTTTCATCTGTTTTCTTAAATATCTTTAAAAGCATATTTCATATTAAAATTATTAAAAAAATTGAGATCCTCGCAACAAGCCCTTTCATTTATGATATGTTACACGTTTATGCAAAAGTTTATTTTAAATTTTCTTATTTGCACCCTAAAAGTGACCTCCATATTCAAAATACATTAATCTTAATGCTACACGTCCGTGTTTGGGTCAAAGAAATACATATATTATGTGTACCAAATTTCAACATTATATTCGGAGCAAATTGGCTGTGCCAGACGGACAAACAGACACACGAGTGATCCTATAAGGGTTCCGTTTTTCCTTTCGATGTACGGAACCCTAAAAACTACAGACAAGTGTCCAAAATTTAGATTTATAAGCTGGAGTGGATGTTTAGGGATCTGCTTACCTTAGACATTACCTAACATAGCGTAACGTTTGTGAAAAAGTGCACATCTAAGTTTGACCAAATTATACCAAATTATAGACAAAGCATTGTTGAATCAGCTCCTCGCTTCAATTTTTACCAACAGTGTACCAACACAATGATGTGTGCCCTACACACCAAACTCCTGTTGCGAATCAAACTGAAACGCACCAACATCATGTCAAACAATAAAGGCACCCATTCTGAATATTGATCCCTAATATTATGAGTGTATAGGTGATATACGTTGACAATTAATTAACTTACTGAATGGCACACAGCAATTGTACTCTCTAATGAACCGACCAGTCGCAACTCGAATTAATTGTCATACGTGCTAGGAGTGTCAACGAGACCAGTCTTAGTTGAAACATTCCGATGCGCCTTGCAACCCCTTTGAGAGCCAATTTTTGGGGAATGCGGGGACAGGGGAGTTTTTGCGTTATATTGGTCAATCGCTAATAATGCTCGCTTATGATAGCAGCAGTTGTGCATAGGAATTTTATGTGCATTGAGGTTGGTAATCACAAACACTGTAATAAACGATTCGGATGAAGATATAATAAATAATACCAGTCTATTATTTTCCCTCTTCTCAAAGAGAGAAGGCACGAGCATTGAACACCACGCTTGAGTCATGGACTCATGGTGCCCGAAGGTAAAGTAATTTTTTGTGTCTGTGTGTGTGGCCACGTTGTTCTCCTAAACTACACAAGGGATTTTAGTGTGGTTTTTGCCATTATTTAGAGAATTTATTCCGAAAGGTATGAATATAAATACATTAATATTAACTTACGAAATCTCGATATTTCGTCAAGTCGTAAAAACCGTGCGAAGCAGTTAGCTCTTATTAATAATTCAAGTTCTTTAAATGATTCCGGACAAAATTAAAAACAATGTTGCAATGCGCATCGGATTTGACAAGGTAAATTGAAATTATAAAGTAGTTTTTGGGAAAAACGGAAAAACTAATTAAATTACAATTCTGCTCGCGGAAGAAGTCGCGGGCAGAAGCTATTAAGAACATTTTTATTTTATTTTTTTATAGCAAAAATAAAATTTTCCGTCTGGTAGTTTCGGAGATAACCGTCTACATACAAACAAACACACCACTTAACAAATATCTCTTTAAATAGTATAGATGTGTATATCTATTGTAATCGATTGTAATCTAAGCTTCCTTTAAATGTGCGGAGTTAATGTAAATTAAAAATAACACAATATGTCTTAACAAACATTAATAATCTGTACATAATTCCGTGTTCCAATTTTACAAACATCATCATCATCAGCCTATTAGTGTTCCCACTGCTGGGACACAGACCTCTTCTCTGTGAGAGGGAGTGAGCCGTATTCTACCACGAGGACCCAGTGCGGGTTGGTAGATGTCACAATGTTTTAGAATTTTTGGTTCTAAGACATGCCGGTTTCCTCACGATGTTTTCCTTCACCGTTTTGAGAGCAGTGGTGATGAAATTATTTACACAAAGTAAAGCGCCTGCTTGGGTTCGAACCCACGACCTACACCTCGTAAGTCGGGGCCGTTACCACTGGGCCACCCCTGCTCTACTATTTTACAAACTGCAAGTAAGTAATCTACCGACGGATTTATAAACGAACCGTTATCATGGGAACAAACACTGCCATAGTGATGTCCAATGACACGTCCAAGTTGATTAGTTTACGTTTCGACTGTTTGGTTTAATTTATTGGAATCAATATAATTGATAATTGAATGATGGCGTTGCATTTCCAATTGAATTGAACGAGTTTGAAGGGAATGGAAATGGAAATGATAAGGGTGATTTGTAGTATCGTTTATTTTTTTAAGTGATGAAAGGGTTTCCGGTTAATTGTGTTGATTGTATGAATTACTGTAATTATTGAGGGTCAGATAATGATAAAGTATTAGTAGACCATTAAAATAAGGGTATCTTTTTGTTTTTCAATAAATATATTTATCACTTTTTTTTTTCTTGATCTTCTATCTTCTACAGTCATAAATTATGAGAATTTTGCCAATGCGGCGTGCACTATAATATGACTATATATATTTTCTAACAGACGTACTTTATAGCTGTAGATACTGTATTTTGCCGCGTGGCTTATGTAGGAACAGCTAACGTCGACTTTTTGTTTTTTCAATATATTTCACAAAACAATTACGCAAATGTTTACCAACAGCTGCAGCGCTTCCCTGTCCGTTATTCAAGCGCCAAAAGATCTCTGTAGAGTAGTGTAGTTGTATATAGACCCAAATTGCTTTACCGAGGCAATAGCGGTCAATGCCCTTTCCCTAATATTTCTCCGTAGAAACCCAAACAATAAACGATGTATGGTTTTTCTTAATTGGAACATGTTGAAGATTACGATAGATATTGATTCAAGACGTTAACGGCCTAATCCTTCCTTATCCTTCAGTTTTTGAAATAAAAGAAAATGTAGGGGGGTCATTGACCGTTATTGCCACGCTAAAGCGGAGCGATGCACAAATTACTCATTACAAATTCCCAAAATTCTTAGAATCGTGTGAAAAATTAATAAAAATATATTCTCGCCTCACTTTCGTCTCCTTCCCATAATGTGTCGGATGTCGAATCAAAGGTCATCAACCTCAACGTCACAGGTATAATAAAGTTATATATAACTTGCGATTTCTTCTGTTATTGGAGAAGTTATGATTGGTTTCATCGTAATCAGATCTAAGTGTTTAACTCGGGAGAGATTGGGGAAATCTCTCTCATTCGTTTTGATCTTTAATATCTCAGATAGACATTGATTCTTTTTGCGAACTGTGCATTTTATTATTTTATGCCAGTTCCTCTAACAGATAGGTTTCTGTATTATTTGATAGGATTTTTGAAGTGAAAACTTCTTTAGCGGCGTTGTGCACTTTTTTTGGGATGGGTAAAAAAGGTTAAACTCGCGTCACGACACATGACCTGATCGAAAATTCGTAAGACGGAGGGAGAGCAGAAATTTTGTTGACAGCGCACTCTGTTTTATTTTTATTTATTTTTTTGATGGAGCTACAGCTTTCTTTCTTGTACTGACAGCAAGCCACATAAATTCCTGACATTTTCGTTAGATTACTTAGTTTTCACTTCTATCGGCAGTCTCCAAAGAGTGACCGATGTTTTTTTGTTTCAATTTCTTTGACAGTGCGGTAAAGATATTTATTCAGTTAGAGATTGAAGTCTTTGATCCTGTTCCATTTAAACTAGACTAACTTGTACACACAATTAGGCAATAGCCTCTTTTCGAATAGAGAAAAATGTGAGATCTGGAACGTAGTTTTCTTATTACCTTGCTCACTCGTACTTAGATTTGCTCTCTCTCTCGCCATCATCTACCATGTCATGTGTAGCTCTGTGTTGAATAAATACAATATATCAATTAATTAATGCGTTTATTTGCGATACCACAAAAGTATAATGGATAACCCATAAGGCCATAACACGCTGTTAGTAGGTCACAGCGTGTTATGGCATTTTTAGGGTTCCGTTATTTCGTACCCAAAGGGTGTCAACGGAACCCTATTGCTAAGGCTCCGCTATCCATCCGTCCGTCCGTCTGTCACATAGTTGTATCTTCTGAACCTTAATATATTGACAGTTGACATTTTCACCGAGTGTGTACTATGACAGATATATAAAAAAAAAAAAAAGTAAAAAATTCCATACAAGAAAATCGTTGCAGAAATATATAGTGTTAAATATTGCACGGTGGTACGGAACTGTTCATGTGCAAGTCCAACCAGTCCTTCTGTAATCAACAAGATGAACTTACAAAGTACTTTCATAGTATGAATTTAAAATAGCAACGTTGCGATCTACACTTTCGAATAATTTTGTACTCGAAGACTGCATTCATTAACCTGTTTGGAAACATGTTATCCTGCTCCATGTAACCCTCAAAAATTCCTCTGAAGACAATACCAAGAACACAAAGATATAAGCCACGAATTAATGTAATCTTATTAAGTGTTACCTGCAAGCTTTCCCATCACAGCGATGATCTGTCTATGTAGATCCCATTGTGAGTTGGTGAGCCAGTTTGAAAGCGCGACCCGAATATTGTCACAATGAACTCCAGTGCCTGAGGGACAAAGAGCTCGGTATAATTAATGACTGAGACCACGAAATGTCGCTGTCTTGCGTCAGACTGGATAGAGAGATGAATTGAGAGGGATGTGCAGCATTCTTTGGGTTAAAATTGAGTGGTTGTGGTCAATCGTGGTTGCTCGTCGAGTTTCTTAAATAGGTTTAGTGAGATGGCAAATTCTTTAAACCATCAAGTCATTTTTGTAAATTGGAACTCTATTCCGACAAGGTTAAACTTCTAATTACAAAAACTAACGTCTAAGGACAACTTAGACGTTAGTTTTGTATGAACTTTAGAATTAAGTTTTAGAACATAATAACGAGCTCAAAGATTTGGGCTTCAACTAAAGTTAGAACTCCTTTTTTGATAAGACTCAAGACGTAAATTCCTGGAAAATTATTTTGGTTTAGTATTATTTCCGAATTGCGAATTTTATTGTCAGAAAAGGAGGAAACCACATTTAATCATTCAGTCATACATTAAGCCTTTTAAGTTAAAAAATATTTTGTACACATGATTTAAATGAGAATATTATTAACACGTACTATGGGCTGGAATATTATTAATACAAACATTATAATATTTTGGACACAAAAATAATACAAAAAGTATTATCGCACTGCGTCACAAAATAAGCTCGTGATACGACGTCTCTACAGCTTCATTATTCTGCGTCATCCCACACCGAGGCTCATATCAATAAACTAAAACAATAATCCTTTTCATTTCTACAATCCTTTATTTCAACCACTCTGAATGGGATAGGCAATGTCTTCATATCTTAGAATGACGAAAAAAATCTGTGTGGGATGTTCTTTACAATCATCTTTATGCCCTTTGTTATACTTTGTATCTCCATTAAAGCGAGTATAAGGGCCCGATCACATGTACTACCACCACACCACAACCACACCACAACCACACCACAACCACACCACAACCACACCACAACCACGCCACAACCACGCCACAACCACACCACAACCACACCACAACCACACCACAACCACACCACAACCACACCACAACCACACCACAACCACACCACAACCACACCACAACCACACCACAACCACACCACAACCACACCACAACCACACCACAACCACACCACAACTACATCACAACGAAACACGAGGACGGGCGCTAATTTGTATGAAAATAAATAGTTTATTCACACGGACCACATTTGGACGTCAAAATCAACCGCGTGGGCGATACCAAACACATCAAGGCCACGTCGCAGCTATAACGGAACTGCAAGGAACTGCAGCGATACTAAAAACTGCTTGCCACCATTTTGTCGCTGCGATGTGGGTACGTGTGATCGGGCCCTAAAGTCATGTGAGATACAGCATTAGTCGTTCGCTCTCATTAACTCAGTACCTAACAATAGTATTATTTTTATTGCCGTCAGCATAAACAAAGGAGTATTTACGATGATCCTCGTATGATTTTATGTTCTTTCTTGTTTATTATTTGATTTATAGCGTCGAGATTTTTCGGAGTTTTAAAAACACTGTATAATTTTGTCAGATGAGCCAGGGTTTAAAAATGTTGTGAATAACACATAATTTTAAGTAACGATACATTGTTTCCGACTATGCTTTCCAATTTATTTGAGCTCGAATATTTCACGTAGTGTACAGTATTATTTCGGCTGTGGCTGATGATTGCTTTCCTTTGTAATGACGATTCGAGAGACTATATTTATATTTTAAAATGACAATAATTAATGATTCCATTGTGCATTTACTGTTTTTGCATTCACAGGAAAATAGCCTTAAGCATATGCATTATCAGGGGTGTGCTGTGTAGGTGGCATAACCAGAGAACACCGAAAATATATTTGAAAAGTTTTAGATAGGAGCCAGGTGGTGGTGGTGGTGGTCAGGAGTCCACTTTCAGATTTCCAAAATAGACCAAAAATAAAGTAATCTTCAGAGCCTTTGATTTTAGTATGATTGTGTGCGGCCTAACCCATAATGACTTAAATAGGCAAATCTGGTGAAGAAATTTTGGGCTTTCCCTAAATCTGACGAGTTCGAAAACTCAGATTTGGACAATTTTGAAAGGATTGCGAATAAGGCATATGCACTCAAAATCCCTGGCTCCCCTAACATAGTAATTGTATCTACAACGTCTACCCCAAAATACTCCTAAAGCCAAATCAAGGTACAAAAACCACAGACATCGTCTCAAGGAACATCCTTTTAAGTATTCAGAATTGCATGGAAGCCTTTTGATTCGCTATTTACCGGAGTACTCGCTGCGGCTTCTTAATAAAGCAAAGGTGTTTAATTGGCTGACAAACTGTTCGCGAAGTAATTACGTCTTGGCTGGCAACGGTTCAAACAACGCGTCAATCTAGTTGCGTAGGGATGGGATGAGTTCTGTGATGATCTTACTTTTAAAAGGATATAGAATTTAAAATGAATGGTGATCTTGTTTATGAAACAATTTCCAAAAAAATTACCTTTCGGTTTGGCTTCGTTCCAATTCAAATGCAATTCAAATGATCACTTATCTTCTATTTAATAAGAGTCTTCTCTTAAATTAATTCATTCATTCATTCAATCACTGACAGCCAACGCAAAAACTGAAACGCTGGGTCTAGCGTGAATTCTTTAAGAAGGATTTTTGAAATTCATTCTCTGAAATGATTAAAAAAATAATACACTGCTTGTGTTTAAAAAAGTGCGGTTATGACATTCAACTGACCGTGACTCTGCTTATTGTTTGCATCGGTAGACCATACGACTGGTTTTTTAACCTACATAAAAGGAAATATTTGAAGATAATAGGCTACTATACAAGGAAAGACGAGTTCACACAACTTCAGCACCTCTAACCCATAATAATATATTTTCTGTTTATGGTGTAACAAAATTAAAACCATGCCTTGACAAATAAAACCAGGATCAATGAATCTTTTCATACCTATTAACACTGTGCCTAACTACATTACAAAACATTGTAAAAGCCTGTTATTTTTAAAAGAGTAACTGTGCAGTTTCTTGCTGGCTCTTCTCCATAGAAAATGAGCAATTGAAACCGTATCTAGATGCCCTACCCTATCGTCTGATGTTTGAATGTTTTCACTGCTGGGACAGAGGCCTTCTCTTTTCTTCTTCTTCTACCACGCGGGCCAATGTTTAGTAAATGTCACAGTCATATTGTCTTTGAGTTGTTGATCCTACCTAGGACATGTCGGTTACCTCAAGATGTTTTCCTTCATCGTTTTGAGAGTAGTGGTGATGAAATTATTTACACAGTTTAAAGCGCCTGCCGCAAATTATGTTTCTATAAATTATTATGTACATTAATGTGAATTGAAATATTTTGAATGCATTTTATTTTGAATGCAATTTCCTGAAGCATTTTAAATATTATCGATACTACTTATTACAATCCCTACTAACTGTCAGGTGAATTTCGCGAACACTTCAAGTGTCAAAGAACGGGTTCGCGCGTGGTGCGGTTACCAGCTTTTACACTGTGCGCCGTAAGCAATTGCTTTCCTTGCAACGATGAGCCTCTCTGCATCAATTAGTTTTTGCATCGGAAACGTTTTAATTCCGTGCTCATTTACTAAGGCAACAAAATTTCGGATGCCCTAATTTCTCACAAATGGTGCAAAGACCACAATTTTGATTAAGACATGCAGAATTGTGATTGGAGAATTGAGCCAGCTTATGCTTTGATGTTGCAGGTAGAAATTATGCACCAATCAAGCAACACGATACGGTGACGATAACAGTAATATAAGTGCGAGTGGTGCGTCATTCTGCGGTCAGCATTTCGCTTGCCAGCATAGTAGTAACAGCAAAACTACGTTTCTCTAAAGGCTATGCATTAGGCGAGTTATGTCCCTTGGAGTATAACCTACGTGTCACTTCACAATGAAAAACTACATAATCAGCCTATTAATGTTCCCACTGCTGGGACACAGGCCTCCTCTCTGTGAGAGGGAGTGGGCGTTAATCCACCACGCGGGCCCAGTGCGGATTGGTAGATGTCACATGTGTTCGAATTTTTGGTTCAATGACATGCTGGTTTCCTCACGATGTTTTCCTTCACCGTTTTGAGAGCAGTGGTACTGAAATTATTTACACAAAGTAAAGCGCCTGCTTGGGTTCGAACCCACGACCTACACAACTCGTAAGTCGGGGCCGTTGCCACTGGGCCACCACTGCTCCAGAACTGACAGACACATAACTTGCTAGTTACTTGAACTAAACTTGATACTTAACTAATGAAAATGTTAATCAGCCATTAGAGGCAGTGTTTCAGGACCGTTGTGGATTGTAACCAAATATAAATAAAATATTCTGAAAAATTCAACAGCAATCTAGTAATGCGGCTAACTGACTATGCACAACATTCCTTTGATAATAATGCTGTCATTCCCGGATTATAAATCGATCATGCCTTTGAAAAGTTTATGTGGGAGGAGTTATTGTGTTTGCATGGCTTATAGCTATAAATATAGTAGTAACAGTGAAGTAATTGACGACAAGCCATTTACAAGTTTCCACAGCTAGCAATAGATTATTGTTTTACAAACGAAATTGATTATCTAAACTAATTTTTTAATTTAATGTTAGTACATTATTTTAAAAATTACATTAAGTACGTACCTGCAACTCGGGGGAGGCTGGATCGCTCCAACGCGAATGTATACGTACATCCGTGGTGGGGCGACCCGGACTGCCAGGCACTTCTTCTCATGCAACCGAGCGGGTGGGCAGGTTGCGGATAGCCCAACTCCGGCTACGGGACCGACCACTGGCGATCACACGGACTGCCAGTGGGCGATGCCGCACTCGGAGCATCTCTATAAAGTAGATCCCGGACAAGAGAAGTTCCCGAAAGCCCAATCCCAGGCTTAGGGTAACCTATATACCCCTATCCTATGTACCTATCACCTAACCAAGCCATATCCCTCCCGATCCATACACATCCCGTCGATCATAAATCCCTAGGCCAACTCCCAGACCTAGGGTGACCCCCAATTGAGCCCATATCCCCCATCCACTAATTGCCTTCCCTCCCATTCCCTTTATCCCGTCGGTCCTAGAGGAAGGGTAACCTCGATTCCAAAAAAGCCCACCCCCCACAAAACAATGAATAACATGCAGAATGATGATGATTCTACCCAGGTGGGTCCCGGCCAAGCCGGGGAATCCCACACCGCTTCGGCGGTTAGCCCCTATCGTAATATGGGGGGGGCCTCAAACTGCATTATCGACCAATTAATGCCGCACTTTTCAGCGCGGCCGGCTGCTGATCTAGCGCCCACTACACAGGCTGCGTTTAGCGCGCCCATGAACCCAACTTCGGTTGCGACCATCGCGCCAATACCCACGACAAGGACTATGCCTCCCACTGGCCTCTGGGAACAGAGTGCCGTGCGGAATAGCAAGACCAACCCCGACATTGACCCAGAACAGCACAGACATACAGGGACGGGGAAAGATGACGGACCCGGCAGCCCTAGCACTCTTCCGGTTGCCAACGAAGAAGTACGCCCGCTGACAAAGCGCGGAAAATTCTTGGCCCGGAAAAAGAGAGCAAGCGACCGAAAGCGGAAACTTCGCGAAGGCACTAGCCAGCGCGAAGCGCGATTGGACGCTCAAGGGGAGGTGCGCGACCGGCCCCAAGTACGCGTAGGGGAAACCCAGCACGAAAAGGGGCCGGACGCACGCGACAGGCCGCAAGAGCGTGAAGGGGAAACCCAGCGCGCAAAGCGGCCGGACGCGGAACCACGCGTGCGTGGGCAGTCTTGCGAAGGGGCAACCCAGCGCGAGACGCCTACGCACGTGAGCGAGTCCGCCGGGACCGACAGCCGACCCCAAGACACAGACACGGACGGACCCCACGACCGACCTCGTCCTAAGCACAGTAGGGGCAGGCGGGGTGGTTCCAAACACCCGGCGTTGCCGGCAAAAAACACCCAGCCAGGCACCTCCAAGCCGCAGCCTGGACCGAGCGGTACAGGGCCGGCGAAGAGGGGACGCCCTGATGATACGGCTTCACCAAGCATGTTCCAGGGGGACGCCAAACGGGTGAGGATCCACTCTGCTCAAGGGGAGCAGAGGACCTATGCGCGAGCCACGAAGGACATCCCAGCGCGGCTTGCCGTAGCAATCTGCCTCCCCCCACCCTCCAGAGACCTGACTAGGGACGAGGCCGACTACATAAAGACGAACCTCGAGAACCTGGTCATGGGCACAGACTCTGCAGCGCCACTCCCTGCCTTCCGCGGATACCCACGGGTAGCGGAAGGCACCGTGCAGATGTGGTGTGAGGACGACTATGCCCTGACCTGGCTGACCCAGAATGTACCCTCGATTAAACTACCGACTACTGACTCGACACTTATGGTACTGAGACAGACTGACGTGCCCACCCGTGTCCGAGTCTCGCTTTTTGTCCCTCGTTACAGAGGCGACATAGCCAGACTCCAGGGTATTCTGATCCGTCAGAATACCTGGTATGACATTGCCAGGTGGACACTGCACAGGGCGACTACCGTCGGTGGCGACAACTATGGGACTTATTTGACCCTGGGTGTGCCACCGGAGGAAGCCGTAAAGGTCCGGGCCCGGGAGCGGCGTATATCATACCTACTTGGGTCGATATACGTACGCTTCTGGCCCACGGCCCAACCCCCCGACGTCCAGACCGACAGCACAGACGGCAAAACCTTACCACCGACGACACTGACACAGACGACCGACTCCGACATTGACCAACTGGAGGAAGTCATGGCCCGAGCCGTAATGGCTGACGCCGAGGACAGCATACCGCCCGAATCACCTGGCTGGAGCGAGCGTCTACTCGCCTCGTCGCCGGGTGAGCTCCAACACGACAACTACAGAGAGGAGGCGGAGAGACTGTCTGATGGATCCATCAGCGACTAACTCCTCTCCACCACCTCCATCCCCCCTAAACATCATCCAGACCAACCTCCAGCATAGCCAGACTGCCACGGCCAGCTTACGCAGGGCACTGGAGGCAAAGCCCCGAACCATCGCACTGATCCAAGAGCCGTGGATCAGGAACAACAGAGTATGCGGCCTCGGTAACATCGGAGGTAAGCTAATTCTCGACACACACAGCTCAGACAGGCCAAGAACCTGCGTCTACATACCCAAAGAAATTCCTATCACACCACTCACTCAATTCTGTTCCAGAGACCTGACAGCTGTCAGGCTCCAGACCGAAGGTAGTATTCCAGATGTTGTACTGGCCTCGGCATACATGCCAGGCGACGACCCGGACTGCCCGCCAAAAGAGCTGGCCGACCTGGTGCAGCACTGCGAACGCTCCAAACTAGACCTGATCATCTGCACCGACTCAAATGCCCACCATCCGCTCTGGGGCAGCGATGCACCGAACTCCAGGGGAGAGGTACTATCCAACTATTTATTCTCTACTAACCTTAACATCGTAAACCGCGGCTCCGAACCCACTTGGGTTACAGTCCGAGGACAAACGATTATAGATTTAACACTCGCTACAGAAAACGCGACTAACTCTATCACAAACTGGCACGTATCGGACGAGCCTTCTTGTTCAGATCACAGAAGGATCCGCTTTACACTAACTACAAACACTAAAGAACCACCACCGAGGCGTAACCCGAGGCGCACCAATGTACCAGAGTACAAACGCCTCCTGGCCTGCTTATTAACAAGACACCTAACACAAGTAACCCTAAGGGACCAAGCACAATTGGAATACACCGTCACAAAACTATCAGAGTACCTAATCGAGGCTTACCACGCATGCTGTAAACTAAGAGCGCCACAAAGGAAGAACGAGAGGAATCCCTGGTGGAACGCTGAACTTAGCAAACTCAGAGATGCGCTACGTAAGCAATTTAACAGAGCTAAAAACACGAGACTCCCGGACGACTGGGAGATATACAAAGAAACCCAATATATATACAAAAAACAGATCAGGACAGCCAGGAGGACTGCCTGGCGTAAATTCTGTGAATCTATCGAGACAAACAATGAGGCCGCAAGGGTAAGGAAGATCTTATCGACTGATCAGGATCGAACCCTTGGCGCGCTTAAAAAACCCGACAACTCATACACTTTAACTGACTACGAAACCAGTAAGGTCCTTCTCGAGACTCACTTCCCAGACTGTAAAATCCTGGAGGACGGGACGTGGGAGGCTGAACCAGAATGGACCCCAACGGAACATGACTGGTCAAGAGCTCGCTATATAGTAACAGAAGACCGAATAAAGTGGGCTATCAACACCTTTCAGCCATACAAGTCGGCAGGGCTGGATGGCATCTTCCCAGCCCTGCTGCAGTGGGGGGTAGATTACCTGACACCATGGCTAGTAGAGATCTACCGAGCCTGCATAGCACTCAGATACACACCTCTCGCATGGCGCGAGGTGAAAGTCATCTTTATACCCAAACCCGGCAAAACCGATTATACACAACCCAAGGCTTATAGACCTATAAGCCTCACATCCTTCTTACTGAAAACCCTCGAGAGACTCTGTGATAGGCACATCCGAGATGGACCTCTCCGGGTAAAACCACTGCACAAACAACAGCATGCGTACTCCACAGGCAAATCAACAGAATCCGCGCTGCACAGCGTGGTTTCCAAAATTGAATGCGCAGTGGACCACAAATGTTCAGCACTGGCCGCCTTCATTGACATCGAGGGCGCCTTTGACAAGACCATGTTTAACAGCATAAACATAGCCCTCGACAGACACAGCATAGACTCAACCCTGAGTGGCTGGATCACCAACATGCTCAAAATGAGAGCTGTACAAGTCACAGTAAATGACACTACAAGGGCCATCGTCGCGAAAGGCTGCCCGCAAGGGGGCGTCCTCTCGCCGCTCCTATGGAACCTGGTAGTAGACAGCCTCATCAAAACACTCAACGACAAAGGTTACTTCACCGTAGGCTACGCCGATGACTTAACCATAATAATAAACGGAACCCACGAAAACACACTATGCAACCTCATGCGTCAAGCCCTGAGGATTGTAGAGGAATGGTGTAACAAGCATCAACTCTCAGTGAACCCCACAAAAACCGAACTGATTCTCTTCACAAAAAAGAGAAAACTGACGACACTACAACTACCACGATTCTTTGGAACAACCCTAAGCCTTTCAACTGAAACCAAATACCTGGGCATTTATTTGGACAAACAACTGAACTGGGCAAAACATACGAACTACATTACTACAAAAGCCAGCATATCCCTGTGGCAGTGCAAACGACTGCTTGGCAGGAATTGGGGGATCAGCCCCAAGGTCACCCACTGGTTATACACTACAGTCATCCGACCAATTATCACATACGGCTCACTGGTCTGGTGGCCCAGGACGGACCTAAGCACAGCCCAAAGAGATCTCGAAAAACTGCAGCGATTTGCTTGCGTCGCAATCACGAGCAGTATGAGAACCACACCCACCGCCGCCCTACAAGCAATGCTGGGACTGCCGCCCCTGCACCTCATTGTGCGGGAGGAGGCGGCTTTAGCTGCCTTTAGGCTCCATTTATCAGGGACCCTAAGCAATGACTCCAGAGTTAAGCACACACGCATAAAGGAAGATGCGATCAAACGACGACCAATGATGGCATCACCTTGTGATAAAGCCCCAAAAACACACCACTTTCAAAGGCACTACAACATTGTACTTACAGAAGAACAGTGTGACTACTCAGGCCCGAAAGAGATGAGAGTATACACCGATGGATCAAAGACAGACTCCGGCACGGGAGTCGGAGTCTTCTCACACGACTTCAATATAAATATATCCAGCTCGCTGGGAATGTTCAACACCGTCTATCAGGCGGAGTGTGTGGGCATCATACAAGCGGTCTACGCCCTAAAAGCTAGGAGGGTTACGGATACACATATACGTATACTCTCCGACAGCGCCTCAGTTCTCCAATCCTTACAGAAAAAATGTATCACCTCAAAGATAACACTAGAATGTCACAATGCCCTAGAACACATAACGTTGTCTAGCCGCAACACGGTGACACTACAATGGATAAAAGGACACAGCGGATCGCTAGGCAACGACGCAGCAGACGAGCTCGCTAGACGAGGATCCAGCACAGCAGTCTGTGGACCCGAACCTATCGTACCCATCCCCTTCAATCAAATACGCAGGTGGCTACAAGAGTTCACCCACACACAAGCGGAGCTTTGGTGGACCTCGACACCCGGCTGCAGGCAGTCCAAGGAAGCTATGCCATCCTTGGATAGCGTGCTAACCAGACGTTTACTACGCCTGGACAGGAACGGCCTGCGCCTGGTGACGGGGACTATCACGGGACACTGCTCGCTAAACAAACACTTCCACACAATAGGCATAACGGACAGTCCTCTGTGCAGGGCGTGCATGGAGGCTGAGGAGACCGTCGCGCACGTGCTCTTTGAATGCACAGGCGTCACCCAGATTAGAGCACAAACCCTCGGGTCACCCAGATCTTTCACAGACGTTCTAAATAGACTGGGAGTTTTAATTAACTTCTGGAGGGAGGTGGGCTGGTTGGAATAACCCCCCAAATGGCCGCCATGGCCCACGCACAATGGTCCACTTGAAGGACTAAGTGCGGAAACCAAACCCTTTAACATAGAACATAGAACATAGAACGTACCTGCAAAGGCAAAGATTCATGCGCAACCGCTATTTGTTTTATCTAAACAATATTATAATGTTTAGTTTAGATAAAAAAGAAGTAATGGATCCTAAGCTACTTGCAAACAAATCGAGTGAGAGAGTATTCTTAACAATTTGGTTAAATACTTTGACTGAGCGAATAATATAAGATTGTAGATTGTTAAGTCGTAGTTTAGATCATGATCATATTCCACAAGAGGTCATCAGCTTTACACAAGTTTGCTTATTCTCGTTACAGAAAACAGCTGAGAAACATCCAATTTTTGCCTCCATAACAAGAAAATTGCCCGTCTTATTACCAACGTCTCGCCTTACCCCCTGGCTGTTTTACGGGACACTTGTCAACACATATTGGTAACATAAGGGCAACCATTACAACGCATTGGAGCGTGATATGAGAATAACGGTGTAGGACGGGTCATGTACCAGCATTAACAACACGAATTAACTGTTTCATTAAAGTTGCACGTTTAACGTGGGTTAAGGCGGCGTATGTACAAGGGGCGATGTTTCGTACGATAATTATAAAGTAGGATCAAATTTTGGTCGGGTTTCCTACGTGTTTCTATGCTGATTTTGGAGCTCGGTAATTATAGGAAGTTGTTCAACCTTCTGGGTAATTGGTATTAGTTAGGCTTGATAATATGTTGGGAGGCAATGGGCTAGTAGGCTCGTTTTTGTTATCATCTTGGAACATGACACGTCACTAGAAGGCTATTGAATTCTATGAAAGTTCTCCTGTCTTTACCGTAAAAAGTTGGAAATAGTGTTATGCCTTTGAGTGACATCTCATGTCGCATGCGTTAAATCGGTCCCTCCCTTTAAATGTCTTAAAGAATTCCGATTATGACATTATTTTGTTCTCTAAAAAATATTGACTATCGACTATTGTTAGTTGCATTCGTAATTCGAACTCACAATCAATTTCGGTTGCGGTTCCAAAGGGTGTGATATTAAAAGACTCATTCGATATTCAACTGTCAAAACATAACGAAACCTCTTTATTCTTTTTTCATGGGTTTTTTAAGACATCTGGTGGTAGCTGTTTTGATACACCTGCTTCACCGGATGGAGTGTTACCTTGTCCGCCTTTTTCACGCTTTTTTGGTCCTACCGCGGAAGAGCTTTGGTGGTCTAGACAAAAAAGGAAACAAGAGGACACGGCAGCATAAATTAAGAAAGGGTTGATTAGGCTATGAACTTGCAAGGAGGTTTTATTTCTGGTTTTATTGCAGTGTGAAACTAAGTTTCAAATAAAAATATTGTTGCTTTTGTGGGAAGTGTACAAGGGCGCTGGCAGGCCACCTGGTAGATATTGGTCACTGCTGCTTTTAGATAGGAATTATGCATGACAGTTGCCGATCTAATATCATTCTAAATGAAGAGGGTTACCTACTGTAAAATATTTTTATATCCAGGTTGGTATGATTATTTGTGAACCTGACCTGACCTTTCAAAAAGTATCTTATTTTTTGTGACCCCTCAATTTAATCCCGTCATGTTGAGGATCGTTACCCGAATTGTCTGTCTGATCAAAAGGTCACAAGGTCAACCTTCTAATTTGAGTTCCAGAATCAAAACCTGCAAAAAAAACTAAAAGTAGGTGTTTGAATACGGTCAATTTAAAAAGGGATAAGCTACATTGTAAATAATTCGGATTTGTTTTCACCTTTTTCTCGGATTAGGGACGAATTATTATTTAATATTAAAGAGATTTTCGTATAAAGCTGTGAAGTTCGTGAAACCCTTACATGGTACGGGATTTGGTTAAAGGGTACACCGTTTACCAAAATTAAACCTATACCATTGCGCTATTTTTGGCTCATGGCTTTGCCTTACTGAAAATGAATATTTAACTCAGTCGGTAGCTGTATATATTTACAATATTCTTTCTCCATACCATACCATAATCAGCCTATTAATGTTCCCACTGCTGGGAAGCAAGCCTCCTCTCTGTGAGAGGGAGTGGGCTGTAATATACCACGCGGCGGTTTCCTCACGATGTTTTCCTTCACAGTTTTGAGAGCAGTGGTGATGAAATTATTTACACAAAGAAAAGCGCCTGCTTGGGTTCGAACCCCTAAGTCAGGGCCGTTACCACTGGGCCACCACTGCTCCTTTCTTATTATTATTATACTACTCTATCTCGAGTTCTTCATAATAGAGTAGTTGTTGTCATTTGTTTGAAACTGAATAATACAGACTCTGAAAATGAATTTCAAACTCTATTGCTTTCTCCTTTTGATATTATTAATAATGCCATCCAAAATATCTTCAACAAACACCCACGATGTTTACCCGAATTTTATGTATTGGCATAGCCGTAGGGTGCGGGATCCGCATCTGCTTACACAGATTACACCTGTACTAAATCCCTTAATTAATTATGAACGAACCTGCGACACATGATAACGGAAATGGTGGTTAGTTCCCCATAAGATTTTATTACAACCGTAAAAAGGATTTAATTATGTTTTAAGGGTTTCGGGCGGGGGTCCAAGATAGGTTAATGTAAATTTACCTTTATGATGTTGTGTTAATAGTGCTGAACTGGGCTTGGTTCCGCAGGGTGCGTTTTATGGATAGATAGAGGGAGAGGAATTGCTTTGATAAACATTTAGGGCGATTTGATAGAGGTGGGTAGTTTTTATCTACCCCTAAGTGCTATAATAAGTAGGGGCATCAACACTGTTTCGCTTGGGAGTAGTCCATCAAGAAATAACATCTCTGTTCTTCATAAAAGTTGAAACGCTCGAAGGAGTTAGATAAAATGAGGTAGTAGAAGGTAGTTTTTCAAAGACATCACAGATAAGGGCAGATGAATACCTACCACGTGAAGCTATTGGATGGAAGTGACCAAAACTAGTTTGAAATCAAACAGGTACGAATGGGACAACGAAGTGCATTTCATCAGGTCCACGAGACCGGATGAATGGGCCATTTCGTACAAATGGCCCAAATCTGAACGTTATTGAATCTAGGGCGAACATTTTAGATTTTATCACTTTTCCACCATATTTTCGAGAATATTTTTTACGAATTTTCTTTATTGGCTAAATTTATATGCACTGTAATTTTTACTTTACGGTGATTTAAGGGACGCAGTTTATAGGTTTAGGATTCACGCAAACCATTTCAATGAATTTATAGAAGGATTACGTTAGGCAGTTTTAAGGGTATTTTATCAGAGTTTGCTAACCTTTAAAGCATAGAAATATAAAGAGTCTAAATGCTTTGCGAATTTTTTTAGAAATATACATAAAATATTATTCTTTCAATTGCTCTTCTTTATTATTAATGAACCACTTTCGAGGATCCAATCTAAACGTAAAGAAATATACGAAAATAGATAATGAGTTTCAACGGGTTATTTGTTAAAACTAAGACACGTTAAATAGAGAAAGTAAAACCTAATCCTACTATCCTACTAATCCTACTATAATATTATAAATATTAAAGATTGTATGTTTGTGTGTTTGGATCTTTGTTACTCAATCACACAAAATTGGTTGAATGGATTTGGATGAAATTTGGCACAAAGATAGTTTATACATAATCATACATACATAATCAGCCTATTAATGTTCCCATTGCTGGGACACAGGCCTTCTCTCTGTGAGAGGGAGTGGGCTATAACCTACAACCTACTTGGTAGAAATCACATGTCTTCGAATGTTTGGCTCTAAGACATTTCGGTTTCCTTACGATGTTTTCCATCACCGTTTTGAGAGCACTGGTGATGAAATTATTAACACAAAGTAAAGCGCCTGCTTGGGTTCAAACCCACGACCTACAACTCGTAAGTCGGAGCCGTTACCACTGGGCTACCACTGCTCTCAGATAGTTTATAACCTGGATTAATAATACATACAATATTTTTTATTATAATGATAATTACATTTTGGTAATCTCGAATCCCCTCGCGGGCGAAGCCCTAGTAGGGCGAAAGCTAGTTTTTATATAAAACTATAATTCAGTTCACTAACTTCAATTACGAGTATTATCCTTACCGCTTGAATAGAAGTGTGATTCCTATATAATGCGAAAAATGTCCGAGTAGCATCGTAAACTATGGAGTTTATCCCTTAGGAAAGGTTTCCATAAACACCAATAAAGTCAGTTATCGGATGCGTGGTGCTAACAAGCCAATATGGTCGAAATTAGTGGACGGACTGCGCTAAGGACTATGCCACATGATCGGTCATTTGTTTCTGTCGGTGTAAAAGTTGAGCGAAAATAGAAAATGACGAAACGCATACAGATTATCATGAAGTTCGTTTATGCCTATCAAAGACATTTGTTCATGTACATTAATTCTTGTGTTATGTCTAGTGATCGGATATTCGGATGCATATTTACCTAAACTTAATTTTTGGCTGAGAAACTATGGAAGTGGCTTTTTAATATTTTTTTTCTCAGGCCGCGCGGCGCGATTTCGCGACAACCCGTCAAGCCGCGCGGCACGCCCGCGGCGCGTCAGAGATAAGAGCTCGCTAATATAAACAAAAACTGAGAGCTTTTTGTTACGTAAATAGTCTTATCGTTAATGGTTTTGGGTTCCTGATTAGACAAAGGATTTTTTATAATACTTAGAATCTTTTTAAGCGAACGCTAGTATTGATAAATAAACATTCTTATCAGATTCTTATAAGAAATTCCTTTGTTCATTGTTTTGATTATTTATAATAAAACTACTGGTTCGATTCACATGAAATTTCGCAGGATACATTATGAATACATATACTATCGGTCAAAACCATTATTTACGGATAAACACAATAAATAAAAACACATATAATTAAAAAAGTTCAATAAATAGATAACCGTATCATTACGTAACATTATTTAGTTGACAAAAAAATATTGAACTCTTTTTTTTCTGTATTATGCATTTTTATTATTTATTAGTTATTCAAGAATATAAAATAAATGACTTACCAGCGATTACATACACAAAACACACACAAAACTCAAAATTTCACATCAACACGTTTTTTCACTACCGAGTTTGTTTACATTTTTTGATGGGTCCGTAATAGGTAATTACGATGTTATTTAGCGCAAGTATTAACTATATACGATGACGACACTACTTAATTATTGAAATAACACCATTTCCCGTCGATTTACACTTAAAAAACAATAGAAAACAAATAAATAGAACGCGGAGTGCAGCGCGCTGAACGCATGCGCAGTCGCCATTTTGCCGTGCCAAAATGTTCAATTTTTACTTTTTTCTAGAATTGTTTCTGCATATTTTGACGTTTTAGTCGATTTATTTAACAACTATATTATCCTACCATAGATCAAAACCAACCACAGACCATATCAGCCCGTATGTTTAATACGAATATAGCTTATTTCCGTCAGTCCGGACTGTGTTCCCGGGGACACGAGGAGAGTTGAGTGTATTGGGAGTTTTTGTGCGCCTGGGGCTGAGGTGAGGACTTACCGGTTAATATAAATCCCGGTACTCCATAAAATCCAGGAATGCACTACTAATCGGATACATGATATAGAAAGGAATCATCAGCCCTCTTAGGAGGGTTACTTTTGTGGTGTTAACATAAAAGTTTATATACCTACTGTAAACATTTTTTAACGAAACTCAGGGCACTGAGTCATTTGTCGCTATGTGCTATGCCATTTTGGCAACCTACTTTAAAACATTACCTAGCATTTCTATGATAAAAAAGTAATAAAATTATCAATTTTGGAATCGCGGGATTTTTATGATCGATACAGAAGTGCATTCCATATCGGCCAACACATTCGATTACTTCACACCTCGATTTACATTCGATTCTATAATCAGAACTCTAAATTTGTCGATCCCGGAATCCCGGGATGTTTTCGATACAAAAGTGCTTTCCATAATAGCGAACACCTCAACTTTAGGTAAAAATGCATCCGAATATCCGATCACTAGTTATGTCACTTAAGTCATCATTATCATTAACCATTAAAAACCATCTTTAAATCAATTGTAGGTTTGATTAAAAAGTTTATTTATAGTAAAATCTAGTTGAATCTTTGAATCTCTAGTAGCTGTTTAGTAAATCATTAGCGGTTCCCTCTGTGGAATTTATGCAAAAGTAGCTGCTACTGTTAGGCAAAATAAATTCAAATACAATTTCAATAAAATTGTGAGCATTTTGCCTTGTTTGTGATTCAGCCTTTACAGGTCGGTCATACTCATAATGAGCTGCGATGTTGGACGGCGGCAATGTGACATATATCACGGTAATGTGACTTACTGTTATGATCTCAACGGGTCATAAAGGTATTTTTGTTTCTTGTTTTGAGCTGTTTATATATTTTATGTCAGCTTTAAGTCTCGTAAAGCAGCTTAATGGGATAATCGGAATTTAGTGGTTTCGTTTTTTATCAATAGTTGTAGCTGTTTTGTTTTTAGACTTGTGGGATATTTTAGATTCAATAATAATGTCACCTGTACATTGAATATTCTGTCAATGTAAACTTTGATTTTAATAAATGTATCGTGGGATTTATGCAAATTAATATCAATAAAAAGTCTAGTCTTTGTCATTTGCTCATTTCATATTCTGCATAAAAATCTATCACAGTGAAAGGATTTCAACAAACAATGAGCTGCAATTTTTTTGTCTGAATATTATTTATTCTATATGAATAGCATTTTGGCTACATTGACAAAATATCGAACCCATAAATCGAATTTAAACTTTACTCCAACCACTGAAGTAACAAAATCCTTTGCAAACAAACTGGGTCCTCTCGAAGCAAATACCGACCAAATAAATGCTATCCTAAACAAACACAAAATTAAATTCTCAGCAATCGATGAACGATATAAATGACAAAGCGAATTAATACGCGATGAAGTTTATGGAACGTTGGTACATTTCCTGTTGGTAGCAGATGTAGGAGATGTCAATAATAAGAGCAAACTTCCGAAAGAGTTGGGAAGTAATATTGTGCTCCGCGAGTACTGAGTCAATAATAAACAAAGGGGGCGTCTGATACACTTGTAAACTAATAACCCCACCCCTAGACGTTCGTGACTGTATATTAATAAACAATAGGTCGTGACAAATATGCTGCTGTTGGTAACAATCTGATATTGTGACGGAGGGTGATTTAATTGAATTTTTTGGTGCTTGTAATGGATTATGGAATTCAGTCAGAGCGAGTCAAAACAGAATCTGTTGTGACCATCGCTGTACTATCTGATATTAAGAAGATAGATATATACCTAGATAAAATCAATACAATTATATGTATGTATATCACCCTGATCCTAATCTTGAAAGAGAAAGTAAAGAAGATAGACAGTAAAGTAGATAGATTTGTTGAAACGGCAATAATTACTTAACATAATTATGTGTGATTTTGCTATTTCTTTTTTTTTTCTATTTTAATTAGGGACTTTAACCGCAATGCATATGACAGTCCCTTCATACCCTGAACTAATAATAACACACAACTATGTTCACACAATTACATTTGGGCCATAAAGCTGAACATACTTTTCGCATCATCACCATTTGATTGAGACGAAATTCTACCAAATACCAAAATAGCAAAATCAACCATTTAGTTGATTTTGCTATTCCTTAAGAATGTGCAAGTCAGACGACTGTTAGTCACGACTAGTTACTTCGAATTACTCGTGGATAAGACTACTTACCTCTTAGCAATAAGCTTACAAGCTGTAAAACAAATCAGACTGGCAATAAACTGAAAATACGCCTGGATGTAAAAGAAAAAAAGACTCTCGTGCTGACTGTCTACGAACGAACGTTATTAAACAATTCATTTCTTCGCAGCCGACTCCTCCAACTTGCATCAAATAAGCTACCCATACTTCGTTTTGTTTTCATCCTCATAGACATGACTCCTGTCGTTTAAATTAAATTTTGATGATTGAAATTCCATCGCTTCTTTATTTGATTCCTTATTTGCAGAGGCTTTATTAAAATTTGAATTACGTGCTATATTTGTTTAACAATATCTTTGATATCTGCTTCATGTGAAATTCTTTTTACCTACCAAAGCATTATTTTTACATGTATTTCAATAACCTTAACGATGGTTCGTAAGCAAATTTAAAGTTATTAAGGCGACTGTTGTCAAGTTACCCAATTTAAATACATTTCTACTAAGTACCTACATACTAAAGTTATTGCTAAATCAATGTACCGACAAATAGGGGATCAAAATATTACTTAACTTGGCTCACCTATCCATCCTTCTAGCGAATCTTCAATTAATGATGGAATTAGAAACATTCAAGTCCCTACTAAACCTATATTATAAACTGTAGGAATTCTTGGCAGTAACACTGAATATTGAGATTAACTTTGAAGTCAACTAATAGGGTCTTATTAGTTTCATAGTTGTTGTAACTTGTATTACTTGGAATTATTGTTTTGAGGTTAAGTTTTTTGTTATACCTACCGTGATAAGTATAAGTAGTCAAATCAATTATGGATAATGATAACAAAAAAATGTTAGCTACGCGAAAGTAATCGATACAGGTGCATAAATATTTTAACACAAAATTATCAGATTTTTCAATTCCACACTTATAAAGTGATAATAAAAAAAACTTATTTATAGATTTGCATAATAAAGTTTACCAAATATCGGAAGTGACGAAAAACTTAACTTTTTATAGAGCAACTGTCGCTCAACTTTAAAAAGGAAGACGTATTTTGTTCCAAAATTTCTTGCGTCAAAAAACAAACAATGGCGGCGACGCTATAGGTGCGGCTGAATGAGCTAATTATTTACAATCCGACACGCAACCAGCACTTTGTTCCAAAAAACTGTTACGTGAAATCTCATTTCCTAAGTTTGCTTTGTCCCGACTCTAAAAAAAAACAAAAGGGTTCCCCTGTGTGTTCTTTAGACTGATTGATAAACTAAGCTTACTCAATCGTTACATGCTTTTTTATTTAAACTAAAAGTGTCAACGGCCTGCACCGTGCGATCGAATATTCGAAATAATTATTTTTAAATCGATATGCCGCACAAAGCTAGCAGTCGAAGCATTCGATAATGATATAAAAGAAATAATTTTAAAAAGCGCGCGTAGTGTTGTACTCCGGTCGATGCGTTGTGTCGCGTGATCGGCTCGCGTGTCTCATGCCAGGCTCAAATTAAAACCCAACCGATAAGACACCATGCACCTCACGACTGTCGCACGACGCGTCTCTTTTAATTACGCACCCCACACAAAACTTATCTACCCCTTTTAGAATTTACATTTTAAACGCTATTACTCGGACAATTTGTTTCGAAAACATTTTCTAAAAATGGTTGCTGGAGTCTCTAATTAGGGATGTTAATAGTGTTTTCAAATTATATGTTTGGTAAAATGTAGAGCAGTCAGGAGTGGCGGGAATGACTTGTATTTTGATCAGTCGTCTGTGCTTTGGTGGATGGTCTCGGCAGATTCTGTTCATTAAAATCCTGGTGAATATTTTCTGAGCAAACAACATCCGACAGAATAAAATTAATGGTATCGATTAGCAGGCGTCGTTGCTGAGATCGCGTGCGAGTGATGCGAACGGCGACACCTTCTGGGAGCTGTCTGTGTCAATTTTAATTGGGCCAGTTGTTTTCCTCTTGTTGCGATGCGAAACTTGATTGCCCCGCCTTATTTATGTGGGGTCACGGAATTTAATAAAATAGTTTTTGTTCACTTATATTTCGTGGTGAATTTTTGTGGGAAAGTATTTAATCAATATTATTTACGGTACCCTCATATTATTTGTTTGTTGTCCAGTCATGAGTGAAATATTCGGTCAGCTTTGATGAAACTAATAACGCGCATTTTTGGTAAATAATATTTCCTCTTATATTTTATCTTTTGATTAAAAATATATTAATATTTACCATCTTATTTGGGTTATAACTTCAGGCACATTTCATTGGGGTTAAATTCACCTACTTGGAACAACTGTTTTTTAATGAGGTATCGAACTTAGCAAAAACAAGCTTTCTTTTACAAATAATTGTTAGTTACAGATTCTTCAAACAAATACTAAATTACTTATTAATGAACATAAACGTCGTCTGTCTTAATTGAGGTTTAACAAACTGAATTATTGATGAAACAGTACCCTAATAAGTCTGACTAGCGATGGGCACCGAATATTATATTGAGTTTCGAATCTAATAAAGTTTACCTAGGTACCTTCTTCATTTAAATTTTTATATGACCTGACCAGCGTGACCTTTAGAAAATGCGTCTGAAGGACGTTATGTAAAAAGAATGAAAACTTTTTATAATCAGCATTTTTTTTTACTTTCATAGAATTATTTAAATGTGTTCACGTCCAATTGGCGAGCTTTGTAAGTTTTATAATTTAAAAATATTGAATCCTGTTATTAGTGCTCCATTGTCGATATTTGTGTTCGGCATAAATTAGCAAGTCAAAAAGTGTGATTATTTATGGTGGGCCATTATCAGGGCGTACATAAAAAGTGGAGGGATTATACCCGAAGGTCGAATAAAACTTTCGCTTTTTTACCTTTCGTTTGAAATGCTCTATTCTGAGTGTTATTCGAATCATTTTACTTAAAGCAAAATTGCTGGAAGCCAAGGGGACACATCTGTAGATTCTGATGAACATGGCTGTCACAAAAGGTATATAGTATTATTGTAGATATAGTATTATTGTTTAACGACAGAAATGTGGTCTCTATTATACATAATAAACAGCACATTTTACTCTTCTTGATGGATATCTGAAGGCCATTCTCTGTAATTAAAAACGTTCAAAATCTAGTCGCAATCTCATCTATAGGTACTTCATTAGAAATAAGATTAAACATTTAACTAAACCTTTTTTACAGTCCGTTGAACCGATATTGACTTCTATTGCGTTGGTGGCAAGACAACTGGCAGCTGCAGTAAACAGTTGGTATTGTAACCACTTTTTTGCTTTTAATGCCATCATTATTCCTACGGTATAGAAGTCAGAATCAGTTGAACGGACTGTAGGTTTGCATAAATATCTAAATATTATTTCAAATGGAGTAAGGCGACAATCAAAGTCAATTTTTTTTTTAAATTACAGGAATTTTTGGCAGACTTAGACTGAGATTAGACTGTGAACGTTCTTAAAAATACGGGAGTTGCCCGTTAGATTGAATTCCTCGAATATCTAGTTTACCTACCTATTCGTAAGTAAATGCAAAACGACACAAAATAAAAGTCTATTTCAGTAAAGCAGACTACCAGGCGACCATTACGGCGTAGGAGATGTTACTCTTAATATCCCACCTTATTCCACGCGACACACACAGGTAATACAAAAACATTACATTTTAAATAAAGCGGCACGATGATCTAATTTCATGGCGCATGGTCCATTCAACGCTCGATTACGGAGAGGCAAATTGGACCATCTATTGCCTCGGCTCAGGACTGAAGTCTCCTATTGTCTAAATGAGTATGTTAGCCTAGTACTCGCAATGTTCGTTGGAGCTTAGTTCTATTGAGTTTGTTTTGATTACCTATTGTTATTGCATAATGTTAGGTGTTATAGGAGTATTAATTAAATGTGATGCTTATTTAGTAGAATTGTGATCGATATAAAGGTATTTCACATAGTTTTAGGTACTATTTGCTTATTTTCTGAGATTAGCACTGTTAGATTAGCTTAATATTTCTCTCATTGCTTCACTGTGCGATCGTTAAAAGTATGTAGGTAGGTACTTTGAATCGTGAAAGACCTATGGTCAAAAAGTAAACAAGTGACAAGCGATAGATATCAATCTGCCTAGCCTTTTCCCAACAATGTCAGGGTCGGCTTCCAGTCTTACCGATGCAGCTGAATACGAGTATTTTACATGGAGCTACTGCCTATCTGACCTCCGAGACCCAGTAACTGGGTCACACTTGGTAAGACTGGTTGTCAGACTTTCGGGCTTCTGACGACCCGTAACGACTGTCAAAAATCCAAGAATGACAGTCGGGACCAACGACTTAACGTGCTTTCCGAGGCACGGATGATTCTCGGTATGCAAAAACCACCCCGGCAAGCATAGCTTCACCTGATGGATCAACCCATGCAGCTGTTATTACTTACCCACGAGCTCCTGTTTGACAAGCGATAGAATAAATTAGAAATTGATTCAAAACACAGGTTTGGTCGCTGCGGGTGGTTATGTTCAGCCAGACACATCAAAAAGGATGAATGCTAACTAGAATAATTAAAGTAGGAACTCCATACGTGCCTATGATCATAATTACATCACGATATCTATCGTTCCACTCTAAAATACGATCTCACTAAAATTTAATGAGTTTTCAACGACAAAAGACTGTGGAAGCCATCGATTCATTCTAATTTCAGCTGTTGGCTCAATGCAACATTCATTTGAGTAAGTGGCGTACGAATCGAGCTTGGAGCCACTCGGGGGATTCGTACAATCGACTTTATCGATTCTCATAGTTGTAAATTTTAGTTTTCTTTCACCTAGAGCAGAATGTCTCTGCGGTTGCTATAAAATTCTTCAACATTGAATTCTAAGTTCTTTTATTTTTACCGTTGAACATTTTAGAATTTTTACTTCTTAGCGTCTGGGTTCTGGGTTGGAATATTTAAGTGAGTGGGTTCCTTTTATTTGATAGATAAAAGGTGCCCTAGATAAGGCTGACCTAAATGTAACCGATGTGTGAGCAAACAAAAAGATGTCGACATGCTTTTTTTAACGTGTGAGATGAATAACAAATTCTCAATTTTTTACTACTCAAATGTTTTTATCTTTAGTTTATTTCCCGCAACTTATTCTAGAATAAGGGAAAATAGTTCATCAGATCAAAAGAGATAGGTATTTGGATGAGAGCCTACCGATTTTGGATCTTAAAAATATAAAATAATTAATAGGTAGATGAATATTGAATATGCCAAGGCTGCAAGGTCAAGAGATAATTCAAAACAGTGGCAACAGGCGAAGTAGCATATCATATTATTTATAAACATCATCATTCTCCTGCCCTTATCCCAATTTTATTTGGGGTCGGCGCAACATGTCCCTTTTTTCCATACTTCTCTATTAGTCGTCATTTCAGTAGTTACCCCCTTTCTAGCCATATCATCTTTCACACAGTCCATCCATCGTTTCTTTGGTCTTCCCCTACTCTTATAGCCATCGACATTCACACTCAAAACTTTCTTCACGACATTTTCCTCATTCCTCCGCATCACATGCCCATACCATGACAACCGATTACCGCACAACTTTTCGGTCACCGGTGCCACTTTCAGACTTCCTCTTATGTACTGAAAAAGAGGAAGTCTGAAAGTGGCACCGGTGACCATCATATTATTTATAAACATACTATCTATAAATATAAACATAAACAAAACACTTTACAAACAAAATAAACGCCTGAAATATTTATAATAGCCATAAATTTCTATATCACATAATATAGCGCTGAGCACATACACTGCCATTGATATTATTATTTAGTAGTAATAAGAGCATGACATGCAATAGAATTTGTTTACAAAATGCTTTCTAAACGGGTTCTCCAATGTTTATTATGGTTTATTGATGCTGCAACCTTACGTCATTCTTGAGGAGTTTATACATTTGTATCAAAAGATAAACATGCATTTAAAGTTGTCTAAATGTTGTGATATGTAACTCTTCGTGTAGGTATAACCTTTTCTTGTCTATTTGGTAACTGACGGTTGTAAGGTATGTGTCAATACCAGTTGTAGTGTCTTTGAAGACAGGTTAATAGTCTATTCTAGATTCTTCTTATAATACTACATTTCTATGTTTTTCGACAAATCACGTAAAAGTTTATTAAGTATAATGGCTGCTACACACAGTGCCGGCGGCATGGCCGCCGGCACTGTATGTAGCCGCACAAAGCCGCAGAAACAAACGCAAACAAAATGAAGGAGAAAAATACGGAGGCACGTGCCGCGCGGCAAAAGCTGGCGGCCATGCCGCCGGCACTGTGTGTAGGAACCATTACGATTGTTTAAATAGTCGTGAAAGTACCAATTTGAATTTTAAAATGAAATGACATTAGAGTTATTTGTTTAACACTATAAACTGTTAACTACAGCTAATCATTTCGTGACAGTCTTCCATCATCCTAGAGAATAAAGCTACCTGTCCATTGACGCGGAGAGGGGGAGGCGGCGGAGCGGATTGAGGAAGTAATGCGGAGTGGAGTTGCGGACTGTGTCTGTCCATTGATGCGGAGCAAGGTAGTGCGAAGCGGAGTTGCGGACTGTGCGAAGCTAGGCCAAGTTTACGCGACGAGTAATTTGATCAGGCTGCGATACCCTGCGGCCGGATTTTTTTTGCTTCTCCGCTCCACTCCCCAGGTCCGCTCTCCCGCTCCACTTCCGGTTTTGCAGTCCCTGTCTACTGAAGCGGAGCGGAGATTTTATGCAATTAAATTGGTTAATATTGGGTCAGCTCCGCTCCACTCCTCTCCTCTCCGCTCCAGTGAACAGTCAGCCTAAACATCCATAATCAATACCTACTTCACTAGGTACTAGGTCAATTCATCTCTTGCGCTTTATAACTTCTACCCCTGCGAGTGCGTGGAAAAATAAGCAACTGGCGTTCGAATTTTGAAATTCCCACGAAAGTAAATTGCAAATTGATCTGTAATTGGAACACTATTATTTTTTTCGTCATAGGGGTAGAACTATGAACTATGCAAAGTTTGCAGATGCGTTATTTCCCATAAAAATATTTAAACAGAATAACTAAAAAAGAGACACGAAATGTGACACGAAACGTGACACGAAATGTGACACTTGAGTAGATACCGAGTATCCACAAGCGTAGTGTGGGCCGATGACCTGATGAGGTGGCTGGAATAGACTAGATGAGGATGGCGGAGGAAAGGGTATTATAGAGAGGCCTGGGAGAGGCCTATGTTCAGCAGTGGACTGTTATATCATAAGCTAACATTTGAATTTGTAGTTTAACTTGATTGCTATACCACCTATATGCAGTCAAAAATTCAAGTGAATTTTTGACATTTCATTTCATTAGGCAAAGTTATAAACAAGTTGAATTATAATTTCCTAAATAACATACACGTGTATAAAAGCAATTAATAATAGGATATCTTATAAATAGAGAATGTGTTATAAATATAAAGGTTAGAGTCTCCTCAGTATAAAGTAAGGTGTAATTAATTTGATTTCTTCTCGTGGGTGTTGCGGGAGGCTACCGTAAAAATAATGTAATTAGTAAATAGTCTAAGGCTGCCTATCCACTGGAGCGGAGAGGAGAAAAGCGGAGTGGAGATGTGCCAATATTAACCAATAGAATCTTGACTCCGCCCCTGAGTTTAGATTTGATTGGTTAATAATGGTACATCTCCGCTCCTCTCCTCTCCTCTCCGCCTAGGCTAGCTTAGGACATCCCGCAATATGATAATCAAGGCTTTTCCCTATTTCCATATTTGAATTGGAAAACAAACAATAATACCGTTTTTTTTTGGTCGTGCTCTCGTGAAGCATTTTTCCAAACGTCATTGTCATGATAATCAAAGCTGACAATGACGTATGGAAAAATGCTTCACGAGAGCACGACCAAAAAACGGTATATTGTTTGTTTTCCAATTCAAATATGGAAATAGGGAAAAACGACTTTTTATTTTTAGACCGAAGTGCTGATTATATTAGAAGAAAGAATAAAAAAGAAAAATAATTTTATTTGTCACAGAAACACGGGCACACAAAAAGACAAGACTCAAGAGTAATAATCTAAGTACCATAAAGGCTCACGCAAAACTTCACGGTATAACAATAGTCGGTGTCGCGTCGCGTTAGTCTGCACGAAGCTTTAAACAGAAATAGTCGGCAACTGCACGTCATGACTGTGCCAAGAAGGCTTCTACTCAGCATGATGCTGTATAACTGTCTAATATTTTCACGATAACTTACTTAATAACTGCCAAATCTTAAACACTAAACGAATGATCGATATCATTAACTTTCTTGTTGCAGGAAATTTAGTGTAAAAGTCCCTTAAACAGTAATTACGAACACACATTTAAAGCTAATAAAGTTATATGGTTATAAACAAACCATCAGCGGAGGAGTCCTTTAAAAGTGTTCATAATTATAACATTCCATGTGGACTGCTCCTAATTGGATGGTTTCAAATCGATCGTAAAAGTTGTTCCGGCGTTCACATAGTAAACAAATTAAAAAAGGCCTGGAGTAACTGTTTAAAAATGTTTAGGTACTTTAGAAATGTTAGTTTTGTCTTTAAAATATTATTTTGTCGTTCTTAGCATGACGTTTGGCGAATTCTGATTAAAGGTAATTCTATTGATGACCTTCGAAAAAACTTTGATGTAAATCAAATTTCACTCATCCATGAAAATTATCGCTAAATTAAATTGATTGGCTGTTGACAAATCATTTAACCAATCACTGTTGTTTACACGCGCTTGACATTTTATGACATTAATTTTGCTGTCATGTTCTTTATATTTTATAAATATTTAAAATTCTTCTCTCTAACATTAAATCATGAAACTCGCAGTATGAAGAGAAGGTCCTTTTCAAACTTGTTAAACAAGAGAAGCTCATGAAAATTCTTCCCTTTTAACCCTACAATCACCGTGTAGATATAATTTTAACACGCTGTACTTAAATAACTCTTCACGTTCCGACAATTTGTTTCACGAAGTGCGCTAAAGTGTATTTTCATGTATTTCGTGCGTAACAAATGAAGCGGAAATGCAAAATATAGTTGTATCGCTCGTTGAACAAAAAATGGCTGAACCAATAGAATAGCCGGAACATAGGCGTTTAAAATGGATAGCAAAAGTATAAAAGAATGTGATCAAAACTAATATAGTTGATTGTAAACAAAGTATGTTTGTTTTTAGTGAATCGGTTGAAACATTCAGCTGTGTGAACAGTTTTAAATTTTCCGGGATGAAAAGTGTATGGCCGTTTCCAGGAACCGAATCCTCTCTGCCACAGTTTGGTGGATAAACCGGGAAAAAATACGAAATTGTCGGAAATACCTACTTCCTTTAGCAATCATGCCAAGGATCGAATAAAAATTATAGTTATGGTTTTCAGCTGATTGATACTTTGCACATTGTGTGTTTGATATTCTTTTGTAGCCTAATATGGTCTAATAACAGCCGCAACTGTTTTGATAAAGCATATTGTAGTGAATTTATAAACCTATACTTTTACTACAAAAAAGACTTCATTTTATAAAACAGAATTCCAACAACATTTATTTTCAAATTCAAATTCTATAAATAATTGGCAACCGGAACGAAATACTACGTAAACTATAGATCATATATGTATAATAAAGAAGAAGCTTTACTAATAACATATTTACAACTTCCAGCCACATTTAATATACAAATTGATTGGTACTTTCTATAGTGTCGAAAGGACGGAAACATTAATCATAAAACAGGAAACTCAGTACCTACTATAGCCGTTTAGACTCATCTAGTTAGGGTTGCTAGATCTACAATAAAAAATATAAAGATCTAATTAGTTTTTATAATTCCGAACTAAACCCTTGGAGGCTATTTTCATAGCATTTATCTTATTAGTAATTATGTACCTACTTATTCACTAAAGTATCTGTTAATAACTAATTAATATATTATGTGCACAGTTATTGATTAAATCACAAGTATAGTAAAAAATACACCGATGCATGATCAGTTGGTAGAGGTCGATAGTCGATAGTCAACCTTTTCATTCATGACTACCTAAAGACTTAACCTTCATCACTAGTCTGTGTGGTATAGTCATAACGTACATATTCATTGCATATGTTCAGTACATACCTCTTGGTATCTGTCATTTTCTGTCAACTCCCTATTTTGTTGAATAATCAAGATGTTGGCGTTAGTTTCGATTTTGCCCACACTCCAAAAGATCCTTGTACAATACTGTAAAAAAAAACAATTTGTTATATCTGGGGTGGGTTAAATAAACTGTGAGATTACTGAATGATAAGCATCTGATATGCTGAAGTAGTAGGTATTCAACAAATTTAAAAGCCACCTTACCCTCATCTCAACGCAACTAGAATGAAAACAATTTAAGCTGCAATCTGCGATACCATTTTCCAGTCAAAACGGAATCACACGCCATAAATGACACAATTTCACAAAGTATCATACAGGTGCTATAAACAGCACAAAACAGCCCAGATACCGGTCAGGTCAGCCGTGTATTTTTAGCCTTACACCAGAAGAACATGCCGCAAAACTGGCCGAATAAACCCTACAAAGTCTGGCAGCCCTATCCGCAGGGAATTATGCTGAGAATGTCATTAACGGACGCCCTTCACCTTACCTACAGCGATGCTTGTCACTCCGTACTGTCTTTCAACGAAGCTTTTTTGGTGCGTATAAAAATATAAAATGTTCATTAGTGTGACATCAACACTGAGGACGATTTATTTTGCTTACAACGGTATTAATGGACGGTTAAGGTGAACGCTTTGTTATGTAATCTTTAATCTGTGGTACTGAAAATGTTAGGAAGAAAAGGTTTTCTTTCTTTGCAAAGGTATTGTTTGATCTAGATAGAATATATTTAGTATGTAAGTTCATCATGTAGAGCAGTAGAGCAGTGGTGGCCCAGTGGTAACGGCCCCGACTTACGAATTGTAGGTCATGGGTTCAAACCCAAGCAGGCGCTTTACTTTGAGTAAATAATTTCATCACCAATGCTTCAAAACGGTGAAGGAAAACATCGTGAGAAAACCGGCATGTCCTAGAACCAAAAATTCGAAGACATGCGACATCTACCAACCCGCACTGGGCCCGCGTGGTAGATTACAGCCCACTCCCTCTCACAGAGAGGAGGCCTGAGTCCCAGCAGTGGGAACATTAATAGGCTGATGATGATGAAGTTCATCATCATCGCTTTTGCTTTTGCTGAACTTTTGGACGGCTTCATAAAAGCTGCCTATAATGTTCCCACTGCTGGGATACAGCCCTCCTGTTTGTGAGCCGTACTGGGCCCAGTGCGGATTGGTAGATGTTGGTTCTAGAACTTCTAGGACATGCCGGTTTCTTCTCGATGTTTTCCTTCACCGTTTTGAGAGCAGTGGTGATGAAATAATTTTGTAAAGTAAAGCGCCTGTCAAGGTTTGAATCTAACCTACAAGTAAGTCGCAGCCCCTACCATTGGGCCACCACTGCTCTTCTTAAAAACACCTTATATTAAATATAAGGTGTTTTTAAGAAGAGCAATTTTCCGCAATTTCCACCTGAGAAATTTTCTCAGGTAGGTTTGTTTAGTTTTAAACGTCAATAGTTTTCCTAGCGTACCTAAACATTCGCATCTATATTTTATTTTAATTATGCACAAATTTCCAATAATAAGTTTCTATGACTATTTTGATGCTATTTTAAAGATCACAACAACATGTCATGACATTCCAGAGAATCCACACACAAAATCAGACAAAACAAGCCAAGCACAAAACGTAAAACCATTATGTTTACTACAATTCTCTGGTACAGTCGAGCGCAGTCCGCGATCAACAAATTAGGCCGACTACACGTTACGTGACTCCACGGACGTGATTACAGCACGTGCTGCAAACGTGATGTCGATGTCCGTGACTGTACGCCTGCGTAACAACTAACAACTGATAAGCAGGAATGAGCTGGAGATTCTGTGACGTCATCGTTAGTAGCTAAAATAGGAGGTTTGAACTCAAAATAGACTGGTTTACTTTTTCTCAGGGAATTTGGGTGTCCAACGGAGTTTGTAATAATGGATGAACATGTTAAAGGCATAAGAAATAAATCCCCTTTTGTCACACCATAACAGTCTGTTGATGTATAAGGAGGATGACCAGCTGCGTTCATTCTGTCTGTCTGTCTGTGATAATAATTATTGTGAATATTCATGCAAAAGTGTTCAAGTCAAGTAACCCATCAAACTTGTACCTTCTTCTAAGTTCCTAAGTGTATTTTTCACTAAATAATATCTTCAGTTTCTTTGTAACTTAAGATGGCTTGATCATAGGCATGGGTTCGATATATCAAAACGTAACTTATATCGGATATGTGTTTATTATCATACCATATCGATTGTACCTTCTTCTAAGTTCCGAAGTGTATTTTTCACTAAATAACTTAAGATGGCTTGATCACGTTGTTTCTCAAAAAAAGCGTTTTAATTTCAACTAAGCTTCGTTTATAATTCATGTAAATAAACAGATAAAAAAAGTAATTGGTTTAAAACCTCTATACAGTTCTAATCAATGCAGATTTTTCGATTCACGAAACGAATCACTTCTTAGAACTGTGAACGATTTTGGGGACATTGAACTTTGTAAAAAATATGGCACCTTAACAGTTCAACCTCTAGTACTAATTGCATTTTATTGCGAAAGGCTGAAACATAATTCCACCTTACAGCTAAATAAAATATGGTCATCAAGACTTAACAGTACACATATTATTACAGTTAAGTCACAAAAATTCAATTAGTTTGAAATGTCAACACGGACTCACGGAGGTCGAAAGCGATGGGTGTGCGATATGACCGTGTTGGAGACGTGACTATGATCATGGCTTATGACTAGCTTGCAGTTATTTGTTGGCATTCTTAAATGCTAGGTGAATTCATATAAAAAATGTAACCGTGCTGCTTGAAGTTACGAGGTAAGCGCTGGTGATTGAGTTAGATGTCAAAGGTGAGACTGTTAGTAAAATTTATGAAGAAAAATGATTGATCATTAATGTAAATACTATCGAAAAACTTCATGTCTAAGCCCTTTATAGACTATTTCTGCTTGCAACGCTCGGCCGCTATAGAAATCTCATCAACCACTAGTATCGAATCATCAGATTTTTGATGTATCTCTTGTTTTTGTAAATGAAAAAAAAAAAAACAGTAATAATTAAAATTAAAAACCTAGTGGTTGAAAAAGGGTCAAACATCTGTGATCATTATAACAAAATTTACAAAACACACAAAAAAAAAAAGACATGAATATTACTATGTATTTTTTTTGTTTCTTTGGTCGAGGCAAATCGTCGTGTCCACGGGATTTTCTTTTAAAACTGCTTAGATATGAGGTTCTTCGATAGTACCATTGGAATCCAAAGTGATCAAAGTCATAGTCACAATTGAGAGCATTGAATCACGTAGAAAATTCAATTGCAGCTTGGACATCTCACATTATGGATAGGCCTGTTTATCTCGTCTAGACACCTAGATGTTACGTGAAAGAAATAAATCCTTCAAATTCTCGGGATAAACAAAGATTGTATTTCCAACGTTACGTCTGAGTTTGAAGTGATTAAAATTTAAAAATTTTGAAAGTATCTTCAGACGAAGAGTACATCTTTGAACCAAACCTTATCTTCAGAAGACTCTCGTCGGAAAACGACTTAATGACCTGTTCAATACAATAGATACTTCAGAGCACAACGCAGCGTATTGACAAATTTCCCCACCATACTTCTTAAAAGGGGAAAAGGCAAAAAATGATTCAATTAATCAAATAGTCACGGCGTGACTTTGAAGATCTTCCCGATGTGAATTGACGACATTATTAGTCTTCCCTCGTAACGAGTCATCGGAGGGCGTATTTCAATTTCGTCTAATGCAAATTTAATACGCTCCCCGCGACCCCTGAAGGGTTCTAAATCGAGTTTCTTTGTTTTCCTCTACATGTTTCGCCCTTAGCAGAAAAAGTGAGGACGCGATTTTGTCCGTCTTTCTTTAGTAGCTTAATTGTTATTCCTTAGGGTCCTAGTGTTAAAGTGTAAGCTATTAATCTTGATTAATTATTGTTGTTCAAAGGGGACGTCGTTGGATTTAATATAAATAAACATGGTGTCGGTGTTAGTTTTTCTAATTTGATTACAATAAGAGCAAAACAAATGCATCACAACAAACAAAATATTTAAAAAGTAAGGATATACGTTACTGTGGTTTGCATAGAGATATAATATATCTATGGTGGTTTGTAACAATGAGAGCGAAATCAGGCAACCGTAAGACAAAATAAATAGAAAGTCACTTGTTAAAAACATTTACGTGATATATTACACCTTCTTTGGCACCATGTGTTCATTATGAGAAAAAGTCGGAAGCTGTTACTCGTAAATCTGGAAATCTGAAATTTCTTTACTTGACAATTATCGTCAACAGGCAATTAGTACAAAGGGCACCTAAATCTTTAATTTAAACTTGGCCCTAATTAGGCTGAAGAAAAAAATATCCAAAAAGGTTCCGATCTCATTAAAAGGCACAGATATTACAAGAAAAGCGGAAAGGTAAGAGAGGTGAATGGACGAAAAAGTTGTTGGCTTTCACCCCTAGATAAATGTAGAGTGTATTCAAGGAGGCTGAAGAATCAAGGAAGCCATTCATACTAAATAATACGGAAGAAAGCTTGGCTTTGGGACACGATTAATTTTATATAAAAGTTAGAAGCTACGGTCTTGTCTGAAACATTTCCTTCAGCTCCCTGTTTACGCAAGTACATAATGTTTTTCATGAATACAAAAGCGAAAAGAAACTGAATAATTTTTCGTGTGAAACTGACGAATTAATGCCGTAATATTAGATTGCTCGGTTTAATATGTTTAGGTCGAGGACTTTTATATAGAAAAATGGAGTAATTAAGGTTCTAATTATGACTGGCTTTATTAACTTTGGTTGTAAATTAAGCATTAATGGCAATTTTATTTGAAATTAATATTAAAAAGAAGAGTTTTTGATTGTATTTGACGTTTTACAAAGTTCAAATTAGAGAATAGTACTAATAAATCAATATTTGTTTTAGGATCGCGCATCATAGTTGCAAAGTCAATATATTTTGAATCTGTGTTTGAACATCAAACGTTGGCTTATAAAAGTAAAAAAAGCCATTGAGCTGACATTCATATAGATAGTTCAAATAACATCAAATTCATACCAGAATCATCTACTCGTTTTTAGAATAAAAATATTGATTTTGTGTAAATTAGTGGATTAGTGGATTTGTGTATGTAATTAAATTAATTTCATTTTTAACTTACTCGTTTTAAAGGCTTCGAGAAATTGAACGTAGCCAAAAGCAATTAAGACATTATCCTCTTTTATAAGACCTCTCATCCATGGTTTACCATTAAAATAAGTTTCAGTTTTTATGTGCATCATAAGATACACATTTAACTCCACAAACAAGATTATTAATTTCAATAAACAAACCTGAATCGATTTCTCAGTAATAATATTCCAACGTAATTCACAAACTTCCTTTTTCCTTCAGATCATTTACTTTGACGACCTTTATACAAGTCGGAAATATTTTCTTAGGACATTTAACGTCTTCATTATAAACATTACTTTATAAAAGTTTGTTTCTCGTGCATTTAAATTGTATTTTCTTATACACACGAGTGAACATCAAATGTTACTTTTAAGAGAAGTCGTGAGAGATATTTCTTTGTGAGAGAGAAAGGTTTGTGCAGATGCATGTTGCCTGAAATATTGGGGAAACGTGTGTGGCCTGTTGAGACCAAGAGAGGTATATTTTATTTCGCACCTACATAGAAACAGAATAGTTTATGCCAGGTTCTGCTTCTAAAGAAACGTTCTGCATTTTCATCACGTAATGACACAGAATGATTTCGATTACTACAGTAAATCTTGGTTAAGTGGGACTTGGATAAGTGAGAAACCTCAATAACTGAAACCCATGCTGAGGTCCCGACAGTTTAGCACTGAATTACCTCTGTTAGTGGGGCAAAACCAACCGCTGTATCTGGGATTATATCGTCATAATTACCTCAATAATTAAGACAGTGGCTGTATTTTAACTTTTAATGAAACCATAAATATTTTAAAGAATACTTTTGCTAAATTATCTTCTTTGAATTTTATAGGTTTTGACCTCTATAACTGTAACTAATGTCAATTTATTACTTCTCTAACTCCGACTTCATTGCAATAAATTTCCGTTTGCTTAGTAATTCTTAGTCTACCCGCAAAACGCGTTATTTAATTTTATAATCGCACATCTATAACTGAAATTACCTCTATTCTCACCTCTATTAATAAAATGAGACAGATGTATATGTATTTCTGTATATCTGAGACACTGGGTAAGTGGAATACCTCTTTAGAAGAGACAGATTTGCAGGTCTCTTAATGTCCCAGTTATCCAGGTTTCACTGAATATGAATTTAAAAAAAATATGCTTTGTTTTTTAATAGACGTGATTCAATACTCATCCACTTCAGGAAGAATGAGCCTCGTTTCAATAAACACCAAACTGACTGCGGGATCATATTACATTAAAAGGATTGAATAAACCAAGCGCATCGGTACGTGTTATCCTCGAAGCCTACCCTTATCAATACCACAAAACACAATATAACCTACTCCAATCTAAGAGTATCTATTCAACAACACAGTCAACAGCCATAACACTAGCGGGGAACATAAAATTACATTTTATCCGGCACTCAGTGAAGTCGTTAATAGGAAAATGCTGGTATAATTCCCGTTGCTCAGGGTCTATAAATTTCTTGAGCAACTTACTAAGTTAGTACATTGTGTAGGAATCGTATCGTGGGGTGTTTGTCGGAAACTTGGGGAGACTGATGTGTTTGTGTGATATGAAATATGGGAACATCGAATTCAACTGCCAGATTTATACATTTTCTTATGCTTGGAAAATACATGCTGAAAAGGAAAAATACAAAAATACTTTCGAACTCATCGGCTATTTGGTTTACCTTATTGGATCGCATATTTTCTTAAACAGTAAACGTCTAAATCTCACTAGAAGAAGTGTTACTAGGTACTTTGTGATGGTATACAGAGAGACAAAGCTTTCCGTGAGGAAGCATTGAAAGGGACCCAAAAATGTATCAGTGTTCTACTACAGTTACTATAATAATCATTTTTTAACATCCATAATTTGTTAGTCAACCTAAACAGCCGTAATGTAAACATACAGGTTGGACAAATAATGGATTATCGGGCAATCTTTGCCAGCAATGCATTCAGGAGGCTGTTCGAATCCCGGACGTCCCGGACCCTCTGCTGCAGCGACACGGCACGTTTATGTTTGATCGCTGCGAAGCCATCAGTGTGCATATTCACTGCGTACTATATGCCCAAATCGAAATCTTTTATTTGGTACATACCTGTCTAATGTCTCTAAATTAATTCCAAAGTTCCACTCTCGTCTGTTTCCTTCCCTATCTCAAACATAAATTCAAGAATCCAAACACATGTACTCCGAAACTAACAAACGAAGGTGCCCCCAGCCCACCCTTATTTAACCCTCCGAATGTATTCGAACACGGATCTTATCTGCATTGTGGCTCTTATTGCGGCCGTATAATGATGTCAACACATTACGGCCATGTCCCGAGTACCGAGAAGCGGTACAATAGACCCGGAATGTATACGTAGACGTAGATGCGTTGGATACGTCTTGGGGACGTAGATTAAAGAATGTAGGGTTAACGTTCCATATTTTTTGTGGTTTTGGTCATTATTTGCGGGTTGAGAAAAGGGCAAGGTAAAAATTATGGTATAAGTAAGTACGTTTACATTAGCGAAGCCATTTTTTATGGTAAATATTAATTCTATATACATTTATAAAAAAGGCTTTTCGCGTTTGTCTGTATGTCCGCGTTGATCTTCTAAACCACGCAACAGATTTTGATGAGGTTATCACCATCGTTTAGAGTGTTTATTCCGGAAGGTTTATGTGTATAATACGTTATTATTACAGTTACGTTTACCTAAGAAATCTCGATGTTTTGTCAAGTCGCAAAACCCGTGGGAAGCAGGAGCGGGTTACTAGTATAGCATATAAGCCTGTGCCCACCGGTGAGAAATGAAATAGACTACCTTAAAAAGTAGTTAAGTTTTTCAGTCCCATTTATCAAAAGGCTTAGAGAATTAGAGTATCGTTATTATACTGCTATGGGTATACAGGGTGTCAAGGACATCGACGCGAAGCCTGCTACCATGGATTCAGTACATGATTCTAAACGTCCCTGAGTGAAATTTTTCGTCGGTTATTTATTAAAAAATCTGCTGTTTCATAGAAAAGTGAAATACTCTACGAGGTTAAAATGTATGGAACAGCTGACTTTTTTTTAAATAACCGAAGAAAAATTTCAACGCAGAGGGTTTCAAAATCATGTACTGAATCCATGGTAACAGGCTTCGCGCCGATGTCCCTGACACCCGCGGTAATAATCGTCCGTATGAGTTTGTAAAAATGCAATTCTCAAACACGTGATGTAGGTAAAATTCCATGTAAGTAATAATTTTAGAAAATCTGATACCTTTCCTTAACTACTACCCACTAGGAGGTTTCACGAGATTTCCTTTCATAGACCTTTATAATCATGTGAAAGATTGGACATAATAGAATTTTCTGTTCTGTTGTCCTTTGTGCACTATTTATAGACTGTTATGGAAAATTAACAAGGACGATACAATAATGATGTTCCAGTTATTTTTTATGATAATAATATAACTGAATACCTAATAGTGTATTGAATAAGAATAATTTTGTATTTTTTTTGTTACATTTCAATTAATATCATCTTAGTGATATTTATTTTAGAAGTATGTATGTAAGTAAGTATTATCTCATATTATGTGTTTTATTTTATTAAGTAATGAATTGTTTTGATTTTATGTATTCTACTTTCTCTCTACTCTTACACACGGTGTCTAAATTTCTTTGTATACCCTGTCCTATCGCAGGTATGCTGGAAGAGATTTCTTTAGAAATAAGTATCATCTTTGTACGTATTTTTCTGTTCTTTTCTTCTTGTCTGTTTTTAAATGCGTGTACATAAATGGTTAAATAAATAGGCAGATAGAGGTATCCTGCAGTGGATCAATACAGGATATTAAATATTTGTGAGATATAATAAATTTGTGAGGTGTCGGTAATAACGTATTGTATAAGATTTTAATAACAGTTTCTTGTAAGCATAATATGTAGGTAATTAGTATTACTTTCTCATCTACTTATTGTTCCCACTAATCAAATTTTATCTGATTTAAAAGAACCATACTACAAAGTTTAAGTTTAGTAGTAAACGTAAACTCCAATTTCAAGAAACGCATATTTACATAGCACTATTGCACTGACTCTATACAAACCCTTTTTTTAACACTAACTACGTAACGTTCATAAAACCCAAAGATAATGAATAAAGGATTAGAATATTCCCAAGGGTTGAGTCACCAGAAAGTAGTAAATATTTTCTCAAAATATTCTATAAACAATGGACTTTCGAAGAAGTGCTAATGCAGGGTAAGATAAGCCTTCTACCTGGAGTGGCGTAACGCCGGATGTCATTAATAGAGGGTTAAAATGAACCATTATTATCAGTAGGGCTGATAGTGATAAATATTAGACTTGCGGTTTTAACAAGAATAGGTGTTAAAAAACAATAGATTATGATAGTGTTTTTGGAAGGCTAAGCTTTGAAATTGATAATTTTGGTGAATTGAGTAAGTGCTGTGAGAACGAAATTTTAGACTGATTATGCAACCCTATATAGTATCCGAAATTTGTATTTTATTGCTTAGAGCAATACAAACTTCAGGTCTGACTGTCTGAGTCATGTATCTTATCAGAATTCAAAGTGTTATAGGTACGCAATTGGTTTGGATAAAAAAAAGAATGACCATCGTTTATGGACGACACGAACCTGGTCTTTTAGTTCCTACAAGATAATGTCTTTCCTTATTTGTATTCAACAAACACTTAAGAAGATGAAAGTTAAAACATTTAGGTAAACTGTTTCCTCCAATGACCTAATCGCAAATGTTGACATTAACGTCCAATTCAACACATCCACGAAATTAGATCAATTGAAATAATTGCATCCAACATTCGCCAACGCTGCGGCAAAACTTTCAAATGAGCTTCAGTAGCAATTCGCTTGTGGTCGCATGAGACGAGAAGACCGCCCGCATTACGTGGTCTGAGATGTAACGTTACTGGTTTGTTAATGTACGTACATTATCGCGTTTGCGTTTAGCATTAGGTGGGAATTGAATTAATTTTGGAGGGTAATTTTGTCATATGAGGTGGTGAGGAACTATCACATTAACATTTAGTGGTCATAATTATGTAGGTAATGGCTAACACATCCTGGAATCTAACTCTATTGAGTGGCAGTTTTCTCAGCCTATTTGATAATAGAAGAAGATGATTATAAATTATAAACTCCATGATTGGAGTTTATAATTTATAATCATCTTCTTCTTTAAGGTATGACAGAAGAAGATGATTAACACGTTATAAGAACGTATGAAATCCATGTTTTAGCTAGGACCTGTAATTTGTACTTTTTCATTAACAGCAAATATTTTTCAGCGACCTGTAAATATTTTAGAGATGTACTCAGTATAATCTCAAATATAATACTGTGTGGAAATATGTAATGTGGCTAACTAGTGAACTAAATTAATGATTATGAAATGCAATAATTAATATCGTTATGCTGATTAAACTTTCCAAATGCCTTTTTTACACCTAAAATGGGTACAGCATCAAATTCATTGGTTATAATTGCAATTCATTATTAATATTCTAGTTCGCTAGTTAGCGACATTTTTTATTTTCATACAGTAATATTGCCAAATTAATCAAAACAGGTAAATTTTTGACAGCTATTTGCGACGTTGCCATCTTTTGGGATAAACGCTTTTAAGATTGTAATGCTCTTGCAGGTGTTTTTGATGTCAACCATAAAATTCACGAAGAGACTATTGATAGTGCAGCAGTAGATAGTAGAAAGATTGACGACTGTTAAGCCTCCTACGACATGCAAATTGTGCATCATTACTCTCGCTTCATCGCTTAAATGTACGCTGGCAAATGTAGACTTTCATTCAGCTTTGCACGAAAGTATTATTCATTCAATCCCACTGACAGGCCGCCACAGTATAAATATTTGACCGCCTTCCAACTTTATGCTATCAAATTTTCCTTTTAACACAAGTAAAACCAAACGGTACACAGTAAACCATATATAATTTTATTCGTGGCAACATTTTCAAAGTATTTAAAGAGGAATTCACTTGTGGCCGCTTTGTGGTACGGACCGCCCACGTGTTTGTGGTCATAAAGTCCCATTTTTGACCCATTTTGTTTAATGTCCGCCATTATGACGTCACAGTATGACACATTAAGGAATGGGGATAATTTTATGGATTTGTTCCGTTGTTAACAGTGATTAAGGTACGGTAAGGTGTTTGTAAGTTAATTTAGTGTTTGTTTTATAAATATCGTACATATAAATAATTGTAGACTCTTTGGGGGTTATCAGTTGTTCATTCGTTTAGGAAAGGGTAAACGCCTGCTACTCGGTTATCAACCGCGTCCTTGACAGAGGTGACATTGGTGGGCGACCGGCAAAGTTGTTTCAACGTTTGATCACAAACCATCATCTACACGGTTGTAAACCACCAAGGTCGGTACGCGGTTGGCAACCGTGTAGCAAGCGTTTAAAGCACAGGGCATTTGATTACCTACGTAACTAAATTAACTTCTATCACAAATAATTTATAATTTTATCATTAATTCAGTTCGCTAATAAGACAAATTATACAGGGTGGCAGGGTATGGACGTGAAAACTTTTACCATGGATTCAGTATTTATGTTTCTGAACCCCCCTGCGTAGAAATTTTTGGTATATTTTTTTCTTTATCTACTTTTCATAAAAAAGTGCAATAACTACGCGGTAAAAATATATGATGAAACAGCAGATTTGATATTTTATAATTGACGAAAAATGTCAAAGCAGGACGATTCAGAATCATCTAATGAATCCATGGTAAAAGTTCTCGCGTCAATGTCCCTGCCACTCTGTATACGTACTTTAAAATAAATATATATCCGAATATATCCCTTGTCACGAATATTGACACATTGAGCACCAATTCACAACCAACTCATATAAAATATACATTAGCGGGAAACCTATAAAACGCGTTACGTAAATTATTTACCAGAATACAGCGTATACTCTCGCATTCAACAAGACTTTTCCATTTTTCTCCCTCCATATCCCGTCAGACATTGCCACAACTGCGATAAAAACATTAGGACACAATAAAACATTTCGTGAATTTTCAAATTTTGTTACGAGTGTCGGTAAAAATTCGAAAGTGCCTCCATAATGGTTTTTATGAGCTTGCAAATGTGATTTATGCCAATGAATTTGTGTAGGGAGATTCTAAAGTCTATTAACTGTACGTAGATTGGGTGTTTTTGTGATTTACGCTGGTGTTACTTATCTTGGTGACTGTGGCGCCATCTAGCGGTAAATAGAGGTGTTATAATAAAGGAGTGATGTGAAATGAAAGTCCTTTTAATAAACTTCACTCACTCACGGCGATAGGTACATAAATATGTAATATTATACTGTCAAAATAAAAACCCACTGTTGTTGGATTGAACTCTCGGTGCTGAGTCGAGATTTGAAAATCCAATAGAGCGCTTCTATTTAGGTATTACATAAAGGTATCGTCCAGCGTTACTGAAAACTGGCATTAATGTTTAAAAGGGTTAGGTGCTACAGGTAGAATTTTCAACACTGTAAAGTTTAGTATCTTTATAAGCTCAGGGCCGTCTTCAAACTTGATTCAAGAAACCTTCATCTTCACAAAGTTTTTGAATCATAATTGTACAATATTATGCACGTACCAAGCTTAAAGATTGAACACAAACGCAAGTTACCAGGTAACCATATCGTTCAACAATAGAAACTTTTGTATTGTTGTTCGGACATAGCGACCCTTTTTATCAGCTGGCTCATGGACTAACTAGATGATAAAATGCACTATCAGTTCGGTCTTCTTTCTAAATTTAATTTATGTTAATTGGCCTTGGAATGTTTTATCAATTTTAATATAATAAAATAATTGTAATTTGTATTATAAATATGGATTTTTAATGAATTTGAAATGGGTATCTATATAATTATCTATCGGCATATTGTTAATTGCACATCAAATAAATAATCACCTATCAATTTATTTCCATCATTTATATACTTTATTACATTAAATAAATTATTTCACTACAAATAAACTACTTAATTGTTTAACAAAACTAGTACCGGCAGATAATTTGAAAATATACATCAACACTACATCAGGTACAGAAACACGACAATCATATCAAAATAAATACTGACTACACACTTATCTTTCTAACATCAATATTATAGGTAACCTATTTACAGTCTGCACTCAAAATTAACTTAATTTTGTATGTCGAAACTTTAAAATAATACTGAACGTAGCAAACACTTTCTATGAATGAGAATAAATAGGTAATAATCCTGTAAGTATGCTTCAATGCCACGAAATTGTAAGACTATTTTTGTAGAAACTTTTAACGTGGGTTTACTATACAAAGCTATTCGTTGAACGTGTTAAACTGCTTTATACGTTTTATTCTACTGAAATAACTTATGCACAAAGATCGAACTATATTCTTATTGCAATAAAGTATTTGCTGTAGTTTCTAACTTAACTTTGTTTTGTTAAGTATTAAATAAATTCGCACATTCAAGGAACAATTTTTAATGTACTGTTAATATTCTGTCTACCTCAAAAGCAATTTCAATTCAAAATTGCTGCAAACGACGACAGAACATCATTTTTAATGTCGCTACTCGATACTAGATAGCGCTACTTGCTCTCACAAACCATGAGAAGAGCTTATGAGGGACGCGGGGGACGGGAGAGACTAAGTTGCGCGCCCCACTGCTACTTGCACGAGTCAAGCGCTCCGCTTGACAGTCGCAACGCAACCGCGCCGCGGGAAGGTCGTGCTACACCTCGCGCCGGTCTGTACTTCACGCAATAAATATTTTAATACACAAACTGATCTCAAACGATAAACAACAATTCGTGAGTGAAAAATTCAATAAACTTCAACAAAAACGGACTATTACAACCAAGTTTACCACGGACTACAGTGAAGTGAAATGCTAGGAAGTTTTTCTTCAGCGCTCAAGTGTACCACGTACTTTGTTTCGGAAATGGTGATATCGACCCACGGGGTGTGTTTATGAGACGTTTTGTGGTGAAATGAAAAATCTGTGATAATGTACGCTATTACGGCTGTACTCTGTGCGCTGGTGCACGTCGGCTCGACGGTCTTGCCCTACGGCTCGGACAAATGCGTTCGAGTCTCGGACCGCGGGTCGGACAGCAGCGTGCTCTGCAGGATACGCACTCTGGACGGTGATGGCAGCAGCATCATCTCAGTGACTTCGGACACCAGCCGGCTGGCTATCGAGTGCAACCATTTACTACTTTTCGAAAGCTCTCTGAGAGCCCACTACTTTAGCCCAGTGTCGGCACTCACCGACCTGTCAATAAACAACTGCAAATTGACACAATTGCCAGACAATACTTTTCATGAACTCAAGAAATTAAAGAAGCTGAAGATACGGTCAAAAAATTTTGAGTGGAGCCCTACTAAGAATTTAGAATTATCTCTGAACGCTTTCAATGGATTGTCGGAACTGCAGTCGTTGGATCTCGCTCAGAATAACATAAAATTTGTTCCTTCCGGCGTATTTTGCTCTCTGGAAAACTTGAGCACATTGAATTTGACGCACAATAGAATAAGAACAGTGGGGCAACTCGGATTTGGACAAGCCTGCGGATCGAATTTACATGGCTTAGATTTGAGCCATAATGAAATTAAATCGCTACCAGAGGACTCAGAATTACTGAAATTAAGGAGTTTGCAACATTTATATCTGCAACATAACAATATCTCCGACATATCAAGTGAAGCTTTCAATGGACTTGTATCAATGAGAGTTCTAAACATATCACACAACCAGCTACATACACTGCCCGAAGGCTTTTTTGCTAATGCTAGAGAATTAAGAGAAATATACCTTAACGATAATACTCTTTTTGAATTGGCTCGAGGAATATTTCATCGCTTGGAACAGCTGATTGTTTTAGACTTATCAAGCAATCAACTTACAAGTAGTCACATTGACGATGGAACATTTCTGGGATTGATACGCTTGATAGTATTGAATTTATCCAACAATGCTTTGACGAGAGTGGACGGAAAGACATTCAAAGACTTATTCTTCCTGCAAATATTGAATCTCAAGAACAACTCTATCGGCTACATTGAAGATAATGCATTCTTGCCTCTGTATAATCTACATACACTCAATCTAGCGGAGAATCGAATTCATACAATAGATGAGAATTTATTCAACGGTTTATTCGTTTTAAGCAAGTTGACTCTTAACAACAATTTGCTTGTAAACATAGACCGTAAAGCATTCAAAAACTGCTCGGACTTGAAAGAGTTGGATTTGAGTTCCAATCAGCTTTTAGAGGTTCCCGACGCATTATGGGAACTGTCTTTTCTCAAAACACTCGACCTCGGAGAAAATCAAATATCCGACTTCAAAAATGGTTCCTTCAAAAACCTAAACCAATTAACGGGACTGAGACTGATTGACAATCAAATTGGCAATCTTTCCGTCGGAATGTTTTGGGACTTACCGAGCTTACAAGTGCTTAACATCGCTAAGAACAAGATCCAGTCAATCGAGAGAGGGACTTTTAGCAGAAATATGCAGCTGGAGGCCATCCGGCTCGACGGGAATTTCCTGTCTGACATCAACGGTGTCTTCTCGACGCTATCGAGCCTTTTGTGGCTCAATTTATCGGAAAATCATCTAGTGTGGTTCGATTACGCGTTTGTGCCTAGCAATCTAAAGTGGTTAGACATTCACGGCAATTTTATTGAACACTTGGGAAACTACTACAAGTTGCAAGATGAAATCCGTATAAAGACATTGGACGTTAGCCATAATCGTATAGCGGAAATATCGCCGATGGCGATTCCTAATAGTGTAGAATTGTTGTTTATAAATAATAACTTTTTGAACAATATTCATGTGAATACGTTTTTCGATAAAAAGAACTTGACGCGAGTGGATATGTATGCTAATGAGCTTGTGCATTTAGAGCTAAATAGTATGCGTTTAGCTGCAGTGCCGGGAAATAAAAGTTTACCTGAGTTTTATATCGGTGGCAACCCGTTTCAATGTGACTGTACTATGGAGTGGCTACCGATCATAAACAATATGACCGCTATGAGACAATACCCGCGTGTGATGGACTTAGAAAATGTTTTGTGTAAAATGACGAACACTCGAAGTGGAACTCATGTGCCCTTAACAAACTTAAAAACAACAGACTTTCTTTGTAAGTATGAGACTCATTGTTTTGCAATCTGTCATTGCTGTGACTATGACGCGTGTGACTGTGAAATGACGTGCCCTCAAAACTGTACCTGTTACCACGACCCATTGTGGAATACGAACGTTGTGGACTGTTCCGGACAATCCTCAATAGAAATACCGCACAAAATACCTATGGATGCAACCGAGGTATTTTTAGATGGAAATAATATAAAAGAACTACAGGACCACGTTTTCATTGGACGGCAGAAAATGAGATCGCTGTACGTGAACAACAGCAACGTCGATAGCATACAAAATAGAACTTTTGCTGGCTTGAATGCTCTCCAAATACTCCACCTGGGCAACAATAAGCTCAAAGAACTGAAAGGCTATGAATTCCTACAATTGAGTAGTCTGAAGGAGTTATTCTTACAAAATAATCTCATTAGCCATATCGCTAACATATCATTCCTTGGACTCAAATCATTAGAAGTTTTACGTCTTGACGGCAACAGACTAGTCGATTTTGGTGTGTGGAGTTTCAACAACAATCCTAATTTGAAAGCCTTGTCACTCGGCAACAACCTGTGGTCTTGTAAATGTCGCTACTTGCAAGAGTTAACTGCATATTTGGCTGAGAATGCGCAAAAAATCATCGACATTACCGACGTATGGTGTTGGAACGGCGACGCGAAGCCGCCACAGAAAAAAGAGCTCAATTTAAACGGTACAGCCTGCAGCGATTATTATGCTGATAATTCAGTCATCGGAAACATGCTTGTGTCCAACTATGTTCCCATGATGGTCTCGACGCTCACCGGCTTTATGTTAATTTTATTGGCCCTCGTCGTACTATTCCTTTTTAGAGATTCACTGAGAGTGTGGCTGTATACAAATTGTGGCATAAGAGTATTCTCGTTCTCGGGCGCATTTGAGGAAAGCCAAAAGTTATACGATGCCTATGTTTGCTATAGTCCGAAAGATGAAGAATCTGTTGTTCAGTCTTTGGCAAATGAACTAGAAAATGGGAATCCATCATACCGTCTCTGCCTCCATTATAGAGACATTCCACACCACGGCGCTCAGTACATGCAATGCGCGCCGCCTGTCGTCGAGACCGCGGAAGCATCGAAACGGATAATCATCGTTCTAACGAGAAATTTCATGCAAACGGAATGGTCCCGATACGAATTCCGACAAGGGCTGCACGATGCGTTGAAAGGGTGTATTTATAAACTAGTACTAATAGAAGAATACTCTGTTGTGGCGGATGCGATGTGCGACCCCGATTTGCGTCCCTATCTAAAAACAGGGTCGCGGTTACGATGGGGCGAGAAAAGGTTTTGGAAGCGCCTCAGGTACATGATGCCGGAATCTCAGCCGAATCATAAGGCGCGGAGCCACAACTATAGAAAGAGTTTGAATACTTATACGTTAGATTCGTCGGTGCCTAACGGTGGGAACCGTACATTGCCTTTTCCCGAGCGATCACCTGTGTTGGGAGGAGGTCAAGGTGCTAGTGCCCCGCCAGAGTATAGTAGTGAAGTGCGGCAGTCGCCGTCAGCTGTAAGGCAGACACAGGCGGTTGCGTATGGGCCAGATGGCAGGCCGATCTCAGATCACATTTATTCCTCAATAGACTCTGATTACTCTTCGCTGGAGCACGGCATGGCCCCGGGCAGGCGGCGGGACATGCGGCAGTGGCCTCCCCCGCCTCCCCTCGTCGACACGGGCAACGCCGTGCAAGCTTACCTAGTCTAGAAGGGCAATCTTGCCCACCTTCCAGTCAGAATTGTAAATATTGTAGACTTTAGTAGCGCGCTGTAAATATTGTAATTATTAGTTTGTAAGTGCTATACCAAATGTATGTAAGTGAACTATTATTGCCTGTTCGTTATCATGTGTATAGATATTAAAATTTTAAAGACTGCTGTAGTATATGATTGTAAATAGCGAAAACAAGTGATCATTCTATATTATTATCAGTAATATGGTTATTTATACAAATAAAATTAAAATGATGAAGATTTATAATTTTTATATTTTATTTCAAATTCCTCAACGCCACATTCTATACACGCTCAGATTTACATAACACTCTCACAAATTACTTGATATTTTTTTATAAAATTCTTGTTATGGACTATCCAAATATTTGAATTTACTTTTAAAATTACAAAGTAATAAAAGAAAAACACAACACACAATCTCATCAAGAGTTAATTAAGTAAATGCCCAAACAAATGGAGTCGCAGTAATGTTAATTTAACAAAAAGCTCAACATATTTCAATCATGATACTGCAAATGTAAACAGAATTTACATATTTATGAAAATCCGATCATTGTTGTCATAAAACACGTTCACAATACCACAGTCACGAGAATGTCAATAAATATATTAAATTGTGTATAATTTTAAATTCATAGAATACTTTTAAGGTGATGGTTTTTTCATATAATTTCACACACAAATTAATATTTTGGTTTCAATTTGGGTATTTAATAAATAACCCTTCTGCATTATTCATTATAATTATGGTAAACTCAACATACATGACATACAATTTAATAAATAATAATAAAATCGTTTATTGACCAAATAAAGAATTTTTACATTTCCTTAACAGCTAATACACATAAACTATTCCTAGAATTATTTTTATAAAGGAAACATAATTTTAATATTTTAACTTGTGGACTCCATACTAGGTCGGACCTGTCTCATAGAGTCCTTCAGAGTATTTAACTATTTAAAATTTCGTAGTCGATACTGTATTGTATTCATTACATAATGTTTTAAAAATTTTATTTGAAAACAATAACAAAAGACTTTAAAAATAAAACAACTATGTTTGAAGTAGTGAGCGTAGTTATGATGCAAATGTAGTACTTATTGTTTGATGTTTAGCAAGTTTCAACACACATAACATAATATCACCCTAGTACTTCCCTAAAGGGTTAGGCAGAGGTCTACCTATTATAGTACACCAACATTCCGCCCGTTATGTTTAAGTCCCATGTAATAGGGGGCGAGAGTACCATCAATCGGGCACAAATCCAGACTCCGGGCTGCTACTGAAAAATTCCAGATGCAAACATAATATCACTTTGCCTGACCTGGGAATCGAATCCGGGACTTCATGCTCAGCAGTAGCACTTGCGATCTGAGGCAGCCAATTACAACAATTCACAATACAATTTCAACTTGCACTTTTATACATGACTTAAACAATAATCAACCATAACACATTGAGATTGGTTTATATTTTTCTTAACTATTATGAAGTGATTTTTCTAGACACTACAAAATAGACTAACTTTGAATTTAGAATGAGTTGCTTCGATTTCACAAACTTAACTAAGTATCACATACTAAGAATAACTGTAAAACACTCATAAAGTCAAACTCTAAACCAACATAGGTAGGTACTCAGTTAATACATAAGCTGTACATTGTTTTTGAAGACACAAAACCTCTAAGCCTCATACATTATCGCTCACGAGCGTCTATTATTGAACATTGGCTTTATTCACAAACCGTTACACATACAATATGTAGTTATTACTACGATTGACATCTGGGTTGTTTGCTGTTACGATCACATCAACCTGTAGGCTGTAATGTCACATAACATCAGTAGATCTCAATAAAATCTGTGGATCTGTTCTTTAAAAATCACACCATAAAAGCTCAGGTAAGCTGAAGGCAAACTCCTATACTAAAAACGGTGAAAATCAAGTTGCAGTCTCATCTCAGCGACATTCAATGACAAAAGCTTGACAAAAATTCTTGGTAATTTTGACAGTTTGTGACTTTGACTGAGAGGTTGCACTAATCGACGACGCGTCGCGCGACGGCTCGAACTCGTTGGTAGGTGTGGCTAATATGCATGCTATTTAGTATAATTATTTATTTATTTTAATAAGTATTTATCTATTTAGTTTTTATTTTTATAATATATTTATTTATTTAGTGAAATAGACGATGATTTATAACGAAAACGTCCGCGTAAAATTTCATGAATAGACCTTTGGGCGTATAGATTGGAAAAGCTACTGGATGTATCTACTCAAAATAAAATTATTTGAAGTTTTAAATAAATTATCTATCTCTGTACGGTGTCTATTTTGCAATTTTCATACTACATAAGTTATTTATTTACGCCCAAAAATGTGTTAAAATAAGTGTTGAAATTTGGAAATTTTGATGCTCTTATCTTCCAAACAAACATTGTTTTTCTAATTCTGCTTCCACACAGGGCTAGATAATGACTAGACAAATATTTATATAATTTTTAATTTAGAACATGTAACCTTAACAATAGGGTAATTGCCCCTCTGTTATTCCATCTGATGCTAGGGTTTGGTAGCTCAGTTCAAGGTCACTTTACCTAAGTTCTGTAAACAGCTGACCGCGAAGATCAGCTTTTTACAGAATTGGCAGCTGTTGTCCCATCATTTATAGGCTATAGCGGCCCAAGTTCTACGGTCATGTAGGCCTTTTCATGTAGTAGTTTTGTATATAGCCATATTCACCACTCATGGTGAACATGTTGGTGATTTCATTATGGTGTTACAATCAAACGAGGATGCTGAAGCTTATCTTCTTGTAATAAACATTGTCATAGTTGCCTATCTATACCTTATCATCAGTCTACAGCAATTCACTGTTGGACAAATGCCTCTCGAGTTGCACGCCATTCAGCTCGATACTGGGAATATCTCATACAGCTGCTACCAGCCACCCTGTGAAGATCCTACCTTACGTTTTTCGACGGCGGTCTCCACTCATGAACACGTCTTTCCGAATGATCATCGGTTATAGGGCTAATATGGCCCATTGCTTCTCTATTTTTTCATCTCAGTCAGTAAGTTCCTTGTGTTATTTTTTTGGTTGTCTCTTTAACATTCTCAAGATGATTAGTTTTCCTATAATGGAACAGACGTCCAAGTCATTATAAATTCAATGAAAATAAATAGTTTCATTATAGAATACATAATTATTTCATAAAATCTACCATAATATAAATTGACATGTCCCTTCACAAAATTTCTTAAGTACAAAAACGTGTGAGAGAAAATACATAATGCCCCATTTCAACTCAATTTATATTATAAATGAGGTTTGTAATACAAAATTTATAATATAAATGGGTTTGAGTGGATACTCATGTTTTTCTCACATAATCAAATGAAGAAATTTTGTGGTAGCTAACATCAATTTTTACGAGACAGTCTATAACGTGTACCTAATATACTTTTACATACATTATTCTTGAGGGGTTGATACTTGCGTAGGTTTAGGTAGGTACTTGACAAGTAGGAGTACACAGAATGTATAATTAACACTGAGTGTGTAAACGAAAATGTTTTCGATTTTTCAAGGGTTTTTCTACTATGCAACTATTTTCATTTACTAAAATACATAGTATGTTCATGTCAGTTACCACTTACCGACATGTTTGGCTATTTTGCTTAGATGAGTGGTACCAACCCGCACTGGGCCCGCGTTGTAGATTACAGCCCAGTCCCTCTCGAAGAGAGGAGGCCTGTGTCCCAGCCTATACAAATGCCCTAAACTATTTTCATTTACTAAAATATATAGTAGGTTTATATCAGTTACCGACATGTTTGGCTATTTTGCCTAGATCGGTGGTAACAACCCACACTGGACCTGCGTGGTCAGCCCTGTTCCTCTCAAAGAGAGGAGGCTTCTGTTCCAGCAGTGATAACTTTAAGAATAGAGACTTGGTAATAATGATACCTGGCTAGCTTAGATAGATGGATAATATCTCATCTGTCTTACTTAATTAATAAAGTATGTATAGCAAGTACATAATTATTCCTAATTTTCTTCGGTCACTATTAAAAGCTAAAACCTTTTACGTACAATCTAATTTGAACTTTATGTTCAGAGTCAAAAAGGTGAAAATACAATAATATTTACTCAACTGATTCTGTTCCTTTGAAAGTTTAATGAGTGGAATTAATGTCACGGTTAGGTTGTGCAGTGTAGAGGAATTTCATGCGTAAAATAAACATAACAATCTTATGCTATACCTACATATAGGAACATATACCTAAAATATTCATAAGCCAAATTATGTTAACAAACATGAGTTTCAGGAAAAACAACTGTAATGCCTACATATAAGATTCAGTTTACGCTACAACTTCATATTTTTTATGACTTTTTGAACACTACTAGTCAGTCTAAAATCAAGTTTAATTACACTTACATAAAGTTGATGTTTAAGTGAAAATAACATCAATTGGATTTGAATAGACGTACTTAAAAATATTAACCTTATACATAACATAACATACATAATCAGCCTATTAATGTTCCCACTGCTGGGACACAGGTCTCCTCTCCGTGAGAGGGAGTGGGCGGTAATCTACCACGCGGGCCCCGTGCGGGTTGGTAGACGTCACATGTCTTCGAATTGTTGGTTCTATGACATGCCGCTTTCCTCACGATGTTTTCCTTCACCGTTTTGAGAGCAGTGGTGATGAAATTATTTACACAAAATAAATCGCCTGATTGGGTTCGAAACCACGACCTACAACTCGTAAGTCCTACTGGGCCACTACTGCTCTCATTATCCTTATAGTCTACACTTTATTATCATACTTTAATACCATTCATCTCACTCAATAAAAAGGTAATCTATACCGCAACTCACCTTTAGGATATTTATTGATTCGTTTTCTTATGATGTTTCTCCACCAATGAAAAAAAGTTAGTTTAGTGAAGTCGATCTGAAAAGTACCTATGTACATACATATATTACTCACATTAAACAGCTGATTCTAACTTTAATGCTGGCTACAAAGCAACGAACTCAAATCAATTTTCATACAAACTTGAACAAACAGAAAGCTATCAAAATTGAATCAAATGGCCCCAAATCTTGGCACACAACACACCAAAATAACATATGAACAAAGAGAAGTAAAGTGACGTATTTTACTGCCAGTGGTACATTATTTACCATAATCGGAAATTCACTTTGGCGTTTGGCCAGTAAGCTTCCTATATCACTTTGGTGGAGCGAACAAGATTCGTGTTTTCATTCGGTACTGGGAATTTAAGAAAAATAAAGTTGGATTATATTGAGTCGGTTGTTCAGTCACAGATTGGGAACTGTTGTAGCCAGTATTTATTTTATTCACTTTTAAACATTAATTCGAAAAAAATACTGGAGTTCTCAGAAAGAACGTTAATCCGTTGGTCCCGGCAGTCATTCATAGATCTTTGACAGTCGCTACGGGTCGTCAGAAGCCCGAAAGTCTGACAACCTGTCTTACCAAGGGGTATCGTATTACCCAGTAACGGGGTTGTAGAGGTTAGATAAGCAGTCGCTCCATGTAAAATACTGGTATTCAGCTGCATCCGGTTAGACTGGAAGCTGACCCCAACATAATTTTGAAAAGGCTAGGCAGATGATGACCTCTTAAGCCTAGCTACAACGAACTAGAAAGACTTAACACTCCAAATAAAGACGCATTAAATTTCGCTAATCGAGTAAACGAATAATTAGAACCACTTTGACCGATTCTGTGCTGCCCAAATTTAGCGGATTCCTGCGGCCTTCACAAGGTCATCGGTCCACTTTGTGGCAGGTCGTCCAACGCTACGTCGCCACTCCAGAAACTTTCAGCCGCATCGGCCGTCTGTTCTGTGAGCAATGTGCCCAACCCATTGCCATTTAAGTTTGGCAATTCTTCGGACGATGTCGGTTTTCCTGCTAAACTCCAAGTATAGGGCCCTCTCAATTGCCCCCTGGGTGACTTTTAGCCTTCTAATACAGCCCATGATAAGCGACATGATTTTCAATGATGACACTTAAATAAATATTGATTGTTGACAAAACTGTTCGTTGACCATGTTTTCATTGTAGTATCATAAGCAGCCTATGAAGATTAGAACACCGGTTAATCCTATATCATCATACCCCGTTAGCTTGAAGTATATAAAGCTATAAATAAATACATTACCCACCATAATCGGTAATTCAGTCTGGCTGACGGCCAGTAAACTTCCCGTATAGCCCAGTATAACGCGATACAAGAATCGTATCCATTACGAATGAATAATTGTGTTGGACGCTACAATGCTTTGTGGACGCCGTGCTAATGACTAGAAAAATTAGGGCAACGAGATCGTGGTAGCTTGTATTGAATTATGTTTTTTTATATTCATTGTAGATCCTTGTTATAGTGTAATTGACGAAGCTCTTGGTCCTAGTCATCAGTAAACATCGGTAAAACAATCGCTTGACAAAGGAACTCCGTGAAGGGTCAGACATGTTTCTAATTCAAGTTGCCTTCTAGATCTGTCATCTTAATGATCTGCCTCTACAAAGTTTATAAAAACAATAAAACTATATTTGTCTTCTTCCTCAATATCTTCAAATCAAAAATATTTATTTATTAGATTGATACGGAATTTTTTGAAATGATAACGTTTTACAACGGTATTGATTAAAAATGTGCTTTATGAGCCTTTTTTTTTTTGGTACCGTAAACATCAAATGACTTCTCCCGCTCTGGGCGGAGAAGACGGGCGTGTCAGACTCTTACTGACTAAAACCCACCCGTGTTCCTTCCCATGCCTGTGCCAGGAGCCACGGTTTCCCCTAGGACTTCCCGCAACCCCGTTATCCACCACGCGGGTCCAGTGTGGGTTGATACATGTCACATGTCTTCGAATTTTTGGTTCTAGGACATGCCGGTTTCCTCACGATGTTTTCCTAGCCTTAGAATAGAATATTCTTTTTTTTGTAAACACCATCTGAATTACAGATATAAATGAAGAAATAGACTTACCTTTTCATAGTAAGTTCTGTTTGGTTGATGGAAGACAACGTTTATCATGACTAGATTTCTCTAATCGACACATAATCTTGGACAGTATATGTAATGGCATGCAAGAATTCAGATGCACAAATTCACATAGCGCTTAAATTAAAACCAACTTAAACCAGATACAGCGTTAAGTTTAGACGACTAGCTGTCGTCATGTCGACGCTGTTGATTATGCCAATTATCTCTCATTGAGCTGATGTACTCAATAACGGAGGAATGTTTGGATTAACAAATTGGACTAATTAACGCTGAAATACTTGAGTTTGTTCTGAAGATTTGCTGTAATTTGTTGTTTATTTTCGTTCAGATTTTAGACACTGGTTTCACGATGTGATTCAATTACATTAGTGTGTCGATGAACTGCCAAAATATTGAGTCTGTACGAGTTTGAACTTTGATTATTTTTTCAATAGTGTTCATAGAATTTGGCAATTCCTGAGCAGTGAGAATAATCTCTTATTAAAAGCACTCACAATCACAAGTAAGTATAATTGTGTCATTTTTACCTTCAATACTTTCATAGACAATTTGCTACACACTTGAAAACAACATCCCTAACTAATTCAGTTAAGTAGCTCTTTCAGATTTAAAAACTCTTATACTTAAACTTGCCTTTAAGTTCATCCATCGGCTATAAGTATTTTTTTTTTCTATAAGCCCGTGGCACCGGACGGCACATCCGTTGAGGATCGTGACCAGAGTCAACCTTTGTCAGTCGGCTTAACACAAACTCCTGGGCTTGAATGTTTAATGCCGTATTAGTTCATACCGCATCTGATTTGACTATGAATTAGCGTGTTATATCCCGCTCTTCAATTGTTTTAAGTATTTTGATGGCCAGTTCCTGGTGGATATGGTGTTGTAAATCTCCGGTGTTTTATGAAGTCCTGGTAGTAGTTTTGTTAATTTTTGGAACGGTAGTGATTTGTTTGACTGTTGGACGTGAGTCAGTCGTGTGAATTCCAACTGATTTGATTAAGCGAATAGGTACATCAAAGGAGATCGTTAGCATTGGGATCTGCATTTTCGTTCGTTTCTTTTTTCAATTTTTTTTTTTTTATGGAGTAATTATGAAGACTATGACCCCGACAAGATTCGAATTTTGATGTACAGTGCATTCATTATAACTTGTCCCGTGACATGATTGGTAGCACTGTTCTGTCATGGCAGTCGCCATTTTGAACTTCATTGAAACTAAGCTTGACAAGAATGGTGCCAACATGACGGCAAGGGTCAAGTTAGAAAAAATGGTCTGTACATAAATACTATAGGTAGGTAGGTTACATAATAAGTTACGAAGTATGACTAAACTATACACTTTCTGCAAATTAAACCCCGTATAAAATCTACTATAGGTACATTCGAAACAGAACCTTTAATTTTACTGTCATGTTCTATTCTAAAAGCATTAATAAAGCGAATTTAATGTCGAAACGCTGTTAGAAGATTTAAATTAGGTTTAAAACTGAAACTGAGCTCGACACCGCGATTTAATTACGACCTCTCAACGACACTTTTTGTAATTAAAACCTGGATAGAACTAGATTATGTTTTTAATTTATGGCTAACTGACCTCGTTTCTTTTTTTAAATATCACTAGAATATCGAGTTCGAATTTGGAATCTGATACTTACTTTTGATAAACGAAAACGGTTTTAGTCGTTGATTTGAATAAAGAATTTGAGTGTGTTAAATCTATTTGGCTCTCCAGATAAATAAGTCAATCACTGACACTGGCTGTTAAGAATTCGAAAAGTATTTTGAACTTAGCATTCTAATTTAAAAACAGACCGCGGCTATCAAATAACACTTTAAATTGAAATATGCAGCCATTTCAGCGTGATCGAAAGTCTCTATCAGTAGTAACAATAAAAAATAATGTACAAATAATATTTTATCACTTCTCGTGTTCAAAGATACTTTGCAATTGGCAGTGTTATAAAATACAGACTACCACTGGTCGTTACGTAGATATTGTTTATATGCAACTGGACACATGGTTACTAAAGCACTCAGAACAGTACGTTTGATTTGTAACATTATTTCTGTAGTGCTAAGGTTGAAATTAATTGTTGTACAAGTAACAGCAATATTTTTGAAACCGAACGTGTTACAATCGAACTTGATTTATAAAATAATTAAAAGTTATGTACTTGGATCATGTTGTGCTTTTGTTTTGAGTTATTTAAAACGTTTGAATATTTTATTATTTCTAATGGTTTATTGGATTGCATTTGAAATGAAAGAGATTGATTTTAGGAAAGGAAGATTTATTTTAGATAACTTAAATAATGACAGCTCAGTGTTCCTAATGAAAGCTATCTGTATTCAATTTCTGTAGCTTGAGATTAATCACTCTTTTCTTCTTTCCTCCTTAATTGGTCACTCTCACTATGAACAGTGTATGAGAAACTCGTGGCTAAGTAATAACAGCCGCACGGGTCGATCCATCAGGTTAAGCTACGTTTGCCGGGGTTGGTCCGTGAATGGGTGACTATTCTTACATACCGAGAGTCACGGAGGACTCTCGGTGTGTAAGGATGGCCTCGGAAAGCAAGTTAAGCCGTTGATCCAGGCAGTCCGCAGTCATTCGTGGATCTTCGACAGTCGTTACGAGTCGTCAGAAGCCCGAAAGTCTGACAACAGTCTTACCAAGGGGTATCGTATTACACAGTTACTGGGTTGTGGAGGTCAGATAGGCAGTCGCTCCATGTAAAATGAAATGAATGAATGCCCCAAGAAACGTGTTTTAACTGCGATTTTGCTAAATATTGTTCGGTGATACCTACGGAACCCTTCATGGTGTGTGGTCCGACACGCATTTGGCCGTTTTTTGTGATGCTGGGGCCACAACAACGGTCAACGTCAATGCCCATCATCGCCATAAACAACGCGGTAATTATTTCGATAGTTAAAGCGATTTGGTGAATTGAGTGCCCACACTTGAACGGTCAACGTCAATGCTCATTTAATTACACCCGAGTTATCGCCTAACGTCAAACGCCAATCTGAATGCCGTTGTAAAATTCTTGCGATAAGTTGTGGCTTCACCTACGGTTAACGTCCATCATCGCGATAATCAACCGCGTTTCCCGTTGGTGTGACCACAGCATAAGTAAGCTTTTATCTGAATAAACCTTTACGCTATGTAGAGTCATAAAACTAATTAAATATAGGTCGCGACATTGAACAATAAAAGTAAAAACCGAATAAAATCAAACAACACCTCGGAACCTTGTCTAAACAATTAATATCAAAACAATTCGTAACTGTTGATTGCCATACCAAATCGTGAAGTTCGACGAAGAAGCAATTCCTTTACAAAATATTAATTTTCAAATAATTCTCAAACCTTCAGAGTAGCTGCTTTGATTGAAATTGATGACAACAAATACAAAATTCACTTTACTTGTTTTGCTTCTTGGTAATTTGTTAATCGCTCGCATTCCGGTTATACTTTCTCGAGAGTTAGAATGTCGGTATTTAGTACTTGTACGCATTTTGTATCGGTTTTACTCGTTCTGGTAATTTTTATGTTGTCAACCTGTGAAACTTTACCAAAGTAGTTTAAAAATAGTTACAACTGAGGCTAGAAAAAGAAATGTCCGTTTTGTAAGCTAGGTTTAGACAACGACAAATAATTAGCGTCTGTTTATCCAAGTATTTTTGACGTTTAAACGTCATTAAACTTTAAGCAACGTTATAACCTTTCATTTGTCGAGCCGTCTGTTCCAGACGGCTGTCAAAAACGGTAAAATGTCGCCCCATCTGAACCAGATGACAAGACAAATCTTTTATTTTGACTGATATTTGTATTAATAATCTGTGTGGTTTATGGTTTTAAATAGATAGAATGGTCCTGAATGAACTAAGAATGATAAACAAACTCTATATCAAAGATCTGACCATAGTTCGAGCCGAAATGTTCATTTCTTTGCAGTCAGTGCCGACTTCGCTACCCAAGATGGCGGATACGATGTTTTTATTTAGATTTTGTTGATTTTGTAAATGTTTTTGTTAGGCAACAAGCCTTTGTGTAGTGTTTTTCCACTATTAAAATTATCCAACATTAGAATGCACGTATAGATTTGAATAAAGTGTGACGAGAAATGTCGTGTTATCCAAAGTTTGTTTTGCGGATTTTGTGGTTTTGTTAGAAGTGCCGTAAAGTGGAAAGTGATAAAAAATAAAAAATTTTAACAGTTAAAACTCTGTCTGCGATAACATGTGGTCTAAACAATAGACCAACTACAATAATGCTCCTTTGTTTGAGTCTCCGCGGATAACAAAAGGTATTTATAAACGCTTCTTTGTTTACGTTGTCGGGTTCAGCGGCTACCCGTCATAACTTTGTTTTTATTTAAGGCCTGTTGGTTTACAAAAAATGTATGGGGTGTTATGTTTTTTTTAATTGATTATTGTTAAATAGTGTATCTTTATGTTAAAAAGACCATCACATTTATTTTAAAAATTTTCTTAATTTTTTATTTTTTTTTTCTAAACGACGTTCCATTGAAAAACCCCCCTCCCCTGACTTTACATTAAAATTAACAATATATTACGAAACACCACTGTACACATCCATTTTTAATGTGTTAGCTTATTGCATAACGATTCCAACGACATAAGTTTTATAAACAGGTCCCTTAAAAAACTTTAAAGATATCGCCGTGTGTAGCGACTACAATGTGGTTGCGCGACGGCTAAAAACCGCGTAAAAAACGCGCGACACGACCCGCACTTGTCGCAAAACCGCTTGGCTAATGAAAGGATAAAATATAAAAAAAAAACCATAGAATAGAATAATTTTTATTCAAGTATCTTATGACTCAAAAATGATTAGTAAGACTTACAACTATATTAGTAAGAACTAACACTTCACAAAAACACACAAATAGTAGTAGATCGCCGTTGTGGCAACCATGTGAGAAGGCACAACAGCGACCCACGAAAACACAGTCTAGGTGACTTGAAATCATGTTTCTAATACTGTTGGAGCTGCTCCACACCTTTTGCGCATGGTTGTGTATAAATTGATAATGTTAATTATCGAACTATGGAAACAATTTACATGCGCATCCGCGAACATCCCCGTCGCACTACAGAAGCGGGCCAGCCCCACCAGTATCCTAAACGCGTTATTATACTGTTACTGTTTATGATTATATTTATGAATAAACGTCGCTAAGTCCACAAATGAGTCTCCAAACACTTCTAATGAATACAAAAGCTACATCAAATGCAGGTTGATTCAACAAGTCATTAATTTTCGCCATGACAGTGCAATTTCAACTGTTTGCTATAAATTAACAACGTTTATGTTTGTCCAGCAGATAGCGATAAAATTTAGTCGTGGGTGTTATACAGTTTTTACTGGAGTATTTGTTTTTCATATTGCAATGTGTACAGGACTCTTTCTGTTTGCTAGAAACAGGGAGGTATCGTGCAAAATAATTACTTTATTGTTGTAGTAGGGAAATCCTCATGGAACTTGAAAGTGCCCTCCAATTTCTCGTTTTTTAGTACTTACTAACTTACTCTCGTAATTTTATCGACAATAGGCCAAAATGCCATTGTTAAGAAAACGCTCTTTTCTTGCTAATACTTTTAATGCACACAACTGTACTACTTCACAATCAAACGAAGACTGACTATCCATTACATTTTACCATTTAAAACCACTTTCGACCCCACCCAGAAATAACGATAATATCATAACCGTTATTTCTAAGTGTTGTCAAAGTAAAATAATACATTCAGTTGCCATAATGGAAATACATTTAAAAGTTTCTTACAATATTAATAATTTGTGCTTTGACAGTGTTGCCACAGTGGATATTATAAATCGATATTAAAATCATACATAGTTTTTTCAAATTAAATTAAAGAAATCACGACACTCGGCCATCCGACGGCGTGCTAACTCCGAAGCACGCAATAATCACGACACTGAGGCAATACATCAAATAACAAATATAAGTAACTATACAAAAAATATATTCAAATTCAAATTCAAAATATTTTATTTCACATAAACCTACATGGGCACTTATGAAACGTCAGAAGCTACGCACGGTTCCAATTGGTCGTTTCCTATGGAGAAGAGCCGGCAAGAAACTCCACGGTTACTCTTTTAAAAATAATTGGGTTTTACAATATTTACAACAAAAAAAAAAAAAAAAAATACAGTATTATTAGGTATGCGAGGACAGTGTAGGTCTTTCAACAAGTACCAAGTATGTACTTAACAAAATAGAAGATGGTCAACAAGTGTACAGTCCACTAAGCCTACAGCGTTCTCACATTCACAAAATAGAAAAGAATCTATATAAAAGATAAATAAATTAATAAAAATAAAAACTATTTTAAACGAAATGACATGATTGCTATTACAACTGTAACAAATCTGAATAATTAACATGTCACCAAAAGTCACTAATAAAGAGTTGAAAATTAAATAGTAGGTATATAATGTCAAATAAAATTATGATTATGTCAAGGAAGAATGTAAATAAAACAAAAATATAACCATGGTAATTTGAGAGCAGTTAATAGAATCTTACATATTTTGCCGTTAATGAGGTACCAGGGAAGCCACATGTGCAGAGGGAATTATTGCCAAACTTCTTTGTCTTCAACGTAGTCATTAATTTTATAATATGCTTTCCTGATAAGGACACGTTTGATGTGGGTTTTGAACTTCCCATCGCTAAGTTCTGTAACCGACTTTGGCAACTTGTTATAAAATCGGATGCTGTTTATAAGAAATGACTTGCTTGTTTTAGTTAATCTAAATTTGGGTATCACAATTTCATGTCTACTACGTGTATTTATATTATGGAAATCGCTTCTTATTTTGAAAAGTCCTAAGTTTTTCCGAACATACAAAATATTTTCTAAGATATAAAGAGAAGGCAGAGTCAGTATATCAATTTCTTTGAATTTGTTTCTAAGAGACTCGCGAGGACCCATTTTATAGATAGCGCGTATTGCCCTCTTTTGTAAGATGAAAATTGAATCTACGTCCGCTGCCGATCCCCACAACAGAACGCCATAAGACATAATACTGTGGAAATAAGCAAAGTATACTAACCTAGCTGTAGCTATATCAGTCAACTGCCTTATTTTTCTTACTGCATATGCAGCTGAACTTAATCTACCTGAAAGAGTTCTAATGTGGGCGCCCCATTGCAATTTTGAATCTAAAGTAATTCCTAAGAATACAGTTTCCGTTATTGCATCTAGTTTTTTGCCATCAAGTTTTAGATTTAGACCCACTTGAGGTACATTTGGTAATGAGAACCTAATACATTTAGTTTTGTTCGCATTAAGTAAAAGATTATTAGCTGCGAACCATTTCGAAAGAACAGCCAGACTATCGTTGACGTGTAAGACATCTGTATCTTTTCTATCTATTTTAAAAATAAGAGAAGTGTCATCAGCAAATAGAATTATATTCGATAAGTTAGCCATCATGTAAGGAAGGTCATTTATATAAACGAGAAATAAAAAAGGGCCGAGAATTGAACTATAAATAATAAGAAAATATAGAATCAAGATAATTATGTACAGAATACCTGCCCTGAGAATGTTACCAATTAATATTCCGTCAATAAATTTTCAAAACATAGCTTTTGATAAGCTTTTGATAATGTAATTAAAACCTTAATAATGACATTAGTACTTTGACATTATGAATTCTTGGACATTGTAATTTTTATTTTGACATTATTTTGACATTATGATTTATTCTTTGTTCCTTCCAATTCTACACCAGCAATGGTAGTCTATGTGAAACAGTATTTTAATGTAAGACCTTAATGTACCATGTACTCAGAAATAAATAAATACAATATAATATACTATACAATAGACATTTGTGACAGGCAGTACCTATGCCTAACCTATCTATACCTGATAAAAGAGAAACGAGTATGCACTTCACATCACATCACTTCACTTCACTTGTATAAATCCTCTTGAACGAATCCTCCCGGCCACGAGGCGGCCAATCTCACCAGAGACCAGCCACGGGGCGGCCAATCTCAACAGTGACCAGCCAAGCAAGCAGGAGGCATAGTGCATAAGTGTGTGTGCGTAAACAGATGCACTCTGCTCTCCTGCTCTCCTACAGTCCGACGGGACAGCAACCCAACACGACCGGGTAGAGATCAGGCGCAGGACCACCAGCTTCACGTGCTTTGCGAGGCACGGGGTGTCCAACGTCCAATCGCCAGGCTGCTACTATGTAATTCCTAGTGGAAAAATCAAAGAACACCCTGCCCAACCTGGGAATCGAACCCAGGACCCCACGCTCAGCAACCGCACTCGCGACACGAAACCGACGGGGTTGAAACTAATTTTAACAACCATTTTATATTATGAATAAATTAACGATTTATTAAAAGTCTGACAAATCAATAATGAACCAGAGGATTTTTGAATTCCTAACGATTTGATGTTGATCCACGGTGTCAAGAAATGAAATGAATGAAACACCTATTTATTTAATTTAAGTCTGGCATATTACTTTATTCCATCTTTGTTGAAATAAATTAATCTTTTATACGTCTTTGGTTTTTGTATATTTAACCGAATTGCAAAATGATTCAAATATAATTAGAATTAAACAAGATTTAATTACAGGCTTTAATTCTTATATTTCGTCAATATTTGAAGGAATGGGTGGGACTAAATCTTCTACCTACAGATTAGGCTCATTATTCTGGAAATTGTTTTCAGATGACCCTTTAAACCTAATGTCGAATAAACAATTCTGATGCACTTTATTATTTATTTATTGTCGCGATAATGGCGTTGATGATGATGACCCATCGCACTTTAACCAGTTGCTGGTTCAAGATGCGAACGAACGCAAACTCAAACTTTTGAGTAGACAAGGTCGTCAGAATCGTCTGGTTGAACCTATAGGCTTGGCAATTTCCTCCAGGACAAGTAAGCGATTAAGCGTTTAGTAAATTTTTAACTTCCCTAGCACAAAGTCTTTAAGCTGTTTCGAAGGGAAAACTATGCCATGATCTGAAATCAAAATGATTCTAGTCGGTGCTTGTAAATTTTCGACACTTTTGAGTTGGTCTACCAATGAGATATTTTGTAAATGCATCAATAAATCAGTTTTACGTAAAATTTATTAGATAGTATTTATTGGTGACAAGGTAAATAGCCGGATATGCCATAAAGACACTCCAGTTCCCACCAATAAAATTATTTAAGAGAAATGTATACTGCATGTCTGTTATAATATCTATCCATTTACCAAATTCCGACAGTATTAATGTATTTGCACGCCATATCATGGCAGGATAAAATTACTGTAACATCTATTGTACCATATTCTAGCAAATAAATCTTTTTGACTCGATTTGATTTGACTATGGATAAATTATTATAATTGGAAAAGTAAATGGTCTAAGTATATGGCATGGACACATGATGCAATAAATAGCCCATTACGCGTTGTTGGCGCATTATCTTTGAAATATGCACCATCTCTACAAGATGTCACATAATTATTAGATATATTCATATTTTTACATAACGTCCTTTAGGAAACCAATATTGATTTTGAATTCGTTTAAAGGTTTGTCATAGATATAAGTTTATATTTCTTTTATATTTCTATGATTTGTGTAAAATAAAAGGAATAAAAAATAACCTAATATAATAATATTAGATTTAGTTCGGAAGATTGATGATAAGACTAAGACTATTTTGCTGTGCCCGACAGGGTCCATAATGATCACATATAATTTTAACTTACCACCTAAGTACACATTGTGGAATGCAATTAAAGTATTGAGTATTAATTATTTTATAAAAGCCTTGATGTAAACGATATTCTTGATTTGGATTAATTCGTGTACTTCAAGTCGAGATAATATTGCCCGAGTAATGCTCCTATGGTAGACTCTACCAACATAATTATAGACGTAAAGTTCCAATTGATATTAAATATATATCGGTCACTTTATTTGAAGGGTATAGAAAATTCATTATCCTTCATAACAGTAGTTCAATAAAATTCTGTCCCATTAATCACTGATTCAGTTTCAATATCAACTCTGAAATTTCGGTTTGGTAATAGAACTTCCAGAACCGTTTATGTTTGGCAGATCTTAATACAAAACAATGGCGAAATCTTATTTGAAACATCTGAAAAGTGACACTTATTCGAAAGAATTGACTATCTAGGTCTCTGTGTGTTCTTCCTTACCTAAGAATATTGCAAAAACTAGGAAAAATTTCAAAAATGTAATAATAATTTTGAAATAGGATTAGAGTCCTAAAAAAATATGTAGCTTGGTTGGACATTGTCAACCATTGACAGTTTACAACTCTTGACCAGATGCTTGCGTTACTAAATATTAATCTCTGCTTTCTCTAATAAAAATATTGCACAAACTAGTTCAGAAAATGACGCAGAGCTAAATAGGATATTTTTCATTTAAAGACGCAGTGATCAAATTTCAAATAATACAATGTGTGTGTTACAAGCTGCCATTGTTCTTTCTTCAAGACAGTTCTTTTGCTTTCTAGCATTCCATAATTTATACAATCTACTGCCTTTCGGCCATCATTTTCACACCTACATGACTTACTAACAGCACACATGGCTGCATAGAATAACATAAGTGCCTTCGTTAAACTTTGAACTACAGCTCACCTACATGGCTGCATAAGATTAAATAAGCAGGTGCTTATTGTAACTGAGTTTAACGTAGGTACGTTAAACTCTGAACTATAGCTCACCTATATGGTTGCACAAAATTACACAAGCGCCTACGTTAAACTCTGAACTACAGCTCACCTACATGGCTGCTTAAGATAACAAGGCTTTGCACTTCAGCTCACCTACATGGCTGCAATAAACTATACGCGTACATCTCCATAAAGCTCACCTACATGGCTAAACTAGAGTGCAAGCCGTAAAGAACTATAAGTTATACTCGTACATCTTTATTTTTAAACTCTGAACTACAGCTCGCCTACATGACTAATAAACTATACGCATACATCTCTAAAGCTCACCCATATGACTGAACTAGAGTGTAAGCCGTAAGGAACTAGAAGTTATACTCGTACATCTTTATTTTTAAAATGAAGTATAGCTCGCCTACATGGCTGTAATAATCTGTACGCATACATCTCCATAAAGCTCACCTACATGGCTAAACTAGAGTGTAAGCCGTAAAGAACTATAAGTTATACTCGTACATCTTTATTTTTAAACTCTGAACTACAGCTCGCCTACATGACTGTAATAAACTATACGCATACATCTCTAAAGCTCACCTATATGGCTGAACTAGAGTGTAAGCCGTAAGGAACTAGAAGTTATACTCGTACATCTTTATTTTTAAACTGAAGTACAGCTCGCCTACATGGCTGTAATAATGAGTGCAAGCCGTAAAGAACTATAAGTTATACTCGTACATCTTTATTTTTAAATTCTGAACTACAGCTCGCCTACATGACTGTAATAAACTATACGCATACATCTCTAAAGCTCACCTATATGGCTGAACTAGAGTGTAAGCCGTAAGGAACTAGAAGTTATACTCGTTCATCTTTATTTTTAAACTGAAGTACAGCTCGCCTACATGGTTGTAATAATCTGTACGCATACATCTCCATAAAGCTCACCTACATGGCTAAACTAGAGTGTAAGCCGTAAAGAACTATAAGTTATACTCGTACATCTTATTTTTAAACTCTGAACTACAGCTCGCCTACATGACTGTAATAAACTATACGCATACATCTCTAAAGCTCACCTACATGGCTGAACTAGAGTGTAAGCCGTAAGGAACTAGAATTTATACTCTTACATCTTTATTTTTAAACTGAAGTACAGCTCGCCTACATGGCTGTAATAATCTGTACGCATACCCATAAAGCTCACCTACATGGCTAAACTAGAGTGTAAGCCGTAAAGAACTCTTAAACTTTACAGGGTCTATCTACACTATACTCGTACATCATAGGTCGCCCACATGGCTAAACCACAGTGCACGCCGTATAGGGATCTACACTATACTCGAACATTTTTGAACAGCTCACCTACATGGCTGAACCCGAGTGCACCCCGCAAGGAGTCTACACCATACTCGTACATCTCTGAACAGCTCACCTACATGGCTGAACCCGAGTTCACGCTGCATGGGTCTACGCTATACTCGTACATCTCTGAACAGCTCACCTGCATGGCTGAACCCGAGTGCACGCCGCATGGGTCTACTATACTCGTACATCTCTGAACAGATCACCTACATGTCTGAACCCGAGTGCACGCCGCATAGGAGTCTACACCATACTCGTACATCTCTGAACAGCTCACCTACATGGCTGAACCCGAGTGCACGCCGCATGGGTCTACTATACTCGTACATCTCTGAACAGCTCACCTACATGGCTGAACCCGAGTGCACGCCGCATAGGAATCTACACCATACTCGTACATCTCTGAACAGCTCACCTACATGGCTGAACCCGAGTGCACGCCGCATGGGTCTACTATACTCGTACATCTCTGAACAGCTCACCTACATGGCTGAACCCGAGTGCACGCCGCATAGGAATCTACACCATACTCGTACATCTCTGAACAGCTCACCTACATGGCTGAACCCGAGTGCACGCCGCATGGGTCTACTATACTCGTACATCTCTGAACAGCTCACCTACATGGCTGAACCCGAGTGCACGCCGCATAGGAATCTACACCATACTCGTACATCTCTGAACAGCTCACCTACATGGCTGAACCCGAGTGCACGCCGCATGGGACTACACTATACTCGTACATCTCTGAACAGCTCACCTACATGGCTGAACCCGAGTGCACGCCGCATAGGAGTCTATCTACACTATACTCGTACATCTCTGAACAGCTCACCTACATGGCTGAACTCGAGTGCACGCCGCATAGGAGACTACAGTATATTACATTTTATAATACAATATCTCATGCAGTCATTAGTCATAACCGCAATCAACAAAATCTAAGCTGCTGCTTAAACAAACCAGCAAACAAAACATAACCAAACTACCATACCACCGTACCATCAACAAACTATAAAGCTGCTCAGAAAATTCAGTGAACGGAGCAGACAGAGTTAAAATACTATTCAAAGTGAAATCCTGTGGCGAAATTCCCAACATTCACTCGTACAATTTTTAATTTATTTATTTTCCAAGCTGTCCAATGCAATGATAGATCTATCGAGGAGTTGCCTCGACCAAGAGTACCACGTGCACTGGTCCAACTATTTTACTTATTGTTTATAATTAGTCCAACGCAACGATAACCCTATCGAGGAGTTGCCTCGACCAAAGGTAGCACGTGCATCGGCCCAACCATTTACTCATTATATTATTTTAAATTAGTCCAACGCAACGATAACCTTATCGAGGAGTTGCCTCGACCAAAGGTAGCACGTGCATCGGCCCAATTACTTTTAACTATGATTTAAATATTAACCATCTGGGAAATACGCCACAATGATTGCTACCGAATCATGAGACTACATAATAACCATACTTAATGCTCACTGAACATAACTGGGATAAAAAGAACGAATAATGTATATAGAATTCATAAAACTACTTACGATTTCACCAACAGCTAGCTCGTGGTTCTTGTCACTTCTGACTTGTTAAGAAAACGCTCTTTTCTTGCTAATACTTTTAATGCACACAACTGTACTACTTCACAATCAAACGAAGACTGACTATCCATTACATTTTACCATTTAAAACCACTTTCGACCCCACCCAGAAATAACGATAATATCATAACCGTTATTTCTAAGTGTTGTCAAAGTAAAATAATACATTCAGTTGCCATAATGGAAATACATTTAAAAGTTTCTTACAATATTAATAATTTGTGCTTTGACAGTGTTGCCACAGTGGATATTATAAATCGATATTAAAATCATACATAGTTTTTTCAAATTAAATTAAAGAAATCACGACACCATGTTCAATCTGCTACCGGAATTTCGGGATTTACTTGCACATGCTCCGCACGCATCACTGTCGTTTTTGGATTTATTTTGGTGTTACAGTTGGGAATCGAACCCAATACAACACCTTGCACGCGGTTTGCACGAGCAGGCATCGTGATCAGCACGTCATTGGTATAGCAGAGAAGCGGTGACATGGCTTGGCTGGATGACCATGCACTCGCTTCCACAGACTCCACCGCAACGCACGATATTCCTCTCTAACTTAATATTGAATTGTCACGATAATAAACCATTGCCTACTAAAATACATGGCAGTCCACTCTTTAATTGCTCCCCGTGCTAACAACTACTATTTACACCAATAAAGTCTTTATTTAGTTTATTTTCATTTTCATTTTCGCCAATAGAAAAAGCGTGACAAACTTTTCACTTATTCTCAGCATAGTCATGATTACTTTTATGATCACATTAAACCTGATGAAAATAACTTCTACTGAGCTGTTCACATAAAGTAAATTCATCACTCCGGTGCAGAATTTTTGTCAACTGTGCTTTTACCTGGTACTTACTGCGACTTTTATGAGGAAACTTGGCATCATTTCCCCTGTCGTTAAAACCTGTTTTTACGGACATTCTTCTTACAAAATTCGTATTTCTTTTAGCATGTTAAGTGTATCAAATAATATGGTAATTTTTTTTCAGTTCCGTGTCTACCACCTCGTGCTGCTGCGTTGGCTTAGTGGTCACAAGCGCTACTGAGCTTGAAGTCTTGGGTTCCATTCCTAGGTTGGGCAGTGTTATAAGGTTTTCCTAGAGCCTGAATTTGTGTTTGTTCAATACACTAACGAGCCTATTTAGAAGCGCCCTATTACATGAAACTTAAACAGAACTGGTAAAATTTTGGTACTACTTACCTCTGCCTAACGTTTCGATGAACAAAGGCGTGATATTATGTTGTCCCAACCTGGCAGGCTTCGTTTTGCTTTTAGTCTGTCTATAAAAGATTGAACCTGTCCTAGTTTTGCAAAGTTTCCTAGTGCCTGGCTAGAAAATTGCTTTATAGGTATTTTTTCCTGCAATAAGTCTACGTATGCTAAGGCTTTACCAATTTGTTTGAAAATATTTACCTCAAACAATGTCGAAGCGGTTTTTGTAGAAGTCAAGGCTCATACCTATATACCTACATATAAGCTAAATTGACTGAATAGTCTACTAGAAGTTCTCATATTAACAATATCATTGATGTTATCACTTCCATTCATGGAAACAAAACAATTCTTCACATTATAAACTGTTCCACTTTTTTCCAATAATCATAATCACGAACAATAAAAACAATAGCGACGAGACGCGTGCGAATGTTTTTCTACATTCAATCAGCACTCACATAAAACTTCTCAACACCATTCATTCACTCGCTCTAATGTCATTCACACATCATTTGCACCTGTCGTAAAAAACCATTCACTATTTTGATCTAGACCAAACTTTCACTTTGCGGTTTTCGAAATTCGAACCATACGTTATTTATTGTAAACGTTACTAAATCGGTTACGCTCCAGTAGGAGTTTTCATATTATGTCGTTACTTTCTCTCTATTCAATAAAATGCCGCTCATTACTTGACTTTCCATAATTTTTTGATTTTTTGTCCGCTCTGTGACTAAATTGATGTCACGCATTCATTTAAATATTGGGTAGTTGTGGTAGGAAATGAAGCATCATTTTGATGCAATTTTGTCTCTATAGACGATGGCAGACAATTACACTAAAGCTTTTTTCTGCCATTTCTTACAAATAAGTATGAACATTATAAACTATGTACAGTCCCCAAAAGAGTTAAGTATCCAGTTTTGTACTGGTGTGCACTACAAAACTGGATACTTAACGCTTTTGGAGACCGTACCTAGATTATTTTTATTGTTGTAGTTTACTAAGATTGCATTCACTATTTCAAAATAACGTTTCTAAACCGACTTTGCATGTCGATTGTTAGCATGAAAGTCTACCATTTTATCATTCGAACCCGTATTACAAACACCTAGTTTCACAAACCGGTTGTTTTACCTTAATCTGGTAAAATAATTGTATTGTGCAATTTATCGGTTACACGCATTTAATCGATTTTGGCAAGACACTGTTGAAATTGACTTTCATTAAATGTTTGCTGAGTAGTTCTTTAAAAGATTTAATTATTAGAAGATAGAAATTGTTAACTTGTACCCTAATTACGAAATGCACGATCAATAAGAAATTTAAATGAATTGAAACAGATTGCTAGTCCATTGCTTCATAAGTTCGAAAAAAAAAATCTGCTCAATATTTTTTTCTAACTTATGAAGCAATGGACTACCAATCTGTTTCAATTCATTTCAATTTCTTATTGATCGTGCATTAGAAAAGTGTTGTCAGATTAAAAACATTTAGTTCCTCGTATTGCGTCTTCCTACTTATTCTGTATGAGCATTTATTTTTGCTATAAACAAAATCATTTCCCCTGTATCGTTGCACGCCATGCATGTCACTAAAAGTAAAAAAAATACAACACAATAAAAAAACGGGACAGCCCAAATGTTTTGAAGCGTGATTTTAATGCACCTTTTATAGCATCGAATAAAGTGATTACCTCTCGTCACATTATCGATACAAAAGGTTCATCTGAGCGTGAAACACGTTTCATTTCCAATACGTTCAACACGCGTGTCACACGGCTAAATCAACTTCAACATATTCTGAGCAACCAGTCTTTTTGCCACGTCGACGTCTAAGTAAAACAATTGACCATAAAATTGTCCGTACGTGTCCCTCACAAAAAGAGAAAGCCTCGCCCGGGTCCATTCTAATGTCCCGTTTCTAAGAACATTATGTCTTATTTAAGAGATACGACAAAAAAATAAAATAGCTCGCGCCGTGAAAGAATAAGGCGAAATGGGCCATAAACGCTGCCCCGTCGTATCTAAAGACAAAAGTCGTAGGGCTACCGGCGCACAAATATTTGGGATGTTGTAAAATGCGTTTCTAAGTTTATTGCGACATTGTTACACATAACATTTTTTCCCATTCAACGAGTTTTGACAGCGGAACAATGGTAATTTCAGCTTCTGTTTTATAATGAGGAGCTGAGCGACAAAAGCTTTACGATATTTTGGGATGCCCGCCGTTACGCTTTTGTTTTGACGCTGCTGACAAAGGTCTTATTATAATATTGTAAACACGAACTTCATTTCGAAGTTAAGCGAGTTCCTTAAATTGCATAATTCTTTATCATTTTCTTTTCTTTTTATCGTTCTATACTGTTATTCTGTCATGAATAAGACAACTGGGGTCAGTACCTATTGCATTTAAATTTCCTATTTTATATTCCTTCCTCTTCGCCAGTCTATCAAATAAAAAATCAAAGAATAGTAGTTTTGTCACATGTTCTGAATTCGAATCAGTCGCAATTAAAATAACAATGAACTATAACTTTTTGCGTTTTAAACCCCATAACTTGTACTGCGAAGTGTTATTAAACGTACGATAGTATTAATTTTCCAGACTCAAAAGATAGCGCCACAGATTATGCGACAAAAAAGTCGTAAGGGGTGGTTTAATCGGTTTTTTACTGCTGTCGGCATTACACATGCGGAACCGACAGACCAGAACCGATGTTCATGCTTCAGGCCGACAGTGGCTTTGAAAAGAGCGGTTGGAACATTCAGTTAAATGTGATGTCATCAATTTGGCGCTGTGTGTGCCATATGGTTGTCATCTTTGTAATGGATTTAATATTACATACATACATAATGAACATCTATATTGAAATGAAGAAGTTTTTCATGAGGTTTAAAAGAAAAATAATTTGGGCATACGTAAGCAAATTCTCATACAGTAGAGATAAGTAAAAATGTTGAGGCTGACCAGTCTAAGCAATTTAAACATCAATATTTTATTGTTAAACAGTTGCTAATATTGACTTTTATTGCTTTTCTGGCCAAAGAAAATATGACAGACAAACAACAATAACAATGTCAGTCGTAACTGACAAAAAATAAATGAGCAATAACGCCATTTCTAAAGACAAGGTCGAAAACGCTACTTAACTCTCTTGTCTCTCTTTCTTCAATTGAAGCTACCGCTACTTTTATGGCCACAGCAACTTTTATTGTAGAGATTTAGAGAAGCGAACATCGAGACTATTTCGTGACGTCCTGTTTATGCCAAACAGATTCGAACGTATCCCGACCCTATTCGAACTTTTCGGTCTATTCGGTAGCTGTCGGTACACATCAAATAAAATTTAATTTGCCCATTGTTCGCTAGGGTTGCAAGAGTAAAAAAATACTTGGATTGGAGGACAAGTGGGAGAAGTGTGATATGTGAATGGGTTTTGCTGTCGTGATTTTTTGCTCATGATGAATAAATGAAGTTATGAACTGATTAGTATGGAAGAGACGTTGTAATAGAAACGAGTGTAGCTAATAATAGATAAGTACAGGATCTTTGTTTATAGGCAGCGTGCTTTCGTGCAATATTATCATTTTACGCAAAATGAATTCATTCATACATACCAGAGACAGTATCTCAAGAATTGAAGAGTGACTTCCACAAAACTTTGAAAGGATTGGAGGGGGTTTTGTTATTTCAGAATCCTGTTCGTAGTATATATTAATAACGATAGTCCGAAAGGTTCTGCGTACCAGAATACTTAGCGTTGCAACGCTACGTCTTCCGGTACGTGGTCCAACTTGTGAGACGCCTACCAACGCATTGGTAGGCGTCCCACAAGGTGGACCGATGACCTTGTGAAGGCCGCTAGAATCTGCTGGTTGCGGGAAGCACAGATCCGGTCGAAGTGGCGGAGGCCTTTGTCCAGCTTTGGATCTCTTTCGGATAAAATTATGATTAGATCCCTACGAATTACATCACGCCAAAATATTCAAACGAACCACCAGCTTCCTAGCTCTCGTCGTTGTCACATTTGTATTACATCCCTCATTAAACTCGTACAACTGCGGGAAATCGTTACCGACAAACACATGTTTATGTCCATTCATTGCTAGTTTATTTGAAAAGTTCCAGCCAATTGTGTCCCACTTTCATCGTAAATCATTCTAGTACCTACTCCTGTTGCTTGTGCCACCGAAGTTTGGCTGTTCGTTTTATGATTCTTTTGTTTAAAACTTTTATTGGCTCTGGCCGTTCCAAAAACTAATTTATTCAGGAGCCTTAACCATCAGCCTTGGAACTTGGAACTTGCCTACTTCGAAAGGTCCCATTCCGCTTTTTACGTTTTACGATTATTTTTTCTTCACAGTGTAATTGTATCGAATTCGAGTAAATAGGTGCTCCGTTTAAGTTTGTGCTTTTATTGTTTAAGTTTTTACCTAATTCTTCCGGATTTATTTGTTGTCTTTTCTATGACTTTTGTAAACAGTTTCGGCTTTACAGCTGTGGTCTCAAATAAAGTTACTATTGATGTTTGCGCTGACAGGATTTCCAGTGACGTAGACTGTCATTAATATTCATGAATATAATTAGGTACCTATGTTTTAAAGAATTATCTAGTACACATAGATAAATTTCAAATTATTTACATTCAGAAATCTTCACATAGCTGTGAAGTGTTTTAAAAATGGAAAGTAAGAGCCAATATTTTCCCACCAAATGTTCAATATCAATTCCAAATCTTTTCAATAAACCACACTCATAATCAACACCCAAATGGTTTTATCAAATGAAAATGTCCAAAACCTATTAGGGCTTGCGTAATAGTTCGGAAATTTCGTTATCACGTGATAGACGAGTCCTAATAAAATTTTATGTCACACTTTCTAATAACTGTGACGTAAAGATAAAGCGTGCTCAATGGGAATGACTCTATTCAACTTTGACATTATGTATGCAAGGAGCAGTAAGCCAACTCGGTCGTGATTCGAGAGTAAAGAATTCATTAGTTGAGACGGAGTTATAAAGCTTGTCATTTACATTTGGAAGTTAAAGGGGATTTAGTTCGAAGTTAAGTTCAATGTATCTAATAGGGTGATTTATTAATGTCGATATCAAGTGAAAACTTAAAAAGGAAGGAGATATCACGTTACGGGAATACACGTTAATTCAATTGCAAAATTGACTTTTTATGACAACAAAGTAAGTTAAATAACCCAGAAAATATAATCTGCAAAATAAACGTTGTTTTATTTTAAATGTTTTTTTTTTACCCGTACAAAATCCCCCCAATGATCAACCAATATTTGACCTACGCATCTTCACTTGTTGAACGTCGCTTTCATACGTCGATGCGGCGTGAAAATACCAAAGTAATAACACAACGGATTTCTTAAAACATACCTAATGAGTTTTTAAAGTTATTAAGGCAAATTACCATTGAAACGACGCGGGGTTCTGAAGGTGTGTAATAAGTTACCATGATGTGTTGTGGGCGTTCAGAATGCTCAGATTTAAGCCGCTAGAAAGGCTTCTGTGTTGCAGCCGATTAGCCTTATGATTTATTATGGGCTATCTCAGTTTTTGCTGGCTTGACTGATCTTTGGCGGCTCTTGGGCGAGCCTGGGTGATTTGTGGGACTTAGCGAGTGATGTGTGGTGTAATTGCTTCAAGAATTTGTGCTGTTTTTGTTTCGTTAGTCAACTGTTTCGGTCATGTTTATGTTTGGCGTTTTTCGGGTTTGCGATTTTTGACCTGCTTTGGCTTAATTTAAGGCCAAGGTAGATAGTTTGTTGTCTAAAAATACAACTAAATTAAGGTGTAAAAACGGAAACATCTAAATAATGCCATAAGCAATTTAAATAAACGCCAACCTAAACAACCGAAAACTGTTAACAACTCAAAGACATTATAAATAGTAAACCAGTCAAAGTTTGTACAGTTACGATCAAAAGTCGTTCAATATTGTTACGGAATTTAAGTCTCATTTATTTATAATGTACGTACAGGAAACAAACTTGAAAAAAAAGCTTTATCGATGATCGTTTAAGCCGAGCGGTACCACCGAAATGGTTATTTAATGTGAAAAAATTATAGAACTCTTTTTATTTGGAGGTTCTGGTTATGACTGACTTAATTACCGGTTTACTATGATTTATTATATAATGCAGGAATAATTTTTGAGGCCGTCCAATGACGTATGACTGCTCTCGCTGGGAACAGGTTCAGCCGCCGCTGGCGTTACGGACGAGGGCATAGAGCAAGTAAATGATGCTTTTGTAGAATTGTTTTATGGCATTAGAAGGCGGTTTAGTGAACGGATAGATCGTAAAATCTTAACATGATATAGCTTCTGTTTGCAATAAAATCTTGCCAACATAGTCTCAAGGCAATCACACTATTTTAGCGACACTGCGATATTAAGTAATTAAAGAATACGTGAGAAAATAAACGCAACATTGGGATTGGAAAATTAAAGATAAGTAAGAAAATAAATATTATGGCGAAGTTGACTAAGTGATTGAACTAAGTTATCTTTCTTTTAAACTATATAATTACGTATAAAATAATGTCCTAACTTTTTAAGTTACTTGGTTTGAGAACTAAGTCATAATTTTTCTTTCGGCTTTATTAAAGTTTTGTACGAAATATTACTTTATGGTAAAAGAAACTGTAATTGAAATTGCACAGCTGTTTTTGTTTAGTTTATTGAAATATTTTAGTAATTTAGAAACGTATTTATTCAATTTTATGCTGTGGGGTAATTGGAACTATAAAAAATACACCCTTTATCAGCATAAAATACAGAACGTTATTTACGTTCTATTCAGCCGATAATATCTGAACGAATAAATATTCTTTACAACTTAATTCTATACAAACACATTTTATCGTGTAGTAACGAGGTGAAATGTTAATGAACATAATTCAGAGAGCTATCGCGCATCTGCATCGCTAATCTATGCAATATAGCGTATGCCTCGCCTTTCTACTTGCGCCGGAGTCGGCCTGAGCTGCTCTGGTTATAAATAATACTATAATGACAAGGAATTACCCTGTTCTGCCACACTACATGCTAGACGTTCCCGTTCTTATACTGGTTCATTATACTCAAGGTCTGTACCTACTTACGGTTTTATATAATGTTAGGAATTATTGAGAAGGGAAATTCCATGTTGCGCAGAAATTATTTGAGTGTAGATCGATTTAAAATTTTGCTCTGGGGTATGTTGGTTGTAGTTATAGGGAAATTGGTGGTGTGAGCTTCGGATGTTTTCCCAATTATGTGGAGGTAAAACGCTGTTTGTTATGAGAAACAATTGAACATCAACTACCTACTAGTTTGGACGCTAACGCGAATAATTTAGGGTGTTTCAGCAACTGGCTTGTTTATTAATGTTACTTGCACGCAGCTTCACGTGGATGTTGGAAAGTATCCCGCGGAAACATACCACCGGGATTTAAAGTACCATATTGTGTTAATCCAGGTTATAAACTATCTGTGTACCAAATTTCATCCAAATCCGTTCAGCCGTTTTTGCCCCAATCCGGAACATACATCCAGACAAACAGACAAGTTACTATTTTACTAAATGTATAGTTCCTGTTTTTTCGACACATAACATCACGTCTATTTTCCCCGAAGGGTTAGGCAGAGGACCTACAGTACACCCACATTTCGCCAGTTATATTGAAGTCCCATGTAATAGGGGGTAAGCGTATTGCCATCAACCAAGCACAAATCCAGATTCTGGGCTGCCACTGAGAAATTCCTGATGGAAAAACCCAACAACAATTTCCCCGACTTGGGAATCGAACTCGGGATCTAATTCTGAGCAGTAGCACTGTAACCCCTAGACTAACGAGGCAGGCAGTCTTAGTCCACTTCAAAAATGTTTGACGTCATCCTTGTAATACAGTATCCAAAATATTTTGCGTACGCTACGCAACTCAATTCTCAACGAATTCTTCCAGTAATCCACCACATTGTCCTATTCACAATGACGGGACAGCACTAAGTTTACAATACCCTATCTGCATCAACACAATCAATTGTCCATTTCTCGCAGCTTCTCGTATTACTAGTGACGTCATAGATCTCGTTTACCACACAAGTGGTGATTATTTATTGGCCCGTCTGAGGGTGGAACATTAAAACAATGTTCTTATAGGAACATGCGTCGTTAATTACGAACAAACATGATGCTTATGACGGTAGTGGTACAGGAGTTGGGACTTAAACCTGTATGGTTAATTGTGTGTGTGTGTGTGTCATGGGTAGCCTGTATGTCAATGTCAAGACGATGCGGCATAAAATTATAATTAAAATCACCGCTCAGTGTAAGAAGACAAAACAGATTAATATCTTCTCTTGTAGTCCCTGTAGGGAAAGCTTGATTAAAGTGTCAATGAAAAACATGAGCACAAACATCATCTTAGTTGATACTGGTTTCCTGTTTTCAGTAAAAGAAAGTATTCCAAAAGATGAATGTCATCATGCTTTATATTATGTAGTTGATGATCAACAAGGCTCATAACGGTTGATAACAGCATGATATAAATCATTCTACTGGCCAATCAAAATGCCCCAGGGTTATGACGGGCAGCAGCATTTGGAGCGTGAGACGAGAGGATTTGCCTTTACGTTTTCATGAATGAAAAATTATAAAGTTATGATAAACTATTTGTCTTTTTATTTACAATGTACATATTAGTATAAAAAATGACGAAAGTAGAAAGGAAAAACGTCCTAGAGAAATCTGGTCTTTTTGGTCGGAAACCACCAAATCACTTAGCGAGCATGCGTGGTGGTCAATACTTCCATCTCCGTAGGAGAAAAGGCCCTGCAGTAGGATAATTACATACCATTATTATTACAAACCAGACGCTATGACTCACAAACAACAGAAGAGACGGTTAGGTTATTATACACCCAACTATACATTGTCATACTATTTGCATACAACGCATAAATAATTCTAGCCACGCTCCAGGTCTATAATACTACTGTCGGCGCTTCTGTTCACCGCTGAAAGGACCATTGTCCACTGCGAGCTCGGAATACCGCTCACGTGCTGTAAGTAAATACAACGGTTATGTATTATCACACGGGTAATCAATAGTTAACTAGTGCTTTTATCTTTGTTTTGGTATTGTTCTTACATTAAGATGCCTAAAATAAATTTTGCTCACATTCAGAATACTTTATTTTTAAACTTATGTAGAGATACATTACTGTAGTGCAGTGTGAGATATTGCAATATTAGATCGCAATTTCCTGAAAGCCTTGTTTCCTTTTAAAGCACTTGATGTTGTGTCAATCATCACTCAACATCGAGTGCAATAAAATAAACCGCACTGTCCAGGTTATCATGTAGTAGATATTGGAGGACTAGGTATTCATTGACTAAGTATAAAGAGTAAATATAGTACATAAACGCACATTTCACCTGCTTCAAAATTGGTTTCTTAACGTCTGTGTTCTTAACCTTATCTGTCATTAACTAAGCTGCTGGGCTGGTTCAAAATGTTACATAATTTAATTATTTATTTATTTTAATAATAATTTAATTATTTATTATTTTCACTACAAGACCCAAACATCAATGTAGCCCTGGCTCTTGTACTTGGAGTTCCTGTATCACAAGAGCCATTACAATGTCTCCTTTGTTCATTTAATGTTACCAATACATGAAATTTGCTAGAAGCAGACTTTCTGCATTTTCCTTCAAATGAGATCCTCCTGTTTGATCTGTAACATCGGAGATTATCAGTAATATGTTGGCTTATAGGCTTTCATGTATTAGCTGATATAGGAGCATGTGTTAATTATATTGTGTCTGTTACAGTGGTTTCGATGTTTGATATTCTGAAGCCTTGTTTACTCTGAAAAGGAAAATGGTCGGTAAGATTAGTAGGATGATTAATAAGACGTGGTGATTCAGAGCTTTATTATCAAGTCGAACGAAACCTATAATGTGATTCTAGTGATATACTGTGATTGTTACCTTGTGAATAGGTAAATAAATAAATATATTATAAATCAATAACTAAATAAATAAATATATTCAAAATCTAATACCTTTAAACGAGCAATTATACAACGCGATTGATTGACAGTGACACATTTGACACACGAATACAACTTGACAGTAATATAATTTCCCTGAGGTAGGTACGTGTATAGGTATATATCTAAAAATTTAATAAATATATACATAAATAAATAAATAATTAAATAAATAAAAGGGTACCTGATATAGAGGGGCAAAGGAGAAGGGAACGACTCCATAGATTTCTGGGCCCAGGTGTTAACTCAATCAAACTAGCCTTATTTGTAAGAGGATATAATAACAAGGCCTCACTGAAAATTTGGTGAAATTTGGCTATCCAGGAATCAAGTTATATGAAGTATAGTTATGTGTTAATGCATGTTCAACCAAATCACTACGAGTTTATGAGTGAAACCATTGATATATATGTTACACTAGATTAGTAATTACCGCGCCAAGGCGTTGTCACTGGACATAAGGCCACAGCCAATAGAGTAGCTAACGTCAGTTCAGTGCTCTGCGTGGCGCCAAACGAAGTGAACCGCGACAAAAAATATTGCCAAAATGGGTAAATCCGTAGTGAAAGCGTGCGGTTCAAGATCACAAAAACACAATAAATTAACCGGAATTACTTTCCACACGTAAGTTTATTATTTCTGTGTTTATATCAACGTAAAAAAGCAATAAAATAAATTAAATCTCGAATTTTTTAAATTAGGGTCAGTGTTACCACTAAAAACTTAGTTTTAGTTTCCCACATTTGTGGGAGTTTTTAATTTATGGAATAAGTGATTTTAATATTTTTTTAATAATAATACCGTTGCAGGGTGCCTAAAGATGAATCACGCCGTGATAAATGGGTGGAAATAATCCGATTGCTGAGAAAAGAGACTGACTGGCTACCTACAAAATCTACTGTCAATTTTGTTCAAAGCACTTCCGTGATCAAGACAAAATAGGTCCAAAAAGCGAATGCGGCCGTGTTTATTTGTCCAATGAAGCAATTCCAATGCTTATTGTAAGTAATAATTTTATGCGGTAATTAATATTATCAAATTATAGGTGATAGTAAGGGTCAACAAAAAATGCCTTCCCATTGAATTCAAACTACATTGTGTACTGGATGCTTTTTTCAACTTAGTTTTTAGATTGTAAAAAACTGCTTTGGTTACAAAAAAAATAAATTTTTCAGGACAACCGTTATTCTAAAGAGCAGGTGGAGCTTTCAGTAGAAGAAAATATGGATGTGGATGCTGTGGAAACCGACGAAGAGATAGACGAACTAACTGAAACGCCGTGAAAGCACAAAATGAGGATTATAATTCACCGTTTGAAAAATGTATCGGCTGGAAGACTAAGAAAAATTAAAAACATATCACAAAAAAATAAAAGATTAGAAATAAAAATTAAAAAATTTAAAGATGATATAGAGGAACTGAAAAAAAAAACATATGTTGAGCGAAGAAGACGAAATGCAGCTAAATTGAAATGAAGAAACAGTGCAATTGATGGAAAAATTTAATAAAACCTTGAAAAAGAAAAGGACTTTAAAAAAAAAACCGTATATCCTAAAAGAATTTGCGATACACCCGGGAGATCATTTATCGTCAATACAAGTGGATACTTAAAAATAAGATTGTATCATGAAAGCAAATTATTCACTCAAACTTACAAAAAGAGTCTAAGGCTGCGTTTCCACCAGAGATGAGCGAGGATGCGTAGCATTGTTATTGGTTAATTTCACACACATTCCTCGATGTGTGTGAAATTAACCAAAAACAATGCTAGCTTATCTCAAACTATGACAGTGAAGCGATGTTATTGGTTAATTTCACACACATTCCTCGCTACGCATCCTCGCTCATCTCTAGAGGAAACGCAGCCTAAAAGGCAATATACAAAACTAATGTTACTTATCGGAGTATGATTTCATTAATAATTAATAAATAAATAATATTCAAAAAGAAAATGTCTTATTATTATTTTCATTAGTGATAAACTTCTGACGTATTCCTTTGAGTGTACCAAACTGACGAATCGACGAAAACTGGCTAACACTGGAAACTGTGAAACTTGACAGTTTCCAGTGATCGCCGTCAACTTGACAGTGTCAAGCTAACGTAACTGTCTAATCGGAAAAACTGACAAATCAGTGAAACTGACTAATCAACGAAACTGGCGAATTAAATAAACTGACGACTGAGCGAAACTGACCAGTGATACGCGGACTCTAATACACATCCAATAAAAAATACATAATTCAAATGTTTTTATAAATAATTTAATTTAACGTTTAAAAAAACGGTAACGTTTTTTAAACGTTATTTATGGCTTAAAAAGTTGGGCAAAATTTCGCATGGGTAGGCAACCCCATCCCGCCAGTTACTGTCATTACATGTTTATATTGCGGTCTTTGTCTAATCTAAGCGTCGGTATTATTCTTGCGATTTGTGTGAGTGAGACAGATATATGTTTACTTTTAAATGTTTAGTGGTTTCAAAGCTACGTCGTCGCGTTTAAATAGTGGCTACACTTTTTTGACACATTTGAATGAGGTTTGCTTCTCTAGTTATTTAACTCAATGAGTGAAACGGTCAAATGGCACATTCAATAGATTCGTATGGCTAATTAATCAACTACTTAGCTATTAAGTAAGTTTTGTTTTAAAATATGCTATCCTACAGAAAGACAACCGACCGAGACATGACGCCGGAGACTGTAAACAGTAGATACATAAGTCTGGTTTTGTTCGCTTGATAGGCTAAAAGCTCGATTTGAATAGGTACTTACAGGTTGAGATGCACGCCACTGACGAATAACTGATAAAATCGCCTCATCGTCCAAGACTCTTCTGCCAATAGAATTATGCGACCAGTCGCAATAGTACAATTCACACAGCGATCCATGTCGTCAATATCCGATCGATAGGCGTAATCAGTTGTCCAAAATAGAGAGCCAGATAATTAAAAGTAGCAAGATCCGTCGAATAGTCCTTTATAATATTTAAAGCCGAGGTCGTGGGGTTATACAATAAAAAATGGAAAATACATGAGCACTCAGAACGAAAGAAAACGAACGAGTACCCGTGTACCGAGTTTTTCTGCCTGTCATCTGTCAGCACAGAACATATTAATATGTTATTAACTGTCATAGAAAAATTAAAGGAGTTCGATTCACTATGAATCGATTCCACGAAACGATCATACATATTCTGAGAATTAATTTAACTTTTCTCGCTTCCTAGATAGAAACATGGTACTGTATTTTGTGATTTGCTTTATAAAAATATAACGGTTTTTTTAATACACATTTCAACTAGTTAACTGCTGGGCCCAGAAGTCGCCTTCTCCTTTAATTAACTAGCAAAAATCCGTAGACGTGACGGGTATCGGTATATAAACATGATAATTAAAACAAAAAAAAAACTGATTTGCTGAACTGATTCTTCAAGTAGGTAACTAAATTACAGGTGGTCAACGGTCCCAAAAAAACTCATTAAAACATGTTTTTATTGTTTCACCATGTTTAGATAATTATCAATACTCATCACGCCCATGGAGTTACGCTAGGTAATTTTATATGACCTTGTATTTCTTTATGAAGAACAAAAGTATATTTTCTATCATAAAATTTCACAGTGACACCGCTATAAACAACTAACGGCTATAAAACATACTACGAGGCATTCACAGTCAATGAACAATTCCAAACCATTAACACACCATTTTCAATTTCGCTTACTGATCTAACAGCAGCAACACCTTAACATTCCACCCCATAAAACGTAATAGGATACTAACAAAACTATCAATCCGTAACTAGAAATAAAGAATTTACGTCGGACTGCTTTATAAGAGCTACCTCAACAGTTTGAGCTCCTATGTCAAAGTGTCTTGGGTAACTACGACATGTAATAGCAGCGGTTTACTGCCAAGCAGTCGTTTAACCTCGACTTGCATCTGTAACACGATTGCTTACGAATCGCGGTTCGTTTATGGCCATGCCAATGTCTGTTAGGAATAGACCGGCGAGTAAATTGAATCTGAGATCTAAGAAGGTTTTTTTTTTAAATCTCAGTAGTGTATACAAAATATACAAGAGCAGTGGTGGCCCAGTGGTATCGGCCCCGATTTACGAGTTGTAGGTCGTGGGTTCGGACCCAAGCAGGCGTTTTACTTTGTGTAAATAATTTCTTCACCACTGCTCTCAAAAACGGTGAAGGAAAACATCGTGAGGAAACCGGCATGTCTTAGAACCAAAAATTCGAAGACAGGTGAAATCTACCAACCCGCACTGGGCCCACGTGGTGGATTACGGCCCACTCCCTCTCACCGAGAGGAGGCCTGTGTCCCAGCAGTGGGAACATTCATAGGCTGATGATGATGATGATACAAAATATATTTTTATTTTTAATAATGAGTAAAGTTGGCAAATAGGGTAGCAGTCCGTCTGAAGCAAGGTGGTCAGAAATAAACAACAATTAGAAAGAAACCAAGTTGAAATTGCTCATGTGAATGTGTAATTTTATTATACCGGAACCTCAATTCTTCAAATCGGATCTCAGCAATGCTGCTTAGAAATAATGGAAATGTATAAAGATAACAAAGAAACAAGACAGACAGTAAGACAATAACAAGACACAATACAAGACAGCAAGCAAGACAAGACAGCGGGAAGACGTATTTGACTATAACATTATACAAATTATCCATAAGAACTAGCTTTTCAAAGTAAGCCCGCAAAACATATAAAACACATAATTGAATCCAAACAACATATTAACATATTCAAGGATCTTACAACACTGACTACCACATCCAAGCCAACCTAGATTCCCTTCCAAGATAAAACGTCTAATAAACAAGTAAAAAACCAGTAAGTGCGCATTGAATTTACATATACGGAACGAACTTCACTTTACGTCTACTAAATGCTACTTATCCTGTAGGAGGTTGAAAGTCGTACTAAACATTTTTCTGATTGAAAAGGAATTCCGGAGACTCATTCGGCATGAAGTAAAGGGTTTAATTATTGGTGTCTTTTTTACGATAGGTTGAAATACATAGATTTATAGGTGCTTGACAAACATGACAAATCAACCGTGTCTATGTCTACCGTTAGCTGAATCCTGGGAGTCATCAAGGATTACTTATTGGCACCATCGTCGGCCGTATCGTCACTCGCTACATATTAGCACAGATTAATATTAGGTAGATAGTGGTGAAGCTTACGTTTTATACCGTAATATAAAAGGCCTATCTGATGTTAAACGGTTATCTTTGCTAATGTCAACTGCAATAGGTACCTAGCTACCTATATCGATCACGTCTTTCCATGATGTCTTAACGTGCTATTGCATTTTGTTCGTCAGCCAGTGAGAGCGGTGAGAAGTCTCATGTGCCAATCACTACACCGTCACTCTTCAAATCTGGAACACAGCAGTTATAGTTGGCGACCAAAATATTTATCATCGTCTATAATTGCCTCCATTCGGTTTCGACCCTCATGTTTCCAGCAATTTGTTCGTCGTGCTCCATCATGGAACCTGAAACAGAAAATATTCTTTATTATCTTCAAACTACCAAATACGTTGTCAAGTGTTTTACCTTTAAACTGGCTTAATATAAGGCCACGTTCAGCATCGGCAGCTATATGTATAGCTTCACTAAATTCAAACTACGACATTTTGAACGGAACGAAACGATAATTAGTCGTCAGGACACAGAGGGAATTGGAGTAACCCTAACCATCAACAAGTATTATCAAATCGCCTTTAAAAAACCATGGTAATCAAGGCAATATATCAGGTTTGGATATATTCAGTGCAGTGTATAACTCATCTATGGAAAAACAGGTTACCAAGCTCGAAGGCTATAAGATAGTGAACTGTCACTAATTATTATGCACTGGAATATTTAATCCTGATACAAAATGATTTAAGCTGTGTGAAATTTAAGATGCCAGAGAATAAATGTTTTATTATCGCTGTGTCAGTTTATGTAGACTGCTATAAATATGTCTCTTAATGTTTAAAGATAAAGACAAAAACACCAAATGAACTGATGATCAAAATAGAACTGAACCAAAGCTGAACTGGCCTAAAAGAGCATCAAATAGTCTTTATATGGCGAAGACATGACAATAATCGTCAACCGACAATAACATCCTTTGCATGAACATGCATTACTTAGTATGTGAAGCATGTACAGGTACAGACAATATCTATAGAAATTCTAATACAACAGTACCATCGTCTATAACAAAGCCCACTTACAAATCACTTCGACACCCACCATATAAATTAAAGTTTGCACGCACGACTATAAATAAGTACAACGGTGCTCCTATAACACTAAGCTTAATATTATTATGGTTACGAAGTTCGTATGTATGTTTGTAAATGGTTTTGGATGACTATAAAAGAAAGAAAGTTCATTTTGCTTCTCTTTGAACAAACAGAAACTCAAAATGTTAACAAAAACGGAGAAACTATGTGTCACATCCGCGCAAAACGGCCATCACTCAGCTCTAACCCGACGCTGATATGGAACCCAGGTACGGTACGGAAAAAAAAAACATCTCTGGACGCACCTTTATGCCTTGGTTAGCAATATCATTTCATCATTCTATCAGCTCACACTAAACGGAATAGTGTATTTTCTCAAGACACGTAGATATGGATGGGGTTAACGTTTTTTAATAAATTCTGACAAAAAAGAGAAATGGTCAGAAACGTTTGTTAAAAGAAAGAAAAAACGAAAAATTGTTTATTCTGCGCAAACAAAACGTACATTTAAATAATAAAAAACATAAAATATGCACATAAAAAAGTAGCCAAAAGCCTCGGAAAAAACTTCAATTATTTTACCGAGCGGAGTCGCGAGCTTTGTAAGAACTTAAACTTACAAGTGTAAAACTTGGTGCACACTATAACAATCTATACAAATCGAGTCTTCCGGATTGTCGCGCTCATTGTGGACACAAGCCGTTATGAAGTAGACTTGTGGACCTATGCAATTTGCGCGAACGCTTTTACATACGAGTCCATTCCGACTAACGGGTATCGTATCCGCCTTAGATCCCGTTTATATGGGAAACGTTTATGTTTTATGGTTGCAGAGTATTAACCAATAGTGTGGAGCAGTTTTTCTAGAGTTTTTTGGTGTTAAAAGTTGTTCGAAACCAAAACAAACGCGATAATGGCTTCGGTATGTTCTACTGATGTCACGTACGCAAACAGTAAAAATAAATACCTAAATTCTCTTCTATTTTCTTAAGTACTTTTGAAAAACACTAGTCTCTTTGTTGATTGACTATTAGGTACCTACGCAGAGACCCAAGAAGGTGTGGATTCTTATCATCTCATTTCTCAACTCACCACCAAAAATATTTTCAGGACGTATATTAAGTAATAACCTACTCTACAGGTTCAAATTGACCAGTTTAGTGCCAAACTTGTAAATGGTCTTCAATTTCATATTGCTGCGAACCATACAGTGAAGCATGCCAAAACTACACCTCCGCTCTGTGCATACACGCTCACACGCACACATTTACAATCAAACGACACCTCACTAAGTGCCCACATGTTTACGAAACCGGCCTCACGACACTGTTGATAGTGTTATGTGTTGGCTTTTTCTTTGGTCTGAGGTTTAAGAACACTGTATAAGTCAGCTGTAAGTTTCCCGAATATAATAAAATAAAATATTATAACTACTGTTACCAGTTATCCAATCTTATCCTACCTTACGTCCTGGAATACAAACACAAAGCTATTAAACCTAATACTCCTTCATAACTACAACAAACACTGCACAGTGGATAGAACGTGAAAATGAAATGCCTGCTTTACAAACCAATTTAGTTGTAACAAGCGTATTGGTCCGTTTCAACGCTGTATCCAATACCAATTTATTTTATTGTACGTAATCGAATGTCTATTGTCTTCGTTATTGTCGGGTTGTACGACTATATCACCTCAGTGAGACATGGAATTTAATGGGCTTAAAGTTGGTACCTATATTATATGTGCCTTTATGTAATATATAGCCTGCTCATATTATAGTGAGTATTTGTATGCACAGAAAAGTAACATTGTCTCCATTCATGGGAGTCATCTATGAGTGCATCTAATTTTTTTTAATTCTGCGGGATCATATTATTTTAGTAAAAAATTTCAAACTCGCGTCAGGATACGTGACCGTAAAATCGGTTGCCTAGCAACCGATAAAGTAAATATCAAAATAAATAGTCTTTGACATTACGTAAAGATTGCGAGGTAAGAAATTTTACTCATATTGATGGGTAAAAAAAGCAGTCAAAACATACTTCATGAATTTTTTTTTAATAAATTGTTTATTTTTGTTGAAGTTTTCACTTTTCACTCCCGGAGTGCAACCCGTGGTTTTTTTTACGTTTTTTATTCATATTATTTATGGCACCTCTTTAGGTCATAAGCTATCCGAATATTAAAAAATATTTTTGGCGTAGGTCAAAAGAGGGTGGCGTGAAAATTGATTCGCGGTTAAAATACATTAATATATATATATTTTTTATCCCCAATCTTACAAACACTAAGACCCAGTTGCTTCCAAAATTCGTTAAAGAAAAATCTCTACAGTTTCCACCTCGGTCTAGTCTATATAAATCTACATTACCATCATGGTCACATAAGGTTCTTCTTTGCCTGATTTTATGTACTACTTACTAGCTGTGCCCCGCGGTTTAACCAGCATAATCTCGGGATAAAATGTAAGCCGTTTTTAACAAACAAAAAATCTTATCTTTTCTCTTTTTATAATATTAGTTTAAACAAAAGTTTAAAATGCCCTCAACTCTGCTCACATGTAATAATACCCACTATTACTTCTCTAAACACAACATTTTATTATAAACAATTTGCATATGCGCTAATTAAATTACTGTTCCATACAGTATCAGACACACCTTTAGGAACTTTAGTGCGGCGCAATGAGTATAAAACGTTTATTATAACGGTATGTTAATGTCTGTTCTACACTTTATATTTAACAGTAGCTGCTATTTTATTTTCGACGCAAAAGGAGTGTTCGTATAGAACTCCTAATACGGTGATTCCGGTTACTACCTAATGCTCGTCGACGCGTAACGTTACTATATTACTGAAGGATTACGGTCTAGTGTCAGCAAAGTAACGTTAGATAGGATTTCAAGAGGATTTGTTAATAAACCACTATTTGCTTTATAAGGAAGATGAACATCCCAGGGTTGATATATCTTACTAGCCGTGTATGGTAGTAAGACTTGTGTCTTATGCTACATTGGAGTATAGTGTCTAACTAAAAAATTAATGTGGCTTGGATCATTACTTAAGTCATACGTAGCATTTACAAATAAGAATGTATAATCTTCTACATACTACGTTTTGGAGTGGGCAACTAGCTTCATATTACTGACTGATTCGTTGACAATTCAGAAGTAAATCCTTTGAGTTTGAGATGAGTTTGAGTTTTCTAGTATGAACAGATTCAAGTAGCCATCACAGGGAAACGGTTTCTTTTGGATACAGAAGTGTGACTTCTTTTTACAAAAATAAACAATGCAGACCTACACATGCGTCATCTGCCGACGAAAGCTTGATTGACCTAATTTATGTAGGTACTCTTATTCGCCACCTAGATGAATGCATTCTATTCTTGATCTATGTGGGTGGTCAAATAAACTATAAAAAACAAAATACAGTCGGAATTTTTATCGCTAAAGTGAGATTCAATCGCATGCCATCACATTTGGCAACGATACTCCGGTGTCGCCTTACTATTTCCATTTAATCGCTTACATTGTAAATTCGACCTCACACGTTAGTATCAGTGTTACTACTTCCAAGATATAGGCAGTAGTTTGAACATGTTCCAATTTATTAGTGAAACTATCAAAGTTTCACAACTATCTGTTACTATGTGAAACTGTATGTGATATCCGTCACAAAATTCTGGGTTCTACGGTAAATAGGCAATCTTATACTTACATGGATGGATGTCATTGTCATTATCATTATATCTTCAATTGTCATTGCTCTAGACTTTTACCTACATTCTTTTTTACTACATCTATGTGTACCTATTCCTACCTTAGACCTTAGAATATTATTTTTATTTATTTCCTTATTATTTGTACACCTAGAGGTGTTCTGCAGATACTTTTTAGTTTTGACCAACTTTATTTATTTACCACATACAAAAACAATATTCTACTCTTCTCCTATTTTTTATTGGTATTTATGTATTTTTGCTGCTACATTATCAACGTTACGTTACTGGTAGAATTCGTTATAGCTTTATATCCGTTTTATACTTCATCAATGTGCAAATAAATAAATACTTTACAATTTACAACATAATAAAAAGTCATGCAGCCCTTACCACATAAATGCCCTTGACTATCGCCAGGTTTTCTAAGCTTCAATTAAGTTACAGCCGATCTACTCCAGCCACCTCCTACAATTCTTATCGCTTAAACTTCAAAGCACGTTTACATTATAATTATAACTTGGACTTTATCTCAGTAAAGTGATCATTTAAGTACAGTAACTACTAATCAATAACCCTGGGGGCTATTACAGGGTTGCTACTGAAGACTACTGTAGAAAATAAAATGCGGAATATTCGACATTTTCACCTGTGAGCAGCAAGACTCATTTTTATTTCTTTGCTACAAAAATAATATCGGTAATGCTTCAGAGTTTACTGAGGCTTTGAAAACTAAAGAAATTGAAGGTTTGAATTCGACTGAGATAAAACTTGAGCTAGATAAGCAGACCCAAGCTTTTGCAGCTTTATAACCAAACTTAGTTCCAACAATTCGACACTTATACCTAAACAAATTACCCTTTCAAGGTCTTCTGATACCTTAGGTGTGACAACCCTAAACCCAAGTACTCTAGTAGATTGCAAACATAGACTACGACCAATTCCGTTTAATCATAATGGGCGATTCAGTGTAATGCCTTCATCGGGCACCTGCGTCAGTTCTTGGTGGTCCCGTATGTTCGGTTAGGGTTCCTTTGTTATCTGATCCTGTGCAATAAACTAGTAGGTAATAGCACCTACTATAAAGTAGACTTTGTATGCGTGAGCTGTAGAGCAGTTTATTTAAATGAGGTTTTTTATTTGCGGGGGTGGTGAAATTTTGAGTTCAATTTCCATTTGAAATACGAATAGACAGAAAGATTCAATTTTGTAAAAAAAAAAATCATACTTGATACTTGAACAGATTAGGTTAACAATTAAATGTACTACCCCAAATGGTAGCTGACTTTTTGTATTTAATACCTACATTAGGTTGCGGTCGTTGATGACGATAATCATAAGCATAGGTACTCAAATTCTGGCAGGCATTTATCTAAATTGTATATAGAGAATTCAACGTATGTATATGTTAAATTTAAATCTATACCAGGAAGTTGGGGTAACTTGTAAGAGTTTACTGCACCTTAAAAAAAAAAAGAAGCAAGTTAATAAAAACAGCTGTTAGTCAAATTATATGAAACTAGCTTCAGCCCACGCATTCGTCGGCAAGCCTATACCTTTCTCAAGAATTGTGCTATCCAATGCTAAAAGAATATTTCAAAAAAATTTACCTCTATATAATAATAAATAGTATATATAGGCTGTATATTATGCATGAATTGCAATCCAGTCGATGTTATAAGGAAAGTGGTCTAAATTGTTGTATTTTCAATGCAAATAGCGAAGCGAATTGTTAGGTTTTTCATAATCACTCTGTTAAATAACAAAATTGTGACAATTGACGATCGTGACCACTCTTTTTTTCTTTGATCGCTTTTCTTTTGTTATTTGTTTGCAGCGCTTCATAATTTCGTGATATAATATTCATAAAAGGAAACTGTTGCTTCTTACTTTAAAATGCATGGAATGGTATGTTGTTTCCTATATTCAACTGTATCTTGAATAAATTCCATTAAATATTCTTTTAGTAACGAGTTTCTTCTCCTCATATTTTTCTCTAATATGAAACAATAATTATTTACCTAACTTCATGGGTAAGCTGGTCCAAGGAATCAATAATTTACATCTGATAACCTTTTTCATTCAGCTTCCATTACCAAAAATCGAACCTTCATAATAAAGCCATCAGGGTATCTAAGCACTGATATAAGTTTAAGATGTCGCCATCTTTTTTTATTAATCTTCGATTATTTAGAATCATACTTACAATCAATATTCTAATGACGTCATATCGTCACGTGCATCTTTATCGGAAAGATTAAAGATGAATAAAGAAAAAGGTATGATGCAAGTTAATAACCTTTTTACACGAGTGCCCAAAAAGGAGTGTATCTAATGTTTTCATTCATTTCTTCTTGACCAAAACTTTAGCTTATAGAATAGAGTAGGTTTTGTAACCCGCCTATCGTATCTAATACTTGAAAGAATGTTATAGAATTTAGATTGTTATTAATAAAAAGTAGGTATTACCATAATTCGGTGATATTATTCATCAGTGGATTATTGACCGCAGACACAATGCTACTTAGTAAAGCCCCCTTTTAATCGACATTAATCACTCAGCGTCTTAATTTCCGATAACTTCAAACAAAAATCAATGCCTAAACATTGTGATGACGTCACTCATCGGTGGGGTATCTGAGAGATTACGGCCGGGGCCGGTAGCTGCGCTTGGGTGGCGCGCGTGCCGGCACGCGAACGATGCGCGCGAAGCGTCGAGTTGGGCCCGCCTCCTGCGCGGGCGTCAAAGATTATGAATATTCGAAGTTGAATAGTGAGATTGTTTTGTTTTTTGGGAGATGTGAGTTCAAATGGCTCTGATTATTAAATTAGTTTTGATTGTATAGGTGCAGTACTAGAATAAACGTTACACAAACCCCTGTTGCTACATTTTTACATAGACTATTGTTTCGGGCCTTTATAAATTGATAACGGTTAACAATAAACTTAACTCTAAGTTAAATTTAAATTTCATATTATCGGTTTGTTCCATTTTTTCTTATCAAGGTTCAAAACAACATTCAAATCAACAAAAGAGCTATTTACTTAATTTGCGACATGTAGTTTTTACAGTAAAATTTTCGGACTATTATCGCCACAGTCACACATTAGGTAAATAGGTACTAAGCTATACTTGTACCCTTTCGATTATTATAATCTTTGCCAACTCACCGCGCAGACAGGCCTCGCACATCTCCCCACCACTGCGCACACGCAAAGAGCTTCATCTACATAATTACTCCAAGCTCATTGGTGACTATTAACCTCATGATAATTCATGAGTCCGAGCGGTGTTTAATTAATACCGTATCATGTGGGCTGTCAGATAAAACATAATGAAACTTGATGTTTTTGGAAAAAAAAAATAAAGAACGCTTTGGGTAAACTTCCTCATGATGTTCAACAGAGGTGAATGGAATTGGTCTAATAAAAACATGTCCGCTGGACCCGACACGGTATTTTTTAATATTTATATTTAGTTTTACGCCGTCTGGCTTAAACAAATCCTTAGATTGTTAGCTCTTGATATCGAAATAATGAGTGTCATGTTCGACCGTTGCAAAGTCGTTGAATTCCAATTACGGTAACAGAAATAGATGAAACGTTTTATCCATGTGAAGTTTTACCGACGTTGAATGTTTTGGGCTCTCCCGCAGCTTTTCGTCACAAAAAATGTATCACGAGTTCAACTTAACACACTGTTTCGATTCAATTGACCTAAAAATCACTAAAGCCAAACATTGTTATGAAAACAGACGTGCTTAATTGCTTTCAATTTGTTGTAAACTGTGCGCGATACAATTTAGAAAATCCTTCTTAAAATTTGGTCGGATACACTTTTTAACCTTTGGTACTTGAGTTTAACCGAAACCAGGCAGGAATTGACGGAGTCAAGAGCGTTTATGGGGGAGCGCTAACGTAGCCCGTGAAATTCTATTTTCTTACCTATTTTGCGATTTGCAGGTCAGTGTTAGGTTGTATGTTGAACAAAATATAATTTGCGACAGTAACAAATATGTATGTACATTTACAGAAAAAAAATTTTTTTTTTCATTCATTGAATTTCGCGGGCTGCACTGGATCTTTCGCCTTAAGAACTCGAGAGTGGTGTGAAAATAAGCAATTCCTACATTTTAAAATGAACATAAACGCAAGTACAACAATACACATACACAGTTAAACACGGTTATGTTTGCTTCAAATCTCGCGTGCAAGGTGCAGGTGTGAGCGTTCCATTATGCAAGTTATTATCAACTTGTAGCTTGCGTGTTACCACTTATGGTACGTAAAAACATACTTTATGATCTGAATATACAGTTTATACTAGAGCTAATTGAGTTACTAGTTTATTGGGCACGGAAGTCATGGGAGTTGCATAACCACCTGGCCTGACTAGCGAGCACGGCCTTGTGACATGGCTCGAGTCACACATTTTATCATACTTTATTCATATAAAATGTGTGACTCAGTCATATCACAGTACGTCGTGCTCGCTAGTCTCATGATAAAACGCCTGTAGGTAGAATAAGGGACTGTGTTTAAAAAGAGATACATAGGTATACCAGCAACCGGCATCTTCATATATTTATATGAAACAGGTTGCAATCTCTATTGGGCAAATGGGCTTTTGAGGTGTGGGATACATTTGGGTCCATTAAAATAGCCTCCAGAAGTGACGATGTAAATAATAGTTGTTTGGCGCTCCCATGTAAGTCAGATTCAATACCATTTTGCTACCTGGCCAATTATCATTAAGGTACCTAATCAATCTGCCTAACTTTTTCCCAACTATGTTGGAGTCGGCTTCCAGTCTAACCGGATTAAACTAAATACTAGTATTTTACATAGAGCCACTGCCTATCTGGCCCCCACAACCCTGTAACTGGGTAATACGCGTAACGACTGTCAAAGACCTACGAATGACAGCCGGGACCAACGGCTTAAGGTGCTTTCCGAGGCACGGAGGAGTCTCGGTATGTAAAGATCCACGGACCAACCCCGGCAAGCGTAGCTAAGGTATTAGGGTACCTAATGTCATGAGAATAATGGTTTATGTTGATACAAAATAAGTGGAAGGACAATCCCTTTTGACAGCAGCATTGCCTTATGACTGTAGAATCATTGACGCCAGAATATAAGCTCTGAAGTCACTTAGTTCGGAGCAGACAGTGTTCAGACAGGCTAAAATGATTATAACTTAACAATATAAGGTAGCCATAATAGCATAATAGAGATAACGGCTGTCGCGTTGATATCCCTTGACCTCCGCAATTCTTCTGTAGATATAATCTTGACAATCGACAGTAAGAAATTCAAGTAGGCAGAGCGAATATCCAAGTTTAAAGACGATGAAACAGTGCCGCTGAATACCTTCAAATCTGAAAGTTCGATCACAATCAATAAAGTTTTAAACGCCAATAGATTTGTAATAAAGATCGGCTCAATTATCAATAGGAACATCAAACTAATGCCTACCACAGTCTAATTGCTATACAGTAGGACAACGGAAGCGCAGAACAATCGTGCAAAACGTCAAAAATTGACATTTCTCAGGTCTTGTCAAAAGTGGGCGTAGGCGTTCGATGAACCACTGTGCAGTTACACTGTGCTAATACTAAATAGGTCTGGTAGAACGATTCACATTATAATTATGTTCATCGTAGTGCATTCATATGTTATGTGCATCATCAGAAAGTGCATACAGTGTATGTTTTGTGCATTATCACTGTTGTTCCGGAATTTTGGATGGGCAAGCAACTGTAAAACCTATGTTGTTAAGAAGTAAATGTACTAGTAAGTAAACGTACGCTTTTGACGTATGCTCTGTTCCCTATTTTAAATGAAAATGTTGCCATGTTCATTTTCATTCACTCTCAATCACGGCTATAACCATCTTATTTCTAATTGCAGTTAGATGGTTATAGCTGTGCTATAGTTATATGCCTAGGGTAGTATAGTATAGTAGCTGGTAGTAGCTATAGGTTCATAACTATCGGAGTGCCCTAATTTTGTTACAGCAACCAATTTCGACTTAGCGCTCGACGGCCGCTCTGCAGCGGCACCGATCGCTTCGCTCGCTCGGCTCGCGCGTCGTCTCGGTCACAGTTCTAACCTAAGCTAACCTATTTGGTCGGAGTACCTTAATAATTATTATATTACTAGATCGTGCTCGTATAATAGTTACATTCCTAGTAAGACAGTTATGAGCCGCTTGCTTATAACTATATTACGGCTATAACCGTCTTACTGCGGCATATACATACTTCGAAACTATAACGACAGCATAGTCAAGGAAAGTTAGTTTTAAAATAATAGTGTTAACTTTATACTCATAAGTGTTTATTTAATTAAGAGCATGTTCATCTATTATAAAACTGACTGCCTCATTAATGCATTTTATTATCTCACCTTTGTTTATATTTTACTCGTAATAAACTCATTTATTGCTCTCATCATGCACATAATAATATTTCCTGAGCTTGATTTCGTTTATGCTTAAAATAGTTGGACATTACTAACATTTTTGAAGGAAACACATCGTGAGGAACCTGGAGATGAAATCGCCAAACCATCTTGAGCAAGAGCGGTGATAAATGCTCGTACCTTCTCTTTATGAGAAGACACCTTTGCTCTGCAGTGGGGACAATAATAGGTTGTCATTTTTTTTGTCTTAACAAATCTAGTGACTATGGAAGGCATACGAGGGGCCGAAGCCAACTCGCAGAGGCCCCTTAAATAAATTTAATATTATCTGAGATTAATTAACTGTAACTAACGAGACACACTAGAATTTTAATTGTTATTTACTTCTACCTCGACACTTGAGCGGAATTGTTTGACCTGTTTAGAAGCAAGTACCAACATGATTTCAAAATAATTATCAATACCGTACCATAAACTCTATCGTAAATGATTTTATTTACCTTCGAATTTACCATTGTCAAGTCTTTCGCAATAATGATTACTAAAACATTCGTTCGAACATTTAATTGTAAGTAATTGGGTTGTTCCGTGGCAATGATAATCGCTGCAAACAGCCATTATTTCCGTGTCACTGATTTTGTATGGATTGCGTAAAACAAATTGATCGCGCCGTAATCTCTTTGTCGTGTGGCAGGGACCTAATATTAACTCTTCACAGGAAAGAGATGAGCCGTAGGTCAACATAGGATACCAAGTTTATTTGCTGGCCAGGAAATAATTTTCAAGGCATATTGAACCGTATTTTATGTGAGTAAAGAGACTATTTCGTCTTGATATGAGGAAATGGGTGTTACCAGATTTCTCAGGTATGAAGGACTTTTTGTTATAGTTTTCTGTTTTAATAAGGAATTTAGAGATTCTTTATACTCTAATAACAGTCCAAATTGGGTGTGAAGGTTTTTTGTGTGTTTATTAATAGTTTTTGAGTTGTTTATATAAAATTTTGTGAGGTCTTCGTGAAATTGTAGCTATTAAGGTTGGAACTTCGAGCAAAAACATATTTGCTAAAGCTAATTAGGTTAAAAAAAGATTTGTGCAAAGGAAATGGACCCTAATAACATGTGTTAGCAGTATTTTACGAGCGGGTACGAGCTATTAAAAGTAAATTAGCTTATTTTTGTCGGCATTTCGTCCTTCCTCGTTTCTTTCTTTTATGGAAAGGAAAGGTTCGGTTTCGCAAATATTTCTTTTTAGTAAAAAGCCAAGACACGTTTAAGGATATAATTGAATTTTGTCCGACTGTGATAAGAATAAAAATAATAAGAATAAATTTATTGGTCCATTGTTACAAAAAGTTTCAGAAAATACAACGAGTACACGAACGAGTACGAGTATACGAGCACGCAGTGCGTATGCACGTATACGAGTATTGTAAGCTTACTGTAACTAGAATATTTAATTTAACATAGCAATAAAACAGTGGTCCCCAAACTTGCACCGCCTGTAGCTTGGGGGCCTGAGTTGCGATATGTATGTAGAGTGATGTTAAGATTGATCCTCTTGAAGTGGAGCCTAACGTCATCAATTTTGAGGATTTATTTGTATTTTTTTATGCAACAACTGCCATATTCCGTTATTTGTTAATTTTTTTTTAAGTAGTTTCATGTAAAATCACCGTGTTTCATTCATTTGCATAGAATGCCAGGAGCCAATATGTTCATCTCACATGACTGTCTTATTTAGCTTTCAACTGTCAAATGATCCAAATTGTATATTAAGGCTCGATTCTTTCTTTCTTTCTTTCTCGTGTGGTCTGTGATTAACCTGGTGTTAGTTTTTATGCCGCCCATGGGCCTCTGACTTGGCTTCACATGCCGTCGAGTAATATCTCTACCGATGCTCGATTACAACTTCTAGTATAATTCGATTCAAAGGTAATGGCGGCTCGGAAGTTAGCTGCTCGCTGTGCATTACCCCACCCCGGCGGATAAGTCCTTAGGGGAAACCGTGGCTCCGGTCTAGGCAAGGGAAGGAACACGGGTGGGTTTAAGTCAGTAAAAGTCTGACACGCCCTTCCGCTCCGCCCAGAGCGGGAGAAGTCATTTGATGATTTCCCACACAAAAAAAAAAAAAAAACCCCTCACCCCCGCTGATTCATGAATTTGTTACTGCACAGCAACTCGCGTCATGTTCCGAGCCGCCATTAAGTTTGAATCGGGCTGTATCAACAGGTACAGCTTCAATATAACTTCCTCCACAATCAGTCACTCCCCGTAGGTAGTAGGTACAACAGTCTAAAATCACAAAACAATCAATGTCCAACAAAGCCATAAACTTAAATACAAGCACGCAGTCACGCGTTTCCAAATTAAAACTATCGAACGACTTGCATCACTCAAATTGCTGGGCTCTAAAGGTGGGCTGAGGGCCTTAGAGCCTTTGTCGGCACAAAACAGCACAGGTTGTAATTTGATAAAGTTGGCCGCCTACAATACGGACCTTTCTTTGGGGTTGCCCACGCAACCTTCGATTATTACAGGATGTTTGAAGTTGGAATTTGTGGATGCGTCACTTTTGATAAGGGTGTTTGTTTTAGTTAGCGTGTGAATGCGAAGTTGGTCTTCTTTGGACTGTTATGTAAGTAACTTGGGTTAAAACCATGCTTCTTTCAAAGAGAGTGCACTTTTCTTCACTTTTTTACTCAAAGGTAGTTACTTACCTACTTTCCAAAATGCTTCTCCAACTAGTGCACTAACTACATTTGGCATACCTACATTTATTTTGATTATAACCTCATTACATCACAGTATTTCCATACTCATGGATAGCATATTAATTGTTTAGTTCAATTCGTATTTAATATGAAATCACGCCTGCATTCCCAGAAGATTTAGGCAGAGTACACCCACATTTCCCCAGTTATGTTTAAGTCTCATGTAATAGGGGGCGAACCTATTACCATCAACTGTGCACAAATCCAGACTCCGCGGGGCTGCTACTGTAAAATTATAGATGGAAAAACCCAATAACATTTACCCGTCCCGGGAATCAAACCCAGGACCTCATACTCAGCAGTAGCGCTTGCGACCACTAGACCAAAGAGGCAGTCATTCGTATTTTTCTACCTTTTCACATACAATCAACCATCAGTTTTATTCTCAACTGTGCACAGTGTCCACTAATCAAAAAGCTGTCACATGCCGCCTCCAATGTTCCTCTTCGTTCACGAACCAAAATTATACAGGTTTAATTAAATCGACATTAATCCAGGACTATTTGGGATAGAGACTCGTTTTATACGTTGCGTCGCTGTCATTATGTCGTTACCGTAAGTTTTTGGGGGACACGTCGGGAATTTGTTCGACGTTCACTGGATTAATATCTCGACCTTTTTGTGGTTCACGACGTGAATTACTGGGTAGGTTTTATTTGAAAATTGTTCGGTAAGTAGGTTTGTAGGCATTTTTAGGGCAAATTATTTGGTCTAGATATAGGATAGTCAGGTTAGGTAATAAGTAGGATTGGAATGTGATTTCTTTTGAATTTGATGTCGGTCAAAGCTTCACTAAGAATTCTGTAGATATTAAGAATTGCTCTACATTGATAATAAAAACTTTATTTAATCTGGAATAATATCCTATCAAAAACATAAATGTGAAAATTGGGAGCCAAGTTAAGAATAAGCATTGTTATCGACTTCGCCAAAAAAAGAATTGAGATCTAAATGGGTGCCAAGTTCTGTAGATAATCCTGTTTATTTATAAGAACATACAACATTCTAAAATGAATTTAAAACACAAATTCTTGTTTTTTTCTGCAATAACAATGGTTACTATTTAGAAATATAACTGCTCAAATTTGAACAGTCGAATTATTTACACAAAGCACTTAGGATAAATTAAAGCTCAAGATTTAACTTGGCTAGTTTTTACATACCCCAAAATCACTTCTCCTCACATGGTATTGAACATATTTTTTTTAATTTAATTCAACAAATCCTATTTAAACCGCAATAAACATGATAATGTGTAAAGCACATTCATTCTGATGATGAATAAATTTTGTTTGAAATAACAAACTATTTTGCCGACCAAATCCCACCTTTGTCACAACCAGTTAACAATTTGAACCCCAAGTGCATTGATATTAAAATAATTTATGATAACAATAATTCAATACTTAATCCTGCCCTATTTTTATCATAAGCATAATGGCCAAAGCATTTTGTATTAAAATCTGCAGGGCTTATACAAACGTTTTTGAATTTAACATGACAATAAAATTCAAGTTTGTTCACAAGCATCTAGTGGTCTAATTATCATATTTTGCAAGCAAACAGTCAAATGTTCCTGACACATATTCGTCAACAAATAATAACACAAAAGGTTTGTTTTCTCTGCTCCTAATAAAGAAACACCTGCTTGGAATTTCACGCAATATGCGTAAGTTAGTTGAGCAAAAAGAGTAGATGGGGCTTGCAACCTTTGATGTTTTTACATGATTGCATCTTTAAAAACCATCAACAGTAGTTTTTGAAGTAAAAGAGAAGAGCGAGATGGTAAATAAAAGAATATTGGATTCTACGCATATTACGCTAGTTGAATAGAAGAAATAAAAACTAAAATTTTGTTATTTTGTTTATAATAATTCCGAATTTTCTCATTCATATAGTGACCCAATTTGCGCGCAGCAATACTTACACTCACGCACTCACTCACTCGCTTATACTTATGTCCATCACAAATCACCACCACAAATACTTATTCGCTTTTGTTTGGTAGCTTGGATCGTGGGGAAACACCAACAACAACATTTTGATAACAACGTCAGGTCAACGCCTTTTTTGTGATGTTCCCTGTCACCGTAAACCTTAAGCACATGTTCCAGTAAGAGCAGCAAAAAAAGCAAATTAATTTGTCGGGTCACAGCAACCCTTATCTGCATGTTTCTCAGGCAAACACTAAACTCTTCTTAATCGTTAAGAAAACAAAGCTGGGATAACAAAACTGGCTGAATGAAAAAAAAAAAGATTCGGTTTTTAAAATCATAGACCCATTAGCCAATCAGTCAACGCAGGTAAAAGAAGGATTTATTAGGAAGTGGTCCAAATTAGGGCCATTATTTTAATTATAGAGTAAACAAAACTCGGGACTGTATTTGAGTCTATTGCTTTTTATAACAATAATTAAGTTCAAGTTTGACTAATTTAATTTTGTGGAATAGTATTTTTTGGGATAGAAGATATTATGTAAGTATACTTATTCAATGATCTGGTGAATTATAGACGAGTCATTGGAATTTGATCTTCAAGGAAACAATTAGTTTTAGTAGAAAGCCAAACATGAAAAAAACATCACCAAAGTTTTTTAGTCTTTTCGTGGTCTAGTCTAGACCATTGCAATACTTTAGTCCCTAATCAGAAAATATACCCAGAAACTTGCATACAAAAAAATCTACGATCAAAGTAAGCAAAAGAAAACATTGTCACTGATAACGCAGGGGACAGTGAGAGACGAACAGGGATTACTCTCCCCTGGTCTTCCCATAATCTTCCCCTGACAGCCTTCAGTCAAGGCGACCCTGCTTCACACTGGATTAACCACGTCATTGATGTGAAAAGTGATATAAAGCTAGCAATCCACCTTTAATCACCTGCGCTTTTTGAGGATTATTGTGGACTCATATTGTTTGCTAAACGGAGGGGACACATTTTGATTTAGGTATACATGGATTTAATGGGAATTGTTTTAGGCAAGCATTTTACTCCCAGTAATGTAAACAGAATGATCAATGTTACCGTATTAAGCCTCGTGCAGAATAGCGCGACGCGACGGCACGATGCGACACTAGCAAAACATTTCTAAGAAATCTATACAGTAGAACAATTACCGGTGTCGTTTCGCACCTGTCTGGACGAGGCTTTACGCGCCCGATTCCTTTAGTCGATAGACTGGACGAAAATCCCGCAAAAGGTAGAAATCACACGTCAAACATTTTTCTCGACTTGACATAAAATTTCATGTTATACGATCATTTCTTACAGATACTCTTAAGTTTACGCAATCTAAATCAAAATGGATCCTATAAAATCCTCTCATAACAGGTTCCCTTGCAAAATATGAGGTGCAAATATGAACGCCTTATTTAGTCATGTCGGAAACAAACCAGTTGCCAGTAGCCTGAGAAACTCCTAGTTGCGCGCCTCCAGGGAACTAAATCATAAAGATTCATTCTGAACATTGCACCGATCTGATGAACGAGTGCGTTCTAAACAACCTACTGCGGGGTTAACATATCGTGATATCATAGACGACGGCTTCTCGAAGATTGCAGATCTTCCCTCTCAAGCTTAAGAACTAGTTGAAGTGAGATGGGCGATAATGTGATTAGTTGAACGATACTTGATAGCCCCGCGGCATTCGATTCTCAACTGCATAAAAACCAGGCGACGTCCACACTACACGCACGCATTCAAAGCTCTGATTACACAACATGACACGCACACACGCGCTCACTGTGGGATTAACGTCAGACAACCCGTTTCCTGTTACCTGCTCTGGAGCAAAAAGCAAACGTCGCTCAGTAATTTAGAATTAATTTCACATTTGAAATCAAAACGTTGCTCTTGTAAGTTAAAGCGGAATTACATAGAAAACGCTGTAAACCCAACCGAGAAGATTACGTCGAAACATTGGATTCGCTCAACCGTTTTGAAGTCTCTATTTTCTAACACCGAAAATGTCTGTAACAAATCCGTACAGCGGACGCAATCTACGGGACTTAAAACAAACAATTACTTCGGTTTATTTGAAAAGGAGAGAAAAAAGTGGAGCAATCAAATCGGTGCAGCTACCGTGCGGCAAAAAACTTCGGTCTGGGATGTGCGCGGTCGATGTAACGGGTGAAGCGGCGGCCGACGCGACGTAATAAGGTAGCCGATGAGAACTTGGCAGATCGTTTCCACGTACCTACCTCCACAGCTTTCACTCGATGATAATGCATGCGTATGTAGCCAGTAATAGATTCATTTATTAAGTTTGAAGTTCAAGACCTAGAGATAAGTTAATTATTGGTACATTTGGGATTTTGTTTGGAATAAAAGTTGAAAAGAAGCAACAGTTAACAAAGTCCAACTGACCAACCAAAAAATGTGCATCCAAATACATAATAGGTATACCTACATAAATACAAATAAGTGAAACGAATTAATACCAGAAATTGTAGGCACCATTAACTGAGAGTAATAGAAGCCATCCAATCAATCACTGAAAGACGACAGACCAACAATTTTAAATCAAGATCGAAGACCATGTCCATGCATCAGCTGGGAACGCGTTACTAATTTCAGGCAAGGTGACACACTTTCCTTGAAGCAGTCCGCCAGGGTACCGTGGCAAACTGACTATAGATTTTCATAAATAACGCATAAGAAAGATTCAAACAATAAATAGTAGAAATTCGTTTCGCCCAAACCAGCTGCGCTAAGGAGCGCGTTAAATCGCGCGATTTGATACGCGCCTCCATCAACTTGCCTTTTGTCAAAAGGTAAGCTAATAAAGTTTAGCAGATGTGATCTTCTAAACGAGACACTAACAAATGGTAGCTGCAAGGAGCTTGATAACATCGTAAGAAAATGTACGACGATCTCGGAAAGCAATTTTCTCTTTATGATATGATTAATGTTCTCAGAAAAGTGAAGGTAAATCTTCGTAACAACATCACACAAGCCAAGTTTAACTTATACCAAAGACAGAAACGAAGCTTAATAATGCAATTCAAATAATTTTCTTGTACGAATGCTGTTGAATTAATTTCGGAATGCGAACATCGTTACTGGCGACAACGTAGACAGAATTTGGCATCACAAACTTCCAAAAAACGCGGTTCATTTATTCCAGCTATCGCCACACGATCGATATCGAACACATATTTAAAAAGTAAAACTTTGCCGATAGAGAGCATACCGCGAATTCTTTGTGCCCTACAACATTCTGATACAGACAAAGAAGCGGGTCTGCATCATTATAGCCTATTGTAACGAATTTAAAATTTTCCAAATGCGAATTCGTCAAACGTAAAACAATTCGATACGCGTTTGAATTTGTTGTTCGAGCTGGTTTCAATTCAATTTCTTCGTCGTCCGAACCGGTCGCGTGAATTGGGTCGCGTAAACGGGTCCGCCCTTTTGGGACCAAAACGTTATTTTTTTCACACAGATTGCGCGTTCTTTGATCTCCAGAATGTGTGCGTTAAGCGTTTCCTTCGCTTTGTGCTGGCGCTGTGTGTGTCTTGTACTGACGACGCCTGCCGACAACGACACCCAGCGGGATGTAAAAATCAAGCAACAACGAATCGCAATGATTTTTCCCATTTGCTTTTTACTTCCAGAAGGGGTGAATCTAAATCTAATACATATACATTTAAATCAAAAAATGATTTTCAAACAAACGGAATTTACATGAGAAGACACAACTGTGTTGTACTGCAGTCAAGTGGGGTCAGGTATCTAAATCCGGAGTGAGAGCGCCAACGTGTCAAGAACTCGGAAACTCAGTCTTGACACAGTTCAGTGTTATGAACATTACTTCATCCATACCGGGGAGAGTTTAGCACGTCGTAAACTGTAGGATCCATTACGCGGGGCCGCACAAGATTATTCTCGGCTTACTTTATGTGCTAGCGTTGAACATGATCCAATATTTTTCTATGGTTTCTTCTTTTATTATTCGGTTTGGCAAGTGAATTGTGAGTGTAAAAGATTTAGTTTGCGACGTTCGTGCGGGGATCTCATTCAGGTCAACGGTGGATGGTTACGAGCGCGCGAAGCCGGAGGTCGTATGGAATAGTACCTAGCACGTCATAAACTGCTAGAACTTGTTAAGTCTTCAAGATATGTACCGCTTGTGAGAATTTCATTTGAAATAAGAACGTTCTTCTTATTTTTGGAAACTGCAATGGCTTGTTTACCTAGTAGGTGTGTAGGTAGATGCTTTAGTTTAGTTCAGAACGCCAAGTGCCTATATATATTTTACCGTTCATTTTTATGTGTAGGCAGATCATAGGAATGGTTTATGAACGTTTGACGGCCATGCATTATGTCCTCGAGATATTAAGGTCGTAAATAATTACAAAAACATCATATCTCACAATTATAATGTGAGGTATGAACATAAAAAGTAACATCGGTGGGTCTCACATATTCCCGTGGGGTCCGAACACAGCGCACAATATTTTATTATAAGTAGTGAATGGTCGTTTGAGCGACCAAAATACGCGTCTTTGTTCGATGTGAGGTCCCGTCTTTCGGCTCAGGTGACACTGCACCGTCACTAATTCGAATTCGATTCGAAAAAAAAAAAACACATAATTATACCGAAAGCGAAACGCGTAAATGAAAAAGAGCACTCCTTTGTACAATTCTGTTTAGTGTATACCGACTGCACACACGCAGAGCGCAAATTTTTCGCCTCCACGGGGTTAAGTTGTAACATTACAATACACGACAAAAGATGCACCGTTACAAATGTCAGAAGTGTATAAATTAATGGCGACAACCTTTTATTTGTTCCTTTTGTCTCGAACAAAGTTGCTTTGTCTATTTAGGACGTAATAATGGAAGTGTTTAGCGTCAGTGCTTTTGTTGTTTCCAAAAAATAAGTATTGGAGTGATGAATAGATCGCGTGGCGCGCACGACAAGACATTGAACCGTGATTTTCCTCGCACATTAGTTAAATAAGTTGGACAGAAAGATTTTGGAACGTGAAGATATTTTACTAAACACAAAAGACACAGATAATGCTTGTTCACGCTGAGACCTAATGAATCATCGCTAAAATAGAAACGTACGGTAAAAAGTATCCAACACCGTTTTGAATCCTATTGAAGTTTTACCAGGAGTAGATAATGTAAACAAATAAAGACCATGATACTCATGTTCAACCCAGCATTTCGTACATATAGTCAAACACTCAAACGAATCTGCATAAAGCTCACTAATGGCATATCATGTCACTTCAATTACGTACATATTGAGTAAGCATTACGAATACATATGCAAATTACTTGATAGTTTTGATTGGTATGTAGCAGAAATTGGTAGATCAACCCAACCGGTATGATGTTAAGCCATAATGTAAACATCAGATGCGGCGAAAGATCTTGGTTATAATGAAACAGGTCTGAGAGAGGAAATGCGTGCAGTAAATGATAAAGATTTACATACTGACGCTGTTGAACGCGATCTGGTTTGTACGCGCAATATTTGCTGAAGAATAGTGCTTTCTGGAATTTTTGAGTTACCTAGATAAAAGGTTCGGAGAATTAGATATTATATTACAATGTAGCTCAATTCCAAACATAAGCAGGAAACTAAGCTTTTATGTCTAATTTCGGGTTTCGATTAGCAAATCATTTTTAAACCTGTTGAATCTTGATATCGAGAATGAGATGAAGGTAAAATCTGATAACAATAATAATAGCAAACAAATTAACTTAATATTCTTTTAATCTGGCATTAGAAAATCACACACGGTTGGTAATACATACATAGTAAAGCTTTAGCAGTATATTTTTAATTTGAAGATTTAACGTTTAAAGTATCTATGAATTACTAGAAACACACATTAATTTCCAAACAGCAGTAGCTTCGTCATTAAAATAACGCATAACGACATAACTCAAATGACTAAACGTAAAAAAGTAAGTATTAATAAAACAAATGAATCTAATGATGAATAATAACATGATGAAACATTCAGATAAGTTCGGGGAACTAAAGTAATAAATAACAACAATAATAAACGTTTGGAAACATATTTTAAACGGGTAGAGATTAACAATCGAAAACCTATTAATGACTAATCAAGGATTTGGGACTCTACCGGTATTAGAATATTTTTAATATCTCTAAATCATTCGAATGGATGAACATTCTTAGAAGCCCTACTAAATTATGTCTCCATATTGTAATATAGGGACAGATTTAAATTATATTCTGACATAGGAGCGAAAAATTCCGTCACTAATCGGGATCCAATAAATTTCTCATGCAAATTTCGCGCTTTTTGGTATCACCGTTCCGAGAAAGAATTCTAGAGAAAAAAATAAATCAAACATTCGAATATTCGAAACAATCGTTTTAGTCACGCGGAGAATTCAACACGATCTGAACTTTAACAGGAAATAGGATGCGTCTGCATAATGCATTCAGGTGTCTAACAAAATTCATGGCAGTCGTTTTTAGGATAGTTTAAAAGAAAAAATCTGGCGCCAAAAAAGGAAGATAAAACTAAACAGCTTTCAAGTGTTGTGTTCGGACCTTATGGAACGTGTTAATGAGAGTCTGGACAAAGGATAAAGGAGGCCTAATACTTCCTGCAGCGATAATATTTTAGCACGTCTCGTTAAGCCCAAGATTAGATGGGCGATCGGATAAAGAAAGTCCATACATTTTAATCCGTTCCGTACTATATACGCAACGCTTACAACAATAGACGTAAACAAAGAGGAATAATTCCCAAGAAAGTTATGGCAAAAACCTTTTCAAATTCTCACTTTTTATCTCCATAATCAGTGGTTGGTTCTTGCTCCTATTTTTCTTGCTTAGTGCTTAGAAAGATGAACGATATCAACAGTATAACGCCCGGTTAGTAATCTCCCTCCATGCGTATAAAATGCGCGTTTTTATCGTGACTAACAATCAAAACGAGGTATTCAAAGCAAAACATGAAACAAAAACTGTAAAAAGATTCTTCCGGTACCGGGAATCGAACCCGAGCCTCCTGGGTGAGAGCCAGGTATCCTAGCCACTAGACCATACCGGATCCTGTCAACCCAGTTGAAATAGAACATTGCCTGGTTTGAATACGAAGTAGGGCGATAAGCTAATGATATCCGCATGGTTATTTTTATAGGCAACAAGGCTGGTTTATTTTAGTAAAGTTCTTTATAGATAAGTGGAACAACAGAGTGTTATGAAGTAAAATTAGCACTGTGTTCATTGCCATTACGTGCGGGATAAAGAGCTTAGTTATGAGATGATGAGTGAACCGTTGTGTGAGGTGCATCGTTCGACCACCCACAGTGTTGTACGGTCTTGGACCTATTGTATTCGACTTTTGCCTAATGTAACACAGTGTGTTACTGTGGGAATGTACTACGGAAGCCGACTGTGTGATTAGATTAGTGTGAATGAGTGATTTTGTTTGACGTTTTTGATGCGTGTTGATGCGTTTCTGATAATAATCGTGAGCTTCGTATGTAAGTGCGTCTATTGTTTAGATTACACATAGGTTAAGAAAACTAAGGAGCTAAATGGAAAATATTGTTTGACTTGCAAGAGCAAATGGTTTTATTTTGTATTTTTTACCTGGGGGTTAAGTTGTATTTATTTTATTTATTTATTAACGAACACCAACAGTAATATACATTCAACATTGGTTTAAAGTTGTAGTCTGGTTTTCTCTTTAGTAAAAGGATCTTCATCCTTATGAATCAAGATTTTCTATGAATTCCTTATTGATATCACAAAATCATATCAGAGTTAGATAAAAAAGCAAAATATTTACAAAATAAACTTGATCGTTTTTTAAGTTACACAGACCTTGTAAATTAATTACTTGTGTGAATCTAACCATATTTATTGAAAAAATAAAAAACGCTCTCGAGTCCGTTATAACTCTGTTCCCATATAATATATCATTGATATTGAACAGCTAAGGAAAAACATCCATAGGAAACCCACCCGTTAATCCTGAGAACTGCCGTATATAGCCACCAGCGCCACCTGTTGCATCAAGTGTGAACTACCGGTATACAACAGCTACATGGAGTAACAAGAATTCATTACAATTAAACTAAAGACAGGTATCTTTATTGAACCCGTAAAAGTAATGGCATTTTATTTATTTTACTCTCTTGATGTAATGATTTCCGCTGCCGTTTTTGGAAGAAGAAGGTAGGTAGGTACCATCATGGATGCAACTCACAACAAAAGAAAAGATTGATACAGTTTTCACAACATGATTATAGACCCATAAATAGTTTCTAAGGATCAAATAATGTTATTTGTAAATAAAACTTAAAGTTTCCTCAAAGAATTTTATCGAAGCATAACAGTAATAGCCCATTATTTGTCCATATCATTGTTATTGTATTGGTTTATAGATTGCCATAAGACCTCTCAGACCAATTAGCAAAAATTGCAAGTTTTTTTTCTTGAATCTTGCTTGAAGCAATGTTGCTAAAGGACTTTGCATTATTTTTGTATTGCAATTAGGGTCATCCGTCCGGATTTGTCCGGATAATTCCGGCTTTTTAGCCCCTGTCCGGACTATCTCCGGCCTTTTCATTAGTCCGGACTTTTGGATTTAAGGGAATTTTCTTTAAAAGACAAATGATTACTGAAAAAAATTATATTAAAAAGTTTAATATCCAGACTTTTTTGCAAATGTCAGGCTTTTTGTAAGAACTTTTCAAACTTCTTCTAATTGCAATGGTATTCTGCTATTCTTCAACTCTGTAGTCTAAATTGGTCCTCTAAAAAGTATTTTGTGCAAGAGTTTCGCAACAATTAACCATTTTACATAAGTGCTTATTAAATTTTATTAGCTCTAATGCATTACTCATAGAGCAATAAACAAACATGTGTCGGTACTTAAGAATCTGAAACCAGACGCGGTGTCAATCAATTGAAATTCTAACATTAAGCATATGCTACAGGCGTGAATAACCACATTATAAGAAGTTCTCTACTAATGGTACGAGTAATGGAACTCATGTGAAAGTCACCTAGAGAGCCTGCGGAACGGAATTCGACAATTCTCAAGCTGCTTGCTGTTCCTGATAATATGGATGCAAGATCTGATATAGAGACTATATTGGACAGCAATATGCAAATTTAGGAATTATAAATGTGGAAGTATCACATGAACCTTGTCCAAATGAAAGTGGCTTTTATTGACTCAGTGGAGTTAGGGAGCTTAAGAATGATCCCGGTTCTAATTCAACCGTTAGACATATCCGAGTCTTCATCATCCTGCTCCCCATATCCCTGTAAACTGAGATACTTAATAATTAAAGATTTTTAAATACACAAAATAATTCATAATGAACTATTTAAAATGACATGATAGACAGACAGTTCCTAACGAAATATACAACGACATGTAAAAAAATATAGAATCAAGTACATAGTAAGCGAGTAAGAAATCCGTAGTAAGGGTGTCGGTATTAGGTAGCCTATAATGTCACGACCTATTTATCAAAGTCGTATTAGTAGGTGACACGGAGGCGTTAAACATATGGCATATTAGGCCCAACCTCACAATAATCCAAACGAGCCGTGTTATTATTTAGAAATGGAGTGCTAAGTAAATTATACGAATTAAGCTTGTGTTGGCAACACATGTGTTGCTTGATTTGCCCTTTCGTCTGAGAATGGATAATGACTATAGAATGGATTTGTCAAATGTAGTTTTAGAAGCTTTTCGTCCCAGTATATCGGTTTAGTCACACATTTTATTGTTTCTCTTTCGTCGTCGTCTTAATACTGAAGACCGTGTCTGGGATATAATACCTCCATTCTATTGTTTTTCTGTTCTGTCATACCTACTTTCCTATCTTCAGATTTATTAGGCCATTGGCAATGGGGAAAACCAAATTGGGATTGTTTTTATTTCATCTGACAAATAATTTATCTTTAGAATGCTATTCTAAATGACGAATCTTGGATATTGCCTCATAATCCGATATGGGTACTTGATAGTCACGATAATTCTTGTGCGACTATTATGGTGGCTACAATAAATCAATTAATTAAAATACACCTTAACATTCCTTTGTCTGTACCATAAAGTCTTATATGACCATCTTTAACAACAACCTCTCCCACATTTCATTACTGGACCTCACAGCATTATATACTTATTCGCGTCGAGATATCCACGTTAATAAATCAAGAAGGATATCGTGTAATGGACACCGCCCGACCGTCCCCGAAGAGACATAAATTTGTTTTTGTACTTTTTTGGTAAATCATTCTGTTGTGGCAACACAGCGAGTGAATAATTAGGTTTTAATACGATTTTCTGTTGTTTTAGATGTTTTGTAACGTAATTACTAATTAACTGACTTAGGTGTTTCGGTAGTCATTGCGTTTGTATCGGTAGAAGTCTTTTCTTGTTGCTTATAGTATGAACAGACTTCTTCCTCATTAATTTAATTAACTGGGTAGTTTTTTTCGGAGTGTTTTGAAGATTTCTTTGCTAGCAAAGCTAACAAATCTTCTACTGGTCTACCAACTAAGTTTTCAGTGGAATTTTTGTGTTATTTCATATTGCTTATGGGAATGGTGGCATGATGTTTAACAATTTTTGTCTCGTTCCCATTTATTATTAAGTAGTAGTCTTTACTTACCGTTTATAATTGACCTACGTAGTTTTAAGTATGACTTACAAAAGTCTTTCTTTGAAAGTAATAAATCAGTATCAACGACTAATGAGATCTTATTACGCCACGTGAAGGTATTTTCAACCACTTACGCCTTTTGTTCTGACCATATCAGATCAAGACCACGGGTAGCTTTTTATTTTGTAAGCACTAACGTTATCTTCGTTGAAAATCTAGAATGATTGAGTTCAAGATTTTGTAAATAATATATGAAGTTTTTGTATAAGAATTACGATTGTATTGCATGATGGTAATTATTCAAGGTTTGCATAACTTTTGCTTTTATTTTCGCATAGGGAAATATTTTCTAACCTCCAGTTTTAGTAGGTATCTGTCTGTTTAACAACACTTCGTCCATAAGCAAATGAATGTCGTGTACGCACGAACTAACAAGAACATGGTGAACACCACCACCATGTGCGTACCACCAACAACCATCAAACACTGTGTTCATCAAAAATTTCGAATCCTTGGCTACTAAAGAGAACGAAGCGGCTGAGCGCCAACACAAGTCGAAATGTGTTCGTATGGTGTTCGTGTTCGCTTTGTTAATTTCCGTCCACACGTGCGAATGTTTCGTGTTCGAAGTTCGTGTTCACCATGTTTTGTTCGTCCGTGCGTACACGCCTAAACGTAGCTAAGATGATTCCCAGAACCAAGAAATTAAAACTGGCATATTCTGTCGCCAAATCTTCTAGTATCTATTAACTTAATTAATTCAAATATTTAATAAGCTGCTTCTACAATTAAATTTATTGTAAGCCATTATAAGAAATATAATATCCTTTAGCGTTTTCTAAGAAGAGATGTTATCAGCAAATTTTAATGTCTTCGTTGTTTTACATTTTTATTATAAAGGATCTCATAATTTTCTAGTTTAGTATTTCATTGCCAAAAATATAAGGTGTATTTGGTTTGGATCTCTCGTGCGTGACATTTAAAATAAGACAACCGTAAAGTAGATTATAATTTGCATCCAAATGTGACTAAGACATTTAGGCTGTAATTTGAAACTTAATTCTGTTTCCTAGTTAAAGGCATATCATTTTACTTAATATTTCCACTCACTGTTTCAAGGTCTATCATATGCCTATACTATTCCTGTTATTTGGAAAATAATAGGTCTAATAAAATTAATTGGAATTAAGGAGGTACTGCTATAAAGAAAACTGAAATAAACCATTTTAGTTAATTACACTATTCCAGCAACGTATCAGAACTAATCCTGGCATTGACAACCCCTGACCTTAATAAACTAAAACACTCGAAAACAAAGACTTATAAGTATAACACACGAGTACCCTCAACGTCTGTACCATTCATCATTCTAGAAAATGTCAGCATCGACTCTCGACTTCGTCACAAGAATCCTCTTCAGCAACAAAGCGGGTTTATTGTCTCAAAACAAAGACAACGGTTCAAGGCTTAGCGTAGAGCTTTAAAACAAGCGACAAGGCCAATGTCGTGTTGAAAACGGATCGACGGATTTCGATCTTGGCTTCACAAGGCTACGTCGAAAATGGAGGTATTATGGCGAGTTTCGTTTTGTTCTTCCGTAATTAATGCTTTTAGAGATGACTTTATATTAAAATCGAGCACCTACTGTGTTAACTTGCTAAGGAAATAATTGAGACCTATTGTTATATTTTGACTTTTACCTACAGAAGGCCGTACATCAGAAATACCAAAACCAGAATAAACGGCGCTCATGTTCTATTAAAACTCTGAACTACGCTAGGCCAGTTCAAGTTCAAAGTGGTACCATCAACGACCGGCCGAATGTACTATGATTTGAAATAAATTAGTCAACCACTTGAAGATCGTAAACAGTGCTAAGTAACTCTTTTTCCAAAATCATTCAACCTTTGCTTCATCAGTACTGATTATCGGCACATGTAGCTTACACATGTGCATATCAAGTGAACTTCCGAAGTTCCGATCTGATCTGACAATGAACATGGCCGTTCACTGCCTCTATCGTTCTCTCTCGTCGTCGTCAGGCCATGCCCTACGTAGTGACAGACTAGCGTTACAGCGGCATGCCAATTACTAAGGTAACGTGGTTCGAACACGCGAACACTCGAGTCAATTTCGTGTTTAGAGAACGACTGCTGGCTCCCTATGTTTATGAGTACGCTCCAAGCCGTTTATCTATGCAACGTACTGCTTCCTCCATTGCACGTTTTGTTTGATCATATTTATTGTACCGCAGCTCAGTCCCATTACTTAACGGAGCTTTATATCGTTGTAGTGTCTCATTAGAGAATGTATTCGGAGCACTACATTCTTTTTGTATCTAATCTAGACTCAGTAATTCTCTGATAACGTTTTGAATCGCCTACTCGATGGTTCCCGATGATCATTAAGTGTAACCATTAGTTATGTCATTACTTTTCCCCTTTCCTGCTATTGAAAGTACTGTAGCCATCTTGGTTGTTATTTCTAATAGATACAGACCTGCGTATTAAATCTCTGAGAATTCCGGGAGGATATCGGAGGGATCAGAAGTAATTTAGTTGGAGATGCTACACGTTTTCTGATGTAAGATGTGTAACAGATAACGTAAACAAAATGGAAGCGTCAAGAAAAAACCGATCGAGAAATGTAACAGTCCAAATGGACTGTCCCAAGTTGGGACATTTAATGTCTTTATAAGTGCCGGCAGACATAAAGTTAATGAAACAGCCATTTTATTGATCTACCTGCGAGTTGACACGAATCCCGTCGCTTCCAACCCTGCATTATGTTTTTCTACAAATTATTTTCCATCTTTTTCTATCCCATTAGATTTTATGAGAAAGAAAAGAATAGCGGCATCCTAAAAACGTGCATTAAGAAAGGGACATTTCATTTCGAGAATACGACCCCCATCATTTGATAAGCCGATGAGACATTTTAACATTAATCCATTAGGAGATGGAAATATTTCAATTATTTTCCAATTACCTTTTTTGTATTGTCTGAGTCATATTAACTACATATTTTAGTCAAGTTATGTTTATAAAAAAAGACGACAGGTTAAAATTAAGAAGAAATTTTATTAATAAATTGTACTTTGACCTTTCCCAAGTATTATCCAAAATGTAAGGTTATCAAGGTCACAACTAAATTGGATAATTTAATCTACCGTACCCTTAATATGAAAGTACCTAATATATACCTACCTATCTACGTTCGTCACGGAAGCTCCAAATTATGAATACGATTATTACTTGCCATACACAGAATTTGTGCCCCATATTGTCAACTTTATGTAAGGATAGCATGCTGCTATCCTATGTAACGTTTGTAAACAAATATCTGCTTATCAAGAACCGCTTACAGGTGAATATCAATAAGGTATTTTGTTTTCTAAAATATTGCTTTAGGATTTCCGTTAACGTTAGTAGGGTAGGGTAGAGTATACAGTTGTGCCCTTACTATCGGTTCTTCGTTAGCGACCGAATTCTTAAATGCGACTCCATTTTAAGTCGTGTCTTATACTGTTGCTGTCTGTTGTTATCCTTCACAAAATGATGGATATCAACTGTCGTCATCGTAACTATAGTTATATATTGATACCCCATCATCTTTAATTTTATCATTATTGTCATTTGAGCACTATTTATTTCCATCCACCCCAAGATTATTACCTCCTTTAGGCTTAGTTCCTGGTCTCTTGGAGTTAATATTAGAAAATATCCATCCATCCACAATTCTGGCAATTATCTACAATTATATTAAAGATACTACAGAAAATCAATTTAGATCGTAAGCACAGATGGTGTGAGAATTATCACATCACCCTTATAAATATGACATTTTCATAATTCCATCACAATTTATATCGAGATCAACAAGCCATCGCCACCCGCATGCCAGACAATTGATGCAATCATCGCCAATGAGATTTCGGGGTGTGTAAAACGGAACTGTAATTGCATTGGCCACAACCAAATTATTGTTATAGTAACTATTCAATGATAATTTCATACCGAAGTCTGCGGGTGAAGGATGGGTGAGGCAATAATTTTGATTGTGGCGACACAGTTTATGGCTAAGTGTCCCCTCGGGTATTTTGATATGGTTTGTTGGCTACAAGATTTATTTGCATTAGCTTTTTTGTGATCTACTTTCGTATTTTTGTGTAACATGTTTGTGGGTAGGATAGTAATGTCATGGTTTTATTGTTTACACTGAAGCCACTGTTGGGTTTGATACTTGTATATCATCGGTTACAAAATTCATAATAATCTTGACTCAAACTCAAGTTGAAATCAATGCTTTGTCGTCGTAACAATGGTTTCATGCGTACATAAATACACTGGCAGGTAATTAAGGAAAACTGTTTCCTGCGATAATAATATTAATCACATAAACATCAGTCATGGCAATAAAAGATTGATTTGTTTTCGTTAGACGTCCATATCCTTGATAAATAAGCTTTATTCGTGTGTAAAGATAAGTAATCTTCAACGAACGACAGACACATAAATCAAAAAGCCGTGAAAAGGTCGTAGACTGTTCGGGCGATAAAGTGCTAGTTAAAAGTGGATTCGTAGAAACTGTTTGAAATTCAAACGATTTTAGTGTTATGAAAGTCATTATGAAAGCACGATCTTAATGAAGCATTATTTGAATTTACGTTCAACGTTATCAGAATGCTTTTTATGACCCACCCGGAATCAAGGATTTTATAAATGGTCGTGTACAAGACGAGCCACGGTTCTTCGGGGTGTGGTTGTTCGAACCAGACTGGGGGAGCGCCGACAACGACATTTATTTGTAGCTAGCCACAAAATGTACGTAACTGTCTTGTAAGATTTATTCTCAAACATGCCGTAATCTTTTCTCTCGTGGGCGTAGACGCATTTGTACGAAACGAACCATAGTGAGATACTCACCCTTGTTGTATATTTTCGGTTAAAACATCCTTGATAAGCGCGGGTCGGACCTCCATATTCGTCGATAAAGGAAAATATGTTAATTTAGTCGCTACGAGAGAACCGATATGACCTACTAAGTGATTGGGTTCCCTATGCGTTGGCGTGTTTTGAATTTGAACTCCGAGGGCCTCAAAGATCAGTCCAATGTTTACAAATTGCCCGAAGAAAAAAAACTCGATTCTTTCGATTGAGATATTCATTTTGATTAGGTTCGATTTAAATACGATTCTTTTGAAGATGAGAGAGAAGAAGCATGTGAAGTGAAATTGGTAAAAGGTTATTTATTAACAATTTCAGAAACATAATTTGATCTAAAAGTCTATTAACAAAGAAAGAAAAACAATGAAAGGATTTTTTTTAAACAAAAGTTAAGGTAACACAACAAAATTAAAATAAAGAAACGAGTAATCCAAGAAACTGGGTCAAATTGTCCGTGAAATATATCCACTAGGAGATGCAAAATATCGCCGAAATGGATGCCCTTTCTCACAATATGGCGCCACTAGAATTTCCATCTTTTATGAAATATTACGGATTACGTAGGCGGTCGTTTCATAAAATCTAATTTTAATTAAAAAATAAGCAAACGGTAATTAATTTCGCCCGTCTCCTCTCTCGGTTACAATGGTGTACAAATTAAACGTTTTGAGTCGTAACGTTGCGGATAAATTCTGCTCCAACTTTTTCGTCTTTAGTATTTATTTTTTTCCATTAAAATCATAATCCAAATTTTAATTTCTCTCATGTCTGCGGCTAACAATGCTATTATTTTACTCAGGTTTGTGATTATTTTGTTCAAATTAATTTCACCAAATTATAAAACTGTTTTTTAAATGAAGTCGTTGCCTCCGATAAACTAATTTCGGCTTTAATAAAGTTGAAACAGCCCAATTCTCGAGCGCTTGGAGCGATGTTATTTTATTTGTCAGCATATAGTTCCAAAATAATTAGATTGGGAATTTATAGATGTCATCGGGGGCCGTGATTTAGGGCGAGCTTCGACTCCAATTGGTCGTATCCGCATTGTCTAAATACAAAGATCTAATCTCCTTCAGCTCTTATCAGTGAAGTCTATATCTTCAGTGCATTGTGTTGGTAATTTTCACATAAATTAGATAAGACGCATAATCAAGTGAGCCTGACAGCGCTTTGATAATAAAATTTGAACAGACACAATACAAATTCTTAAATGTCACTTCGAGTCATGCTTTTGGTAATTGAGATTTGTAGTTGACGGTACTTAGCAGATAACTATTCGAGAATTTCATTGCACATAAAGCTCATAACATAAACTTTGATATTTATGAATCTGCGTTCCACAGACCACCTTTGCATAAAAGAAATTATTTTACGACTTAAGGAAATGATGTGAAAGTATGCGACTTGTTCTAACAAATTCTATGGAACTCTCGAACATGGAAATTGCCCATGAGTTCAGTTATTACAGCTAAAACATTAAAGCAAAATGAAAGGTGTTAGCCTAATAACCTGCCACCAACAACGTCGCTTACAAAAACAACTTGTAAATATTTTAGTTGATCGATATACCTGAAGCGGACTATGAAACTATAATAGAACAAAATAAAAAGTATTTTATTGCTAACCGACTCTTTATTCTAATAGCCATCGTTTTTATTTTTAATGGTTTTATGTATTTCATTGAGTGTGTGGTAAAACGGTTTTCCATTTTGTATAAAAAGATAATATTGTTTTTCTATTTTCAGGTTTCCTAAGTGAATCAAGCACTAAACCTACTAAGGTCAAACTCATTTTGGCTGAAATTAAATACCTACTAGTTAAAGACAAAAGACAAACGATTAGTTCAATAGTGAGACGAGACCGAACTAACAGATGATTTGTAGAGTTCTGAATTCAAAATGTCTGGCTATATTATGCTATTTAAAGTTAATCTGCAATTGAGTGGTATGTGTGTTGATTGCAATGTTGCATGAATAGTAACGAATTGCTAATTCACCTTCAAATACAATAGGAAAGCCCATAAAACTCCACAAGTAATTAACTAAATACGATATACTTTATGACTATATTCCGATTTCTATAGAAGAGTCTTAGTCCTAGTTTAGTTCGAAAATGTGAGGAGCTCGTGGCTAAAGTAATAACAGCCGCACGGATCGATCCCGGGATTCCCGGGGTTGCCGGGGTTGGTCAGTGGATGGGTGACCATCTTTACATACCGAGATTCCTCCGTGCCTCGAAAAGCACTTTAAGCCGTTGGTCCCGCCTGTCATTCGTGGATCTTTGACAGTCGTTACGAGTCGTCAGAAGCCTGAAAGTCTGACACCAGTCTTACCAAGGGGTATCGTATTACCCAGTTACTGGGTTGTGGAGGTCAGATAGGCAGTCGTTCCATGTAAAATACTGGTATTCAGTTCATCCGGTTAGACTGGAAGCCAACCCCAACATAGTTGAGAAAAGGCTAGGAAGAAGAAGAGTCTTGCACGTAATACAATTGGAATTCCTTCAACATATACCATATACACTCCGGCCGTCGAGAAAATGTGTTCTTGGACACTTGTCAGTTTCATACTAACGAATATGTGTTTTGCGAATTTGATCCTTATTAGTACTAGAAATTGTCTAACTGACAGGCGTCACGAAAGCATTTTCTCGACGGCCGAACTGTAGTTAAGAGTAATTTCGACAAACTACTTAATAATTATGTTGTTTAAAATGTTCAAAGCGTTAAAGATAGTTTTGAAAAGCTTTGAAAGTATAGTTTTGCCAGCTGGTACATCATCGTCATTTCAGTCGAAAGACGTCCACAGACTGCTGGACATACGCCTCCCCCAAGCATCGCCACTTCGACCGGTTCTGTGCTTTTAACATCGAACGGATTCCTGCTGGCACTATTTATTTATTTAGTTTTACTACCTACTGAATTAGAGAGTGATCTTTTAAAATGACAAATGTCGTACACAGTAAGGGCCTATTTCACGATGTCCGAATAGCCAGTACTTACCGAATAAATTCAAAAACGGAACAGAATTTGTATGAAATTATCTGCCAAGTAAGTTAATAGGAACTTAATCGTAGGTGCTGAAACAGGCCCTTTGTCATTTATAGTCAACGGCTGAAGTAAAATTAACTGCTTAAGCTTTATTAATCACTGCTCTTTCAAACAAATTGTTGGTATGTGCACAAATTAATGCAGATGGTTCAGCCCGCAAAATCATTTAAATAAAAAGCGACTCTTGCTACGACAGAATAAAGTGCAATTCAGGACGCACAGCGTTAATTATTTAGTTATATTCACCTAGAAGTTGCCTCTATAGCGGTTACACCGCCACATACGTACTACGCAGCAAAGATATGATGTCACACAAATCCTGCATCGCGCAATTCGAGTTCACCGCACAAACAACATTGTATTTATAAGACTATCCGACATCAACTTTCGGGAAGTTGCCCGCCAGACACAACACCCATCTGGTCGGAGGATCCTCCCTTTTCAATAGAGAATGAGTGAACTTTACAACCTGTTCCTCATACCTCTAAACCTCTCTTTCTATCGCGGAAATATTATATCTTCTGACTATGTTACAATCACTGAACTGGTGGGCCAGTTCAGTGAGTGTAACGTAGTCAGAAGATACGGATAGATACACGACGGGCCCGCCGTCTACTTGTAGATTCATAACTAAATGCTGAGGGAACCATCTGTTTTCATCTGTGGTATTTGCTCTAAGAGTGTGGTTACCAAGAATGTGAGTGATTCTCTGGTAGACTTGTTTTACTTGTCGCCTTGATTTAGATTCTTGTTTATCTTAGAACGTTTTTAAGTATGCGTACGACGAAACTCTAATTTGGAATTAACTCGTTTCGTTCACGGATGAGTTCGAGTGGAATAGTTCAGATTTTGGTTCTTTTATGTAAGGAGATGTAGAATTGTTGTTGGTATGAGAATTTGTGTCAATGGTTTTTGTTTTAATTAAAATTATATTTGGGTTTGTGTTATTTAAAAAGAATGTTAATTATGAATGATAATGTGTGATACCTAATTGGGAGAAGAGCAAAACGAAGCAAAAACTGGGTATAGTGAAACTGTGCATAACTATAATTTGCAGCAGCAAAACTTTGCCCTAATGAGTTTCAACTCATTTATAAATACGTTTTGTAGATTTCCCAGTCGAATGCTTGTGTTAGAATTCGTCGTTAACTTATCGGAATAACCTAGAACTCAAATTGTCGCAGAACACAAAACTTATATATACAAAATCCCAGAGGGCCAGTCTAAAATAAGTTCAAATCGTTATGTGAACAACTAGTCTGAGCAAAACAAAGTAATACCAAACAAAACAGTTTACATATTATACTTGTTTGTACTGTATTCAAAACTAAAGCACAGTACAACATAAAACAGTATTTCAAGTAGTACTCTTCATCTTTATCGGAGTGTTAGGATATCGACCATTTATTCAATAATACACAAGTCTTTTCCCTATACATTTTCTCTTTATGAATCCTGCCAAAAATATCGCGAAAGGTGGCAACGTAATAACCACCTGTCTCGACGTGACACCCACAGAGTAAAAGCATTGGGCAACTACCTTGGTCATGTTATCATGTAGCACCGCATGTCACAGCAAGACGTTTGTTGGTAGTTGTTCTACTGTTTACTATAATATACTATGACTGTACTGCGTAGTTTCTTAGCAACGGATATGGGTAAGAACGTATAATAATTTATAAGCAAAGTTTCGCCCGTGTGGTTTTCTAACTAGACGTCCTAATTTTGTAGTTATGAACTCCTTACAAGTGAACTTTTCTTGACAAGTTTCGTAGAACTGCTAAATATTAATAACACATTTCGGAATTATCCGGTATAATTCCCGCATTATTTATATAACGCCTGTATTCCCCAAAGGGTACGGCAGAGGTGCACCTTATTACACCCACATTTTGCCAGTTATGTTTAAGACCCATGTAATCGGGGGCCTATTGCCATCAACCGGGCATAACTACAGAATCCGGTCTGTTACTAAGAAATTCCAGATGAAAACACCTATACAATGTCGCCCATGCGCATGTGACCTCCCGTAATTTTCTGAATATTCATGAAAAAATATCGAAAATAAACTTCAAAAGGGGGGGTCTATCTATAACATTTTTCATGTTATTCAATTTATATTTTTTAAAGATTTGCTTTCTGTTTTTTGACACATCTCCGAAGTTTATGGGTCGATTTGGATTCTGTTTATTATTTCCAAAAGCTTATGAGTTATTTTAACAGGTTAATTAAAATTTTTACAAAAAATTATTGACTACGAAAAAAAAAACGGAATCGGAGTCATTTTTTCGGTAAAAAATTGTGTATTTATTGGTGAAAAATGTTATAGATAGACCCCCCCTTTTGAAGTTTATTTTCGATATTTTTTCATGAATATTCAGAAAATTACGGGCGGTCACATGCGCATGGGCGACATTGTATAACACTTTGCCCGCCCTTGATATTGAACCCAGGGGGTTAGCAGTAGCGCTTGCGACCAGTAGGTAAACCTACAAATTCAACAACTCAATATTTAGTAGTTTATATCAACTAATATAAACTACTAAATATTGAGATGTTGAATTTGTAGGTTTACCTACTGAAAATAGTCTGAGAAAAATATTACTAAGAAAATCAACTTAGGAGAAAAATTTGTGAATGGTTTTTCTCCTAAGATAACCGTAGTTTTGCTTCTGAGCAGAACTTAACGAAACCAGGACTTAACTTAACAATAAACTGTACTTTATTTCTGGTGGAAACAATTATTTGCCATCTAACATTGCTTTTCAACTTCGTCGCATTATAGCATCCTACTAGTCCTACATCCTAGTAGGATACTAATATTATAAATGTGAAAGTTTGTACGTTTGTGCGTTTGTTACTCAAACACGCAATAACGGCTGAACGGATTTGGATGAAATTTGGCACGCCGGTAGTTTATAATCTTTATTAACATATACCATACTGTGATCGCGGTAGTACGTTAACGTGGCATAATTACCGACAAACACGCGGGCGAAGCCGCTGGAAAAAGTTAGAAGCATTAATTTATCACGGAATGTCGATGTACTTTAGAGAATACATTTTTGCATATTTCACGATAGACATTAACGATATTGAATGCACACGCAATTTTTTGTGCACCGTGTAAAATAAAATATATCGATAGCAATAAAGTCACTCCAACCGTGATATATTTAGTAGCTATCGAATTTATTATATATTTTTCGTAAAATATAAATGCAAAGAGACTAAACTGAACGTGTCACGTCACAATTTTTAAGTTTAAAAAACTCAAAGTTATAACTATCTATTCTCTAACCTTTAAATACCTACATTTATATTGCAATATCGCAAACACAAATACGTTTTACTTTGATAGAATTTTTCGCTTTTTCTTGGATACATTTAAAGAAAGATCATCTGTTAGCATAGGTTAGTACGCTAACATACAGATGATTTAAAGAAAGACAGTAATAAATTACTGTCTTTTGGTACTAACCTGCGCGTAGAGTTTTTTTTTAAGTACATATCTATTAAGTTATGTACCTACTCTTTTAAACACCATATTATAACTAAAATAATAAATAACCAAAAGAATAGACAAAATTACAGTTAAATAATCAAGCCGAACTGTAACCAGAGCCCAAAGTAGCCCTCCAAAAACTCATAACAGCATCCAAATCCTACATTGGATCACAGGACTTTTATTTTCCATTTAGTTGGCGGATTTGCTGGGTCGACGCGAGTTAGCCGTAATAAATATAAAAGTTATAGCTTGCAGAAGCCTTAACCCTTCGCTTGAAGCTTACCACAAGCGGATTACGGTCATTACTCATTCCTACCGTCTAGAGTGCCTCAGGCTGGAATCGAAGAGAGACGGTGAATGTAAATGTGTACATTTTTTTCTCTCAGACCCTTATTTATGCTATCCTGAATGAGAAACATTTTGGTCATTGATACATTAACGGGCACAATACCTGCCCTAAATTGAAAATTCTTTTGATTTTTTTCGGACATGATTTTAATTATAATGGTCGTTCTTCTCAGATGAGTAATGCTAGGGTCAACTTGAATGTATCTATAGAACAATAATTCAGTAACTCTAAAACGTAGATGTCGTTAAAATCTACTAGAAATATTACATTAAAAAGATTTAAACAACAATTTCAGAAACTAAAAACGTAGAATGTCGTTAAAATCTAATATAAATATTGTATTTATAAAAAAATAATATTATTAATTGTAATAATACAGATTGATAATTTCATACTTAGAGGATTTTGGTGTTAAGTCGTTGAAGTCACCAAGACTGAGAAAAAAATATGTTACAAGAAATGGACTAAGAAATAAAAAACATTATCTGCATAACACTCGCTAAAACACTCATGAGCTGATCGCACGTTTCCTGATAAACCAACAATAGACCGAGTAAACGCACAGATAAAGACACATCGTACACTATCACAACTGTAACAAATGCTTACACCACAAACTCCGATACCTCTTACCATCAATAAGATCAATACTTCACTTCCAGCCCCAGTACGATATAAAACAAATTCAGGTGTATTAATAACAAACTTTCCTTAGTAGACCGCAATACGTTTTCCTCAAATGTCCCAAAGGTTTTTATTGATTACATGGACCATGTTCCACTTTTTATATTGGCACTAAAAGCGTATAAAACGAAATGTGCTAGTAAAAAGGTTTTATTTGCCCTTTGATTGTTTGCCATACGTTTCCCAAAAAGTTTGCGGGTGGAAAACTCTAAATGATCCCCTTGCCCAGTGTATGATTTATTTAGTTCCATTGTGTGCCCTATAATCTTCTGATAACAAGAAATAGAGAATCGGTTTTAAAATGTTACTGTTTTGCTTTGTTGTTTCTTAAAGATATTTGGAACTCGATGCAAAATATCATGTAAAATTTTAAGATTGATAATCATAAACTTTGAAACAAAAAGCTTCAATTTAGTTAAAAATGTTTTGTGACTGAAGCTTTGTGCAGACCAGCGCGACTTGTCGCGCGACGCGACACCGGTTATTGTTATACCGTGAAATGTTCTTAGAAATGGTATTGTTCGTGCCGCGTCGCGCGACAAGTCGAGCTGGTCTGCAAAAGCCTTTATTCACGATAGAGGAGATTCGAATATTATACACAAGACTTCATCTCTATTTACGACCAAAACTTTTACGAAACAAACCTTTAAAGTTTTTGATTTTTAAGGTTAATCTCAGGGAGTTTAGGTCAAAAATTCTTACATTCCACAATAATTTTCTGATTGATCGCCTATTCATCACCTATAAGTGCGATAGTAATTCATTTCCCGTAATTAACTGTCATAACTTACGGGAAATGATGAACAGCTAATATATTCTGTTTTTTGTTAAAGTATCGTTTGGTATTAAGATTTAAACGTTGTTGTCAGGATTATAAGCATTCATCATACTTACAGTAAAAAGGTTAAAAATTGGTGTTTCTCAAAAGCCCTAGTATGGCCCTTGAGGAACCCCTTTCTTTTAATTAGAAACTTTGACAGTAAATAAGCTACAAGGGTAATGCTCTGTATCCTCTTCATTTCCTCGTCTATTTAATATATCCGTGCAAAACATTTTCTCATTATAATCATACATATTGTCTTAACACAATAGCAGATTATATTTGTGTGTGGCATTAGAATGAACAAAACTATGACAGTCGAAAAATTTATGATGTTTATCTTCAACAAAAGGAAGTACAAAAGATTGTCATTTACGGAGTCTTTATTCCAAAAAGAGCCGTAAACAATTGGTAACTTTGACAGGCATCACGAAATGACAAAAAGGATTACGTGTTTCTACAATCTCACTTTTACAATAATTGTTAACGAAAATTCAAGCCCGATCTTAAACTCTACTCCTTCGTAACAAAGATCATTCAGAACCAGGATGCGTGATTTAAGTTTGTCATTCTCACTAACTTTGTATTTTTAGCTGCACCCCGCCACTTCTGAATAAACACTAGCTTTTGTGTCGTTTACTTTTTAGACTTATTCAATCTTGCGAAAGATTTTTGCACATAGTACTTATGTAAACAACTCATTCAACCCGTTACAAATTGCCCTTTGTCAAACCTTGATTGACAGTTTCTTGCAGTCGTCTATGAAATGATTTTTTGCCCCTAACATAAATACAGCGCAGAGGTTTCTCAATGTAAACTCGATTTAAGTGCTTAAATGGATTCATAATTTATTCGTTCAAGCGATTCTGTTCCTTATTTCTGTTTGCTCGATAACTTTAGAAAAATACAACGTAGCGCTTTAAATTCTAACCGTCATGTACTTAGAGGGCCCTTTAGTACAGCCACCACGTTAAAGTTATTTTTAAAACTTCAACAGCCACCTCTTTACCTACAAACATAGGGTTCAAAGTGGCGTAAAATCCAATTTAAGGACCCCAAGTCGCGCAGTGTAGAATAATAACCATGTTTTTCTTATGTTTGTCTTTGGAGGAGATTACAAACATGCGCGCACATGGCAAGCTCTTCAATCGATGGTTCCCTCTCGTCGTGACATCAAAACTATTTGTCTTAGAAATAACTTGGTGACTTTCTACGGACCGTCTCGCAGCGAGATGAGTTATTGCGTTATCCCCTTGAAACACAAGTCCATGTCTGCAAGTCACGGCACTGTTCATGTATCATGTAAACTAGAAAGAACACCTGTGCTTGAATTTGTGGACATTTAAATTTTCTGCTACTATTTTACTAGAAACTTTTTCATTTTAAAACTTGAAACCGCTCCAATGAATGAGCAACGTAAAAAATCAGCGGACCGAAAATATTTCACGTCCACATATTTAAAACATCCGACGATTAAAGTTAACATGTAATTGCTGGTTTTTTTACCGCCAGCAACATTAGTGTATTCGAACACGTCGCTAAATAAAAATGCATTCTAAAATAAATCGTTGTAAAATTCGCGCCTTGGGCACTGGCCGTTGAGACTCCGAGGTCGGTTATTAAAACGACTATACTATGTCATTATTCTCGAAACAAAAAAAAGGAGTGAATCGTAACAGGCGCGCCACATATCATCGAGGGAACTGGCACTTATGCGCGTAGTTTCTATCGTAAATCAAAGATATTAAACGGAATGGCGGAACCTCTTTTGAGTTCACATTATAAATCATAGAGGCGCAAGAAGACCTCTGGCTGCCACCAATAGGGTCTTTGCGAACGCCGTCTACATAAATCGTGTAAGTAATAAAAAATACAAAATGTATGATGATAAACTTGTGTAAGTTGAAACTGTCTTGTTGTCTCCAATTATTGCGGTGTGATACTAGATTTATGCTTTAAATTAATCTGAATACAAAGTATTGCAAGTAACTGCTTAGTGTATACAATTATATACAGAAATCAATCTGCCTAGCCTTCTCCCAACTATGTTGGGGCCGGCTTTCTGTATAACCGAATGCAGCTGAATACCAGTATTTTACATGGAGCGACAGCCTATCCAACCTCCACAACCTAGTAAATGGGTAATACGATACCCCTTGGTAAGACTGGTTGTCAGACTTTCGGGCTTTTGACGACCCGTAACAACTATCAAAGATCTACGATCAGCCGGGACCACCGGCTTAACGTGCTCTCTGAGGTACGGAGCAATCTCAATCCACTGACGAACCCTCTCTTCTCAATGAAGAGAGATAGAAGTGTAAAACATTAATGCAAGAAATAAAAAAATACCAATAATAACAAACAATGCAAAAAATACAGTTACAGCATATTTAACAAATTTACCTTACTCAATAGTTTTGAGGTTGTCTTTACTGTTAGCAACCAAAAGAATATAAAAAGCACTATAAAAAATCGGCATGACTATAAAATCAGTAACGCCTCAAAAAAATCTAGTTGATACAGATTACAGATTGAATTCCGCTAAAATATCGAAAAGAAAGAGGTCTATTAATACGGACAATAGTAATAAAAAAGCTTCGTTAGCAAGATGTTCCAATTTGTTAAATTCCAACGTGTTTATGAGACGGTGACATGATAAAACGGATTCTTTTCAGGGCTCCAACATCGCTGCTACTTTCACAGTACGTCTGAACGTGATCATTGTCTATTATGGTTTAAACGGTGCACGCCAATTTGAGGTTTTGCGATGGCAGTCCATCGCAAAGCGAACTAAGCTATATTATAAGTATATTATGAATTCCAACTAGATACATAATTTTGTAGCTAGGAAAAAAATATTGATTCGAGAAAATTATAGAAAAAAAAAAAATATATACCATTGAGGATCAATATGAAAAAAACCACCAATAACTTTAAAAGACCAGTATTTTTTTTGTATTTACGTAGAAACTGACTATACTCCATAGGTATAGGTAGTTAAAATAAATAAAATCTGTCAAGTGCGAGTCGGACTCGCACACGAAGGGTTCCATACCATGTCGTACAAGATTTAACACTATGAATTTTTGTAATTCTTTCGTAAAGGTAACAACAGAGGCGCTATAAAAAAACAAAGATTTGTAAAGAAATTGTCTAATTTTAATGAGAAAATGTTGTTGTGTTAAAATATAGGTGTAGGAGTATATTTCATTTATTTTAAGAGAAAAATATTAAGTTAACTTTATCCAGTAACATGCATTAACTAAAGTCAAAGTTATTTATTTGCTACTAACATAGTATTAGTAGGTATAAATAGGTATATATGGTAGGTAAGCAGGTATGTAGGGTAGGTAGGGTAGGTTAGGTACCTACCTACCCTGGTAAGAAGGGTAGGGTAGGTAGGTAGGGTAGGTAATTAGGTAGAAATAGGTAATTAGGAAAGGTAGATGCGCCGTAGATAAGTACTTAGTGCTAACCGTGCGAAGCCAGGCCGGGTAAAGCTAGTTACTTATAAATAAAAAGATTTCTCTTGCTACATCAGACTATATTGTACAAAATAGAATGTAATAGTAGCCAAATTTTAATTATAACTGTGCGTTTGCACTGGCGAAACACTCACAACAAAACATGTTGGAATCTCTATTTTCTGTAAATTTTTCATACAATGTTTGACAGGAACTAGAGATTTCAACATGTTTTGTCGTGATGTTTCGCCAGTGCAAACGCACGGGTCAATACAGGTATTTATTTACGTTATTTTTGATAGTCATACAGAAATTTATTATTTCTTACTTATTTTTTTTACACATCCCATCGGACTATGAGAGTGAGGGAAGAGAGAGTGCACTCGTGTCTGCGCACACACTTGTGCACTATAATATCTCCCGCGCCGAAGGCCAGTCTCCGTTGAGATTGGCCGCCGAGACCGAATATTTATACACCAATAATTTTTCTCAATATGAAATTGTATTCACAACGGTTTAAGGTAACTGAATATTACACTGCATGTGCCAGCATTCATTTCAATGTTACTGAATATATTGTCTATTGGAGTGTAGTTTTAACATGAGGTACACACATCAACACCGTCTAGGGATACTTTGAAAAAAGTCGATAAAGTTCTTAAACTCAAAAAATACTGGCCGGTTTTAAAATCTTGTGAAGAAAGTTTATTTTGTAGACCTTTTTGGATGATCGAAATTTAAATGATCGAAATAGTATATGCTGCCATGGTATATAGTAGGTACTTATTAATTCCATGTCATTACTCCGACTATTAAATAGTTATCTGTGGAATTTATATCGCATAATATTAGCATGAAATACAAAATTATTACTTTAAGTTTCAGAAAATCGCCCATATTATATAAAATACGTTATGAATCGGCGTTTTTAGTATTTGTTGATTACAAACAGTATATGTTACATGTGATACACACAAGTTTCAAATTCCTAATTTGTTTAGTTGTTGAGATAGAGCTCGTACAAAAATGGTCTAAAACAGACAACTTCTACGGCCCCCTAATTCATCATTTTTGAAGATAAAAACAAATAAAATATATTTATTCTCTACTCGATGAGCTCTAGAAAATGATACCCACATGCTAGGGACAGATTATTTTTTTTTCAAAATTTAATTTTATTGTATGGCGACCCCCCTTTAATTTTTAATTTTATTATTTGTTGCTCTTGCGGCAATAGAAATGCTCAATCTGTGAAATTTTCAACTGCCTACTTATTACGGTTCATGAGATAGAGCTCGCTGACAGACAGACGGACAGCGGAGCCTTATGAATAGGGTTCCGTTTGTCACCCTTTGGGTACGGAACCCTAAAAAGGTAAACAAAAAAGATCACGTGACGAGACAGCTGTCAGGTAACCAACTAAACGTAATACCTTTCACTTCAATTGTCATACTACGTCATAGTTGTACTCTTCAATTTAGCAACGTTATAATTCGTTGACGTTTAGAGTTTGAGCTCTTTACAATAGACAGATTACAAAATATTATATTATTATAAAACAAATTAAAAATTGTGGTCATGCAGTTACGTCAACGACGAGTAGTTTAAGAATAAATGATAAAGTTTAACATAAATTAATAAAAGAGGAAAAATTTATAAAAAAATCTAAAAATAAATTTAATTTGGTTTAATCGTATTTTTATACAAGAATGTCATCTATACCCTTTTTACGATTTGTTTACCTTTATTTAACTATCTATATCTACGGATTGTAGGTACTTTCTTGAATCAAACTACAACGAAAAAAGTTAGTGTGTGTAAGTTAGTGTGTGTGTGTTGTTCCGCTTCCGTCAGCAATTTATCTTAGCTGCCGAAGTAACCTTACTTCAACCGCTCGCCAATTGCTGCCTCATTGACTCTCGATTTCGTTTATCAAGTTCCGTTTAAAATTGCTTTCTTTGTGCAACTCGAATTTAAAGATCCACATAAAGATAGATTTTCAATCTTTAAACTCACTTTCTACCTCACGTTCTGACAACAAAAGGCGATAGTATTGACTTTGTTTGGGTCGAATTTATCGTTAGTTGAAAAGAGTTACATAAAGATATCATAACTAATATCGTTGTGAAACGTCAAGTCATTCGATATAAAAGTGTTTTGTAGGAACTGTAAGGGTTTCCTTGTTAGGATCGTGACGAGATTGAGTTAGATATGGTGCCGTGAGCTCTGTTATTGCATTCGGTTTGTTGACGGCGATAATTTCGGTTCAAAGGAGACAAAAACGTCTGTGTCTGTGTTGGCAATGACTGTGTTCATTTGTTTTTATTTATGTCATTTGGTAATCCGGAATGAGTCTATCAAATTGAAGATTAGTTCCGTGCTCAGTGAGTTTTTGTCCTGATTGCAGTTGATAGACACTTCAATATTTTTTACCCGACTGCCCCAGGAGGGTGTATCGTTAGATTCGTCTTAATCGTAGAAGTGACATAGGCTATATAATATTTATGTATTGCATCTGCAAATAGAAAAAAAAGGGAGGGGAAGGTTTTTTTAAAAATAAATTACAACAATATTGGTATCAAATAAAAGCTGGTAATGAGTCAATTCCAAATTAAGATATATTAATAAAACTAAAAAACTTTAAATAAAGAAAATTATTCAAATTTTTTTGAATAATTTTCTTTTTTCTAATGTTAAACAAACACTGCCTTGTTAGCAATTTCTTTATACACTAGCAAAAGTTTAATCCTATTTACTGGGAACAGGAAATTCATCAAAGCCAAATCTACTTAAAACCAAGTTTGGCCCCCAAAAACTCAAAGTACCTTTATCCGTCTTGTCCTACTATGAATTTTAATTTTACACCTTAGCCCGCACTCATGGCGTCCACAAATCACCTCAAAGCTTTATTTATAAGCATCACAGTCTTTCGATCAAGTTAAATTGAAAAATATGTAAACGAGCGTGATATTCAATGTGTCGTGGAAAAAAAAAACATGGGGCTGTCATTTTTAACGTGCGATAGATGGCGTAGCTGTAACGCTAACACAGATAAATCGGTCGGAAGACGCCTCGCTACATTGCCTTCCTTAACGACCTTTGCTACGGAATCAGTTTAGGGTTAAAGGTGATTTTCTTCGGTATTGTGTGTGTGTGTGTACGTGTAATGCGGTGTCAAAGGAAGTTTGAAACGTCGGGAGATGATACGATTTTTTCATGGAGAATATTCGATGGAGGATATTGAAAAAATCTTGTTGATATATGAGACCAAAACACATTCTTGCGTCTCTATTGATTTTGTTTTCTTGTGATATACTTTTTTTGTGCAGCAATTTGTCTAGCACGCGAAACAGTTATGAATAAAATATTAATAAAAACAGTAAAATTGCATTAATCTAAAAAAGTGTAACAAGTCCATTAATATTGTTGAGCAAATTAAACTGAAACATTTTCATAACTATAACCTTTTGGACTAGTAATTTTATACAAAATTGAACTTTAAAGTGATTGTAATTGAATTTATTAAAGGTTACTATGTAAATATTTGACTTATTTTTTTATGAACTATATTTGATTACTAATAATTAATAAAATAAATAGTCACTGTGACTACAGTGATTAAACAGTGATTAATTATTAGTAATTAGTTCGGTTTTAGTTTGTACCTGATGCGTTCGAAGCTCTATTTCCATAAAATGCTGTAAATATTCCTAAGACTTGTGAGCATACAATGTAGATTCCTCAGTAGAGTAGGCATATAGTGTAGTTACGTAAGTATAGTAAATTCATAACCAGATCTAAATGATTAATGACCCGTTGATGACTACGTTAGCAGCCAGAGTACCCATAGCTATAGACATCAAATCAAACCTCGTTTGATACGTGAAGGGTCCCACCTTCGCCTCTAGAGTCAAAATCTTTCTTCAGTAATTATTTCCTCTTTGCACTCCACATTAAAGAAACGCGCTTCTGGTAAAACAATTTCCATGAAGTTTTCATAGAAATCCTTCTAGTAGTCGCGACGAGCTGTCTGCCTTAAAGTGAAAAATAACACAAATGTAAATATAGTTTTTGAAGAAGATACCTACGTCATCACTAAACATCAATTAACACAAATACAAAAGCTTACGTCACCAGAAAAATACGCTGAACACATAAATAACAGATAGCCGTGAGTTATAAAGTTGTCAAGCACACATTATGTATAAGATGCAACAATAGACATACTACATGAGGGCGTTCCTTTGCGTTGTTATAAGTCCGTTACCTAGATTAATGTGCGTGCCACATCGAATGTGTAGAAAGATCTTTGTGGGAACCGCGTTTGGAAATGGAGTAGTGTGGGCTCTACTGGTGGAGTGGTTCGGCAAACAATCTGTGGTTTGACGAGTTTATTAGTCCGTTATAAGACTGATGAGTAAAGACAGAGACTTATACAGGGTCAAAATAAATTAGCTAGCGAAACTGTATCTGACAACGATATCTCTGCTATATGACTATAAAAAAAAAACAAAAAAATTTGCGTCTCTTACAGTAGTCACATAGGATGTGTAACATCTGACATCACACCTTGGTAATAAGCAACATAAAAGGGGCGTCGAAGTAAGAAAGAAAGAAGAAATATTCTTTCTTTCTTTTCTTTCTTTCTCTTTCATTTCTCATAAAAGGGGCGTCGAAGTCATTTCTGAGGGCCAACTCTAGCACCATGCGCACTCAATGGTCAAATCAAATAGCGCGCGCTTCCCCGACTTTCCGTTACACACTTCCGTCGCTATTCACGAAATCACTCCCACAGATTTGATTATTTAGATTTTTTTTTATTTTGTTTTTGATTTTGATTGCAGGGAAGCGAGAGGAAATATGTTACGCATCAAAATGATTTTCTAGTCATAATTTCAAGTAACTATGCTTACAGCGTCCGTTGATCCATAGTCAGCTAGGTACTTGAAATTAAGAGTTTAGAATAATGTTTTTACTTGTTTTATATTGATTATTTATATCGATATCCATAAGACTGCGGAGTTTTGCTATATAATTTAATTTGAACCTGTAGACATCTTAGGGGGAGCTGGCTGCAGTGAGAGAACATGATTTAAAGAAGAAAAAGACTGATGAAGATGTAGATAGATGACCTGAAATAGACCCTTTGGAATTTTGGATAGGCTAGATGAAAAAGGCAAAATTTTAGATGGTGTTACGTTTTTAGAGAATGAACTTTATTAGTGGTTGGTGATAGGGCTTGTTCTAAGTCCGCCTGGCTAGCTGCCACCATCTTATCCAAGTCTGTTGCCATAACAACAATGTTATCAGCATTGTTGTGTTTCGGCAGTTAGAGGTAATAGCCAGTTCCTCTGTGGTTGAGGATTCCGGATAAAGCTCGCTTCCACCTTAGGCCTGATCATCAATTAGCATCAGTTGAGATGAAGGCCAAGAGTTTCCCCGTTGCGGATAAAACATTGTAAAAGCACTAAGAGATCATTTCATCAATGAAATTGAACGCGATCAGCATTTCTAAAACGCGTTCAAGAGCTGTCAGTGTCAAAATTGTTATGGAATATGATAGCTCTTGTACAATGACTTTTCGTGCGTATATCACCAATTTCACTGGGCTAAAAGGGCTTGAAACCATCGTTGAGATTATAATCACACGTAAAGTTAATACTTCACATAATTATTGACTGTTGATGTTCATATTAACACATGAGCATCATGACTGGTCGTGTCCTTTATAACGAGTTGCTAACGAGTTTTATAAGTATGATAATTTAGTATTTCCTGTGCTGTAAGGACTAGCTAGACTGCAAGTCTGCTAAGCTATACTTAGCTATTCCGATGATTTTCTTTCTCATTTATTCATAACTAGCTTTTGAGCGCGGTTTACGGCGAACGTACAAGGATTAAAAGTACCCTATGTATTAATCCAGGTTATTAACTATCTGTATGCAAAATTTCATCCAAATTCGTCGAGCTTTTTTGCGTCAATTCGGAATGCATATCCAGATGAACGGACAAAAATCTTCAAAAATATATTTTAGGTATCAGACTCGTTCACACCTAGCAATTACTTTTTTCAAAAATATTCAATGTACAGTTTTGACTTCGTAAATTTTTTTTATGACTATATAATCTATATATCTAAATATATTTCTTAAACTAAGAGACTGACTGGTAAGTGGTTCACAAATTGATTAAAGAAAAAATAATTTGTACTAGATAAATATTATTCTTATTTATTTTCGTTCTCATGTTTATCTTGTTCCTCAAACCGACAGTCTGTGTGTCTCATCATACCGTCACACTGTCGTCCTTTTGTCTCTGACACTCCCTCACTATTTGATTTATAGATCTGTGCGTTGACTAGCTGTCTCTACCGAGGCTTATTAATGAATTTATTTAAACGCTAATGAACGAGTTACGTTAAGGACAAGTGAAACCAATTTATCTATATCCGAAATGAACGAACGAATGAACTGTTATTTTAGGATCATAATTGAACCCCCCGATCGGTTCAAACTTTCCTTTTAGTTCGAAATTTTAAAGTTAAATAAGTATCGTTCATTTATCTTGGAGAACTTTCGGATGATCTTTCCGATTTCGAGAATTCGTTTCGGCCAATTTGATTTTGTGAAAACAATAAAATTAATTAACATAGGATTATTATTGAGGAGTTTGATTGTAGGCTTAGTTGATTCGAGTAAAATATTGATTTACTAGTCTCGGTTATTGAGAAGCAAAATAATTTAATTTCGAAAGTTTGAATCTTTGTTTTTGGTTTGTTGTACAGACAAAAATAATAATAGTATTATGTGTCTGAGCCCCAGACCGAACGTAGTGGACAAGATTTAGGCGGAAAACAGACTTGGCAGCGGGCCGGGAACAACACAAGGAAGGAGGAGACGAAGTACATACCTGCCAAAAACAACATACTGCACATAGATACAGCGTGTATTAACTTGCCTCATATTTTTACAGAAAACATTACATAGTTACACACATATTCAATAGCTGTTATACTTAACTGTTAACATAAATAGGTACTATTAGATAAACTACGACAAAGAAAAAAAACATATTTTATTCTTCCTAATACAAAGCGGCATCATATAAATTATATGTACAATAAATTCCGCATGACACCGTCACAATCACGACGGAACGTATATAACTTTAACACCAAAGCTTAAGACTACAGTTTCAATGATAAACGTGCTTCATCAATTTTAAACACACGGCTCAACTTCATACTGCAACGAAGCTTATTCAAAAGACTCGGGCTTTTTACTAATGCTTTCAGAAGCTTCATTAACATCCACTCTAGTGAATAGGCTAGAGTACTTAATTCAAGCGAAGCTAGTCGACGTTCTATATGACAGTCGGTGTTGCCACCCGAACTATTTCAGCGCAGGTTCGAAATTTGAAATTTTTAAATAGGAAAAAAATATGAATTCATTCGTTAATTTGAAATTAGTTCAAGAGGTTTTCGGTTACTGATTGCAGTGAATTTTTTAAAGTCGAAGTTTGAAATGAGTTTGATTAGTTATTAAAAGGTATAATTGTACATAATGCAATCGGTGTTAATAATGATAAATCCAAAGCCTTATTTAGAAGACTTTCATACTTCTTTCTAAACAAACATTTAAATCCTAGTGGTTGGCTTGGCATATTCAATGCCCCAATATAAATTCTAAAATATTTACGAGTATATCCACAGATAACCTAACTTAAAGTCGATTAGATGATGATTGCAAATCCTCCAGAACCTAGGATATCTAGGAAACGAATGCTGCTGCCTTTTTTTTTTTTGGGTGGGAAATCATCCAATGACTTCTTCCGCTCTGGGCGGAGCGGAAGGGCGTGTCAGACTTTTACTGACTAAAACCCACCCGTGTTCCTTCCCTTGCCATACCAGGGGCCACGGTTTCCCCTTGGGACTACCCGCAACCCCGGCAGGCATCGGCCCTAACGGACCCCGTCAGTTTTGCTGACATCTCTTTGAGGCGCGCGTGGAACACGACGCGCCGTCGACCCGGGCCTGGTCCTTATCGGACGGCAAGCTGCCCTCTGCTCTCCGTCCGCAGGCCCGCGCCTACGGTGGCCGGAAATCGGCCATCAATTCCCGACGCCCGGGAAGTCTCCTACGGCGGCGGCGGCTAGGGCTGGTAGGGCGCGGCCTTTGCCACTCCCTCGCGCGCTCCGCCTCCTCCTTCGCGAGCATTACTGCTTCGCAGAAGGAGGTGACGGCTTGCCATGCCCTCTCGCTCCGCACCATGGCCTGGACCAGGGCCGGACGCGAGAGGTCACTGCCGCCGATCGCCTCCACGAGGACACGGCGGTGGTCCACCCAAGCCGGGCAAACCTCCACCGTATGCTCCACCGTGTCCTCCGGACGGAATGCTGCTGCCTGGCAAAACAAACTACTCACATTTCTTTATTACACTAACACAACAAAATTCACCAAGAACAAATGAACTTATGTAAGTACATAACCACACAGACAATAATTACAAACCCAACTACTCATTACATAATTTAATTCCACCAAGTCAAGCTATAAAGTTGAAGTCAGCTCCAGCCGGGAACTTTAAATTTAAAACACACCATAGGCATCTTAATACATGTGTGAGAATGCGAGGCAAATTCAATTCTTGGCGCGGGACCATCCACCCGGCGAAGATTTAGGGTTCATTTTAGTCGGCGTAAGTTATTTGCTCATGAACATCTGGAGCTACCAATTTTAGATTGAAATTGTTACCTCGTACAATGAAATTGAAAACTTTATTCACCGTTTGTCTTCACTTGTTTCTGGTATTTATTTTAGGCTGGATTCTGTCTTACCTTAATTTGGGCATTTGAATTATTTTCGTACGGTATTTTAGTTATTTTGGAATTGTTTATCTATTAGCTTAGTATTATAACGTTACTAGTATTAAGAAACGCGAATTCCAACTATTTGCTTTAAGGTACACAAGACATTTCAGTTCAGTTAGGACTGTCACCTACAATTTTGACAGTAAATTAGACGACGATAATGTTTGATTTTATAGCTTTGTTATCAAAATTGTATTATCTGATGTCCATTAAATAATGCATCCCATAAATAAAACATTGCATCCAGTATTTACTCAGGCGGACATATTCAAAATATTATGATTTAATATTCGATTCTGGCTTCTTCCTTTCATTATATGCAAAGCGTTCGGTCACGCGTTTATTATTTCTAACAGCCGCTTTGACATTCGGCTCTTTTATTTACGCAACAAGCTTTGCTACGTCGTGGCTCGCACATAAATTCCTATAAAATGAGACATAAATACTCCGCAATTCTAGCAATAAAAGGGAACATCAAAGAGTTCGTTCGGGGAAACCACTATTGAACATAGTTGCTCTCGAACGCTTGGTTTTTTCTTTTCCAACGTCGCCAGATCGTCGGTGCTGCCACAGAGCCACCCCATCGTGCTCCTAGTGATTAATTAAAAATTGAATAGGGCTCTAATAGTCACATTGTGATAACTTGAATAGCTCTTAATGAATTTCCATTCTGCGGAGTGGGTCGTTGTAGGGAAGTCGCGTAATTGGTGGAAAGTCGGGATCGGTGACCGCGGCCTGTTTCAGGACGCTGCACCAATTTAAGGTTTATTGTTTCTATAATTGCTCCAGGGAAATCCACAAGGAGTTGAACTGACTTCACTTAAAACTTTAGCCCCAGATACAACTCCGCAATATTGGCTCCCGTTCAGTTTCGTTTGTGTTCCCGAACATTTTTGTTTAATCGACTCTGATTGGTTTTTGACTTTATATTTAATTTTCATCATAACAATCCGGTCGTTGAATTTTCAGGAGTGATTGTTACGGACGTTTTGAGTTTGATTTGGTTAGCTGTTATTATTTCATATTTCAGGGGGCAAATGAACAATCAGAGTATATTTAAGTCAGTCAAATCATGGTTGGTTTGCCTTTTGCACCGATGGTGTTGGCAATTTCTATTTATTTATATTATTGAATATAATTATATCAAACTTCATTGGCTAATCGTAACAAATAAAATGTATTATAATTAATATAGTTAAATTCCCTGAGAAGATATTATCGACTTACCTTCTTATGTTCCAAGATAGACTTCACCGAAATATCCTATCCCGGAACATATTATACGACTACTAGCCTCCTTTATCAATAAAACTCTAAAACTTATATCGGTAGAACCGAGGTTTATATATTGATTTAGGTAGTTTGTAAAACATGATACTTTCACATACATTTGTTATTTTTCCAGTTGCAATTTTATTTATAGTGAGTCGGTCAGTGATAAATCCTTCAGTATATATCTTCTCATTGTATCGTTTAACGTTCTTCAAGTCACGTCGTTTTTCCATACATATAGATGAGGGATAGCAAGTCCTGTTACGTACATAAAGTCTTTTTGAAACTCGTTTAAGATGTTATTGCTGATAATCTATAACTTGAGTCAATTATAATGTGTTAATACCAAAAAATATTGAAAATTACTGCAAAATCTTAAAAAATCTACTTGATAGGTTCTTAATAATTATAAATAAAAATAATCTAACAACCTATTTGAATAATGTTGTTTGCTAAGCCCTAAATAGGTACCTGTAATAATTGAGGCATGGGTTAAATGTACATGCTGTAACAAATCGTTGAGCATTTTAATCAGTTTTCATGAACAATTTTAACGTTATCTCGTTACTACTCTGCTTGACCCAAACGAAAATTTTGTGAAACTAAAACTAGTTTACCGTTTAGTGGAACTCAGTTTCCAACCTCACCGCTAAAGACTCTGTTCGTAGTTGGTTAGTCGAGTTCCTGTCAACAGCTGTTTAGATATAATTTAGTTTTTTCATTCAATATTCAAGATTAATAGTCAATATATTTGAAGACATGTTCAATCTAAAAGCATTAGCTATACATGTATGACTAATATCCATGGCCCAATAGCAAAATAACATTTGTTTTGAAAACGATAAAATCATTACGTGCGATTATTCATTCTTCACATTCACGCATTCTCAAGTCATACTGTATCTTACATTTTAGGAGATAAATTACAAACTTTGAACTTTATAATTCCTCACTAAAAACGAAATTACAGATCGGCCCTAAACATCAGTGGCTAATCTTGGAAATACCTCCATCGTAACATTGACTAATGTGTTCATACACGTTCCTATGCGTTTGATTACTGTTACAACATTTAACTGAGCAGGCACGCTATCGAAATTTCTACATTAAGACGGAACGACGATAAATCGTGTCCACTTAATATCTGACCACGATCATTCATTACGGAAAGCATTACCTTAATATATTTTGGTTGAATCGACGTCTGAGTAGATTTCCCGCGGACCTGAGATTAGGGACACCCACGTGTTTTATCAATAATCCATTATGCGTACAGCAAACAATGAGGCGTGTTATCAGAAGCGGTGGTATCGAAGGCGGCATGATGAATGGCCGCGATGGTACATTAGAAAATGTCAATAAATAAAAAGTCAATATCATGCGCATCTCCCGGTCCATAGTAGAAACTCGAGATGAAATGTTGCTAAGCAGTACAGTCCGCTACAAAAGTTAATATCGTAGAAAAATTTTGAAAAGAAAGTCACCGTTATTGGCATTTCTCTAATTGGAAGCAAAAATTAATTGAAGAGACTGTACAAATAAGGTGTGTTGAGAAACATTAATACCTACAAAGATATAGCACGTTCATTACTTTTTAACGGTGTCAAAAAATTCATTTCTGTTAATTCTGTACGTATTAAAATTTTATTCATTTAAGAGAAAGGTTGTGAAATATTCGATTATGAGCAGATATAATTGTAATTTCTCGTTGGGCACTCGACCTCATTATGCGTTCACAGATTCAAACAGCTGTTTTTCGTCAGCGTTGTCAGATGGTTTTATTTCATAGTTATAAATAGAAAATAGTATCTATTTGATAACTTTAATGGCATGCCTATCTATTACAACACTTGAAAAGCAGGTTTATTATAGAATCACAGCATAAACTTCGCTACACCCACTAGTGTTGGATTTCATATATTTGCTAATCATTTTAAGAAAAAAATATAAGCAAACATATAAAACTCTTAAGTTCTAAAATAAGGCATCTCACTCAAAACTAAAAGTTTTAAGTTTGGTACAAAAAAATGCACCGTAAAATTATCATGACGTTCTCCTATCTTGACGCAGCCGACTATAATAACTACACTAAGTAGAAAAACCGGTAGCCATAGATAAGTGGAGTTATGCTTAACTCAAGTTCGGTACACACGATCGCTCCTACGCGGTCAATTTGCTTCTACAAACTAGTCGGAAGGTTTTCATTTGCACTGTTGTATTACGCGTTAAAATGTTTGCCTAAAGGTGAGGTATTGAGTGTAATTGTCTCTTATTTTGACGGTTTTTATTTGTGTAGTTTTCACGATTGTCGTCTTTACATGTTTGCGTCAGTCGTTATGAAGTGGAACTCGTTATTTATTATTTGTTTCTGGGTCATTGGTTACTGTTACAGGTCGATCAAGATTTCTTTGGTCCCTCACATTTTAAGAAGCAGGAGCTTTTATCAACTTTTCTCTACTCTGGCTTTGATCAACTTGTAGTCCTAAATGAAATAGTTAAAGTTAGTCAGCTTTTCAAATAAGTACAGATACCAAACACCGTGTAGTTCTTCATAAGCAGCCTGCTTATTTCGCCAGAGATATCTTCCATGTCCATGCGGATCGGTGCACCAGATGGCATTCCTATTAATACTTGTGGAGCAGTACTGTGTCGGGTTTCCAAATCTTAATTAGTCATAAGTACAGAGAGATCGTTAGCTTGTTGGTTTTCTTGTGTGGTCTCCGGATATAGGACACTGTCACCGATTACTTAATGGTTAGTCCATCGCCTCTTTATGTGGGAACGAAATTAATAAGATAAGATGTTGATTTCGTCATACGGACTTGGTTTCATGACATTTCCAGATTTTACATTTACACAATGTAGTGGCTTCTTATGTGAAAACTAGGAATTGTACTTACAACTTTGATAATCTAGATACTACGATTTGCGATTGATCTTCCCTTAGTATCTTTTAGTAGAACGATATTATCATTCGAACAAAAGAAAACTTTTAATCATCATGATCAGTCTAACCTTTTCCCAACTATGTTGGGGTCGGCTTCCAGTCTAACCGGATGTAGCTGAATACCAGTATTTTACATGGTGCGACTGCCTATCCGACCTCCACAACCCAGTTTCTAAGTAATACGATACCCCTTGGTAAGACTGGTTGTCAGACTTTCGGGCTTCTGACGACTCGTAACGACTGTCAAAGATCCACGAATGACAGCCGGCACCAACGGCGTAACGTGCTTTCCGAGGCATGAAGGAGTCTTGGTATGTAAAGATGGTCACCCATCCACGGACCAACCACGGCAGGCGTAGCTTAACCTGAACGATCGACCCGTGCAGATGTTATTATTTAGCCACAAGCCCATAAGCACAAAGAAAACTTTTAAAGAACGCAGAAAAACTATCATGACTCATTCATTGCTATTTGACTAGGATCTGAATGTAAGTAATGCAGGTAATCGTAAATGCAGGTAAATAAAGTCAAGAATTTCTAACTAACTCATACAATTTGCACAGGCTGTAGACACCATTTCTCTTTTACCAGAATATTACCATAGAATTGTAAAATAAGGTTATGGTTATTTCCTCAATACAAGTAGAGATACTTAATCGAGTGTCAGTCACCATGATGAATGCATGGTATTCAAGTTACGACTGTGCTTATATCAACGTAATGTAAATCCTTGGACAGTACTTCAGATTCTTCATATTTTATGTCATTGTTAGTCTTTCAAAGAGAGTAATTGGAATACGTCTGATAGGTATTTATACTTGGTCGTCAATACAGCAATGAATAAAAAATCTCATTATTTTGATTGAAGATTTAAGATGGGAATCAGTGTTTATAAATGTTTGTGAAACTCAAGTTTTTTCGGAAACTTTGCATAGTCAAAATGAAGCAATTAAAACAATTGAGAGCAAGATCTTAATTACACGATTCCTGGCCGTACTCACATTAAAACAAGACGAACAAACGGTACCACAGTAATTCTACATTTACAGAAAAACACAAATTACTGTTCGAATAGTACATAATGAATGAATTAACCCTATCATTACGATTTTATAACTCAATTACGGTAGCAGCAAAGTTTTTGTCCGGAAACATAGAATTTCATTTCAAACAACCATATTATATGAATCTACATCTATATTTGATTTGGCCTTTGGTAGAACGAAACTACTTATTTAGAGCGACCCATTCAAATTAATTTATTTTTGGTAGTTTGCTTGCAAGGAGGCCGGATGTGTTTTGGAACAGTGGTTCCTGCGTTTGAAGTAAGCTAAATTAAATTTTCGCCGAGAACAATTTCTAAATTAATTCCGGGAACACTAAGCTTGTTCTGAACTCGAGTTGTTACTGTCTTTGTTACTGCAGCTGTAAATGTGTTGGTAGATTCAAATGTTACATTTTGTTGTAACGTTTGAGTACCATGTAACTTTGAGAGTGATTGTTGCATTAGAATAAATTTTGAAATTACTGAGAAGGTTTTGCTCAGTATAATGTTTGTTATAGGTTTTACAGTATAGACTGTAGAATAGATGTTTCACGTCACCGCAATTTGTGATTCTGTTTATTCACACAGTGAAGTAAGGACTACAACGCACTAACGGACTATTAAACAGTTGTGCCCGAAATACAAAATACAAACGAAATACATACGCTCAAGATACACACTCCAATATTTACTAGATTTATTATTTACTAAGCCATCGATATCGGCATCGGTATGCGTATCGCCGATTATTTGCTACAATAATCGGTATCGGTATCGTATCGGGAAAATTATGTATCGTCACTTCCCTGAGAAAAATAAAAATAACAGCAATAACAGTAACAGTTACATGATAATGTTCCAAATGTTCTATGATACACTAATAACTTAATTACTTACAAAATGGTAGGTCTAGTATACAGTAGAATAATAATAGTCGTGAATTAACTCGATAGTAACAAAGTTTGAAACCGTATCTTTTATTCACATCAAGGACAGATTGGAAATAATCATTCTTGTTAAGTAACTATTACATTTTCAATGGGTTAAATTGGATTATTACGTAGTAAGTATTCAAGAAATTGATGGACTAATTGAATAGAGCGTTCTATCAGTTGTTTACAATTAGTTGAATCCCACAATTTGTGTATTTTCGCTTCTAATAGTGGAAGTATTTTTGACTAATAGAGTGATCAATTAGAGCTGTTAATTGTTAAGATTGTTCATCAAACAGCAGACGTTGAAATACTGTTAATAATACTGTAATTCAGCTGTATCCGGTTAGACTGGAAGGAAGCTGATGGTGACGAATACTGTATCTTACCGTGGCTAAGCAAAAAGGTGTATTTTTAAGACACTGATAAATCGAGCGACTGCCTCATTGGTCTACTGGTCGCAAACTACAGCTGAGCATAAGGTCCCGGGTTCGATCCCCAGGTCGGGCAAAGTATTAAGGCTCGTGCAACGCGACACGAACAATACAATTTCTAAGAAAACTTCACGGTATAACAATAATCGGTGTCTTGTCGCGAGACAAGGCGCGCTGGTCCGCGAAAGCCTTTATTGTGTTTTTCCAACAGGAATTTCTCAGTAGTAGCCCGGAAACTGGAATTGTGTCCGGTTGATGGCAACAGGCTCGCCCCCTATTACATGGGACCTAAAAACAGAATAAAATGTGAGTGGAAACAAGGTTCTGATATTATGATAGATAAATAGAACACTGTCTTTATTGTCTGTGCCCACACCAACATCTTTATCCAAATTGACATCTACTTCACGATGAAAATGATGATGAACAAATAGCACACAAGAAAAAAAAGCAGTACTACTCTTGAAAATAATTCTGCCGACCGACGACGACGGTTCTTAATGAAATCCTCAATAAACTAAAAATTTAATTAAGACAGGATGTTTAACACTTTTCTATTTCAATCTGGTCTCGATCCGCGCTGTTGCATCCAAAGGGACAATGTTTTGACTTCGTTTAATCGTGCTCCTAATTAACCATATCGCTCTATGTAAACAAAAAATAAAGTATAAAACTTTATGGTGTATTAGGACATCCGTTGATAGGGGTAATTAAAATGCTGCTAGTTAAAGTGTTTTTTGTTTATGTTATTCGTAGTTAAGTTAATAATTTTGATTGATATTATTTTATTCATTTATGTTGGTGAGTTGAATGACTTTTTGATCTTTAAACAATTTCGTGCATTGGCATGTTTCATCCATTTTTGTACTGTGTTTGTGTTGCAATGATATGAGAAACTTTAATTATTGATATATATTACGAAGTGTATAGAGTGCCGCGAGTTTCTTGTGGCACTCTAGTATCACTGCCTCGGCCCGGCTAGGGTGCCGTGAGCGTTGCATTGTCACTGTCACTTGTTATTTAGGTTAGGTTAGGTTAGAACTGTGACCACACAACGCACGAGCCGAGCGAGCGTAGCGAGCGGTGCCGCGGTAGCGGCCGGCGAAGTGCCAGGGTCCGTTTAGGCACAAGAGAATGTAATGTTTTGGGAATGTGGTGTTTTACAGCGATCTAACCTCGACAATCAAACAAAATACCAAGTGACGTGACTTAGTGACAGTGACAATGACAATCCAATGCTTGCGGCACTTGAGCCGGGCCGAGGCGGTGTTACTAGGGTGCCTGTAGTGGCACTTTATCCGATAGGGATAGAGTGCCAATGGTGGCACTCTATACACTGCCTATATATTATGTGATGTCATGATAAGTCATGTTTCGTTAACGCCCGGTTTCTGGAACGAAAATCAACACAGCAAACAAAGTGTCAAGCTTGCGTAACCCGCTGGTTAAATTAATTATCAACCATCCAATCCAGTCGCATCACTTGACTTGCATTAAATTTTGACACGTCGATAATTTTCAATCCAGAAACCGGGAGTTAGGAGTGCGAACGATTCATATATTTTTTAAATACAATTTTAGAAGAGCATGAGTGAACATTACCAATTATTGTGTCTAAATAAAATTCATATTTTACATTAATTTGTCTATTCAAGCTTCAAAATAATCCGCCAATTAAGTATTTTCATTATCTCGAATCTCCATAAAGCGAATAAATTGCAGAAGACAGCTGTTTAAACTGCTTCAGCTATCTATACAACTACCCACTTACCCATCTTCCCATTGCATGTGGCTTAACTCCCAGACAGGTAAGCTACTTTTATAGATGACTCCAATATTCTTATCAATAAAAATCTTCGTATGAAGAATGGCCTGTGCGCAGGCACATCATTTAGATTGTATCCCTTCCCTTGAAACTAATCTGTACTTACCTCTACAATAGAAAGGGTTGAATAATGGGGATTTTTTTTACTTTTTTCTTCAAACTTCGAGGGGACATGCATCTTATGACGGATTGGTCGTGTTGTGGGTAAAAAGTGATTGTTAGTACGTCGGGATGTTCTCAGGCGCATTATTAAGGATTTCTGTTTATGATTTAGGGTTTGGTTTTTTATTATAATTGAATTTATGTTTAAATAGCTTAAAGAGTTCCCGGTGTTTTAATTTATGTTTTTTGCGGTTAGGGTTTATTAGGTTAGGTAGAAAAGTGTTTACACGTTATGATTACATGAATAAATTAATTGATTGAAAGTTATGTAAGTACCTCACACATGTAGGTAAGTTTGTATCCTCACTCACTTCTGAAGATAATTTGTTCGTGTAAATGTTTGTACTACGTAATAATTTATGTATATGTTATATGCGTTTTGATACCTAAAGTCTAATAATGAGATTCCTAATGTAAAAGATTTATCATCGAAAGCAAAAGTGTGTGTGTACTTAAACCCACTTTTTCCTCAATCTAGTGTAGTGTTTACACGCTCCACAGATTCGCGATTTCTTGTAAAAACATCAAGTATATCACTAAAAGCCTCCCCATACAAGTTATAAGAGTCAACTGGGGGAAAGAGATTGATGATACCCGTCGGCTGTAATCTGGCAATCCGTCATTACTTGTCTACTTCTTGCATTTTTTGCAACTGCAACACTGACACGTGGCTACAGTTCTATGGAAGGGCTACTATTTGTAGAATTACGATTATTTGCCTGCTACATAAATAGGTACGCTGTTTAATTTCTCAGGAAATGGAATTCAGTTTTCATCATACCTCTTCTTTGTATTACTGTATTATTAAGTCCTTTTCAATATAAGACATACAATACAAAGGATACAAGATTTCAACAACGAATTTTTTTTAAAACCGGTATTCAGAGTACATTCTAATTTACCTAGACTTACACTTCATTAAATAATCATTAATCCATACGAAACGCGAGTCGATGTCATTGTTTAATGTGTGGAAACGAACTTCGTGATTCAAAAAAGTCTAACCAGCATAAATGAAGCGACAGCTCCTTTAGAACATACCATGTTTGTGTATGCATACCACACACGGTTCAATAACGCACCTCTTATAAACATCAAAATAGCTTATGATACGGCTATAGCTAATTTAGGTAGCATTGTGCACCTCACAAGAGGCGCGTTTGAATAAGATTATCATGAGACTAAAACCCGTTGGGAGTCATTGGTCATAAATCATAACCCATAAAACGAGACTGACAATAACCTCTTTTCTTAGTTACGCTTCCTAGGCAGGCGTAACAACGAAGAAAAAGGCACCTTAAAGTTAGAGAAAGAAAGCAGAAGTTCGGTTGTGGCAACTACGGTACTTTGTGACGATGTTAGAGATGATAGTTAAAATGACAAGCGAACTTAATATTCCGTTTGATCGGACCAATTGTTGCTATTGTGTTTACTGTCGATTTTTAGAAAGCCAAAGAGCGCATCAAGCTTAATAAGTGTACAGTATTTGGGGTTGGAGGACAGACATCAATCATAACGGCCGTCAGTTCATTTTCGGCTAATCCACCGATTTTAAATGCGTGGATGATCAATTGGAAATTGTTCGTAATGAGGCATAAGTCAGTTTTGTGTCAATGCTTTTTGCGCTCGTGTAGCCGTGACTTGAATGACAGCCATTTTTTGTTCAAACAAAATATTTTGTAAACTTTTATTTTATCCGGGTTAATTTGATTGATCTCAAAAATTTAAATTGTTGATACCAATTATGTATGACATGCATAGCATACTCAAACATGATAGGTTCAGTTTGCATGAAAAAAAAAATACAATTTCGTTCAGAATTGGCGTTGTGTTTCCACAAAATACTTTATCGCTGTAATATTTTTATTTCTGGACCAGAGGGCTAGCTAGCTCATTCTTTGTCAACGTGGCAATGCTGCCAGTCTTCTGGGCATGTTTCCGGATGATAGCGATACGGATGAGTACTTCGACGCCTAAGTGTCCTTTTATTTTTGTATTTATTCGTATTTAATTTAATTGTTTAATTTAGTATGAAATTGTATATTGTATTAATGATTTGTCATCTATCTTTATGGCACGAAAGCCCGCAATACGCAGTTCTATTTAATTTTATTATGAAACCACAAAAATACGACTAATGGTACCAACATTAAAAATAACAACGGAGTATCACGAAACTCTATTTCAACACAATACGAGGCCCTATCAAACCGATGTTTGATAACGTCCTTCGAACTCTTTTTATTCCTCTTACATTCTGTGTCAGACTAAATTGGAATTCGTGTACGTTATTGTGACCAAGGGAATTAGATCTGCCGTATTCAAAACTCAGACTATCCTATTGAGACCTCTCGGAAGGGAACTGGATCTGATAAGGCAGATCGTCGATAGGGACCCTTTTTCTTTACGCGACACCTTTGTCATGACAAAGGGGCTGTTTGGCCTCAACTGTGGCATCTGAATAGGCTTGCAATAACGCGTCCTGGCCCGAAGCTCGCATCCCGCGAGATCGGCCGCAGATACTCAACTCTCTAAAGATTTATTAATCTTTCTCGTTCACTGGAACAATGAGCGGTTTTGGTAGGCACCTGGTGCTTTTTTCTCGTCACTGAAATATGCTTGAGCCATGTATTCAGTTTTTGCTTGACGCTCGAGTGATGTAAGTGGGGTCGGGAGAGCGATTGGGGCCACTTTTAAAGACGCTTCGACCCTAAAATAGTAACAGACCAAATTAATAGTGGTAGAGTTATAGACGATTAATTACGATCCTAATTGGCTAACGTTAGGAAATACAAATTAAGTAAACACATTAAAAACCGGTTTCGTGCATATAAATTGATTTTTCTGTTAATTTGTATTGAGATTGATGTCTGACCGGCGTTTGTTAGCGAAAATATTAAATTATTTAACAAGTCAATCAAATTTTTATGTTTGGGAGAATTTTGATCGTTACGCATTGGAAGTGTTGAAGAGATATTTCGTTTCAATTGATTGGAGGTGGATTTGAGTTTTAATTAATTTTTGTATTTTTATCTTGGCCGTATCGTGTTGCATCATGGGCGATATCACAATATTTAATTCACTTCTTAGAACATAATGTACGTTCCTTCCAAAACTTATTCCTGACGTGTCGTCTGATCAAGTTACTCGTTTAATTTGTCTAGATCGCGTGCAGGGGGACAACGGCTATAAATAATGTTTTTTATCTTGACACCACGGAGGCTCTAGGCAGAAATTCTTACACGTTCGTTCGCTGAATCAACGCTTTTTAATCTTATTTGATATGTGTTCCTTTAAATTATGAAGCGCATGCAATTGATATGATAGTACGATAAGTTCAGGTAAAGTGGCCTTTGTTTAAATGAAGGAGTGTAATTTTATATCAATTTGTATATATTAATATATGTTTACACTTAATTTATGCTTTCTTGTTACCAACTGCATGGGTTTGACGTTAAATACTTTTATGGTGTAAAAGAGTTAAGTTTATTAAAACTGGAGATAACGAACCTGCTATTTAATCATTGGCTCATAAAACAAAAAAAAAATTGACTTACAACCGAAACACAACAACACATAACTCCCAGCAATAATAATATTTTAAATACACACAATCAAATCTGCGAAGTAAAAATTTAATAGTGCAAATACAATAGACGAATAATGGCAAAGCCCCAACAATAAAAATGATTAACTACTAGACATTGTTGGTATTTTAGAAGATAATGTTGTAGTGAATGAAGGATACTACAATGTGCATGTTGGAGAGCCAACAATAACATCTGCAGAGGTCGTAGAAGCGATGCCACATCTTGATAAGGCACCCACATTTTGGCAAATACATCACAGTAGGATGCCGTCACAATATTTTAGTATCTACGGCTGTATCTGTGGCAGGGTATTGCTTTTTTTTAAATGTCATCAAAATCTATGACCAGACGTTTGTTGTCGTAGAAAAAATGAGTCCTGATAGCTATATTATAGGGTTTTGGTTGAAATGGTCAACTGTCATAATAAAGTTACGGATTTATTGAAACATATTATTTTAAAACTTGATAATTCCATTTTTTTATCGTATTTCAATATGATCTCATGTTGTGATAATTTAATTTCAAAGACAGATTTAAGTAATTAATTTATCATTCTGTTTTATTAATTAATCGTTTATAAGTTCGTCTGTTTTACTATAGCACAGTATTTCGTATTGCATATTAATTTATTTAGTTATTATAAGGTAGCTTCACAGCTGACAGTAATTATAACATTAATAAAATTCTAAACATTACGCCAATTACGAAGTACCTACATAGAAAATTATGAAATATAGAGAGTGACATTAAATTCATGTTGTTTCGGTAAAAATATACTCAAAATATCTAAGAACAAACTAAAAAAACTCGGTTTTCGATTCTTTTTATCGTATTATTATAGTTGTCAAGATTTCCTGTACCGAAGAAAGAAACGTATAATAGCAAATGACGATAAAATTGTCCCAGAGTACGTCAGCATCTCAACTCGCATTGCCTCCGCATTGCTCAAGTAAAAACTACCTATAAATTATGTAACACGAAACTTTATGTGTTTTGATCACTCCTCTTGTTCCCATGCATTGTACAAAAGGGGATGTGTAACTTGAAATTCTCTTGAAAAACTACAATTTTGTCCCAAAACCTCAATCTTTTGTGCCATAAACCGCCCTTTTGAGAATTTATTGTTGTAGAATGATATGATGTCTTTATGTCGTGGGGCCATTATGATGCACTTATCTGATCGTCTCCCGTATTCTGTGTAATGGGTCGGATTGTGGGTTCTAGGATTTTAATTTTTGTATACAGGGCATGATTGTTTGATGTTTTGTGGACATTATGGATTTTGCTCAAAAATATATTATAGCGTTATAGCGTTACCTGCCTCGTTTGGTCTAGTAGTCCTGGGTTAGATTCCCAGATTGGGTAAAGTGTTATTGGGGTTGGGGTTTTTCATTAAGAATTCTTAAATAGCACCCCGGAGTCTATTGTGCCCGGTACTATTTGTGCCCGGTTGTCACTTATTAAATGGGACTCAAACATAACAGTTGAAAAGTGGGTGCGCTATAATACACCTCTGCCCAACGTTTCGCGTAATAGAGGCGTGAAGTGATGTATATAACTTCAGTTTGTAAATCTCGAACACAGCGTTGAATTGTTTTGCAACATACAAATGAATTGTGATTTACGGAAAAACGATACATTTCTAGAGAAACGTCGTGAAGAAACCGTGTGAAACCAGTATCAATTTCCTCGATAATTACTTCAAGGTAAATGCGTTCCATGCTGTGAATAAATGAGAGGCTTCAGAGTATAGGTTAGCAATAAGGTGCGAGCTATTGAGAGTCAAGTGTCAGAGCGTTTGAGAAAAACAAATTAATTTTTATTACTCACTTATGTTAGATGATTTCTATCTTGTCGTCAAACTATTAGTAATCTGGAGGTTTCTTGAAAATTCAATTCAATTCGAAAAATCCAGCTTATATTAAGAAAATATTTTTCTCAACGAAATTAAAAACAATACAGTTCCAATTAAAATGAAACAGCATTTTAATACAATTTCCTTCGTTTAACAATAACTTCATAACGAAACGTCACGACGAAAGAAAACAGAAAATAAAAACTTTCATTTAACCGCAAAAAGAACTAAAATGTCGGATGGTGTGCGCACTACGCTTTTTGCTCGCGAAAAAATATTCGTCCGAATTGAAAAGTCTTTGTTACAATATTTTAGTGAAAGCCGAACAGTCGTGTGATTTTTTGCGGTTTGTTTATGGCGATAAAGGAATTTTGATGGCTTTAGGGCTTTGCTTTAGGGTTCCTCAAAAAAGTCTACTTTTTCCTCTCTCTGTTTTTCCAGCCTGAGCTGTCATTGAAGCCTGTACGGTGCAACCGCACATTCTGCAATTCAGCAGTTTACGCAACTCATTCATTTCAACTCATAATTAGTTCAGTTCGCGTTGGGCTATCAATGCAGCCAGGCGTTCTCGTACTAGCCAACAAGGGCCGCGTCACTCATTACACACCATCAGTTCATTAAGCTCATTTTACCTTGAGACAATACAGTAGTGTTTTAATACTTTAACTTCTTTTATTCCATTCACCCATCATCTAAAAGTAACACGTATGGTCTAGCAAGAGACCATACATTCTTTTTGGTCCTTCGACAGTGAACATCTCCTATACAGTCCATTCGCGCGCGTGGACAGTGTAGCGGGAAGTTATCCAGTGACTATAAGTGTGTGCTGTGTTGAGTGACTATAAAACTGTGGGACTAACAAGTGTCTCAGGGTCAACAAGGACCCGTAGACTATCAGGTGCTGAGCGTGGGGTTTTCAGACTTAGAGACTAACAAGTGTCTCGGGGATCGTCAAGGATCCGTAAACTATCAGGAGTTAGCAGGGATTTTAGACTTTGGGACTACCAGGTGTCTCAGGGAGCGCTTTATCATCAAGAGCTGAGGCTAGCAGGTGCCTCAAGGGATCACCAAGGATCCGTAAGCAGTCATCAAGGACATTCAAGTAAGATCTTTCCATTTATTTCTTACTTCAAATAAGTCCTCGTCATGGAGGCCATACATGCAAATCAGGAAGAACTTTACACAGCCATCCTAAAGTTGGCTACAAATATCAAAAAGGACCCAGCAGATCGTAAGACTGCTGACTATTTCAAGCGACGTTTAGAAAACTTAAATCAGTATTGGTCCGATTATCAGTACAATCACGACCGTCTTCTTACGGAAGAAAGCAAGTCTCATCCGTATTTTAGTGGCCGTGAATACGAACGAACAAAAGAGCTATACATATCGACCAAGGCACTCATCAATCAACAATATCAAGTTTTGTTGATAAAGATAAAAGAAGCTCAACAGGGAGGTTCTTCACAGGAGGAACAAGGTCCTGCGCGGTCTGAGCAAGCAGATCCGGTGGGACGTCAATCGCCGCCCGTCGAGGTATGCTCCAGAGGTTCATCTAGCAAGCTTGATGAACTGTTGAAAAAGCAAGCAAGCAACTTCAGAGCGCTGCAGCGCACTGTAGCAGGGATAAATTTGGATTTTATGTCCGAAAAGTGGGAGTTGAAAGATGCCTTACGTACTCTACAGTCTCGATGGTCTATCATAGATTCCTTACATTGGGAATTAGACAGCGAATTGGAGGGTTCGAATCAAGAATATGAGGTGTCTTATACAAAGCAAGAAACTGTTTACAATGAATTAAAAAATTCAATTAATAGAAAACTAGGGTCCGTAGTTCACAAGGAGAATTGGACACCAAAAATTGACATCCCGTTCTTCAATGGCAATTATAAAAATTGGGTGTCTTTTAAGGACTTGTTTGTTGAAGCTATCCACAGTAACGTCTCCTTATCAAACGCTCACAAGATGCAGTTTCTCAAAAGTAAGGTGCGGGGAGAAGCTGAACGTTTGATACAGCATTTACAAATTAGTTCTGACAACTACACTGTTTGCTGGGAGATATTGAACAACAGGTACAACAACACATGGTTGATTTTTACATCTCACATGGATCTCCTGCTAAATCTTCCAGTAGTTCAACAAGCAAACGTCCCTCAGATCAAGCAAATTCACGATACTACACTTGAGTGTTTAAACTCAATAAGAAACCTAGGCGTTAATATAGACAGCTGGGATCCATTCATCGTGCGTATTTTATTGCTAAAATTAGATGCGGACACGCATGATCATTATTTGGAATCTCTGAAGAAACCCAGAGAACTGCCAAATTTGACGGAGTTTCTAAGCTTCCTAGAGAGCAGATTCACCGCATTGGAATCTTCGCGCAAGAAAAACGAAAATTCCAAACCATCAACAAGCAAGCAAAATAAATCAATATCAAGTTTCAAGAATAAATATTCAGCAAGTAAGACTTCGGTAAATAATATCGAATTAACATGTCCGTTGTGTAAAGAGTCACACGGATTATACTATTGCAGTAAGTTTTTAAATATGACACCAAGTGCAAAACGACAAGCTATAACACGATTGCATTTGTGCACAAACTGTCTTTATTCGCATGGGGATAAAGAATGTACGTCAGAAAGGCGCTGCCGCGAATGTCGTGGCAAACATAATACACTTTTACATGAAGCGTTTAACAATAAGCCTTCGTGTAACCCGATTACGGAGAATAACACCCCAGCAGTCCTTGCAACTAAAACGCAAAAACAAGAATCACAAGAAAATCACGTTTCGCAACAAGGCAATAACGTGATCGAAACATTATTAGCAACTGCAATGATCAAAGTTCAAGCAAGTGACGGATCATACCACAAAATGCGTGCGCTAATAGATCAAGGCTCTCAAGCCTCCCTTATCTCAGCCAGAGCGACACAACAGCTAGCTTTATCAAGAAAGTATTGCAGGGCCGTTATCTGCGGGATAGGAGAGAAGGAGAGCAGTAGCAAGGGCGTTACGAACATAACATGTTGTTCGCATTTTAATGATTTTACATTTAAAACAGATGTGGTAATCATGGACACGCTGATTCATCAATTACCAAGATGTACATTTACCAAGCCAACATGGGCACACCTGGCCGGCATGCAACTAGCCGATCCAGAATACAATGTCAGCCGTCCTATTGACATCTTATTGGGAGCCGATGTGTATTCCCATATCATTTTAGAAGGCATTAGCAGGGCTGATCTATCATTACCGGTCGCGCAACAGACTCGACTGGGATGGATCTTATGCGGAAATTTCAAGAGTTTTCACTGTAACGTAGTCCTGAATCAAGTGGACGAAGTACAAAGATTTTGGGAGATCGAAGACATCACAGAATCATCCAATTTATCCGCAGAAGATCTACAATGCATGGAGTATTACAAGAAAACCACAACAAGACATGAAAACGGCATGTATGAAGTAAGATTGCCTTTTCAAGAAAACTTTGAGAAACAGTTGGGATTATCTAAAAATAAAGCTATGGCGCAATTTCAACAGTTGGAAAGGAAATTTCACAATAATGAAGAAGTAGCAAAACAATATAAATTATTTATTCAAGAATATAAAACTTTAGGACATATGATACCGGCGTCCGGTAACATGCAACCGGATTATTATTTACCGCACCATTGTGTATTGCGAAACGATTCCACTACGACAGCACTTCGCGTAGTTTTCAACGCTTCTACAAAAACAACCACAGGAATAAGCTTGAATGACGTCATGTTAAAGGGCCCTAATCTACAGCAAGATCTCCAATCTTTACTATTAAGATGGAGACAATATCGCGTAGCCTTTACGGCAGATATTGAAAAAATGTTTCGTTTCATATGGTTAAATGAACAGGATCAAAGATTTCAAAAAATCATTTGGAGGGATACCATTGACATGCGTCATCAGGTATACCAGCTATGCACTGTCACATACGGCACCAAGGCCGCACCATTTTTAGCCATGATGACGTTAAAACAATTGGCTGAAGATGAGAGACACAATTTCGACAGTGTTGCAATCAAGACGTTGGAGCAGTCATTCTACATGGATGATGTCCTACACGGGTCTCATTCTGTCGAACTAGCAGTAAAACTAAAGCAAGATTTAATCACGTTGTTAAAATCAGGGGGGTTCAATTTAAGAAAGTGGTCTTCCAACGCATCAGCCTTACAAAACGATACAATCGAGGCGAGTAGCAAGCAAGAAAATTTCGATTTCAAGGAAACTGAGACATTAAAAACCTTGGGATTACGTTGGAATTCAAAAGCAGACTTATTTACATTTCAATCAAAAATGGAACCATCTAACAAAACACCAACTAAGAGATCTATGTTGTCAGACATATCAAAGTTGTTTGACCCTCTTGGTTGGCTGTCACCTATATCAACCAAGCTAAAACTGATATTTCAGCAAGTTTGGATGTCAAGTATTCAATGGGATGACAAGTTACCCGATCAAATTAGCAAGGAATGGCTAAATATTAAAGGTGACATGCACAAAATCAATCAGTTCAAGTTAGAGCGTTGGTTGGGTACAGGAGAAAACAACACGCTAGAATTACATGGGTTCTGCGATTCTTCTAATAAAGCCTACGCATGCGTTGTTTATTGCAAGACTAAAAACAACGGCAAAACAAAGATCTCGTTAGTAGCAGGAAAAGCGAGACTAGCTCCAGTAAACAAATCAATTTCATTACCAAGATTAGAGCTTAGCGGTGCTCTACTATTGGCAAAATTGTTGTCTAAAATTCAACAATGCCTTAGCAGTCATAATATGAAGATATATAGTTGGACAGATTCAATGGTAGTCCTAGCCTGGTTACAAGGAGAGCCAGGACGATGGAAGCCTTTTGTCGCCAACAGGGTGCGACAAATATCAAGCATCGTACCTCCAAATAGCTGGCGTTACGTCAAGTCAGAAGAAAATCCAGCGGACTGCGCAAGCCGCGGATTGGGTATCGATCAATTGAAAAAACACTCGCTGTGGTGGGAAGGACCGTCGTGGCTGCGGAACTGCGACCCTGACCAAGAAACTGAGCAAGCAGTGTTTACCACAGACGAAGAAACAAGAAAAGCGAAGCATATTAATCAAATATCGCAGCAAGAAAGCGATAATATTTTGGGTGAATTAATAGCAAGATATAGTTCACTCGCCAAACTAACAAGAGTTTTAGCATGGATATTAAGATTTATCAAGCAAGCGAGATACAAGAAAAACCGCATGCAAACTTATTTTACATTACAAGAATTAATAAGTGCTAAGCATAAAATAATTTTATATGTACAGCAGAGAGAATTTGCCCAGGAAGTACATAACTTACAAGAAAATAAGTCGCTATCAGCAAAAAATAAGTTATTGCAATTAAATCCATTCCTTGACAACGAGGGACTTCTCAGAGTCAGAGGAAGATTAAGCAAGGCCAACATTAATCAAGATATGATGCATCCGATTATCATACCTCACGAAGGACACTTAACAAACTTAATTATAGATCAAGCACATGAACTTACCTTCCATGGAGGAGCACGGGTGACATCAGCATTCATTCGCAAGAATTACTGGATCATAGGCGGTAATCGAGCGATCAAAAAGCGTATACGTACCTGCGTTACCTGTCGTAAACACAATCCAAGCAAGATGACACAGTTGATGGGTGATTTACCAACGCAGAGATGTAATATTGCAAAGCCTTTTGAACATACAGGTGTCGATTTTACCGGGCACGTGCTCATAAAGGCCAACAAGGGCCGTGGTATCAAGACCACAAAGGGCTACGTTGCGGTATTTGTCTGTATGGTGACCAAGCTTGTTCATATAGATTTGGTCTCAGACCTCACATCGTCAGCATTCATAGCTGCGTTGCGAAGAATGGCTGGAAGAAAGGGCTCGCCGAAACACTTGTACAGCGACAACGGTACAAACTTTGTCGGTGCCAACAAAATTTTACAAGAAGAATTGGAGCAGATACAAGAAACATTCGATCAAGATTTCCTCAAAGAAATTACTAACATGAAGATCGAATGGCATTTTAATGCGCCCTCATGGCCTACAGCAGGAGGGCTGTGGGAGGCGGCAGTCAAAAGTTTAAAATATCATTTAAGAAGAGTAGTTGGAGAGCAGAAGCTCACCTTTGAGGAGTTCAGCACGGTTTTGGCCCAGTTAGAAGCAGTACTTAACTCAAGGCCACTGTGTCCTCTGACTGAAGATCCCAACGACTTAGATTTCATCTCTCCGTCAAGCTTCATCAATCTAAATCAAGACATGACTATATTAGAAACAGAAACAGATATGCGGACGAGATGGCATTTAACTCAAAAAATAGTACAAGATATTTGGAAACGTTGGCATACAGAATATCTCACTCAGCTGTCAGCAAGAAGCAAGTGGAGACATTCTCAGCCAGACATCCAACTAAATGATATTGTTACAATTAACGATGCAAACTTACCTCCTGGGAAGTGGGCAGTTGGACGCGTCGTCCAGCTGCATCCCGGGGCCGATGGCCACATCAGGGTAGTCACATTAAAAACAAAGAATGGGCTGATCAAGAGGCCTATTCTCAAGCTGTCTATTCTCCCTGTGAATGATAGAACCGACAAACAAGAGTTGCGTTCCAAGGAAGAGAAAGATGGCAAGCCATATCACAGCAAAAAAGTAAACTACAGCTTCTCATCGCTGGTAATGTTACTTTTGTTTTTCATGACCATTTTTACCACAGCTCACTGTGCATACAATGTTACACAATTAAAAGACAATCAAGGTCTTTACTTCGACAAAATTGCAAACATGCAATTAATCAGAGATGAATGGAAGATAGTCACATATTATGACATGAATTCATTTTGGCAAGGCACAGAAGCCTGCAGTAAATACCTTAGTTACTTAGATCAGTTATGCAACAAGTTTAAAGAAACGTCACATTGTGACGTCATACAAGTTCAATTGCAGCAAGAATTCTCAGAACTCGAGTACTATAACCACCTGTTGCTGAGTCAGCATTCCAGCACGCGCCGCGCGCGACACATGCGCCGCCGCAAGCGAGGCCTTATCAACGGTGTAGGGTATCTTGCAAACAGCTTATTCGGGGTACTTGATGAGAGATTCGCAGATCAATATAAACTAGATATTCAATCAATACATGACAATGAAAATCATTTGCTTTCGCTCTTGAAACAACAAACAACGGTCATTGAAGCAGAATACAACGTTTTGAAAAGGAACGGACAAGCAATTAATAAGCAACACAAGATGCTTAATTCACTATCAATCAAGTTAGATAAGATGGAAAACGTTTTATTGAACGAATCAAGTAGAAATCGAGTCATGAATGATTTCAGTACAGGAGCAATTGCTACGAGCAATGTTTTAAGACAACTAAAAACAATCCAAACAAGTTTATTAGATACCATAACAGATGTTTATCACGGGAGACTCAATTTTCATTTATTGTCACCAGAACAACTGAAGGACACTCTGAATACTATATCGAGTCATCTTTCAAACGATCTTACGTTACCGATCAATAACTTACAAAGTAACTTTAGAAATATTTATCATTTATTGACAGTCAAAGCAAGAATGACTGAAGAATTTCTAATCTTCGAATTAAAATTGCCTCTGGTGTCTAGAGATACATTTTCAATCATGAAAATTATTCCAATACCTCAACTTGTAGGTAACTCAAGCATGGCTAGTTTATCTCCGATTGCTGAACACGTTGCAATCAATTTGAAGAAGGACTCGTATTTACCGATGTCTACAAACGATGTCCAGATATGTCTACGTGACAATGTTGATAATTATCTATGTCATATAGAGAAGCCGATTTATCATCTTAAAAAGGATGAAAAATTATGTGAATTAGAACCTGATACCAGCACATGCAAGATCAGCATTACGACTTGTTCGAATCAATGGACAGCTCTTAGCAAAATAAACCATTATGCATTTTTCTGCTGTAGTCAGTGTCAAATAAGAGTCCTATGCGACGATAATGTGTCGCCGGGGCAGTTAGTAAAAGCAGGCATATTGGGAGTCGAGCACGACTGTCTTATTAAAACCGAAACTTTTACGGTTTACTCACACAATGAAGGTTTTAGCACATTAGACATAAAACCATCTTTCAAGCTGCCTGAGATAGAACCAATCAATCATATCATAGAAGTAGGCATCCCAACTCCACTGATACAAAACTATACACTCCTCTCGAGCAACGAGGAGCTTGACGAAATCAAGAAGCAACTTCGCATTCTTAAAGCAAGTGAAAATTTGCCAAATCAAGTTTCTTATCACGATATTCATCACTACACAGCATTTTATGTGGTGATCGGAGTTGTGTTGGTGGTTGGAGCAGTCTTCATGATACGACGGCTGCGTAACAGGCGAACCGCATCTCTCGAGGTGGCAAGGGCCGCAATGGCGAGCCTACAGACCGCGCAACATGCGACAGCGGCACGGGCAGAGGCTGGGGCCTCTATCTCCACGGTTCAATATAGTGTTAGTGCGCGTAATCAGTGTGAGATTCCGTGTGTATCAAATTACAGTGAAATTCCAAAGGTGCATAAGTTAGACAAGTGTACAGTGCCTATGTCTCGTAAAACGGAGTTCAAGTAGAGACTCTAAACATAAAATAAGGACCAATTGGAATCACCTTGTCAATCATCTAGTATAAGAACCAATTGGCATCACCTTGTTACTCATCTTTTCATGTTCATCCCAAATTCATCTTCCCGCTCGGGAGCATGTACGGTGCAACCGCACATTCTGCAATTCAGCAGTTTACGCAACTCATTCATTTCAACTCATAATTAGTTCAGTTCGCGTTGGGCTATCAATGCAGCCAGGCGTTCTCGTACTAGCCAACAAGGGCCGCGTCACTCATTACACACCATCAGTTCATTAAGCTCATTTTACCTTGAGACAATACAGTAGTGTTTTAATACTTTAACTTCTTTTATTCCATTCACCCATCATCTAAAAGTAACACGTATGGTCTAGCAAGAGACCATACAAAGCCCTTGGGCTAAAATTAAATTGACTCAGGTTTAGGTTTACGTTCATTGTCATCTACAATACCAGTCTCTTACTGTCCCACTGCAACTGCCTCTTTTCATACAGAGAGAGAATGCACGAGCATTGATATTGACTCAAGACGGGTTGGCGATTTCAAACTTATATTACTTAACTGTAAGTCCAAGTTTCCTCACGATGTTTTCCTTAACCAATGTCAGTGATGTCCAAGATTAACTAAAAAAGTACATAATTATCCTAACTTAATATTATAAATACGAAACTGCGTTTCTTTGTTTGTTTTGCTGCGGTCGCATCTGCGCCTATCGTGACGAAGCTTCGCACTGTGATACGAAACACGCAGATGTAACCAACCATTATCGGTTATCGTCGCAATAGTTCTGGCTGCGTAGCACTTATCGACCGGGTGGTGGTACATAATAAACGTGGTGAAGCCGGTAATGTGACCACCACATTAGCGCGATAACTTTTTAGCGAGCTAAACATGCGAAGCTTCGGCGCGCATTGCTGGCGCGCATTGCTTTGTCACGAATCACGACAGACGCAGATGCGGCCTCAGCATTACGCTTTCACGCTAAAATGGCCAAACGGATTTAGATGAAATTTGGCACATGTGTAGACCATGTGCCTAGGTTGGGACATAGGATACTTTTTATTCCGATATTCTGACGGCATTGAGACTTATGCGGGTAAAACTGCGGGGCGCAGCTAGAGAATTATAAAAGAAACATTGCTACTTGCCCGGATTTGAACCCACAACCTCGTGCATGAAAGGCATGGCCCTAACCACAGGGCTATCACCACATCATATAAAACGCCATCACTTCATAATTTTATTTAGAGATATGGGTACGATACGGTTGGGTTTCACCTAGAAATGATGCGGGATGCTTCCCGTACCGCTAACGTCGTACATAAGCTTGGCGTTAGACCGAGACGAAGATCCAGAGATAAACTTGACGCCTGTGCACAAGGATATCCACAGGAGGTATTAAATTCGGGAGAATGCAGACACAAAATGAATATTGTGACTAGAGGCATTATAGACGCAGATAACACTGGAAACATTGATGTAGAACCAAACATGTAGAAATGAAATATTCATGATCAAATATCCGTTGCGTGTCATACTCGTGTAATATGTATCCTATCACGCATTTTGTAAGCGTCAATTGAATTAGGTCAGTCCGTCGTGGGCAATGGGCCAAACTCATGCATTATTAAAAACTTGATTCCTAGTACAAACGGTATCACAACGCCTAGTGTTGCTACTTGAAATTCTGATCTATTTTATGTTATCTTATTTCCATATATTAGTCTACCTTCATCAATAGAAAGTATATTTTATATGTAGAAATGAAAAGTCCCTTTTAAAAATATATTTTCCTTTGTAGCATTAACTGCCACTAGGAGCAAAATCCATCAATGCAACTAATATACGGTTGAATATATTACAGTGATATGTTTTGTCATTTAATCATGCACAATTTTTTTGATGACACTCATTCTTTCTCATATGAGTTCTTTCTAACCAGTTAACATTCTACAAAGATAAGAAGTGTCGACATACTTCGAGGCAGCTGTGAAAAGTAAGAAAGATTTGTAAGGAGAAGGATACAGCAAACTCATGAAACTCGAGATCGAGATGAAACGCCGACAATTGTAACACGGACTACGTGACTTGAAGCCAAATGAGTCTGAAGTCCAAGTTTTTTTTTCGAAATGTATGAACTAGGTAGGTATACTTGTAACTCTCTGAAGAGTATTGAGTTTCACCTGTTTACTACGGTGACATAGAAACATTGTGAAAATAGATACACTAGAAAGAATAAGTCGAGCAGAATTCTGTAAATGTAAATAATGTACTTATAATAATAATATTATTACAACATTCATATTTTTAGAAAGAAAATAAAGTATGTCAGGACACAGATGACATAATACGATAGGATAATGCACGTGGCGTTCTGTTGTTTCAGCGGGGAAAAGGAGTGAGTTTATTATGTTTTATTTACTGAAGATTTAGATCATGCAATTTATTGTTTATTTTTTATTTATCAAAGAAATCAATGACGTACTGAAAAGCATTTTAACCTGCAGATCATCATCGATGTTTTTCATGCGTCAGCGTATTGAATTGACTCAATTTCATTTGATTTCCTCTAAAATGTAAATGACGCAGCTGAAAAATACCAGGGCCGCTTTATGACAGGTTTGTTCTACAGAACCTCATGTGCGTGCGATCAGTCTACTGTGTTAGCTTGCGGTCGCGCGCAAATCTCTCGATTAGTATTCTGTGGCGGCGGCTCTGTCATCGGTTTATCGAATCTCGTGTTTCCAATATGAATTTAATATTTTTTTAAAGGTGCCGATACCTTTTGTTTACCGTATTTGCGGTTTCTTCAGACCGACAAAAAGTTTTGCTTACAAACGTTTTAATTTTTTGGTTAAATCACTTTCGTGTTGTAAATACTTTAAATGTTTTGTGTAATGTGTGGTTTTTCCTATAAGTTATGTTTAATAGCGGAATATGACTGTTTTAGTTCTTGTTCTTTGAATACAATGCGACAAAAGAATTAAGAGAACGATTTGTTTCAAAGATCTACTGCGATACAAACTTGCTTTGTTTGCATCGAAAAATGATAATGAAGTTATTCAAGAAATAATTGGAATTCGTTAGTGCAGCTGATTTCCCTGCAATTCCAATAGAAATACTTTTGCGGGTACTATATAGAATTCCTCGAAGTAATCCTGTTTCTTTATAGTTTGCTTAGCTTGGATGTGCTGCTACTATTAGACCTTTGGGTGCATTCTCATTGAACGCCGATACGGTTTTCTGGCAACGCAGATTTTTGTGGCTTGATGCCATACCTAATAAGAAAAGTGATTCTACCTATATCTTATTTGACTTACTGGTCGATATTCTGGTGGCTACAATATTATGCAGACCAATATAATTATTGTTATCACAGTTTAATAATATTTATATATGTTAAGTAAATAATATGTTGTAATTGTTCCCTTGCATGATCAATTATATTAGAATGTTGTACATTCCAAGAATTGGTCAATTATAGACTCTGTAGGCATTTCGCGAATTAGTCATTCCTAGACTAAACCGTAATTTCGTATTTCTTCATTCTAATTTCGCCAAGTTCTAAAACAAAAGAATTTTATAAAATCTGTAGCATTTTATTTAAAATACACAGTACATACAAAATATACAACCCAAAATGATCAATTACTTTACTCCGAACTTTGTATCTTTCTGTAATTACTCGTAATCAAACCCGACGTAGCATGGAAACTCTGCTAAGAATACAGCCCAAAACCAATCGGATAATTAAGTCCGAAGCTTTTAAGCCTCCGATAGATATTATTAGAAACCGGTCAGGATTTTGTTGCCTAGCTATCTTCCTATTGAACGATTAGGCTGCCTTTCCAGCAGATATATGCTAAGCTGCGTAGCGAGGGATGTTTATGATATCAACCAATAGCAATGTTTGAATTTCGTAGGTTAGCTTAGCTTTGGTTGACAATGTTTCAACGAGACTAAGGATTTACATAGGTACTTGTTCTTCTTGGCGACTCCCACAGCGTCTACTGCATACTCTTTGAATCCATGGGTGCGAGTTAAAGATATGAACTAGGGATGTGCGAGTGGTGTTGCTATGTGAAGTACGGAGCAGTACCCTAATTACGTAATGCACGATCAATAATAAATTGAAATGAATTGAAACAGATTGCTAGTCCATTGCTTCAAAATATCGCAAAAATAAATTGAGCATATTTTTTTTTTCGAACTTGTGAAGCAATGGACTAGCAATTCAAATTCAAAATATTTTATTTCACATAAACCAACAAGGGCACTTATGAAACGTCAGAAGCTAGGTGCACGGTTCCAAATGGTCGTTTCCTATGGAGAAGAGCCGGCAAGAAACTCCACGGTTACTCTTTTAAAAATAAATGGTTTTTACAAAGGATTTTATTATATTGGTATGAGAGGACAGTGTAGGCCTATCAAAAAATACCAGATACTTAGCAAAATAGAAAATGGACCACAGATATACAGTCTGTTAAGCCTACAATGTTCTCACATTCACAAAATCTAGAGGAAATGATTCTACCCATATAAAAGATAAATAAAATAAAAAAATCTATTTAATCTAAATCTAATCAATCTGTTTCAATTCATTTCAATTTATTATTGATCGTGCATTACGTAATTAGGTTGCAGGTTTACTCTACTAGTAGCGAAGCATTGCTTACCACATCTTATTGCATATCTTGACCAGTAGTGGAAATATACATATTATTATATAGTTCCGTAGCTTAGCTTTAAGGTCACTCACCGCTTAGATACCTCGTACATCTCTGGTGGACCAGCCTTATACTGGAAGCTAAATGTTCTCTTTAAGCCCAGCTTATCTAGTTTATGTCTATGTATAAGAATTTTATCCGAAGCATTTAAGTGTTTCATTAATTTGGATACCGATTTAATATAAAGTGGTTAATTAAGGTGTTTTAAACGATGCCGTCAGAATCGATTCCGTTAATTAAATGTATTTAACGAATGGCTAAATGAATGTTGATGAGATCCTTTTTTAGACTTTTGGAATAGCTTAATTTAGTAAAAATCAATCAACTTTCAAATACCTCTCAATCAATATATTTGTTATTGATTTAGTATAACAAGCAATATTGCAGTTATATTTGAATATTGTAGAATAGAAATATGAGTTTGTGCAGTCATCTGCCAAATATTAATACAATGAAATAAATCAAATAATCTATAAGCTATATTAATATTAGAATAGAATAGAATAGAATTTCTTTATTTCGGACACAGATATCCATATAGTGTTAGTAACATACAAACATTTACTTATTGCCTAGTGTTAGTAAAAATCAGCCTCCGCACAAACTGCTGTACAATCGAAGAGCCGAAGCTCTCGGCTACAGTTTTCAGGATGCTGTTCCGACTGCCCCTCACTCTCCTCAGTAGCGACGCAGTTTTTTTGCGTATAATTGCATAGAAGCCGTCGGTGCGGGCTTGCGCAAACATTTCCGACGCGCTACAGTAACGAGGCAGCCTCAACAACATCCTGAAAGCATTATTATATTGGACGCGCAGGACATCCAGCGATCTCTTAGTATAATTGACCCATAGATTGCCCGTGTACAAACTTTGGCAATAAGCCTTGAAAAGTGTTACTTTTACTTGGTCTGCACACCGCGCAAATCTACGGGACAACATATTGCTCCGGACAGCTAGAGCCCTGCGCTCCCTCTCAATGTCTACATCGTCCTTGAGGTCAGCGTCAAGCCAATGCCCTAGGTATTAGTATTCCCCAACGAAAAATATTAAGCTAATATTAAACATACATTCCCACTTAACGGTATAACTATCCCAGCAGACATCTTACACACAACTCAATGGATTGAAAAATGTGATGGATATTACCATAAGTGTTGCATTACTGCCTTGCTAATGCTTTGTGTTTCTACATATCTTAGCTTTGTTACCACCAGGTTATGACCACCAACCATACAACCACTATAAAACACCAAAACCAATCAATTTTGGCTTTTATTACGATAGCAGTAAGGACTATGGAGTCCAATTTTGGGGTTCCCGAAAGTGTATGTGGGAATTGAAACGAATGCATTTGAATAATGTAAACCTGTCTTGTGGAGGCTCAAGAGATGACATGGCATAATACTGCATCGGAGTTGTGTGCTGTATGCCTGATAATCTTGATAGGCTAGTTGAGTATGGCGGTGCTTGAATAGAGAGGACAGCATTTTATGGTTCTTTGTAGTACCTATTACTACGCCAAAAATGGTAAGCGGCAGGAATCTTTGTTTATTTATATGAAAAAAAAAACTATGAATCTAGATAAATATCTTCTGCTCAGAGTAGACGAGTCTTAGAGTGAAGACCGCGTATCGGCAAGCGTAGCATGGGGCGCCCCTCAGCTATATGGACCGATGACCTTAAGAAAGTGGCCGGGACAGACTGGATGCGGAAGGTGGAGGACAGGGTGTTGTGGCGCAGTTTGGGAGACGCCTATATCCAGCAGTGGACTGCGAAAGGCTGAGTTGATTGATTGATTGATAAATATCTCGCTAAAACGTACTTAAGAATAAAGTAGAACAGAAATCCAATCATGCTAAAGAAATTATTTAAGTAAAAATAAAATTGTTAATAAATTCTTCACTGAAACACAACTAACCGAAACGGAAACAGAAATTCCACTAAATGACAAAAATACACTGCTATGGTAAAATCCACGTTTAAAACAGCTAAAGCACAAATTCCACAACACAACAATTCAATTCAACTATTTCGCTATTCCTATCATTGAAATACAACTAACAGAAACGAAAACACGAGTTCCACTAAATGACAAAAACACTAGTACTGTAACATTCACGCTAATCCTAACGCACAAATATAAATTGTCAAAGACAAAAATGCTATTCCCATCACTGATTTAGATGCTTAATGTTTGCATGAAGTTTTTTAGTTAAATGTTATGTTGTTGAGTTGATGCCCGCTTTATTGCAAACTGAAAGTGTACGAAGCATTAAATAAATAAATAACTATCCGAAACTGAACCACGAGTTCTACTAAATGACAAACACACTACTTCAGTACATCCACACTAGCCCTATCGCATTGCCCCCGGTCCCAGGAGCAGACAAGTTACAAATTATTCCTCCCACATACTTATGTAAGTGCACCTGAATCAATCAGACAGAGGTACCGCCTTTTGTATGTGCATCATGCTTATTGATAACATTTTATGGACAGCGGAGATGAAACAATGGTTGTACTCGTATGTTATGCGAATTGGATTCTGTGTCGAGTTTTTATTGCTGTCCTACATTATTTACATGCAGATTATCATCGTCGACACTAAATTTTGTATGAGTATAATGTGTTACCATTTGTTTTGCTAAAGGAAAGAACTAAAAAGTGTGATAGGTACACACACAATTTCTACGTCAGATATTAGACAATCTATGCCAATGTTTACTGCTTCAAAATTTTTCGTCATCTCGATCAATATTTATCATCCAATTAAATAAGACCAAAATTCTTGATATCAGAAACAAAATTCGTTTCACAGAAAATAAGAATAATAATCGATTTATTTCTGAGTCAGTTTGACAGTTCGACCCAAGTCCCTAGAAATTTATTAAGCGTACTCAAAACTTGGCTGAAGTCGTGAAATAGTGAAGTTTAGTCGTACTAAGTGTGACTTTGAAAGATTTAGGTCTGACAACTACAATAATGCATTGAACAAAAGCTCTAAAACTTACAATTTAGTTGGTAAAGTATGGAGAGCAACACATTGAAAATATTATTGCCATTTCAAGCGCTTTAGTGATTGTTTTAAATATATTGTTGCTGACAAACACTGGCTCTGCATTTTAAACTACGTAGATATAAAAATTACCCTCCATAGGATCCACCACTTATATTTTTACTAGCCCTTGTTGACATTCCTGTCTGTCTTTACATTCCCTTACTTCATTTTCTTCAAGAAGTGCAGTCATTTCGAGATTATTGTCGTCGTCAGCTTTTACGAGTTCATTGCTGGGCGTACTATAAATTTCCAAATCGCATGAGTAAGTATGCTCTTCAGCTTTACGCCCTTCTTATTTGTTACCTTCAAACATTCAGAGAGGATATGACATTTTGAATATTTCTTTAATATCCAAAGCAATGACCATTTTTCTGTCTGTTTTTGTCTTAGTTCATCTACTTTGTTTCTAGTAGGGAGTTAAAATATATACTAAATCGAACTTTACTGCAAACTTGTGATTGCCTCGTTGGTCTAGTGTTCGCAAGCGCTACTGCTGAGCATGAGGTACTGGTTTCGATTCCCGGGTAGGGCAAAGTGTTATTGGGTTTTTCTATCTGGAATTTCTTAGTAGCAGACCTTAGTCTGGATTTGTGCCCGGTTGATGGCAATAAGCTCGCCCCCTGTTATATGGGACTTAAACATAACTGGCGAAACGTGGGTGTACTATAGGTGCACCTCTGCCTAACCCTACGGTGCATACAGGCGTGATGTTATATTATGTTGGAACCTTGCTCTTTATATAATAGAAAATTCAGAGCACTATTTGAAAATGGATGCATTCAGTTAATTCATGAATAGTGTAGTGGGAGATTACTGTCTTAGAAGTGCAGAATCATGTCGTAATCTTCGAAATGTTTAGATTATTTCATCCCTAATTTCTGGGTTTCCAGTTAAAAAACCAACCTAAGTACAATTTCAAAATAATAGATCTTGTTGACAGATAAACTGAAAAGATAATTTCACAAGTACCTCGTTTCGTACAAGAAGTAATGCCATTTCAGTTTTATTTTCATCGTCAACATTTACGAGTCCACTGGTGGACTTGGTTTATATTTTGAAATCGTCTGTAGCTAACTACACCTCAGCTTTATGACCTTTGAAGCAGTAAACTACCTGGGTGGTCTTTATCATTTGACATCCGTTTAATGCCCTAATTACATCATGCTACATTTTTATTTTCTTCATATTGTAGTGGTTACACCACCACATACGAACTACGCAGCGAAGACATGACGTCACACAATTCCTGCATCGCACAGTTGAGGGTTTACCGAGCGTATAATAACATAGATAAGACTATCCGAAATCAACTTACGGGCAGTTGCCCGCCAGACATAACACCCGTCTGGTTGGAGGATCCTCCCTTTTCTATGGTGGATAAGTGAAGTGAACTTTACACCCTGTCCCTCATACCCCCAAAATATTAAAGTTTTTTACCAGTTGTATGCCTCTCTGGTGAATTTTTTTTTTCATCAATATCAAACTCAAAGCGTTTATTTCAAATGAATCAATTACATTTACTTTTTGAATTGTCAAGGGGTCGGTCAGTCAGAAAGATGAAGCTAGTTGCCCATTCCAAAGATTAGTAGGTTCCTATGGAAAAGTACGGGTTAGAAACTCCACGGACACTCTTTTAAATCAGAATATTGTTACAAAATATTGGTTACATCATTCATGTTGAAATTATACATGTGAGAACAATGTAGAAAGACGTACACGTTAAAAGTGTCCGCAATAAAAATATAAAAACAAAAACAATTCAAAAATTAAAATAAGACATGGTGTACCTGTACAAAAAATTCGGTTGCTGATAAAATATTCCTTACTGCATCGGTATCATTGTATAGATGATTGGTTGGTGTGACTATCAAACATTAATTCCAAAATCCAAGAACAAGAAATAGCAAAATTCCAACTCCATTCCTCAACACTTTTCACTACCTTTCTAAAGAACGTACACTTCCTTTAATATAACTTCATCACCAGTTACAGGAGTTAGTCACTAAACTGGTCCTAGTTTTCAGTCCTATTCATTCAAAGTCGTAATTCAAAGTCTCTTCGTGCAATTCTCATCAATTATTCAGAGATCAATCTTTAAGTATATGTCAGGGCTTTAACTGAGTCGTTCTGAGAAATAATTGCTGTCGTTTGAAAGACACGACTTGGTCTAGATGACGTTCAAAATGAGCTGTGTGATTAAGCTTTTAAAGTATCTGTAGATGATGATCTAATATTATATACTTCTATTATCTGTTCTTATGTGTCTACGTTATCTATTTCTCTGTGATTCCATTAACAGTATTTTTGTAGGTCTGATATAATATTAATTTTTGCAGTAGAGCTTTTATAAAATTCAGAAAGTCTAATTGTTGCTCCATACTACGCAGTTAGAGCTCCTATAATTACATATTGGGTTTCGTTATCAAGCCTTCCAACATATTTTTTTCGAAACAAAAGCCAGTAACACGTAATTATAAATTTGTCCTCACATTCATTATTCATAACATTCCCATGTGAAATATGGAATAAGCATTAAAAAGATCAAAGCGACAAACGAGGGGCGACAGAAGTTAGAAAAACTTAGACTTGACAGCCCTGACATGACGGGGGTTTGACAACCCTATTTTAGTACAACTCAAATGAAAATTCATGAGTATTTTTTAACTTTTTACTACCGTTTTTTTTATAAAATCGTTTAAAATTATAATTATCTTTGAAGTTCAACAAAAGGGAGAGTCAAAGGTCTGAAGACGCTATTGTTTCCGCCTTAAGACAATTATCCTGTTTTAGCTGCTTATGAGGCATTTTTATTAAGCAAGGAATTAATACTGAAATAATTAATTCCTTGCTTTCTTTAGAAAAAGAAATGGGTCAAAGAATTAACAATTTTGTTTTGTTTGAGTAGAATATTATACTAATCAATAAAGCTGAAGCCCAAAAGAGGCTTGTTAACAACACAATTGACAATTTAATGATTAGAAAAGTCAAAGTCAAAATCAAATCATTTATTTCAAATAGGATAGATAGATAGATCATTGACATTATTATTGTGTGGGCAATACTATTCCCTAACTAAAACAGCTCACAGTATAAATGGTGAGCCCACATGAATTCAGACGCTAAAAATATTGTCATCTAAATACATAAACTTGCCATAGGAATACCCTTGCTATTTTTAAACGATAAATACTTACTGAGTGAAGAAAAATGTGACACAAAAATATTCTCTCCGGCGGGGAATCGAACCCCGGTCTCCCGCGTGACAGGCGGGGATACTTACCACTATACTACCGAAGACTTGTAAATAATGACGAAATAGCACACTAGATGCAGCTGAATACCAGTATTTTACATGGAGTGACTGCCTATCTGACCACAACCCAGTAACTGGGTAATACGATACCCCTTGGTAAGACTGGTTGTCCAACTTTCGACGACCCGTAACGAGTGACAGCCGGGACCAACGGTTTAACGTGCTTTCCGAGGTACGGAGGAATCTTGATATGTAAAGATGGTCAGATCACCCATCTACGGACCAACCTCGGTAAGCGTAGATTAACCTGATGGATCGACCCGTGCGGCTGTTATTACTTAGCCACGAGCTCTTCAACACCACTCACACCACTACCGTAAATGTGGTAACGTACATCAAGTTTTGGGTAAAGTTCGACGTTGATCAAACCAGATGGAGCTGTATACCAGTATTTGACATGGAGCGACTGCTTATTTTTTACCTCCACAACCCAGTTACTGGGTAACACGATACTAGCACTGTACCTAATTAATTATTGTCAAACATGTTGATATTCTTTACAATCAATGAAAAATCTTTCGATATCGATCTGCAACTTCGCACTAAAGTATCTTACACTTATCTGCTTACAGTTTACTTTAGCCAGACGTTTCGATTAAGTTATCAGCTAACCATCTTAAGACAGTATAGGTACAAACAAGATGTCTAGACTTGGGTCCTTTGCCCCTATACATATACAAAGCTATTGTTCTTAGCGGATTGGATAGTATTGTCTCATCGATTGGTCCTATTTATAGGTGGACAACATAGCATAGATTTTGGTACAAAGTATAAAGGACAGCGATCATCGATACTGACGATGAATATTCAGATTGTGCTCTCATAGAATATAGTTCTGTATATGTATTAAAAAGGATAGGAAAAGGTCCAATCTTATTGCACCACAGCATGGTTTTGCATTGGATCTAGTTTGATATGTCAAGCGCAATCTAATGGAGAAACACCTTTTGTGCTTCATCAGAGACCCCGAAGAAACTTTTTGAGTATTAGGGTGGATCCGCAGTTGTAGCCCGTGAATTTCAAATTTCTTACGTTTTTTGCAATTTGTAGGTCTCTTTTTGATCAACATACAGCCTGACACTGAAGTGTAAATTGGAAAATATGTTAGAAAAAATTGAATTTCGCAGGCAAGAACTGTTTGGAGACTGAGTATAAGGGTATCAATTTCCAGCCCTAGATACAATTTTTGAAGCTAATTTGGAAATTGGTTAACCAAATGAGGCAGACACTTAATACATTTTATGCAATTTTTATTGAACGGAAATATTTTCGGATAAATGGTTGTAAGTAAAATCGCTATCAGCTTGTACAGACCCACGTATTAGTACAAAACAAATAATTGTACGTGTGACTGCGTAACATGCGAGTGTTAGACACATGGCGACATGATGGGAGGGTCCTCCAAGATTTGTAGTTGTCAACTGAAATAAAGAACGCCACTTACAGTATCTATTCAGAAGTAAGAAGCTAGTTTTTGTAGTCGAAGTAGGCAGTTCGTGTTAATTAGTAGGGGATAACATGTTTCAATGCTTGGAATTTCGTTAATATTTTAGTTCACATTTTTCTCATCGGATATTTTTTTCTCATCAGCCAGTACAATAATAATGATAACACGACCCCTACAATGTTGGACCGTCCAATTACATTGTGTAAAAATAATGTTATTGATCGTTTGAGTGTAGGGTTTGATAGTGTGCAATAATGATCCTACACAGTGTAATAAAAATAATGTTAAAATCGCTCAAACTTTTGTTCAATCATTGCGTAATCTTCAATTATACCATAAAGGGTAAAATAATTGCTCGATAATATTGTAGTTATAGCGGCTGCCACAAAAGGGTTAACTATGTGGGAAAAAAAGGACATGTCATTGTTAAATTACTGGTTGATCAGAAATAAATGTTCAATGAGAAAAACTGTGAACTAAAATATGTATCAAGGCGGTTTTATGAAGACAAAACTAGTATTTAGAAAATAATTTAGCAATGGTAGGTAAACTTTTTAGCGACGATTATTCTCAACTACTAAATCGCTACATCTTATAGATACTTCATAACGTTCCGAATAAAACAGACGAATATTTTTTACAAAAATTAGAACACTCATCATATTTTAACAACATATAATTAGATAAATCAATATTAATACTTTGTGAATTTTATTACGTGTACGAAAAGCCATTGGATTATTCAACTGCTATTAATAGAACGATTCGTGGCCATAATTAATAATTGAGCACACTTTAATTAGTAGGTTCACAACGAAGGCGTTGACATGCCGGTTCGTAAATATTCCTATCTAAAATTTATACTTGTACAGATACTATTTGAAAACGACCTTCTATTTGATCTCTTCGTAATTAATCTTCACATAAATAAATATATTGAGACGTAAATTAATGCTTACAAGACCATTTACCGTTACATCAATATGCATAATATTATAGCTTTTGTGTGAACATGAAATACTATTTATTTGTACGATTCTGACAAATTATACGTTTACACAACTTTTGGCACCTCTTTTTAAATCGTATTCGATTTTTTAATCAGTTATAATGACAAGCTTACACGATAAGTAATTGAGATTCTGATAAGATAAGTCATATTTGTATATTTGGAATTACCAAACATTATGTATGTAAAATAAAACTATTGGGAAAAATTACAATGATAAATTCACAACAGAGTTAAGCTATTTGTGATCGAATTAATCTTTGAAATATGTGCGTGAGAAAAATATAAAAAATCTTAAATCTGTTGTTAATAATAAAATATGTATTTACTATTGAAGTTTTTTGTTACTTACATGATAAATATCAGCGATTGAAATATAGCCACGTACAATTGACAGTGTAGTATATGTCTATTGATAATAAATCTAGTAACAATCCAACTCTTAGAACAAAAAGCACAATGTAAATTGAGCTTGAATACACAGAAGCAGACAACAAAGTATCGATAGAAGACATAAAGGCAGAAACATACAGATGACACTTAAGATTAAAACCAGAACACAATTCACTTAACCTTAATACTCTATCCCTATAAAGCGCAAAATCCAAATTGCTCCAACTCTTAATAAGGCACAAACTATTAGTTTAAATTAAACAGCCAAGGAAATTACAATTAAAGTAGGTATTTGCACCGTAACTTCAAAAGGATTAGCTAATTAAATCGATGGTGCTCAAAGGCTAACAGTAATAACGCCTACGCGAATGAGATGCGAATTAAAGCCAGCCAAATTGGAATAGGAACATGGAACGTGGCCATTATAGTGAGAACGACACGGTTGGATATTATTGGAGGAATTTCATTAGGAATAAGAGCAGGGATTAGGAAGTTAGGCCTATTGCATAGTCTTCTAATAGTTTTTTTTTTATGATTTTACTTGCTTTTTATTTTTGCCTTAATCCCAAATTATTTGAGGTCTTTTTTCAGTAAGTATTTTTTTTGTCCATACTTCTGTCCGCATCTCGGTAGTCACTCCCTTTCTAACTATATCATCTTTCAAACAGTCCATCCAGCGTTTCTTTGATCTTCCCCTACTCTTACAGCTCTTGAAGCACACCATGACCTAAAAATGATTATGATTTAGAGCTAAGCTGCAAATTACTGGTCGATATGGTCTTCTAATTAAATATACAATAACAAAATGTGAACTTTAAAAAGATGTCTAAGCCCGAATTCTTTAGAATTTAATAATAAAATCATTTTCTTCAGGGAAATAATGTGACACGCTTTGTCATTGCAATAAATTCCTATTGACTAAAACGATATTGACGTATGTCTATTCTAAATTCATGAATACTTTTTCTTGCCATAATTTTATGCTTACATAAATTCCATTTCTGTAGTAATAAATAAATATGCGATGGGCAAACGGCAAGATGAAGTTGTAAGATCAGCGGGGAAGCCGTAAACAGGTACGGTAAGCCACGGATTAGTAAGTAAATGAAGAGCTCGTATTCATCTGTTAATATTCTTTTATTGATAAACTTAAAAAAGTCATGCAAGCAGAAACAAAACCATCTTCTATTGCACAATCATTGGCTTCGCCTTGATCTTGAATCTTGATGACGTTATAAGAATTAAAGACTTGCTGAAATCAGACTCATGTTATGACCGTCGTTAGAGTGAATTTCGGTCTTGAAAAAAAAATTATGCACACTTGTAACAAAACTAATAGCCAAAAGAGTCTACTACTATCTGGATTTTTTTTTAGACAAAGCTGTTTTGTACATAACAGACAAAACTGCTCTGACTTTGGCGCGAGCACTATAGTACTCGTAGGAATCTATAGCACCCACACTGTTCACTTGCATATTGTCACTCCATTTATTAACCAGTCTGTGTTGTAACCGGAAAATGTGACGTGGGCGAACTCCACCTGCAGTTGTGTAGCACAGTGTGTAAAGCGTTGTTTTTGAATACCAAATGACATTTTGTTCCCGATACATCGGAGACATTGTGTCATATTTACACATGTTTAAAAATGATTTAAGTTTTTTTTGTAGGAGATATTATCGGAAATGTGTTTTTACGGTTTTAAGGATAAGAAATGTGATATTCAGAGTTTTACATGAGCTACTTAAAATATATGTAGCTCATGTTACATGTAGTTTACTCACGAATACCACAGATCAGATCAGATGGGACACTCCGCAAAATCATTTAAATAAAAAGCGACTCTTAATACGACTGAATAAAGTGCAATTCAGGTTACACAGGATCTATCAATCCGCCCTGAGCCCGCGTGGTAGATTACAGTTTACGGCCCACTCCCTCTCGAAGAGACAAGGCCTGTGACCCAGCAGTGGGTACATATTCGGCTCTTAGCATAGCAGCCCGAACTCTAGCTTTGCTCGTACCCTATTAAACGAGACCTTAGAATAACTAGCAAAATGTGGACGTACTAATATATCTACGTACATACCGCTTCGGGGAACACGGGCGTCATGCTATGTGATAGTACAGATATTGTCATCACCCATCGAACCATCACCCCTATACAGTGTTCCATTTATGTTAAAAGATCTTCAAAATACCGTAATTTTGCACACAGTCGTGTTTCAAGCATATCTGACGTCCCATTTACTACATAAAGTAACAGATCACTATTCTCAGAACGACAAAACCTTTGTATACATTTACGTTAGCTGCCGGCAGCAATATCAACACAACATTCACCCCATATTTGCTCTAATCGTTCCAACTTTCACCGACTTTGTTTCTACCGACCAATAATTCTGCCCGACGCGACGTGGAATTATCGTCAGTTTTACACTTGACATTGGCAGTTTCCCTTCGATATTTCTCAGTGTCTGACGTATCTATCAAAGAAAGCGGCTTACCTTTACCTGTCTTGGGGCAATTTCGCCGTCCACTGGTTTCTCGTAAAGGGACCTAGTAAGCTGTACTAAGTCTTTGTGCGACCTCAGAAGCTTGTAATACGTTTGCTACTTTTGATGTAATGTGTTTGTATAGGTTAACGTATTGGGAGCGCTTATTTATTTTGGTCTGGAACGGTTTCGGGGAAGTGATTATGAGTTATTTGTTTGTCCTACCTGTGTCTTCTGCATGATTTTCGAGTAGGTAAACAAAAATTATTAGCTTTAGGTCGCAAAATTGTAAAGAAAGTGTATAGAGTGCCACAAGAATATTCTTGTGGCACTCTAGTGGCGCTGCCTTGGCCCGGCTAAAGTGCCGTAAGCATTGCAATGTCACTGTCACTGTCTTGTTATTTTGTTTGATTGTTGAGGTTAGTTTCTTTCATCTATAGTTGGCTAAACTTAAGTGTCATAATACCTTTTTTTTTTTTTTTTTTGGGTGGGAAATCATCCAATGACTTCTCCCGCTCTGGGCGGAGCGGAAGGGCGTGTCAGACTTTTACTGACTAAAACCCACCCGTGTTCCTTCCCTTACCTAGACCGGGGCCACGGTTTCCCCTTAGGACTTATCCGCAACGTCATAATACCTTGGCTTAGCAAATGAAAATGGCTGAAAGGTAGGTTAGGTTAGAACTGTGACCACACAACGCCAGAGTCCGTTTAGGCACAAAAGAATGTAATGTTATGGGAATGTGGTGTTTTACAGCGATCTAACCTCAACAATCAAACAAAATACCAAGTGACGTGACTTAGTGACAGTGACGATGACAATGTAATGCTTACGGCACTTTAGCCGGGCCGAGGCGGTGTTAACAAAGTGCCGGTAGTGGCACTTTTTCCGATAGGGATAGAGAACCGCTAGTGGCACTTTATACACTGCCTTATTGTACATTTTGTTTAGTCTGCATCTAACCATTTGCTTATTTTCCTTGCCATGACAATCTCTTTCTTCAGTATGTAACAAGTTCCTCAAGACAAGACCTTCAACTGAATCCTAAAAACAAAAACAATCTTGAAACACCGTTGCTACTCGTATCCTAAGTATTCCACCCCTTCATGTTTCACAAACGCGTCGTCTATACATCTATGCGCTATGACGCAGTGCGGTGCACCTCCACAAACATCATTTAAATCACAAATGAAACCGCTTGGTTACTCCGCTAAGTGATTTCGATGTTCAACTCTGTGACGGCATCGAAGATTCCAATAGTATTGTTGATATAACGCTATTTGATTTCGGTGTCTTTGCGTTTCTGTCTTGTATTTTTGGGATAAACATTACCGGATCTTTCCGGGTGGATTTAACAGAAAATGGTGGGGAATTTGAGTATTTTAATGCTCATGATAAGTTAAAGTAATGCATGTGGTTTGTAACACCAGGTAGCAAGTGGTTGAATTTGAGGAATTGTCGATTGATTCTACAATTCCTCATTATGCATTTGAGTTGATAATAGAGTGAAATTATCTTGTCAGGGATTGAATTTATTCATTCAATGGCGATATGTTTAACCTTCTGATTTGATTTGTCCAGATTTGAACTTTTAAAATAAGTGTGCCAACAAATCCAATCAGAGCAAAGATTTTATCAACAAAATGAATTAACAGCAAAATAAAATATCGTAGACGAAACAAAACCGGCAATTTGATTAAGGACATTGAACCGAGGGTTAGGCTTAACCACTAAATATTCTTTAATTTTATTTGTGAATGTTACCGCAGTGTATTTATTTTCTGAAACGCAAAAAAATCTGTAGCTTTTTCGATCGAAAGACAAAGTGTCGAGTCTTTTGAATGTCTCGTTCGTTACTTACCATATCGATGTATGTATTCAGTTAGTATTCCCAAGATACTATTTTAATTTCAATTCTCAACGAGATGTTCTTAAGAATGAGTCGTAATGATTGTAAAGACATCGCACAACATTGACTGTTGCAAGACTATTTGCAGTAGTCGTCAACCTTTCTAAATGACAGTAAGTTTCTTCGATCGAGAGTCGAAAGTGTCGAATCTTTTGAATGTCTTGTTCGTTACTTACAATAACGATGTATTAGGTATTCAGGTAATATTCTCATGATACTATTTCAATTTCAATTCTCAACGAGATATTCACAAGAATGAGTCACAATGATTGTAAAGACATCGCACAAGCATAACATTGGCTTGGCTGTTGCAAGACTTTTTGCAGTAGTCGTCAACCTTTCTAAATGACTGCACGATTAAGCAGATAGTCCACATACGATTGTAATTGTATCATTATAACACTCTAAGATAATATCTAAAATAAAAACCAGGTGTTGTGAGTATCGGGATGATAGGTTATGTTTACAACAAAACACAATGACTCACACTTTCTGCGGCTCTATTAAAACAATTTAGTGGGACTATTGTTAGGTATAATAGACAAACCCGAGCTGGCGTCCCGTAGCGAATTATAATGAGATAAAACATTATGAAGAAGAACAAATGAAGCTATCATATTCCTATCAACATGTGGTTTGACAAAGACTTTTTCGCTATACAATTAAGGATCGTTCTATTGTCGTGTTTTTGCTGATATGTGATACAAATAAAGGTGATTAGTTTTTGCGTGGGGTATGCCCAGGTGAAAAGGCTTTTTAATGCTGTTAATTTGTTTTTTGAGGCGTGATTTTTGAAAATTGAGTTTTTTTATTTATGAGAAATAAGATTTTAAAACAAAATTGCCCGCATAGCTGACTCATGTAATATGAACTGTTTAAAAATATTCGACGCAACAATGTATAGAAAGTTTTAAAACAATACGCGACAACGATAATATGTCGTACACAGCACACGAAAAGTAAATATGTCACTAAGAAAACAATGGACGAAACACGATTGGTATTAAAAATAATCTCAGAAACTTTAAGCCGGGTACTTCAAAATATGCGTCTCACTGTATGCGGTAGGCAACGAGCACCAAGTATTTGTAAAATGGTAGTTATTATGTTTTAACTCGCCCACACGCAAGACGGGTTCGGATAAAGGAAAAAATAAGGGGAAAACTCACTAGAAAATCGTCACGTAAAATACTGAAGCTTACTTTTCATTGACTCGAGTATTCCCTCCTGAAATGGCGCTGAAACCAGAAAAAGTCTTGACAAATCTGTCTCAAAGTTTAACGATTTATAAAAAATATCCCCCGTGGTCGAATCACTCCCCTAGAGGACATTTGGAAAAAGTAATCTATTCCGATAAGCCAACAAGGAGACTGTTCATTTTTATTTTGTCCATTCCCTGAGGCTTAGAGCATCTTACGAATTTTGTGTAAGGGATAAGCGGATAGCGAGATCTAATTACTTACCAATTTGGGTAACGATTTTTAAAAGATTAATGAATTAACATTGCATTATATCAATGGTTTAGCAAATTAGGCTTCTCATATCTTGTGTCCCTAAAATCAAGTCCAATACAATTCACACTTTTGATCTTTGTTATCCTCTTGTAATTCATTTAGTTCATGATGAAATCATTAGTATAAGTACTAAGTATGATTCAATCAAATCGTTTAGAACCATTAAATATGCAGTTTTTTTTAGACCACATAAAACCTATTTGTGTAGGTAGGTATTTTCCAAAAATTACAAGCCTCTCTTTTTTTTTTTTGAGGGCATCTCGTAGCTGGCCTCTGAGGCCATGACTACCTAACCGGTCTTTCCTGTGGCTGCCTTAAGCTCCTAAAAACTCAAAGCCTCTAGCCAGGGGCATAAACTATTCTAATTACAAACTAGGCGAACGCTCGCTAAGGGCACCCCCTGTGGGGTACGGACCTCGGCTTAGGGCGTTCGCTAACGGGAGGACAGCAAGAGGGACAGGCTGGATCAAATTCATGCCTGAAATAATAACTTACATCTTACAACTTGTACCAAACACACAGGGGCATGACGTTGCATTCGCCTCCCACCACACAGCCTTAATCTACCTACGATGCGGTCGCGATAACGTTTGTGTGGCGACTCTAGAGCGCAGTCGTCGTAGAGTAGACAGGTGTAGACAATACCGTAATTGCCTTTTATGCCTAAAGGTGTAATTAAGCTGTTATTCCATGTTCCGGCGACGAATGCCTTTTCTACATTCATTTCGATCCAAGAAGGTCATCGCTTTCAAAGCGTTTTTATTTTTGGGATTGACAAACTTCTCGGTAGCTAATATCAGTTTCATACATTTTTGACTTTCCTTCATCGTAATCGCGATGTTTCACGATGTCCGAATAGCCACTACTTACCGAATAAATTCAAGAATGGAACAGAATTGTAGGAAATTATCTGCCACGTAAGTTAATAGGAAGTCAATCGTAGGTGGTAAACCAGGCCCTAAGACCTTTGATCTCGAGTGTCTCGATAGAAAATTTGGATAGAAAAAAATACTATTTCAGGTGCATGCGCCCGGCACAAGGTACACAATACACAATAGGCAACAACACAAGCATGCTTTATGATTTTAGGCTTAGTACAGACAAGACTCGGGTTCTGCCGTTATAAATGTACTAGCTTTGGCCCGTGGCTTCAGCCGCGTGGAGTTCGGAAATTATCCCACGGGAACGTACAGTCAGCTGCAGAGAAATCTCACCCCCTAGCAATGGATAAATACATTGCTAGGGGGTGAGATTTCTCTGCAGCTGACTGTACTTCCGAGATAAAAAGTATCCTTTGTCCTAACCCAGGTCATGTGCCAAATTTCATCCTGATCTGTTCAACTGTTGTAACAAACAAACTAACTTTTGCGTTTATAATATTAGTTAGGATGCAATCAAATTTACAAATCTAATTTTATCCGCACTTGATACCTACTTGAAAATTAAACTTCCAAGTTATCACTTTTATTTTATTCTTATACGTCTATCTGATTAATGTTCATAAACCAAACACGTCTAACTTCGAAAATAAAATAATAATAATTCGAACTATTCTACCTACTTCCACATCTTCACATAATTGGTTAGCATTGAATAGATGTAACGTTTTTGTGGGCATAATATTGATACTACAGACTTTCATGCGAAGGATGATTATCCAGATAAATGATTGTGTATTTACTGAACGGTACTTCGTTTGAAGGTTTATTTAAGGAAAATGTCTTTTATTTATACCTACCTTTTTTACTATTGGAAGACCCCCAGCGGTGTTTGATGGGAACCCAAGCTTCAGTGGTGTTTGTCTTTTTTCAGTCATCGTTTTCTGTTCTTCGATGATCCTTCAGTGTTTCTTGAGCTTCATTCAACAGGAACGACATTACTTGCATATTAAGGATAGTCTTAAAAAGTTATGTTTTAAATTATTCAGCATTCGTTATTTTGAATTCATGTTAGATTTATGCTTTTCTTAAAATAATTTGTTCATTCAACATTGTAAATTCACACAATCATGTAAAAACCGCGCAATTTTTTAAATTTCTGAATTTAAAGAGTCTGTCTATTGCAGAAAACTGACGTCATAATTATAGAGTTTACTAGAACTCTTTTTTATTACGTGAGTTTATCTGTTGCATAATTATGTTAAATTAATCGGATTTGTTTTAGACGACAACTGTTCTGTGACAATGACAGCCACAGAATTTTTTGTTCAATATCCTGTTCAAGTTTTTACATAACGGTATTTAAAACAACAGTCACATTACAAAAAATGTTACCTCTAAAACTGGCTCAGCACATAAAATACCGTATTATACAGCAACGGAAGCATTACGACCCCCTTTAAAACATTTAAATGCTCCCAATGACAGAAGTTAAAATTCATTGGATTCCGAAACCCACCCTCAGTCTACAAACACGGACATAATGCCTCATTTAATAACAAATTAGATCTCACCACGTTAATAAAACGAGCCGAATACCTTCTGTATTTTCAAAGGGACGGCCCGAGATCCTTTTGTTTAGATATAACACGATTCCAAAAGAAGATTCCGTTATTTATAAAGAAGCGTATAAATCTTGTGGCGGTGGATAAAAAAGCTAAAACACGTGTGAAGTCCAGTTTGATGTTAAAAAAGGGTTTTAGGTTTTATAAAAACTTGTGTACAACAGTTTAATTAGATGGCGGTTAGCTTAGGTGTGATAAAAATGCTGTAAATATGCACTACGTCGACCCAAGGTTGAAGTAATAAATAAAGAGGTGTTACTAAAAGATTTTATGCAGAATTATGTAAGTGGAAAATTTCCATGGAAGTGCTAAAGCTGTCGTGCACTCATTAGCAAGCGCGAGAGTAATTTCATCATCCATAAAACAAGGGCATATTTTCGTAAAGCAGTGTATTTATTTAATTACGGTTATTATTTACACATTTGAATATTATCAGTGTTTTCAAGCAGTCTATCAGATAAATGTAAGTTAGTAATCATGTGTCAGTGTTGTTTCACTAAGGGATGGGTATGGCCATTACAAATGAGTAAGACCCCTGTCCTTCAAACTAAGAAAATCCTGTATCATGAAGGATAGCTCAGTTCACCTTTGCAATTTTGATTTTTCTCGGCAGTGATTCGATCGATTGTGATTTTTAATTTAATTATAATCATTGTGATTCAGTATCATCAACCAATAGCACATATCTCTTAAGATCAAATCAATCAATCAACATTAACTACAATCATTGATACTGAATCAAAAAGAAAAAGATCTTTCACTTTTGGCAATGTATTGATGATTGTTGATAAATGCTTGCACTGACTGGATAGGTATAATCAAATCTGTAAATAAAAGTAAAAATCTGAAATTTAAAAGAGACTAGACCTCTGAGTTTGTTTCAGACTTTCTTCTCAGAGTAGTCGGATAGGAAAGACCAAACTCATCCAGTTTAAAAAAATAATTTATTTTTGTCGTGTAATAGTGTTTTTACAAACCTACACACAGAAATAAGATCATTTAAAAATAAATAATTTTTATCACAGTAGAACATGAAGATAATATTAGCATAAACCAGGATGCTGCTGTCCATTCTTTAAGAAAAAACATATATATCTAAAGAAACATTACCTCAAACCTGCTATTGAAATCGATAGAGATACGAATCTAAAAAATTGTTCGAATGATTTACACATTGCCATATATGGTGGAAACAATAGAATATTAACCTCCCAACATCGCGATAGCAAAAGGTCTATGTAATAACTTTCACGAGCTTTTGGCTGCTACTGATAATGTTAGATATATAGCCGCCCCTTTGCATAATAAATAAAAATATATATTTGGTGAGCTGTAATTATGTATTTAGGACAGATTATATTCGAGCAGCCTGGAAAAATGGTGCTGATTTCAATAAAAAAAGTTAAAAAAATATCTCAGGCAAGCTTTGTATGAAGATTGCTAGTGACTGAAAGTATTATTAATTGCAAGCTCATTGCTCATATACAATTTATTACGCTGTATGTTAATTCACGAACTTTGACGTAAACTACGTCACTAACGTTACTACGCAAAACAATAGTTCATTTGATATGATTGTGATGTTTGCAGATTGATAACTTTGAATCATCCACGACATTTTGTGCAGTTTTTTTTCAAAGTTATCCGCATCTTAATAGATATGCTTTACAGTATCATTGTAGTGACAAAAAAGATCTAAAAGATCTATCAAGAAAGATTGAAGTGTTTATCTCTGACCCTCTCAATCGATGTTTAGTTGAGAAGCCGCGACGTTTTTTTTAATCATCTGATTGAGGATCCAAAGTGATTTTTAGAGAATACTAGTACTGCCAATGGTAGTCAAATATTTGATTCCTTTTTGTTCATTAAAACAAAAATCAATAAAACATCTCTAGCAGTTAATTCAATAAAGTCCAAGGTTCCCATTTAGGAAATCGAAAAAGCCTAACAAAAGTGGGTCTTGTGGCTATTTTATAGCTGTGTCAGAGTCTCTAATTATTACCCCCGCACTATCAGGCTAGCGATCGGAGAAGGTAAGACGCCTACTTCCTCCGTTGTAAGCTTACCGTATGTATTTCAATACGGAATTTGTAATGTATATTTTATGGCCTTGATTCTTTTTGGTGGTTTTGCGTGCTGATATGTGGCTTCAAATTCTGTACTAGCTTTTGCGAGTGAAAATATTGGATATGAGTGAGAAGTAGGAGTGCTAGAATAAGGAATAGGTGTGAGTATTTCCATGGATGTAAGTCATTCAAAGTAGATGCAGCAGAGCAAGAAAAAAAACCATTACTGAGTTCATAATACAGTCATAGTAGTTACTCATAAAAATTCAGATAATTTTAAAAGGGCATAAAAGTCCTCTTACTTTATTGTTTCTCTTGAAAACCAGTTTGAATTTAAATAACTCGTAGAACTGTATCTAAGGACCTATTGTTAGCATGTACCAGGAATGCCATAGTGTACTGTGATAAGTTGTTAGCCATGACCTTTAGTACTAGAGTACTAAAGCTTGATCTAGTTAACTAGGTGCTTTTCTCAATAAAGTTACCGCAGTAGTAGATGATATATTATTAACATTAACAACTATAAATTATCAATCTCTTTCCAATTTCAAAAGATAAAATTGAATGGCTTTTGGGACAACTATGACAAAAAATGCTGAAATCACATAAGGCGAAAATAATGATTATAATACTATCAAGAAATTGCAAGGATATGAAAGAACGTAAGACGTATATAGTGGAAAAAAAATTGCGATCACGAAGAGAAAGGTGGGCAAATCAAGTCGCCTCTGGTAGCAAGATAAACAATCAAGACAAATATATTTTGCCCGCTGTTGTAATACATAAAAATAATACCATTGCACTAAATACTCCGTTATAATGTGACTCTAAAATGCGAACTTAACAGCTCGGAATGGGTATTAAAATTAGGAAATTAAGTATACCGATTCAATCGGAATTAATTAGCAACTGCATACCGATATTGGATTACATTTGTTTTCTTGAAAAAACGTGCTTTTCTCACGCCCGTTTTTATCTTGTTCACACTACTGAGAAAGCTAGCATTAAAACTTTTTGTGCTTTATCTCTTATCTCGGTACATTTGAGGTCGCAGCTGACGGTCCCAAAATGAATTTTAATCAGGTACTGCAAAAACATAAAAAAAAGAAACAGAATTGCATAATATTAACGTTTTCGAATTTATCAGTTCATCTTGTGTGATTGTTTGTTTTATTAATGCTTTAAACAAGGTTTATGAGGAAGGTAATCTTCATGACGTGAATATTAATTTAGGGATGAGAGTTTCGGGATAGTTCGGAGATAAGATGGACATTTATATGGAGGTAGGTACTGTTTTGAATGAAGAAGAAGGGATGCTTAATCGTGAAGATATATCTTTTGATTTAATGGTCCTTTATTGGGTTGGATATGCAGTTGGGTAAATAGAAGGAATAGAAATGAGGTTTTATGTTGTCTGTTTAGGTGGAATATGTTATTGAAATCACACACATTTTTCTAGAGAGGAAGTTTTGATGAAGGCAACATTTTATCAGCAAATTGTTTTTGCCATAATCAGTCAATCCGGTCTTAAATTTTAATCAACACATAAATATTTATATTACATTGATAAAATCGTAATTTAGCAAGCAAAATGTAACAGACCAAGAATAAAAACAACGGATACAGGAAATTAATCAAACATCATTATAATATAGGTGATGATAAGTGCTATTTAATTGGCGCACATGATAAATATACCAAGATCGAAATCTCAAATGAGCTTTTAACATTTAACTTAGGAAATTAATCATTAATAAACCAGTTTACTATTAATACTTCCGTTGATATAAAAAATATCAATATTGACTTTGGAAACAATGTTGTAGGTAGCTATCGGAAACAGCAAATTACTAAAATAATAAATATTCATAATAAGGCACAGGATGTTTGACATGCAAATGACTATAATAGAAGCTGATACTGTTTTGTCACATCCTAAAGCACGGGATACAAAAGCGACTGAATAAAACTCGATATGAATAAAATTATTGATCATGGTCATTTTTTATGATGGATTTCCGTAAAGTCACACCTGAGTCAATAAGAGTATTGGAAGCCAACTAAAAAGAGAACCACCTCTGTGGTTTTGAGGTTAGACCACCTGTGTGGAGGTCCCGGGTTTGGATTCCCAGTGGGGGCAAAATTTTCTGCTCGCCTTTGTTGGGTTTGCTCTAACTCCACTTGGCTAGCTACCACCATCATAACTAAGTCTGTCGCCATAACAACAATGTTGCAAACATTATTGTCTTCGTCAGTTAGAGGTAAAATAGCCATCGAAATCCGTAGCTTCGGCCGTCTTAGCGGGCGCTTTTTTCTCCGTCTCTCTTACGCATACCGTAAGTTAGACAGAGAGCGAAGCACCCGTAACGACTGCCGAAACTACGGATTTCGCTTAGGGAGTAGGCCCCCAGTTTCACTGTGGTTGAAGATTCCGGGTGAAGCTCGCTTCTATCCTCAGCTTTATCGTCACTTACCATTCGGTGAGATGCAGGCCAAGGGCTTTCCCGTAGTAGTAAAAAATAGTTTGGAAAATCCAAAAGTGCACGCCTCATACTTATCACTCATTCATAAACGAAAAAGAAATTCAAAACATAGTTTAAAAATGAAAAATTTATCACTTTTCATGAAGTCGTAATGTCAACGACTGACAAAGATATTTACTTGGCGTTGCTAGGCAACTTCAAGTTAAAGGTTGGAAATATTTAGTTAAAGATATTATATTTTAGTTAGTATTTTATTAATTATAATTAAACTACTTTGAATAAAAGTAATATGATTGAGGTACCTTTAAGATTTTGTGTCATATTTATGGTCATATCAGTGCGTTTCTCCACCGCGGTAGAGCGTTAGAGCAGTGGTGGCCCAGTGGTAACAGCCCCGACTTACGAGTTGTAGGTCGTGGGTTCGAACCCAAGCAGGCGCTTTACTTTGTGTAAATAATTTCATCACCACTGCTCTCAAAACGGTGAAGGAAAACATCGTGAGGAAACCGGCATGTCTTAGATCCAAAAAATTCGAAGACATTTGACGTCTACCAACCCGCACTGGGCCCGCGTGGTAGATTACGGCCCACCCCCTCTCACAGAGAGGAGGCCTGTGTCCCAGCAGTGGGAACATTAATAGGCTGATGATGATGATGATGATGATGAATAAAAGAGCCATTTTCAATAGGGTTCCTTCTACGGCTGAAACGAATGTAAAAAAAAATGGACTCAATTAATTGATTTTATCGCAAGCTACAATGTTTTCAGGGTTCATAAATTGACGGACAGGATTTTTTTTTCAACTATTTTTATGCTTTTTCCATTTCTGCTGCATTAAATCAATTATTAAAAAGTACAGTATTAATCTCCATTTAATCATCTATACAATGGTATATAAATTAAGTAGGTTCTGTGTACTAGCAGGAGTGTAACAATAAAAACAGTTACAGATATGGGGCAAAAAAAATTTTTCGATCGTAGAGCACACTCTAATGCTTCGCATTACGAGTCGTGCAAAAACATATACTTTAACAATCAACGGATTTTGTAGCGAGCCGGAATTCAAGTCATCTTTCTTCCTTAAAGCAAGTCTTCAAGTTTGCTTAAGTCTTCTATTTGGGACTCTCGCTCTCCCACGATAATTCTTGTCATCGTCTATGTCGGATTTCCATTGCCACTTCAACTCACTAAACTCGTAATACAGCTATTTTGTGGTTAAAAACGGCATCATCATGATTCGCGGCTTTACCACTTACTGCTCTACTTACCCAGTGACGGATAAAAACGCTTTAATGGGATGAATTTAATACCATCTTATTTTTAACCACATTCGTCAATTCTAAATGGTATGTTTCTCTTGGTACTTACACATAAATGCAGCAAAACTAGGGCATAATGTATTCTTTTGTATAAACACGTGCCTAGGAAATTCTCAGATTTACTAAGGATTTTTCCAGGAAAAGATAGTTAGCCTTAATAGAGACCGAAACTAAGTAGGTACACGGACGGTTTGTAAATGAACGTACTACGTACCATAATATACAATTTAGTAAAATAACAAAAAATATATTATTATGAACTAGTTCCAAATGAAATAGTAACAACGAAATTGTACGACGTTAGTAAATTAATTATAGACAAAAGCGGTCTCGTTGACCACGCAGTTCAGATATCGATCGAGAACACGTGTAAAAATACCTACCTTCTATAGTAAGAAGTTATATAATCTTACCTTGGAATGTTGGAATGGTGAAATGAATCGATTTGATTGTTATGAAGCTGAAGAATAATTTTATGCCAAAAATACAGATCTGCGAAAAGCGTATAATAGTATTTTAAGCTATATCAGTAAGTATACTCTTGAATTCTTGATATTTAAATATAGTCCTCTTTAAACTTATTCTTGGAATAACAAGTACTGGTCACAACGATATTTTAATATCTCAAAGTAATCTGCGGAGTGATTATTTGTGAAATTAATGTTGTATAATATGTATCGATACGAATCAATTTAATGGATTATAACGGGTTGTGTATAGAATAAAATCATTGTAATATTTACCCCATCATCACGAGTAAATTCATACAAATTTCGAGCAAACAAAAAAATATATTGTACGTGAAAGTTTCATCTCCCGGACAATCCGAAGCGAATCTCGACTCCAAAACAAACACGCCCTCAAAACAGAACTTGCAGATAAATTGTTTGCTGTACATTCCAAATCATCCATCGAGTGTTCGATCAAATCGTATCGATATCATAAAATACAGAACCGAAAATCGCATTCGTTGACAGAATATTAATTTTCGAGTTATCGTATCTCTCGCCCCCTACTGCTTCTCAAACAATACAAATATGGTTAACAATAAACTGTGCGATTTTAAGCAATAAATTGTTGTGTTTAACAGCTTGCCACCTCTTTATTAAGTGGTTATGATTGTCATGCCGCGCAAACTCGGATCAATTTTTTGTGGGATTTTGGAACATATTTATGTTTCTTACTTTGTTACAAAGACGCATAAATCAGTAATACCGGATTTTGGAATGAGTTATTATTGTGTGAACTATGGCCACTAGCTAGGTATTATAAATTGTTAGAAGAGATGGTGATTATAATAAATACACATCATATACCGTTCATAGTCTGTTGAGGAGAGGATTTTTACATATACTTTATACAACATCACGCCTTTATTTTGTTGAAGAGAGGATTTTTATGCCAGTAAATCTTTACACCAACTCAAAACTAAATTAGAAATGACAATAAAACCCCATATACCAACACACCTATATATCCGCCACAATCCCCCGATCGGCCCAACGGACGCAAAAACAATATTTATTTCTCTCGACCATTTATCTCTTGACAAACCTACCATGAAACTCATATCGATGGAGCACACTCAACATTGTGTTAAAGCTAAAACAAAAGTCAGTAGGAACCCGCACATACATCAGGGGGATCCCGTGATCCCGGGAACCCGGGATCCCGGTAGGAGGCAAATAGCCCGTAGTGGTAAATCGTCTGGCGTAACGCGCAATATCAATGACTGCAGCATCATTGGCGGGAACGGTCGATTGGGCGCACGCGTCGCCCGACCTTGCGTGAACCAAAGAGTATAGATTAGAAAGGATAAAGGTCCCACTGAACTTTGATAGTTCACGATTTGTTGTCTGCCTATTGTAGCAATGTGTGAATGTGTGACATTTGTAGGTGTTGCGTTTAGCATATTTTAATAGGGTAGGTATTTGGCGCTGCGTGTTTCATATTGTATCTGCTAAATGCGTTTTCTTGTGACCAGTCATTTAACGTTTCAATTTGGTAGCTAATATGTAGCTATACAACGATTAAAGAAAGAAATTAAATAACGAAAATACATTTATTTACACAGACAAAAAGGCACACAACACAGTATAATAATAACACAAGTAAAAGAAAGGAAAAAAAATAAATAAACAAATAAAAAATGTAAAATAATAATTTCCAAGAAAGTAAGCGATAAGGCAAGTTATCACTTAAAATGCTTATTTTAAAAATAACTCTGATATAAAGGAGAAAAGTACAAAGAGACCAATGCTTCTACAAGTATTTTAGGTTCTTGGTTTAATTATAAAAGTAAGTTATAAACGTGTGACCCTCTATGTTATTTTTATATTTTAATCTTTGGCCGTCGATTGGTATCGTATATTTTCAATTCACCACTATTTCCTGAAATTGGCCCCTGCTTTTGTAAATATTATGTTTGGTTCAATGAATCCCAGACAAAGGAAGTCGGTATTGTGCATCTTTTATTTTTAGCTCGGAATGCAGTAGTCAGTACTTATAGACACACTTTAACGTATAGGGGCATTACATCGTAATGACTAGTAAAGCAGAAGTTTCATAGAAAAACAAATTGTAAGTCTTTAGTAGTGATTAAGTTCAGTTAAGTTAAGAATATGCCTGAAGAATGTAAAACAATACATAGTTAACAAATAAAACGCCGAAAATTACCCAAGTTTTGTAACAGGCCCAGACATTCAATTTGGCTGTCTTTTATTTCCCGTCTCTTTGTTTATATTTCCGTCACGGGACTAAGAAAAATAGCGAGTCAAACAAAAAGTTTTACCATCGCCAAAGGGTCAGTCAAGCATGAACCTTCAAAAACAGATAACGGGAGACTGAAAATATCCGGTGTCTTTGAGCCAAGATGTGTAGCTATAGGCTCGCTTGCCACTGGTCATTGGCGAAGATTCACACACACATTAGGGCTGATATCAGACCTCGCTGCGCCTTTTTGGTCATTTATGCCTTTCATTCGGCATTTTTCATTTGAAGTGAAACGTCTAACACTAAATGAGTGAAAAGTGAAAAATGAATTCGGCATATTTCACTCCCGCTCCAAAAGATCTATAAAAATTAAATGATATGAGCAAAAATGATGGTTCATTCTGTGTAATGTTGTTGTCTGCACGTGAAATGAAACAAATATGAACATTTACTCGCGTGAAGCGTCGCTTATAAAATTTACCACTTTTATCCATTTAAGGATAAGCCTAAGCATTATAGGATAATAAGGAAATTACAAAAGTGTGCTTTTAACGTAACTTTTGTGTAACTTTTGCAGTTGTCTTCGTTCTGCCAATGCCGGGAGGAACGTATTATGACTATATGTGACATAGTGCAAGTCCTTAACAAGCTGGCTTTGTTCAGCCTAATAACAGCAAGCTTCGTTATGACGTCGACCCAGTTAACGAGGTCTATGGAAAGACATACCTTCGACCCTATTTTTGCGGTGCACTTATGCAAAAATAAACGTGCTCCAGATAGTGGAAGTCGGTTTTGCTTGTGGTCAGCTGTCATTTACGTGACGATTTGGTTGCGGTGCAGTTTTAGGGCAAGCCTTTTGGAGCAGTAGAGTGCTGTGAAATCGTCTTTCACTTCTCATTAGATTGTCAAGAAGTGGTCTATTTTTGAGTAGTAAGAACTGTATTGTTCTACTTCGGAGTGTTGACAGTTTTTGCAGTATTCGAGCTCATTGGCAACCACAAATTTAAACTCCTGTAAAAGAAAAGATGATTTCCCTTTTAATTGTTAATATAATAAATTAATAACAAACAAAAGTAACTCCCGTGATCATGATTTTATTTACGTTCATTACAAGACAAGTAGGTAGTACTTTTACTCCCTAGAGTCTAGGGAATAAGAGTAGTAAGGCTAGATGAAAGTCTAGGCTCTAGACCTTCATCTAGACCTAATTAATTAAAATGTTTCTCCTAACGTCTACCAACGTACTATAGACGAGCATAATGTTATTCGTAGGTCCATAGTAAATAGTAGCTATTAGACACCGACTCCCTTGAGCCGAATAACTTACAATTAGACGTAAAAAAACGTCAGCGCTGTAAGCGCTTTTTGATGCGATCTCTGCCTATTTGGTCTTCTACACGATTTCATTAGTGATGTTCTTGATGTACGAAAAAGCGATTTAGTGCTTCTTTTTCCTCAATTTCTTTCGATTACATATCTTTCTGTTGGTAAGGAAGGGACGTGCCGAATATGGTTGTACATTTTTATTAATTCCTTTGTGTGGAAATGGCAGTAAGGAAAAACAAACATCCAGGTATAAAACTTATGTACCTACATAGATTCTGTTCAATATTGAACGTAAATAAAAGATGTCCTCTTACAAACTGTACTGGCTTAAGAGTGCACGTTGCCATTTCCCAGTAGAACATACAAGTTTCTTTTATTTCTATTTTACAAAGGAACACTACCAATTTCACATAGTAATTGGCGGACAATTCGAGACGTCTATTTACTCTGCCGACAAAATTCCAATAGTATAAAATTACCGGTAATTGGTAAGGTTGCGGAATACCGTATCCAATTAAAGGCACCAATTTTTTACGCCAGATTCTTCTCGTTGGGCATCTACGGTTTTTGCTGCGGACGGCTATTGGGTCTGTCGAAGTTTTTACCGGACGACAACCGACGACGGCGAAATTTTTTGCTGCGTCCGAACTCATCTCCGATCGTCAAGTACCCATATATTTCGGTAGCGACCGGCCATGGGCGGTATAATTGATTGAATTCGCTGTAAATAAGCTTCATTTTTGTCCGTACCTTTTTGTTTATTAAACACATGCTTCGGCGACATTTTTTGCTAGTAAAAAATATCCCTTTGTTTTTGTATCGATTGAAGTAAATGTAAGAGTGGAAGTCACATTGGATCTTATTAATAATTTAACTTTTTACTTGGCTTGAGCCAGGACAATGAACCTCGTCTCCACATTTTTTCTTTGCTGCCCAATTTTTATGACTGACAATCAAAGCTAAAAGCCCTCTGACATTCCAATCGGTTTATTTTAACTGTCACACGACGTATTAACTGCTCCCAAATATAGTAGAAAGACTTAAAATGTAAATATTTTAAAACATCTTAAAGCTATGAACGATATTTTTATAGGCATTTATTGCTTTTTTAAATTCCAATGTGTTGTGGATTGTGATCTTTCAATAAAATAATTTAAAAAAAATATTCCGTCAAAATATGAGTTTGATCTTGTGGAAATAAATAATTAATTATACAAAGATTCATAATTATTATACCCAAATATGGTAGGCATTTAGGTACTTATAAAATAGATAACTGAAACAACACCAAACAATTAGTTAGTTTGAAACAACACCTTCAAAATAAGTTACGGAGAATTTAATGCAAAATAATATAGAAAACAAAACACGATTTCAGTTTGAGGAAGACAGCTTACAAACAGATTCCAATAAGATAAAAGATGCAAGCAGATCAAAAATCGATGTTCTGATAAGAGAACCCAATCATCACAGCAGCACGGTAGGCGTGAATACATAACTTATAAAGACGATAAATTGAACCAAAGTCAAACATTCAACAATCACGGTTGCATTGATTCGAATCGAATCATTCAATTAAAACGCCTGTATTCGAAATTCGAACGTCGAAACTGCGATCGAGATCAATATCGCAGTTTTAATAAAACAGCTGGGGAACGGGCCTCCATATCCGGAGCTTGCTTATTTTTTTCAAACGGGGAAAAAAGTTCGAGCCCCTCGAAAAAGCAAGCAATGATAATAGAAACAACGGGAGCGTCGTTGTAAAGGGTTACTCGTGTTTTTATTTGCGCCTATATAGAGGTCTTTTTAGAATGCGTTAAAAGGAAACGCTTGGAATCTCCCAAAGAGTGCGTGGGTGAAAAAATAATACGGCCACTCTGTCGCCTAACGTTATGTTTAGTATTTGTATTTCTTGTTCTGTTTTGCATGCTATTGGCATCGGTATACCATTGTACCTAATATACGTAAAGATACCGATTCAAAGCAATACTTTTGGGTAGCATGCGATGTGTTAACTGTTTATTGGAATATTTTGTTTTGGCGATGTTTATTTTATGGCAAAACAATTATTGTATTTTTGCGAGATATTTTATTGAACGTACGCATGTACACGCGACGTTTCGGTTTTGTTTTCATATCACAGTATTCTGTATTCATACGTATCGTTATTTTGCAAATATAATAATAAAGCTTCACTGGAGCCTCACAAATTATATTCGACTTTTATCAATTTCATACGTCAATTTTTATTTGTCTCGTCATCTACAAAAGCGTCCTAATAATATTAAAGTCCACTCATAAAATGTCTCAGATTTCAAATAATAATGTCTATATATTTTCCTAAAATAAGTCGTTGGCTTCTCAAATGTTGCCACAAAAAATAATGTCCTCATTGTTTATGTGTTCCGAAGAATAGGATGACCTGACAAATAAAAATATGATAATAGAGAAATGTGATACTTATGACATTTTGAACCAGAATATATAAACGATCGGGTGGTATGGCTACCTCAGGTATTTTTATAAGAAACCCGACCTAATTGGTGACTTACAGGCACGCCATCTAGCGTGACTGGCCGTGGTGACAGTTTGAATTCTTAATTACGTAAAATATAGTAATTGGCGGCACCCACTTCACTGTTATTGGCATTTGCTTTGCTTTGTCTCGGAATAATGACGTCATTTAAGTAATTAAGGTTGACCATCGTATTTTCAATGAAGGTCCTTGTTGGAACTACGCCTTTAGTAGGGAGAGAGAAGTTCTAAGTAGAAATATATTATGGTATTTTGAAATTGGAATGGAGATTGATTTAAATAATTTCATGTTTAGTCAATATTTTCAACCATAATGTAAAGATAATTGCTTAATTAAATGTGCCTTACTATTAATATTTGCATGCCAAAATATGGCGAAATGTGTCATCGCTCAAGAATGCTCATATAACACCTTTGTATGTTGCATTTAAAGCAAATAAATAACTTTGACTTTGACTTTGAAAAGGAAATATACCTAAAACAATGATATTATAATAAATATCATTGACCTAAAACAAGTAAATATCATGAAAGTATTGAAAACTTTGTACACCATCAAATTAATCGAGATTCAAAAATGCTGTGTAGTTTTGTTTCTTTTCTCTCATAAGAACTTATAAAAAAAATTAGCGAGCCAATAAGATAATTCTTACAGTAATTTATTTGCAATAACAAAAACACGGTTACTTTTGATCTTGTTAGAAATCTAGGGTTATTCGATGACATTAAGTTACTATTTGCTAGGGCAAAGGTGACATTTTAAACTAGGTCGCGCCGTGAAGGCCGTCTGTAGTTAGTAATGGGGCTGTCATTCGATGCAAGGTTAATGCTGTTCCAATTAATATTAATAGACTGTTATTAATATTATTAAATACTATGTGTAAAATCCTAATCCTAACTAATATTATAGATGCGAAAGTGAGTTTTTTTGTTTATTTGTTACACTTTCACGTTAAAACCGCTAAACAGATTAGGATGAAATTTAGTGCACAGTTAGACCAGGATCTGGGTTAGGACATAGAATACTTTTTATCTTAATATTCCCACGAGAACGAGGCTTATGCGGGTAAAACCGCGGGGTGCAGCTAATTTTAAATAAATAATCTGTGTTGTGGTCATTTTATTACGCGAGGTGTTCGAAATTAAAAGCGTTCAACTTTCTCTCTTGTATTCCTAATCACGTTCTTTAGGGCCTTAGACATAATATAACAAGTGACAATCGCTTCCAAAGTTTCGTATTTCTACAACGACTTTCAACAAGATTGACATAAGCTTTTCAGAAAATTATGTCATTCCAATACATTTTTGACTTCTCCAATATCGTTATTGCCGTTAGAATGCGATTTTACCTGGTCTCGACATAGTGGTCTGTCAGTGCTTTGTTTTTTTGGAAGAATACGATCCCCCGAGACACTTAATTTTAATGTCACTGTTGAGATATCGATTGACTTCATCTGATGAACAGTTGATTATATCAATTTACTTCATCTGATTAAACAAACTGAAAATTATTCAAAAATTCTTTATTATAGCTTAAGTTGTTCCAATAATATCTGCTTACTTTATAAGCTAAAACTCAAGACAACAAAACCATACACCAAGTCATGACGTTGCCATTTCTATTTTCAAAGTCACGGCCAGCGGCAACGATTATGAACTCCAAACCCAAAATAAGAATTTTATTACCAAAACAGACAGACTTTTGAAATATCATCACGCACATTAGTCGATTGTACTCAAAGATTAAAAAATGGAAGCACACTTGATAAGAAGGTCATAAATACCAGTTTTGAAAATGCTCTAACTGGAATACGATAACATCTTTTGAGCTTTTTATACTAAAAAGGGGTGTGAGTAAAAAAAAACGTATAAAACTAGGGTCCTTGCCCCGTTGACGGCCACAACGAGTTTTATTACATACGACATGTTGACGAATAGGGCGTAAAATTCTACGGTTTTATGTCATAGAGTAGGTTTTAAAATAGACCGGTACAGGGGGAGATGTACCAATATGGAAAGTATGCACTACTGTGGCATTGTGTTGTCGTAGTAATAATAAAACAGAAATATATTCCTGTTTATTTTATGCACGATAGTACTCAAACATTGAAAAATGCATTGAAATATTTCCGGGCACTAAAAATGATAAAAATAATTACTTGAAATAAAAAATACTGGATTGTATATTAAGAGCCTGATACAGTGCTCGGATAAATAATTATTATGCACTTTCTACTAGTATCTAGCCAGTCAATACAAGAAATGTAACAGAATTTGGAATAACCAGAATTTAACTACAGGTGGTGAAATAGGCTATGATCATGCGGATATTGAAGGAGAACTTCAGAAAGCGAGTAAGCAACTCAATAATTTTACACCTCACCCTTAACTTTCAGTTCAGAATAAACATTTAACTTACAAGCTATATAAACGCTGTTATGTACACAGTATACAAGTCAGGGTAGTTGGAAGGTAAGTAATAATGCATCAGGAAGGAGATAAAGTCTAGCCTCCGGGGGACCAACTAAGTTATGCGATAGAATAAGTAATGCACATACCTACATGTAGAAGTACTCAGACGGTCGAACGTAGGTCTTCGTGAATGTATATCTTCGTCTGTTGATTAGAGATAAGATGATGCCATAGAAGATGACGTTTCAGAAAATGAAAACAAAAATATACATTTTTGAAGCAATAAAGCTGCTAAGTTTATAAGGATACTTACTGATAAGGTTTTTGTTGTACTTAGAAACTACAACAAGAACTTTATCAGTAAGTATGACGTCATTTTGAAAATGTTTAAAGAAGTAGAAAAGAAAATGATTTAAAATTCGGTTTGTTATAGGTAAATTCGAAACAACAGTTCCTGGTATTGAAATAATATTTGGTATGGTAAATTCTGATGATAAGCAAGTATAGATCTTGCGGTATAATCAAACTAATTTAATATTCACTTTCTGCTCCAGATAGAGGCTATTGAATTGAATGTGTATTTATAGAAGCTATATGAACACAATAAACGTTTAGCCTTGGATGCACTATGAATTGACAATGATGATCGATCTGCAAACAGCACTGACGCACTTAACTTTTTTTTTTACATTTAGCTATTCCACAATTTGGTCTTAGTATTGACAGGGTTGATAGTGAGATTAAAGATGATGCTGCTGCACACTGCCATAATACAAGAAATATTATAGACGATCACAGTGATAATACATTTTTTGTAATGTTTTCCTTGTAGCTATTTAATTAAGACTACTAAACCCTACTAGGAAAAAAACGGATAAATAAGAAAGAATAACAATGATGATGTCTAAATAGTTACGGTTCCATCAAAAGCAATCTGCAAAACAAACAAAAATCTGTCTATATTTTTTCATAGTCTTTGCCGACTAGGGCACGGCACAGCCAAAGTATTGCGTGACAAAATAATACTGCACGCACACTGTCAAATGATAACTCTACGTCTATCAATTTCCAGAGGAATGGAGCACTGTGGTGTGCTTAAAGTTTATTATGGCGTTCGTAGATAAGGCCCAGTTGTATTATTCAGTCGCTGAATAACTATTAGGTCGATGTTTGTTTTTGTCCTTAAATATTTTTGGGTCACGGCGGTAATTAATTAAGTGCCTATGCTGGCTTGTTTGCGGTGTTTTCGGAGGGACTGACAAAACTGTTTTGTGTGGATTTCTTGATTTTTATTCGTCTTTAGATTTTTCGGCAAGATTTTAGCGGCGAAAAATCTGCAATGTGTCAAATAAAGCAGATTTTGGCTACTGACGAAAAAAAGAATTGAGAAAATAAAAGCCATTTTCTTAAAAAAGTACATAACCAAAAGTGTAGCCTGATTTATTAGAGTGTTTCTGTAAAATTAAACAGGGAAACATTGAATTTTTGGTCATATTTTTCGTGCCATAATACCGACGCAGGAAACCAAATTAGTAGCCTCAGAGGGCAATATGTCCTCATCATCGTTATTAATGGGAACAAATTAAACGTTGTTGAAGCCCCCACGACCCGATTTTTCTCGCTCCCTTCGCAAATTAACTACAACGAATTCTACTCAGACGTCCAGATTTAAAATTTTAATTTTATTAATGTTACTGTTTAGTTTTTTTGACAATTAAGAGAAACTTTGACTTTCAGCATACTTTGACAATGAAGTTATAACAGTTTGTGTGTGGCTAAAAGTGTGTGAGATAAACTTCTCCAGTAGGTATCATGTTATTTTGTGCACTCTGTTCCTTTTATTAACAGTAGTATTAAGTAAAATATTAAAATGATTTCATTATTGACTTAAGTTGTTTGTTATGAAATTTCTTTAACATTGAAAAAACAATAAAAACGTTCACAAGAATTTTTATCCAACACAGCACATATTTTTGTTACTAAAAACTTGTTTTTAAAGAAAGACCATCTGTTTTACGTTAAGAAAACTGTGAAAGACACACGTATGGTTACGTTTATACAAGTCTGGCAATAAATCGAATTATGTGACAATGTGAACTCACCTTTTGATGCTGTTTCATAATTACTTGAAAACGTCGTCGTCTGTTGTTGCAAAGTGGCAGGTGGTAGGCACTTGAATAATTTCTGCCTGAGGTCAATGCGGTTAAAACATTAAAGGTTGGCAATTCGAATTTCAGAATTCAAGCTTTTCTGTAAAAGTATCGGTAATCATTTTTTGTTGTTTATTTTTTAGCACTACATCTGTATAGATCTTTATGACTCTCGAAAAACTTTATGAGTAGTCTTCAGGACTACTCACACGCTATAGAAATAGCAATTTGGTATAAAAACTGAATGAAATTGCTATATCAGAATTATGTAAATCCTTACTACATCTGTTTTCCTCTATAAATGGTTTTGTCTATTTTAAATTATTATACGAAAAGATAAGTAATTATCTTACCTAAGGTTCTTCAGGGAAAACCTCGGTAAGCCTTCAGGCCTACCTATTAAAAATATTTGTACGAAACATTAGAAAAATAAATAATATTTTATTCTAAGATGGTAAATCTGTGTCGTTAATTTCATACGTCCCTTGAGGGGTAGCTTTTCCTAATTCGTTTAGGGGAGGTTTTAGCTCGACGTGTTAATGAAAAAGTGTTTTGCATTTAAATGAGAAAACAACAATCTCTAAATGGAATATTTGTTGTTTTTAACAAGGTAAGTAGATTTTTTTTGGTGGTCTTTGCTATTCTTTGTGACGATGAAAGAAATAAGAGATTAAAATCCAGCTCACGTGATTTGAAAATGTTTAAGAGCATGAATTCTGACAGCGGGCGACGTACCAAATATATGTTAAATATATCGCTGTTTTGATTAATTTGGCAACATGAGCAGTGGTGGCCCAGTGGTAACGGCCCCGACTTACGAGTTGTATGGTCGTGGGTTCGAACCCAAGCAGGCGCTTTACTTTGTGTATATAATTTAATCACCACTGCTCTCAAAACGGTGAAGGAAAACATCGTGAGGAAACCGGCATGTCTTAGAACCAAAAAATTCGAAGACATGTGACATCTACCAACCCGCACTGGGCCCGCATGGTAGATTACAGCCCACTCCCTCTCACAGAGAGGAGGCCTGTGTCCCAGCAGTGGGAACATTAATAGGCTAATGATGATGATGATGATGAGTTAGATAGAAGGATCGAAATAAGTTAGAAATATTTCATAATTCCTTATAGTAATATTGCCAAATTAATCAAAACAGGTAAATATGTAACAGTTATTTGCGACGTTCGGGAATTTTAGAATAAAAGGATCACGCAATTTTTAGGTATTAATATTGACGTAGCGTGAAAAGTGTGATTTTTTTGTTTACTTTGGCCCGCCCAAAACGCTGCAGAAGGCTCAAAAAATAGCAATGTACCAAAAATAGGTTTCTATGATGTTCCAGATGATGCATGGGCAGATGACAATCTTTTTAAATTCCTTGAAAACATTTCAATAATCCATGGTTGACCAGGTGAACAAATTACCTATAGGCAAACTCAGAATTGCAAATTAACTACACTTTATTAATTTCGTACCCACTTTCCTCGTTGTCGCACTTATAAGCAATTCTCAATAACAAAGAAATATTAAAAATGATAAACTTGCGAAGAATTACAATTTTTAATTTTCTTAACCACGGGGTTGCATTGTCCCTTAAAATGTTCAGTGGGTGGGAATTTGAGACAGATGTCACTTTTGATTTCGAAATACTTGTTTTGCACGACTCTTAATGCGAAGCATTAGAGTGTGTTCTACGATCGAAAAAAATTTTTTGCCCCATTTCTGTAACTGTTTTTATTGTTACACTCCTGCTAGTACACAGAACCTACTTAATTTATATACCATTGTATAGATGATTAAATGGAAATTAATACTGTACTTTTTAACAATTGAATTAATGCAGCAGAAATGGAAAAAGCATCAAAATAGTTGAAAAATAAATCCTGTCCGTCAATTTATGAACCCTGAAAACATTGTAGCTTGCGATAAAATCAATTAATTGAGTCAATTTTTTTTTATACTTTCGTTTCAGCCGTAGAAGGAACCCTATTGAAAATGGCTCTTTTATTCAAAGTAGTTTAATTATAATTAATAAAATACTAACTAAAATATAATATCTTTATCTATATATTTCCAACCATTGCCTTGATGTTGCCTAGCAACCGCCAAGTAAATATCTTTGTCAGTCTTTGACATTACGACTTCATGAAAAGTGATAAATTGTTCATTTTTGTTAAAAACTATGTTTTGAATTTCTTTTTCGTTTATGAATGAGTGTTATGTATGAGGCGTGCACTTTTGGATTTTCCAAACTATTTTTTTCTATTTGGCTCCGTTCCGTTTTTGCCATTTGGCTACGGAACCCTAAAACTTGCAACAATACATACTTACATAATCTCAAAATACGTAACCACTAGCCACTTCTACTACTGTTGTGATTGTGACTGTACATAATAACATCTATGTATAACTCACTTCACTACCTATAATAATAGGTAGCAGTGAATGGAACTATATCAATATCAAAACTTCCTCCATCGCGTTGAATAGAACTACGAGTAGGTATACGAGAATCTGTTCTATTTATACCAAAATTATGTTTATACAAGAACGGAGATTTTTGTTGATATTTCCCGAATTCACGTCACATTGCCCGTTATATTTGCTACTCTTAACTTCACACTGAGAGACAACGCACATCCTAAAGTTTGTAAGTATTTAGGCTTCTGTTCATAAGTAAAACTTAGTTGTATCATTGTTTTATGGAAACCTGGGATGAGTTTAGTCTAGGGCTCCTGAAAAGTCGACGATGGGAAATCTTATCGGCGAACGACTACACTTGTTACTTCCTAAAACTTTTAACAAATGTGTCATGCTCATTATTGTTGGTAGTAGGGGCAGATTGGCGATTTCTGGTTTGGAAGGTAAAGGATTAATTGTTTAAACTTTCAGCACTAAGCTTGAATAGCTTAGAGTTGAAAGTTTACGACAGTCCCGAGTGACGAACAGGTCCAAATACACGTCTATTACCTATTTACAAGGATCCACACCTCCATGAATTGCAAAGTCAATACAGTAGATTTAAATGTAAGTATTATTTGAGACTAAAAAACATGCACTTAACACATCGTAAAAATATTTTGAAACTCGAAACCGTTGTTTAGATAACCCTCAAGTTCTACTATGGACCATTGGGCAAAATATTCGCGAGAATATACTCATACACATGTGGGTAGCAGGTAGTGCGCTTTTGCGGTTTCATTGCGTGCAGGAAATTCGTGAATGGAGCGGCTGGGCTCTCGAGATCGTTTAGGGTTGAGCTTTTTTCATTCCCACGGTGCCTGACCATTGAAGGGTTAAGATTGACGTGGCGCTGATTTTTTGTGTACGCTCCATTTGTGCATTATGGTAAATAAGGAAATGCGAGGAATTTGAGTTATGGAATGTATTTGTGAGTAAAATATTAATTTACATACTGTTGGGTTGTTTTGATTTAAGATTATTTATCATAAATATAAGAGTGTGATGATTTAAGATTTTTTTAGAGATATAAAAATAGGTTTTTATTGCTATTCTGATTACAAGAAAACCATTTCAAATCTACACTAATGTTATAAAGAGAAAAGATTTGTATTTTTGTTTCTAATGAATAGACTGAAAAACTTCTGGACCGATTTAAAAAAAACATTCACCGTTGGAATGCTATATTATCACTGAGTTACAAGGCTATAATTTATAAAGATATCACGCGGGTGATGCCGCTGTGTTTTAAATATTTCTGAAAAAAAACAAATACGATTCCCACGACGCTTACCCCTGTAAAGTTTTTCAAAACTTTCTACTCAACTACAAAAAACGTCAACCAGCTTCCCATATCAGGATTTTTGCTTAACAGGAATTCATCACAAAAAATGCTAATAAAATTACAAACTGTTCAGACGTAAGCAGATGGCATGCCTACGTACCTAAACTTATTTACTACAAGTTAATAACTCTGGTTTCTATTACACTGAAATCCGGTCGTCTCCGAAGTACCTGTGTTATTTAATTTGAACCCAGAGGTGCCCAGAGATAAGTTATGAAGACTCAAGTCTGTAATACTTTGTTGTTTCTTAACTTTGTAGACGTTTGTAGCAATACAATAGTATTGTTTTTAATTTGTGGAAAAGGAATTGAAAAAAAAAAAAAGACCTGTGGCACTCGGGGACTGCCGCGGTAAAGCTATTGCATAGTTTGTATATTGTAATTGACCGAGCGAGCGTAGCGAGCGAAGCGTCTCTTCATCAACTGGCAAAATTTTCTTTCGTGTGTCAGTTTGTACATACTCGTGTACAGGTCGTATTTTACAACCGATCTGGATGAAACTTGGCATACAGGTATTATGAATTTTTTGTAATTTTTGTCGTCGGGGATTTTTGATTGGAGGGGTACTTCCTCCAAAATGGGGCAAAAAGGGGGCTACTGGATATCTCCGCCTTATGAAATCCGTTTTCGATGGTTCTTTTTTCATTTGAAAGAAAGTAACTTTAAGATAGTCTCAAAAATAATGTTAGAATAAAATAAAGTAAAATAATTTTTTAAACAAGCTTTTATTGAACTAAAAAGTACTAAATAAAACCTACGTAAACACAGGTAAACATAGAACTTTAATATTTTCTTAAAAGCTTGAAATGTGAACGTCGTTTTTTCACTTTAAGATAAAGTGCCTGCTACACGGTTGCCAACCGCGTCCTCGACCGAGATGGCCTTGGTTGGCGACCGGCAAAGTTGTTTCAACGTTTCGTCGTAAACCTAAGGTCACCTCTGTCGGGACGCGGTTTGCGACCGTGTAGCAGGCACTTAAGCCTCAAGCTAAGCGGTTAATTTCTCCCAAAAAGTTTGTGCTCGCGAGGTCTACTGTTCGCAGAACTACTAGTTTTACTTTTGACTTAGGAAAGAGTAAAACTCGCCGTGCTACTTAAATCACTGGTGTATACCTGTGTTCACAGAAATCAAACGAATTTAATGCTAGAGTTAAATATATTTCAATAAAACAAACAATCACTTCTGTGAAAATATGTCGATTGAGATTTATTATTAGCCTGCAATCTTAACTGAAAATAAGGAATAACTGAATAAGCAGTGTTGTAACTGATACACCGCTGACATCTATCCCCATATAGCCAAAATTTGTCCGGAACTAAAATTGGGCACTACAGGGTCTTCTGTATAGATACCTCGTACCGTTATATCTCCTTATATGTAGCCTCCCATGTTGGCTCGATTTGAAGCATTTTTCGTCGGTAAATATTGTCGTACTTCAATCGTCGTTCAAATGCATGCGTGCATATTCCAAGCGTGCTGGCTTATGAGCATCAGTCAATTTCGTTTGCGTGTTGTCTATAATGCAATCCCATTGAGTGTAAGGCGTTTCTTATTACTCTTGGACAAACTTCATATATTTCAGCATAATAATTGGTTGACACAAAATCGTTATCTTCATATTATCGTCTCATGTCAGCTCTTTGTGCAGCACTAAGGAAGGGGCGGCGACCAGAATTATGACGATGATCAATTAGTTCACGTTCTTTATTCACGAAACTATAGGTTTATGGTAACTGAAATAAGAAACATAAGTTTGAGACTTGATATCTTCTAAATATAACAGATCTATATTTTCTTTCACTATTTTTTCGTGACTTTCTTCATTAGTAATAGCTGCTCTTTCTTGAATATTTAAATTTCTCGGCATTGTAAAATATTAACCCGAATACAAGAGTGACAATGGTGACATTGACAGGAACTGTTATTCACATTTACAGTTTTTAAAACTTGACACAACGTAATGGCCGGGAACATCAAACTAATAAAAAGGTTTTAATTTAACTATTAATAGTCAAGGATCATTCGTCTAAGTAAATTTGAACTTTATTGTCAAACAGGTAAACATAATTTTCAATACAACACTCTCGTATCATTCGTCTAAGTAAATTTGAACTTTGTTGTCAAACTGTAAAACATAATTTTCAATACAACACTCTCGTTGATCATTCGTCTAAGTAAATTTGAACTTTGTTGTCAAACAGTTAAACATAATTTTCAATACAAAACACATTTAGAGTGTTTTGTTTCTCAGTCATTTTCGTTACGAAATTTCTGGATTAGGTCTCCACGCTCAAGGCCCGCGATAGAAGCTATGCAATAGCTTAAAAACTAAAAATAGTCGAAGTGCTACCTTATAAATATAGTTACGTCAATAAAATCATTTAGCTCCCTTCAAAATGGTTGAGCTGAATGGTGCTAATCCATGTGTCATGTTCGTGAACGGGCGCCGTCAGTTGTGACTGGTCATCTCTTAGCTTGCCATGGCTCTTAGCCATGGCTTATTTTAACTAATTTAAATTTTTGAATTGTTCTTTATTTTTATCTTTTTATTACGGACGCTTTTAACGTGCACGTCTTTTTACATTGTTCTCACATGTATAATTTCAACATGAATAATGTAACCAATTTTATGTAACAATTTTTTGTTTAAAAGAGTGTCCGTGGAGTTTCTTGCCCGTTCTTCTCCATAGGTACCTACTACGTTTTGGAATGGGCAACTAGCTTCATATTTCTAGCTTTATTTCTTTTTTGCTTCAGTGTGGCGGTAATTAGGTCACCGGTCGATGCGTCAAACGTCAACACATGTCGCGGAGCCGGCCTCGATGTATCGTCGTCGAAATCCGCGTCAGCAGTTTCCCCGATCGCGAACGAAGAAGAACCGCTGCGGCAAGGCTCTGCAGGACCCCCAAGTGAGCCTGCGTGCCGCAAAGCCGAACACACCGGTGTACATCTCCCGCCTGCACTACACCACTAAGGCGGAGGACATCGTGGAGTACGTGCGCCAAAAGACGAAGTACGCGCCGAGGGTGCAGTTACTAGAGTCGCGTAGGAACGTCAACTTCAAGGCGTTCGTCGTGCGTGTACCGAACTTTTATCTGCCCCTCGTCATGGAAGAAGACTTTTGGCCGCAGGACGTGGTGTTCCGTCGCTTCCGCGGACAAGTTCCACAGGACAGCACAAAGTCAAGCTAGTGCAGAGTGAAGTCTTACTAACATAGTCTAAGCCTTATTTATTAACACTAGTTTTTGTCTATATTAAAATATGTATGTTTAGGTTAAGGTATTTTTTCTATGGGCCTGTGTTGCCTGAAATAAATGGTATTATTATTATTTTACGTCTTTGACATTTCTCGGGACCCTAGGGTCCCGGACCTTTGGAAGGCGTAAGAGGGGCCAAAGCCAACTCACAGAGGCCCGTTAGACGTGTTTAATGAAATGAGGCACTAACCGACGATTATCCCTGTTCGCACTATGCTAGTGCACCCAAGGACAACCCCCGGTTAGTGCAGGACTATTGCTGGATATGAAAACAAAGATATTGGTTTATGGGTTTGGATGGCTAAGTGAACTGGTTATTTACAACTATGGAAAGACTATGGCCCCTGCCTGACCAATATTTTATATAACAAACACAGGTAAAATGGCAGGGGGTGACTTGCACACTCAATAATGGGCCCCCGAAAACGGTCGCTAGCACAAAGTGTCGTAACGACAAGGGGGCAACATGTCCTGAGGTGCTTATGAGGAGTGGAGCGGTATTCCACGGCTATCAGGACAATCCCGGAAGTACGGTCAAGATCCCTACCAGCATCTTACTGGAATACTTCCTTCCTCCGAGCACGTTTGCTCTTGCGAATCTCCACTCAAGCCGGCCAATAAAGGCAAGAATGAGGTGGGAGCTCTGTTCCTCTTCAGTGTTCACTCCAGCCGGCCAATAAAGGCAAGCCAGAGGTGAGGAACAGGACTTCTCCCGGGAGATAGGGTCCGTGGGGTCGCTACTGCCCAACAGCTCGCCACATGCTGCCCTGCGGGTTTTTGTATCTCTCTTGGTCTGGCTCCTTATCCTAGACCTGTTCCGGCAAAGTAAACTCTACCGGCACAAACCCAGAGTTCGGAGCACGCAAGCCCCACCACGACGTCAACGTAGAGATACGGCGGTGGGGTTATTATTATTATTATTATATTTCTGACTGACTGACTCCTTGACAATTCAAAAGTGCCTGTACATGGTATTGAAATAAATGCTTTGAGTTTGAGTTGACTTTGAAAATATACAAGGGCAAATTATCTGGAAAGACTTCATAGACGTAATGAATATCGAATAGGTATATCGACATCAGATACAGTTGATTATATATCAACGGTGGTGAGCGTGTCAACGTGAGCAGTGGTGGCCCAGTGGTAACGGCCCCGACTTACGAGTTGTAGGTCGTGGGTTGGAAGCCAAGTAGGCGCTTTACTTTGTGTAAAGAATTTCATCACCACTGCTCTCAAAAACGGTGAAGGAAAACATCGTGAGGAAACCGGCATGACTTAGAACCAAAAAATCGAAGATATGTGACATCTACCAACCCGCACTGGGCCCGCGTGGTAGATTACAGACCACTCCCTCTCACAGAGAGGAGGCCTGTGTCCCAGCAGTGGGAACATTAATAGGCTGATGATGATGATGATATTATTATGTCAACGGCTGCTGTTACAATTGTGTCTTTTTAATGTCTACCAGGATTGAATAGGTAGTTCAGTTAAATTTATTTACCTTGTATTTAAATAAAATACAATTCATAATATTATTATTCTCATTCGATTTACAGTCGTTTCAATGCGACCTCCACCATTGATTCAGTTTTATCAGCGCAAGGCAGAAAATGACGTAAGATGCCTTGGCCTGTAGGTCAAGTCCCTATCTCTCACCGTTATTTCAGGCTTCCGTAAAGTTCAACTAAAGGTGCTTCAGTGTTGTTGCAATTTTAGAATAGTCGAGTGGTCGAGTCGAAAACTGAAATGAAAATACTGGTTAAACTTAGTTGCAGAAATATGTTCTTTTTAATCTTAAAAAAAATGCTTTGTTCGTTGGTGTTGTCGATTCGCGTACAAATAAATTAACTTCATGCGAATCGCCTAAAGAAATAATAATATTATTTAAAAGTATCGACTCGCCTGTTTCGGGCGAGTAAATTCGGGCAAATCACCAATAGGCCGGTCAATGGCTTAAATCTCACACCATGTGTGTCATTGTAAAATTGTGTCCTATTATCCAGTCTAATGTAAATTCAATTATTATAATGTAAAGGTATTTTAAGAAGATCGCGGAGAAGACCAGTACCCTAATTAAGTAATGCACGGTCAATCAGAATTTGAATAATTTTGAAACAGTTTGCAAGGCCATTGCTTAAGTTGTATAACGCAATGAATATTGTTGAACTGTCAATATGAAACAGATTAGTCGGAATCGTTTACGATAATCTGTTGCGTAATTAGATACCTAAAGCATGGCACTAAGGTATGAGGAACAGGGTGTAAAGTTCACTCATCCACCATAGAAAAGGGAAGATCCTCCGGCCAGATGGGTGTTATGTCTGGCGGGCAGCTCATCCACATCCGACTCATCCAGTGAGTCGGATGTGTTACAGCGCCGGGTTGTGCCTGACTGCTTGCGTCGACCAGGAGAGGGTAGAATAGGCTCTGCTTGTGAGACCGGGACCGAGATAGTTTTATCGATCTCGTTCGCGCGGTAAACTCTAACTGCGCGATGCAGGATTTGTGTGACGTCATGTCTTTGCTGCGTAGTTCGTATGTGGCGGTGTAACCGCTACAGCACAAAAGGGAGAACGCCTTTTCTCAGCAGTGAATGGAACAAGACTGCTAATCATGATGATGAAAGGTGTTCTGACTTGAATCCCCTTTCTTAGCCATAATTCGTTCAACAGTCATAAGGAAACGTTTGCACAAATCCTCGATTGCATGATTAAGTATATTTTATCGACAATAAATTTCGTTTCATAACGAAAAGCGTAAAAGCCTTCCAGCCGCTTTCTATCACATTTTAGCGACACTAAATCTTTTATGAATTATAACAAAAGTTCCGTATTAGGAAAATCGTCACGCGCCCATAATAAAAAGCATACAAACATTGCTTTTATTGCTTGACGGTAAAAATACACAAATCGCCAAAAAAATCTATGCATGCTCGCTATAAAATATAAGGACAGGGGGCCAATAAAGAAAACGGTATATTAGATTCTGAAAATAAGGGCTGCGCCACAAATGTACTACGTTTCGCCTGACTTTTATCGGTCATAAAACGGGATAATGTGTCGGTATAAGCGTATTTCGGAATGGTACAAATTTAGACGGGAGGCGCCGAGCGGCCCGCTACTCGATATTAGCTAATATGTAGCCATACTCAATGCGAGCGCTCAAAGGACTTTTACACTTCAAGACTGAGATGTTTGTGAGATTTCAGTGGAAGGTTTTGTGTAAGTGTTACAATCAATCTGCCTGCCTTTTCCCAACTCTGTTGGGGTCGGCTTCCAGTCTAACCGGATGCAGCTGAATACCAGTATTTTACATGGAACGACGTTTCGAGGCACGGAGGAGTCTCGGTATGTAAAGATGGTCACCCATCCACTTACCAACCCCAGCAAACGTAGCCTAACCTGATGGATCGACCCGTGCGTCTGTTATTACTTAGCCACGAGCTCCTCGAGTTTTGTGTTAGTGTTACGTTGAGGAAAATTTGGACCAATACAAATTTGTAATGCAGCTAGAGACATGTATTGTACTAAATTATTATACCTACGTTATTTTACATATATTGTTATTGTAGCCAGATAACCTGATCTACAAATACAATCACAGATTCACAGCCATTAAGAGTCTTTGCATTATCATGGAACCTCCTTGATGTCCCTTAAACTTAACCTACTTAGATTAGATTCAGAATTAAAATACATCCTTTGAAGGTATAGTTTATTGTTAGTAAACCAGTTACTTGTTTATTTTACAACTACTTTTTTAATGAAGTTACAAATAAAATAGTATCCGAATTAACCATAGAAAACTCCAGCTTTAAATCTGTATAAACATCGAACCAATTAGAGTCTCCAAAACAACTAATCAACGTAACATAACCATTACATCTATAGTACTAATAAAATCCCTACAAATCCGTTTTATTTATAACGTTACAAATAACGGTGTGTAACAGTATATGGGGCAATATATAGGTGTCACAACACTTCACACATCACTTGATGAATCGACAAATATGTGTCGATGGGGTACTTCTCATTTGACACTTACTGTGCTCTGAATAGGAAGATTATTTATAGATACGATAAAAATAGTTTCGGAATGTTGAGGAGAATGTATTCATTATTTTTAGGAACTATATAATATGGTCCAGCAGGAAGTTAACGTTGCTAAAAATCTGTGTTTCAGAACTTCTTCTTCTTGTTTTCGTGTGGTTAGTGCCTAATCTGGTGTCAGAGTTTTAAGCCACCCACGGGCCCATGACTTGGCTTCAAATGCCGTCGAGAAATATCTCTCAGGCATGCCGGTTGCCTCACGATGTTTTCCTTAACTGTTTTTTAAGCAAGTGATAATTATACAATACGTACATGAATCCGAAAAGTCACAGGTGCGTACCTTGACTCGAACTCGAGACCTATTACTACTTAGCAGTCTGACGAGAACTAGTCTAGAATGAGTCTAGGCTTCAGAACCAGGACTAACAATTGTTACGAAATTCATGAAAAATCGTTAATGATGTTTATTAGCGCATAGATGTTGAAAATGAACATCAATATTATAATTCCTAGGATCACAAAATGAGCTAATCTTTCGCTCATTTTCTCGCTCACGTACAGAATTAGTTCTTTAAAATTAAGGGTCACCTAAACTACCTACACTATTCTCTACGTCTGACCAAGAACCGTTACCAACTGACCTAACTTTATTCCGAATTATAACAGATATCGCAAGTTTTAAACAGCCTTATATCGAATGCATCCCTAGCCAGGTCCGGGTCGGCACTTAGGTAAACTCCGAAAGGAAAATCGCACTATTTGTCGGTAGTTGTTTATTGATATTTTCGCCGCGGCCCCTGCGCGCTAGATACAAAAGTTACGGTGTTGTTTTAAACTTTTACGGTCTATTTCTGCAGTGATTCGAAAAAAATTAAATCGGCAAATCCCCTGGGTACCTTTTCATGGGAAGTTTCCGCTGGTACTTTTTTCGTTCACTTTTCGTGGTATATTTTTTTGTGGGATTGAGGAAATGTTAAGTTTGTGTTTTAACGCAAATAAATAAAATGTAATAAGCTTTTAAACTCTGTTGTATGTTATATGACTACAGCTGTTATATATTATGTTTCAAAAGATCTCTACGTGACTACATAATAATTATGGTGGTTCAATAGGCAAGTTGCATATTACAGTAATGTTGATTTATTGGAACATAAAATAATACAAAAATAATAATACAAAACATTGTTCATTTTAAGTAAAATTTTACTTAGACTGAAAGATGAGAATAAGACATTTCGCTTACGGCTATGTATTTCAAATTCAAAATCAAAGGTGCACGGTTCCAATTGGTCGTTTCATATAGAGAAGAGCCGACAAGAAACTCCCCGGTTACTCATATATAAATAATTGACTTAATATTTTCAAATACCAGTGTTATTAGGTATGGGAGAACGTAGGTCTAGGTATTAGCAGTTTGCATACCTACGTGATATTGGTCTATGATTCTCACATAAATAAATACACACAATAATGAGACTGTTCTCTTAATCACTCTGGGCCTGAGGGAGGGGTCCTGAGGGATCTTAACTACTTTCTGTAAATAGCTACAAAGTACTTCAGAAAATAAAAATAGGACGCCTTAGGGCAGAACAATGAAGATAGCAATAGCCACAGAAATACACTTCGACCTAAAAGCAGCTATAAAACCAACGTTACAGATATAAGGGTGGTTTCAGATGTATGCAACGTTAGTAGTCATTCAGTCCTCAAACTTCACAGAAGACTGTTCCATATTGGATCATGTATCGTAAAGGCGCGAAACTTTTTACTTTTAGCCCTCAAGTGAACTAGGTTTTCTAGTATGATTATTTTAAAGCAACTTGTCCGTGGCTCAATTTTGAAAAACAATCTTCTGTAGAACCCACAGAATCAGTTGAAGTAACTTAAGACCCTGTTCCTCATACCTCTAAATTGGTTACCCCGACGTGACAGTGACAAAAACAGTTTGGAAAGTCATAAATAATGAAACTAATAAGAAAAAAATACGGAACAGTGAGTACATATTGGAGACTTCACGCGGTGCCATAAGCTCTAACTTAGAAGTAGCTCAAGAATTTGTACATTTCTTTACTGATATACCATCTAAAACGACGGAAGCTTTAAATTCTTCACCCGATGTCTCAATTGATTTATTAAGAGCAAACGTTCCAGGCTGCCCGGTTGAATTTCAATTTAAACATATAAACCCTATGATAGTTATAAAAGCTTTTCGGCAAATTAAAATCAAATTGACCGAAGATCTATGGGGGTTATCTATCAAAGTTTGTACATCAATAATCGAGACTATTGCACCATATTTGGCTTTAATATTTAATTTGTGTGTGGACCAAGGAGTCTTCCCGGATTTAATGAAATATAGTAAGGTTATACCACTTTTTAAATCTGGGGACAGTAAAGACACCAACAATTATAGACCAGTATCCGTGTTGCCGGTATTCAGCAAGGTGTTCGAAAAGGTAATGCTCAACCAAATGCTTAATCATTTTAACACCAACCAAATCTTACACGATCAGCAATATGGTTTCACCAAAGGACGTTGTACGACTGACGCCGGGGTCAGCTTATTAAAACACATATTTACAGCGTGGGAGGAGGCCCAAGATGCCATAGGAATCTTTTGTGACCTCTCCAAGGCATTTGACTGCGTAAATCATGAAACCTTACTCTTGAAACTTGAGCATTACGGACTAGGTAAACTTGCGCTCAGTTTAGTAAAATCTTATTTAAATGATAGACAACAGCAAGTTCAAATTAATGGTGTCAATTCACTCGGTCTAAAAGTAAAAATGGGTGTTCCACAAGGCTCGATTTTGGGGCCTTTCCTCTTTTTAGTTTATATAAATGATCTACCCCATTTATTAAAAAACCAACCACAAATGGTGTTATTTGCTGACGATACTTCCCTAATTTTTAAGATAAATAGACGTGCATCAAATTTTGACGACGTAAATAACGCCCTACTGCAGGTCCAAAATTGGTTCACTGCTAATAATTTAGTGTTAAATGGAAAAAAAACTAAATGCATAAGATTTGCTTTACCGAATGTTAAAAGTACTGATTGTGATATAGTATTGAATAAGGAGAAACTAGAATTCGTTGATAAAACTGTTTTCCTGGGGATTACGCTCGACTCCAGGCTGCAATGGGGTCCTCATTTAACCTCTCTTGCAGGACGGCTAAGTTCAGCAGCATATGCTGTAAGAAAGATCCGTCAATTTACTGATGTAGATACCGCGAGGCTAGTCTATTTCAGTTACTTTCATAGTATCATGTCTTACGGTATTTTACTATGGGGACGAGCTGCAGACATCGATTCTATTTTTATTCTGCAGAAAAGAGCCATCAGAGCAATATATGGTCTCCGTAGGCGCGATTCTCTTAGGGAGCTGTTTAAAAATATTAACATCATGACAGTAGCTTGTCAATATATCTATGAAAACATCATGTACGTTAGGAAAAATCTTAATCTTTTCAGTAAAAGAGGTGAAAGGCACAATTATAGTACTAGAAATAGGGACAAATTAGTTCAACCTGGTTTCAGACTGGCTAAAGTAGACTCATCCTTCATGGGGTACTGTTTAAAATGTTACAATAAAATACCTCCCCACATACTCGAACTAAATGAAACCAAATTTAAATCTTGTATAAAACGCACACTATGCTGCCAAGCATATTATAAATTGGGGGATTACATCGCTGACAAAAATGCTTGGCTCAACGCTGGTCCAGCTCCACAAGGGCGCATAAACTAGTTGATTAGCATCGAAAATATTGTTGGAGCCGCTGAAGATTGCAAAAACTATCTTTGCATTGTATAAATTCAATCTCTTAGTATTGTATAATTGCATTGCACATGTGTGAGCACTGTGACCATTTTACAAAACTACCATTATTGGGTATGTCTTTCATTGACTTGAATGAGCCCTGATGGCTGAGAGTATGTCATACTCACTTAAGTGTCTCGCTGGTGGTGGCGTGTGTGTTGGATCATTAAGTTCCCTTCAAAATGGTTGAGCTAAATGGTGCTGATCCATGCGTCATGTTCGTGAACGGGCGCCGTCAGTAGGGACTGGTCATCTCTTAGCTGCCATGGCTTATTTTAATTTTTAATTTTTGAATTGTTTTTTATTACGGACGCTTTTAACTTGCACGTCTTTCTACATTGTTCTCACATGTTTAATTTCAACATGAATGATGTAACCAATATTTTGTAACAATATTTTAATTTAAAAGAGTGTCCGTGGAGTTTCTTGCCCGTTCTTCTCCATAGGAACCTACTACGCTTTGGAATGGGCAACTAGCTTCATCTTTCTGACTGACCGACCCCTTGACAATTCAAAAGTGCCTGTAATTGGTTTATTTGAAATAAATGCTTTGAGTTTGAGTTTGAGTTTGAGTGACCTTGGTGATTCCCCATTGAATCGGGGTGATGAAGCTGAGGATGATGACCAGGAGTGCGCGTTAGCTGCATGCTGGTGGTCAGGATACCCGTTGAAACCGTGAGTGCTGGCTGGCAGTGTGACTCGCATCACGAAAGCTTGCGGGAGTGACGATGATGATGACGTCACGCTGAAGTAGTTGCAAGAAGGCTGCATTGACGTTCATACTCGAACCACCAACCAACCAGATAATAGGGTTTTTTTTAGTAATAGCTGGTATAATGGTTAATACAGTAATGTGTCGCGGTAAAAGAAATATTCAGGGTGGTAGTAAGTACTTTCTCGGACGAGCCTTTAACTAGGAACTCTACTATTTCACTATAATAACTAATAAAGTTGATGTTATTTTATTTAAATTAATCTGAATGCCCCATTGATCTCACACCACTATATTTTGCGACAGTCGTTAACTGTTGATTTAACTCAAATTTTAATGTCCGTTATAAATATGAACCGGTACATAAAATTGCGATCGATTGTCCCGGTATTGTGTGGGATAATTTATCGATTTGTTTATTATGTCTACTTGGATATAGTTTGATAGTTTTAGTACTAAGCGATCATAGGACAGATAAATGGGCTGTGAGCTGTCTTTGGTGCTATAAAATATAATAGGGGACTGAAATAAGATAATAATCAATTAGGTGGATTTATCTTCTTGAAACCTGGGTATAAATCCTTTGAATTTGATCAGTTAACGCCAGAGGTAACAATACGATGATGACAAAGGTATATACGATGATTGGGTTTTGATATACAATGTGGAGACTACCATACAATAAAAAATTTAAATACTGGCACTACTAATGCTTAAGAGTATTTTGGAATTGTCAAATAACTCCTAGCTTGGAAAAAAAAAGAGTTTTTCAAACAAATTAAATGTAATGTATCGGTTATCCAACAAGGCCTTGGGTGAATTCTCGGGCATACATTTCCGAATATTCACCTTAGGGTGGATTTTTGGGGTGGATAAAGGAAATAGCCCGAGCCGACTATGGATTTTGCCGAGCTATAATGACTAAACTATTGAATATATTCAATTGAATTTTTGTATACAGAATGGGAACGTCATTATGGACACGCCGTTTAATTTTTTGTTGTATTTTCGTCTCCACCTTGTATACTATGTGGAGACTACCATACAACAAAAAATTAAAATACGTGCACTACTAATGCTTAAGAGTATTTTGGAACTGTCAAATAAATCCTAGCTTCGAAATAAAAAAATGAGTTTTTCAAACAAATTAAATGTAATGTATGCCGGATCCACCCTAAGCCTATAAATTCCGTTTATCCAACTAGGCCTTGGGTGGTGAATTCTCGGGCATACATTTCAGAATATCCACCTTAGGGTGAATTTTTGGGGTGGATAAACGGAATAGCCCGAGCCGACTATGGATTTTGCCGAGCTATAATGACTAAACTATTGAGTATATTCAATTGAATTTTTGTATACAGAATGGGTACGTCATTATGGACACGTCGTTAAATTTTTTGTTGTATTGTCGTCTCCACCTTGTATAGTAAGGTGACTTACTGCAGCAATTCTATAGATCAAAAAAATCCGAAATAGGTGTACTAAGTAAATACAATTTCTGTTTGTGTAGCTGATTTATGGCACTCGAATTTTACCTATGTTTCAATCCGAATTATTAAAATAATTCAAACAAAGCAAATAATTATGTCACTCGCACAGACGTGGAAGGCATGGTACAAAAGGGAAGGGTGGAACAAAGCTGCTAATAATTATGATATTGAATGAGATCCCCATTTCATTTAAACATGTAGAACACTTATATAAGTCGACGGTCCCTACGTACATAAAGACATGTCGAAAATTGCATTTTTTTTTATTGCACAATTGGCTTTAGATTTTCCATATGCACATGCCTGTATATTTTTTTTTTTTTTAATATTACGTATTTAACGTCATTTACGAATCGTATATGAGAACAAGTATTATATTTACAACGAATATGTATCGTAGATGCGGACATGTATACGTATCGTTTTGTACGGTGTTTTAAAATTCGGTCTAGTCTGACATAACGCCATTCACGGCGGGAGTTGCCGAGCAAAGAAGGAGAAAGAACTAAAACTAGAGGTGTACAATAATCCTATTCCTATCACGGAAGTGGAATATAGAGGCTTGATTAGTTTATTCCTTACGATGATTATCCCAAAAAAGTATCATACGTTCTATAATAAATAACCTTAAGCATAGTAAGGAAGAACAAGTAAACGACGAAGAAGATTGTTATATTTAATAAAAAATAAAAAAAACTATAATATTTTTTATGTTGTAATTATAAATTTTATCAGGTTCGTGTTTAATTAATTAACAAGGTTTATAATTGAAAATTATTTAATCTTCTTAGTATCTAAACAAAAGGTACTTGTAGTCTCATCGAAGCAGGAACTAAACATTAAAAATCACAGTTTTCTAAGATTAATAACTAACAATTTTTATTTAAGCATGAGCCTTAGCTTAATTATCTAACATTATATATTGTATCTAACTAATTAGTAATATTTAATAATCATCACAGGCTCACAGTATTATTTGAGTACCTATGTGTCTCATCTATCTACCTAATTGGTAATATTTAATAATCATCACAGCTTTATTCTCTTATTATTAAAGTTTTGAGCGTTTACGACGTACGGCATTTCATACAAGCTTTCAAGTCCTTGTTTTTCGAAATGACTAATCTAGTTTGAATCAAACTTCATATGCATAAGCAAGATACAAAGGTCTAAAAAGTTAATTAAGAATATTTTCGAAAAATATTTACAGCCAAATTAATACTCAATACTCAATACTCAATTCTTTATTGCATTCCACAATGTAGGCTTAGGTGGTAAACATTTATTTGGTAGGTAACAATCGTGGACCCTGTCGGGCACAGCAAAAGATATAATAAATAAATGTGGAGAGGACTTATCATTATTACAATACAACTTATTCTAAAAACATAGACATAACATTAACATTAGAATTAAAATTGCAAAAGACTTTATTCTTCAAGTTTTAGAGACTTATCACTTAAATATTCATCGACACTATAGTAAGATTTTTTAAGTAATAACTTTTTTAATTTATTTACGAATAAATGGAGTTTTTTTTCTTTTCTTATTGTTTCTGGTAGCACATTATATATTTTTACTGACATTACCAGAGGACTTGTAGAATGTATTTTTAAGCGGGATGATGGTAGGTTGAGTCGTGTTTTGTGTCTGAGTGTGTACCTTGTTTGTATGTCTTCTCGTTTAGTGTAAAAGTCTTGGTGTTTGTGAGCAAATTTGCATATTTCAAGTATGTACATACAAGGCAGAGTTAAGATATTTTGTTCTATAAAATGGGGTCTGCAGCTATCTGTCTGTTGTATATTTACCAGGATACGGATAATTTTCTTTTGAACGGTGAATAGTGTTGGGGCATCTGTACTGTATCCCCACATAATGATGCCGTAGCTCAGCCACGCATAAGCATAGGCGTAGTACATAACCAGAGCAGTCTGTAAATTTGTGGTTTTTTTAACTTCCCGGAAAGCATATAAAAATTTCGATAGTTTTGATTTTATGTTTTGTATGTGTAACTTCCAATTTATATTTTTGTCTATGGTTATGCCTAATAGTTTGAATTCATTAACTGTTTCTATTATATGGTTATTGAAGGAAAAGAGTACATTTAGAGGAGTTTTTTGATGGGGATGGAAAGTTATGAGTTTAGTCTTTTGGAAGTTTATTTCAAGGTTGTGTTCATTCATCCAGGTTATTATTTTCCCGAGAATTTCATTAAGGGTACTGTTTAAGTTCGTATTGTCATGACATTGGGTGAGAATGGAGATGTCGTCCGCAAATAAAACGCAAGGTCCGGTTTCTGCAATAAATTTTGGGAGATCATTGATGTAAATGAGAAACAGAAGACATCCAATAACACTACCCTGTGGTATTGATGCGCTTATAGCCTTTAGGTCAGATCGAAACTTTTGAAGTTCGTTTATAGTGCTATTGAAGTATTCTATCTCTACTAGCTGTGCTCTATTTTCCAGATAAGATTTGAACCATTCGTATGCTTTACCGCGGATCCCTAATCTATATAATTTATTTAATAAAATATCATATTGCACTTTATCATAAGCTTTGGTCATGTCAAGCATTAACCCTACTGCGTATTTTTTATTATTTATTATGCTTAGGGCTCCCTGTATAAATTTATAAACTGCTAACGCTGTTGATCGATTTTTTCGAAAGCCGTTTTGGCATTCGTCAAATATTTGATATTTTTCGCAGAAAGTGTACACGCGATTGCACATTGCTTTCTCGAAGATCTTTGAAGCTGTAGGCAGTAAAGCTATTGGACGGTAATTACTTGGCTCTGTTTTGTCATTTTTCTTGTGTAGAGGCTTCACTAACGCTATTTTCAGCTGGTCTGGGAATACGCCATCTTCAAAAGACTGGTTTAGCAATTTATAGAAGGGTAGTGTAAGCTCATCAGCGCATTTTCTGAGTAGACAGGGTGGAAGTTCGTCTATGCCGTGGCTTTTTTTATTTTTTAGTGTTTTTAGCATACTATTGATTTCGTATGGGTCTACTGGAGTGAGGAACATTGTATTTTCGGTTTGTGAAGTCACTGGTATACTTTTCGACTCATCGTTAGTTCGTACTCGACTTCCCTCACCGATAGATGCAAAAAAGTTGTTAAATATATTGACTACTTCCTTTGGCTCTGAGGTTGTTTTATTATTATTTGTTTGTAGTTTTATGTTAAATTTGTCTTTTTTTATGATTTTATTGGTTCGCTCGTTTATAATATTCCACATTGTTTTGACTTTGTTATTAGATTTTTTTATTTTGTCTATATACTGTTGTTTTTTTGCTGTTGTTACTGACTTTTTTAATATTTTTTCATATTGTTTATAGTGTTGTGATAGTATTGGGTTATTTGTTTTGAGTGTAAATATTTTCAATAATCTCTTATTTTTGCAGGATTTTTTGATACCTTTGGTTAGCCATTTTTTCTTAAAATTTGATTTTAATTTAATTTTACGCAATGGTATGCATTTGTTTTGGATATTTGTTAGGGTATCATTGAATGCTTTGTAGTTATCGTTCATATTTTGATCTTCTAATATTATTTTGTTCCAGTCTATGTCTTGTAGTGCAGACTTAAACTTTAATATATTGGTGTCATTAAATAATCTCTTTTTCGCATACCAAGTAGGTTGAGATGTGATTACATGTGGTATAGAGATTTGTATTGTTGTTCCGCTATGGTCTGACAAACCAAATTCTTCAATTTTTGTACATATTGTATTTATGATACAGTTTGTAAATATTAAATCTAAGCATGTAGATGTAGTTTGAGTAATACGTGTGGGGTTTTTTACGTGTTGTGTAAGTTTGAACTCTAGCATTAGATCTAAGAATTGACTAGTTTTCCTGTTGCTCTCTAAAACATTTATGTTAAAATCTCCGCCAATTATAATATCAAATTTGGAATATTTATTTTTGCTTATATAGTTTAGAATCTTTTTTAATTGACCTATAAATATATCTTCCTCTCTTTTATTCCAATATATCGCTAGTAATAATATATTTTCATTGGGTAATTCAATTGCACATAATTCAATAACATATTCTATGGACATATCTGTAATATCATTCCTATCTATAAATTCTATGTGATCTTGGACCAGGATGCATACGCCGCCACCTCCTCGATTCTTTCGGCAGTATGAGGTAGCTATTTTGTAACCGCTAAATTGTATCATGGTTTGTTTTTCGCACGATAACCAGGTTTCTGATAAACATATTGCATTAAATGTTGGGTTTTCTTCAATAAAAGCTTCAAATATGTCTTGTTTATTATATATACTTTGTATGTTTTGGAATAAAATGTTAAAATGTTGTCCTGTGGCTTCGAAAGGAGTTGTTTTCTGTATTTATGTTAGTTATTGTTTCCTTGTGTTGGTCGTTGCTGTGAATATTGTTTTGAGTTATAAATGTATTATCGTTTGTGTTTTTAGTTTCATTGTTTTCTTGGTATGTTTTATTCCTCTTATTTATTAGTTCTCCCTGGACGTATAATTGATTATTCCGAATGACTGAATGTAGGCCTTTCTTTCGTGCTTTCATCATTTCTTCTCGCAAGAGTTGCCTTTGCTTACGTGCATCTTCATCTAAAAATTCAGATACGGATAGTCTTGTGCCTTGAAAGTAAAGACTATTTTTGATTAAGTACTTCACCATTCTTTTGCTTAGTAGTTCTACTACCAGGGGTCGGGTATTGGTAGTATTTCTTCCTAATCTATACATATTTTCTATATAACCCGTTAGGTCCACATGCAAAATGTCTTGGAATATTTCAATTACTCTATCATTGTGGTAGGTTAAGGCGATGAAAGTAAAACGACTAGTTGTAGTCACTAAATTGTACTGATTTATTTCTAGAAAAACTTAGCTTATATAGCTATCACATTCTTACAAATATAAAAAACATTTGCGGGCAACTTAAAAATATAACATTTAAATAGACCAATCGCTGCACAGCACGTATTGGTCTATAGTTCTCGAAAACCCACGACGGGGGCGCCACCATCGCAGTGGCGATAGACGAGCGCTAGGGCTCCGCGGTCGGCCGCTCGGCCGGCGCGCGTGGCGCACATACTTGGGTATATTGATGCTGCTACAGTGCTCCCCTTCAAGCGAAGCGTACAGGTCGCCGGACAGTTCGTCCGGATAAGGTCTTCTGTACGGGAACGTCAGGAGCCAGTGTTGATGCGGCGTCGTCGTTAACTATGTACGCAGGCTTCAGCCGATCTATCGACACTGCACTTTGCCGATTTGGTAGCTGCAGAGTAAACACTTTATTTTCACGTTTCAACACTGTGTAGTGGGCTTGACCACGGGCTTTTGCTGACGAATTAGACCAATTTTTTTTTTTTTTTTAATATTCTTAATTAACTTTTTAGACCTTTGTATCCTGCTTATGCGTATGAAGTTTGATTCAAATTGGTTCATTGCGAAAAACAAGGACTTGAAAGTGTGTATGAAATGCCGTACGTCGTAAACGCTCTTATGAAAACTTTAATAATAAGAGAATAAAGCTGTGATGATTATTAAATATTAACAATTAGGTAGATAGATGAGACACATACTTAAATAATGCTGTGAGCCTGTGATGATTATTAAATATTACTAATTAGTTAGATACATAATTAAGCTGGGGCTCATGCTTAAATTAAAATTGTTAGTTATTAATCTTAGAAAACTGTGATTTTTTATGTTTAGTTCCTGCTTCGATGAGACCACAAGTACTTACCTTATATTTAGATGCTAAGAAAACTAGATAATTTTCAATTATAAACCTTGTTAATTAATAAAACACAAACCTGATAATTTTATTTATACATGTCTTTATTTACATTACAAGAAATTTAGTCCTACCCCGAATAAATAAAACCGCGTATAAAACGATATGTCTTCATTGATGTATTTTTTATATCCATGGATGGCGATCTTAGGATGTTTAACATATCCGTTTGAAAACAATAACATAATTCTACGTTTTCATAAAACATTTTATTAAAATTCTATTTTATAAACTGTTTTCTTCATTCCTGCGTATAAAAAGGTATCATAGAGATGTCTGACATGCTTTTATTTTAATATCAGCGTAGAAACAGTTATCTATCAGTTTTTCCAAGAAAATATAAAAAAGAAAACATTGTATAAATACCATTATAAAGTTCCTAAAGCTAATAATACATTATAGAAAAAAAAAAATATAATTGTACATAGAATTATTTCTAGAGCAGTTTGAACATAAAAAACGCTTTCCTGTAAACCTCTATTTTTGACATGTCTTTATATACGTAGGGACCGTCGAAGTGTTCTACTACTATTAAGACGCAGATATATGCCAATGACCTTGAATGCAAGCTAACGCTTGCATGTTCTGTACTGAGCTCACGCAAAGCGTCGTACGTCCAGTCAGTAATAGGATTCTCCTATCAAGGAGCGCTGTCCCCAATTTGACGCATTATTAATTTACTATACTTAGAATAAAAGGTATTTTAATAAAACATGTACACTAAAAGATCTATAATTCAATTATCTTTTAAATGGTGAAGGTTTCAGAAAAATACGCTTGATAGATTTTACGTGATTCTCAGTTTTTTATCCGCGTTAGACATAACTTTACAAATTAATTTCACTATTTAATATAAACATAAACTAAAATATTTGTATAGTAAGTTATCAAAAAAATGCTTTAATTTAACATATATTTTTTCCAAATCATAACACTACTGGTTTAGACGTGATCTTCAATATAAAATCATTAAAAGTCGGTTATCGTCGCCTTAACCAGAATATGGGTGTCGGTACATCTACCTACTACTACTGAATATTGACGGTTTGGCGGTTCACTGCCTTTAATAACATGAATGTGATGGAAAGGCCTGTTGAAAATAGGTCACAATTTTTTTGGTGGTGGCTTGCTAAAACTAATAAAACGATGCAATGTATGCTTTTGCTGGTATATAGGATAGCTGAGGATGCAATATTTTGCTTTTAAACTCACATGTATAATTTTTTGTTCCCTTATATTTTGACAGCAGCTTTGTTCATCTAACGCTATTTTGTGGTACGTTTTTTTTCCATCAAAGTCAAAGTCAAATCATTTATTTCATCATCTGCCTAGCCTTTTCTAAACCATGTCTTAGTCGGTTTTCAATCTTACTGGATGTAGCTGAATACCAGTATTTTACATAGAGCAACTGCCTATCTGACTTCCACCACCCAGGAACTGGGTCACACGATATGTCTTGGCAAGACAGGTTGTCAGACTCGGACTTCTGACTTACCGAAACGACCGTCAAAGATCAACGAATGAATGAATGAGCAGCACATTTTTTTCTAAAACATTCCTTTAAAACCCTTTTTAATTAAAAGTACTTCAAACACAGAACCCAACACGAAAACAAATGAAGATATTCATAATGAACTCTAAGTTAAATATATTGCATTTGACCTCAAAATGTTATTAGCGTTAAGAATGATGGAGGTCGGAAAAGGGTAATCCTTCGGGAAACAATAGAAGGGGTTGCGTACCAAAAGTTTCATGGAAGCAATGCCTTTGATTACAATAACTTTGTATCATGTGATATTATTAGGGAACTGAAATTGATAGTACCCAATAACGGGGGTGAAATAAATTGTAATGAAGTCGACTAATTAACTGCGGATATCGACATGTATTGTGAACATTTTAGCTGAATAATAGGAGATTTAGTAGATTATTCTGAAAGCAGATAACTGACAAGTATAAACCTAGTAGATAAAAAGTCATCATCATGTACCACATTTAGAAATATGTTCGCTCTCTACAATTTCATACTATTATTTAAGAAAATAAATTAGTTTTGAGAAAATTGTTTCCATCTGTCTGAGCATGTTCTATAGAATACGCTGTTAAATTGACATTATGTTAACAGAAACATTACAAAAAAACCCCATGACACTACCCCTGATAACTATTCAGTCGCACTCTCATAGTAATTGGTCATTGAGAATTAAGCGTCAACAAAATATTTTATGACCCTGCAAAATATCTGGCGTCAAAACTGGTTGGCGCCAGTAACGATCCCAGTTTACTGCCTAGCAGAACTAGAACACAAAATAACTAAACAATAACAAGTGGTTCTAAAATAGCAATTGATTTTAAAACAAAGGAATCCTATGTAAAAGTGTCTATTGGAATTAAAGCCTTCCAAAGTCCTTGATTGCGCGCATAAAATAAATATACACAAACTTTTATGCGTTCAAACAAACGAAAGCTCTTTTTAAAGACCTTAAGCTCAACATTACAAGCAAAACGAATTGATAATACGGACACGACGTAACAAGCATATAGGCAAGCCGATACATGGTATTATCTGAGACAATGGACGCCTGATTGGTTTAGTTACACGGAATAGACTTCCGATCCCAGCGCGGTGGAACGAACGTGACCGTACTGCCAGATCAATTTGACACTTTTTTTAACCTTGCACCCTAACCAATTCTACTCACCGGCTGTCCAAATGTACCAAAATAAAATCTCACTCTTATAGTCCAAACCTTACGTGGCAAACGGAAAGGCTATCTGACCTCGAAAAACAGCAAAAATATATTTGTAACTAAAGTCGCATCGAGCATCTGCGGGGCAAGAAAATTGCCCACCGAATGGTTTTATCAACATTTTGTAGCATCAAAAAGTATTCTTAGTCACACCCAAGAACGCCCACGTCATGTCGAATCTAAAATATCGGTTATTAAAAGTTAAGCTGAATTTATTGTGTTTATAGAAGAGATTTAGCCGTCATCAATCATTCCGGAACTTCAACAAAATACATAATGGGAAAATTTATGCAACGCGCCTTATCACCTCGAAGATCTTTCGTACCATCCCAAATAGTATTAAAAGCAATTATGAAACACGCACACATTTCTCTTCTTATCGTAAAGATGCATATCTGTACGCGAGGCGTGAGACTCTTTATAGAAAATAAATTTTAATTGGTGCACACAACTAAGTTTTATAAAACATGTTACGACTTAATCGTCTCAGGATTGGCGGTTAATGAGCGTAAAGATTGTAAACGCATTAACAACGTGGGTAGTCTAAACTGAAAATTGGGTTTGACGGTTCCCTAAAACATAACCACAAACAACGTCAATAGTGGAGTCAATTAAAAGAATCAGACGAAGCAATCGATCACTCAGCGATTAAAGTAACGAACTTTAACCGTTAGGGTTTTAGCATTTATTGGATCAGACAACTTTTGATGATCGAAGAAATATCTCAAACCCAAAATACATACCAATAAGATCATTAGGTTATTAATGACTAACAAAGTTAGTTACAACTCTACAAAATAATTTCTAAAAAACAAAGCGGAGCCAATGATTTGATTATAAATTTACATACCTCTATCATATGAAGCTAATGAATTACATCGGATATATGATAGGAATGATGGCGTCATTTATATGAAACTTAATCGAATAATTGATTATAAGAGTGGAACAATAAAGTGATTAGTTTAACAAAAAGTAAGACAATGAGTTATTATTCAACGGATAGATTCCTATTGTTGGACTTTAGATAGTACAAGAACAGCTATCTGACAGCTCGGGTCGGTGACCAGTCGTTTGTATCATTTGTTTATACGATCATCGAGCAAAGATATTAATCTCCTAACGATGAGCAGTCAGATATTTCGGGAAGATATTTAAAGGTTACTTCCTAAATTATATTTATAATTTGTCATTTTGTCTTTAGATAAATTCGACTTTGGCGTCGATGATAATCTGGTGCTTTATCGTTTGCATTTCGTTGAGATTATCTTAGTCTTCAGTCAATGTTGAAGATTCTTATTTGATTGTGATTAAGACATAAAATCTCAGCGATGAACAATAAAATCTATCTTACTCAAGTAATTATTCGAATGCATAAAAGGAGTAATGAATTAAGGTGAACAAGAATAAAAAGTTCAATGCAAAGATATAAAAGTAAATGCAGCTTTCTAGAACGTTGTTTTATAACTTCAGAGCAATAGTGTTAATAATGTTTAGTGGTACTTAAGACATATTGAAGAACTAAAAGTTATTTCAGTTAGTGTCATTAAAATCCTTGTCTGACTTTATTATATAGCTAACTATGATGGAATGGATACTAAAGAAGAACACTTATTTAAGATATACCGAGAAAATTTACTGCTTTCGTTATTGACGTTTGATGAAAGATTGCAACTTAAATACAGCAGCTATATTATTTTACAGTCTAATATTATCCGATACTTACAAATTATTTTATACTAAGGCTTTCAAGGATTTACAAGGATAATAAGACTAAGAGCTAGGATTATTATAGTTTTCTGAATTTATATTCCCTCAAAATAACTTTGAAACGAATCTTTAGAAGGCATATTATAAGTTATCATTTAAAAAACATCACTGGCAAGTGCCTCAAAAAGCACAACTTTACGAGGTAAGCTTGCCGAGAATACATTTCATATTAACACAATCACACATGTCCTTACCGGAGCCGGTATAAACGAAGCAAACGAGAAAAATATATCAGTATTTCAGTCCCACACTTAATAAGTTGTTCGACGCTAAGCGGATTACTTCTCGGTCAGTCGGTGGAAGGCAATAAATTGTGGAATCTTTATAATTTTTAGTCGCCCGATTCCTTAACGTCATAAATTCAATATCGTTAAATATGCAGCGACTTCAAATGTGTGCTTAAGTAGGCATTATTCGAAAAGATAAAGTCGTTAAGTTAGCTCGTTGGCTCGCATTTACGTAAGTATGTGTAGTAGATAGTCATGTCGTATAACTTTACTGCTTATACCCAACTAATCCCTAAAGTACGACTGAAGATACCGAGTTAGGTTTTATTATAACACAAAGTGAGATTCAGTGCTGTTGAAAATCTTACAAGTTGTATTTTAAATTGTGTTTCGAGAATCCTAGCTTATGTCGAGTGTTTTTATAAGCTTCTGTGAGAGTTTTGTATTTACAAAAATATTATTATGGATAAGTCTTTTTGTGAGATTTGAATAAGCCATTCACAGTGATTTTATATTTTTCAGCCATGTTAATTTTATTATAATACATTGTATACCAATACTTATTTTTTTCAGTATTATATGACATGACACTATCATATTTCTTTTTGAGGATTCTTGGGTATATATTCCTAATCTCAGCCTTGGCAATCACAATAATGACAGTGATTGAAGCTGACTCTTACCTAATTTTAATTTTTTTAAACTAAGAATTTCAAAATCTTGGATTTTATTATAGAAACTTCGCAATCAATGAACGTCAGAATGTGACAGAGCATTATTTCAAACTAATCCTTCAGAACTTTTCACATTAGCTTAATTTTTACTTCAGCAGTCATTGAAATTGGATGTCAATCAAATCCAATTTTATTGATAACCATTGTTCAAAAATCCAGATCTAAAACAAAATTACCATTCGAATTCTTGCTTATTGGTATCGTGTTGTGCGCGTTTTGTACCGCGGCAATAAACCCACATGCCTCCTCTAATAGTTGTAAAATGTGTTATGCTTGTCCATTCGCTTCCCGCAGAGCTCAGCTTCGCGCCAGCATATACGATACCGGCTTTATAGCTTAATCTCTTACACGCCATATCAATAAATAAACGCTTGGGAAACAAAGTAGATAAAACCCTTCACGAGTATAAAAAAGTAAACAAAACCAGTGACTTAATTTAGTTGTAATTTTGTTTTGACATCCGGATTTCGGGTTTCAAATAAAATTTTATTTGTGTTAATCGAGAGTGGAATTTTAATTTTCATTTATACCACAGAAATTGATTACAATGGAGGAATGAGCGTCGTTGAATGTTATGAAATTCCTGGACAAAGAATTGTTTTCTAAAAACGTTTAATTAATTTTAAAAACAATAGCAGAAATGAGATAACAAGAAGATTTATAAAAGGCTACAAAGAATCTTGAGACCGTTTCCTCCGAAGCAATTAATTAAGTGTCATCGCATCTTCACTATAAAAGTCCTATAAATCGGGCTTAACCGTTCCTGAACTTTGTAGATGCGCCTTCAAAAGCATCTGAATTCCTATTAAAACTAAAATTAATCCTTCACGTTTCTTAAAACGCATCAAATACGAGTGATGACCCAAAAAGTACACTGTGACAGCGTAGTCGACAACTTGCAAATACCAACATACATTTCGTCGTAGACTGTGAACATGCTAATAAAACCATACCTTTTGCAGCTTGTTCTAAGGTTGATAATCCTCAAAGGGTTGATTTCAGACTGTAGAGATAAGTTGGTTTTGTTAAAGATGTCACTCATTCAAAGTTTAACGATCAACCTAATAGCGTTTTTAAAGCAGTTCCCGAAATCCTTGAAACGTGACTCGAGCATCAACAAATTTAAAAATGAATCCGTCGGCTTATTTAATAATACCTTTGACGATTTACTTTGAACTCGTGATACGGTGTGCTCACAATTTGTCCTTATGTCTACAATAATTTAGTTTTATTTAAATTATTTGTTCCTTTTTTGGATGTTCTAGTTTGGTAGAGTGTTAGTTTTCTAAGCTTATTTTATATCAGATTATAACATATTTAAAAACATACACAACCTATTTCAGTTTTACAGCTGAGACGTTTTAATAACTCTATTACCATTTGAAACATTTATTTGATTCATTACATGACTGCTATAAATATATCCATAAAAAAAACACACTTAAAATAAAAGTTTATAGAAAAAAAAAATACAATACAATAAAATGGCATAGGTAGGTACTTACAAAATGTATACACAAATACAAACTCACGCTTTTCTTCTCTTGCACATTCAAACTATACTTTATTATTATAACAATTTTTTTTTTTAAACATAACCAATATAACCATGTTTATGCATATTCAAATCCTAAATAACTCCATTCAAGGTTTATAAATAAATGTTTTGTATGTGCTATTCACACCTTAGATCACAATAATTTATATTATGTATTCTATTTTAAGTACAAGAGTGAAATATTTATTATTTTCTCCGCTTTTACTCACAACTTCCGTCCCAATTCCAACCAATTGTTTAACGCCAGTACTTACAAATGTTAGAGAAAGCCGCAGAGTAATTTGCCACAAACATATTTAGCAAACATATTACGGTTGGTATTATAACTTCATTAGAAACCGTCCGTGCTCAACGAACCGTAGATCAAACCACTGGTAGATTCACATAGTTACGTGTTATTTGTTTTTATAACGAGGCAAGATTTTTATTTGTCTTTATAGGGTTCCGTACTCGAAGGGTGCCAAACGGAACCCAATTACTAATCCTCCGATGTCCGTCCGTCCGTCTGTCTGTCAGCAGTCTATATCTCATGAACCATAATAGGCAGCCAGTTGAAATTTTCACAGATTGTGTATTTCTATTGCCACTATAACAAAACAACAAAAAAAAAATAAGAAAAAAAAAACCGTTTTAAATAATTCTGCCATATTTTTTTTTTTTTTTTTGTTATATTTTTAACAAGAAACGTGTTTTTTTTTTCGATCTTAATATGGTACGGAAACTTTCGTGTTCGAGTCCGACTCGCACTTGGCTGATTTTTTTCATACGTATTGCTTTGTGATACTGTAATTTGCGACACCAATACTTGGTAGTGAATAATTGACTTGGGACCCAGAACTGTACGTAGTATTTAACTAACCGTAGACAACTGGATAGTAACCCCTCAATTGATTTCTTCTAAGAAGTAAACTTTTGTAATTAACTGGGAACACATTATGTAAAATCCAGTAGTCTTGGTAGTGACCCCTAATTCTATACAAAAATATTATTATAAAGAGGCAAAATTTGTTTGTTTGTTTGTACGGGGTAATTTCCGGAAGTCCCAGTCCAGTCCAACCAGTAGGATTAGAAAAAATCTTTTTGCATTGGATAGCCTAATTCTTTAGAGAGGTTATAGGCTACGTAACATTATGCTGTGACCCTTAGGAGTCGAGCAAAAAGAAAAAAAGTCAAAAAGAACGTTAAGCGAAAACGAAGTAATAGCGCAGGCGGGCGATGAGATGCAACCCGGTGGGTCGGGGGCCAAAATTTCATGCGGACAAAGTCGCGGGCAGAAGCTAGTAATAAATAAGTTAAATGAAACGTAAATTGAAGAGGGTCCAAACTTCTACAGTGATACTGGATAAAAGAAACAGTTTGTCGTCAAAGTACCTTGAAAAGGTCTGAGTTCTCAATATCATGTTATTAGCCTTATATAGGACTTTCTTCGTTCAGATACTTACACTAACAGTGCCTTTTAAATTGATGGTTAACAGTCACTATTTAACAAAGTCAAAGTCAAATCATTTATTTTAAATATGCCCTTGTACGGCACTTTTGAACGTCAAAATATACAAAAAAAATTTATTGATTCTAGTCGCCCCTTCTAAAAGGTAGTTTTCGTATGGAGAAGAATGGACAAGAAACTCCACCGTTACTCTTTTAAAATGTTTTATAATATTTTGTATAGGTACATTAGTTTATAATAATATGTGAAGACGATGCACCTAGAATAAAATTACTATACCACAATAGCTAAAAAGAATTAAAAATGAAGCAATGACAGATTAATTAATTATGTGATAGATACATAATGCTCACATAGAATTGTAAAAGTAGACGATTTTCCTAAAATGAATAAGTCAGTGTGTGAGGAAGTAATCACAGAATGTAAAATCAATGTCATATAACAAAACAATAATACAATTAAATTATCAGCCAGTTTGTTTTTGTCTAGAAAAAGTCGTCTAACTTTAAGAAAAGTCAGATTTACCATAATTTCATGCACTACGTGTCGGTATAATTCCCAGATCAACCATGCTAGAAAGTGTGTATTCTATCTAAAATGTTTTTGGGTCAACGAACAATGTTTTACATTCCTGGGTAAGAAATGTCGTCCGCTACTATCTCAAAAAGTCCCCTATTTATATAGAATGCTATGTTTAAAATACGATTTAAAAATTAAGCTAAATGCTATGATGTCGTAATGTAGTAAATGATAATATGGTATTGGATAGTGTTGTGTTGAAAAACAAAAAGAAAAAGAGTTTTAAGCAAGTGTCAGGCTATGCAGGCATGTGGAAGAAAAAAACTACACTAAAGCAAATAAACGTTTATTGACAGAAAAATAAGAATCATAGTTTAGTTTCAAATATTCCTACTTTTTTATCATGTAATAAATATTATTTTATAACGAATTGTATAAGTACTTATTGTAAAAAAATTCATTATAATTTCAATAAAACAAAAATCCGAGCATCACGAAAGCAAACAGTAAAGTAACATACATTAACAATCAAATTAATTTGCAACTCTACGTCATGAATAATATCAGAGTTCCAAACTCAAAATGCTGTTAGCGTTTTATTTTTAAAATAAGTCGCCGAGGAAAAATAAAAAAAGTTAGTCCAGCCATCGAGATTATGCCCCACTTGAGACCGGGAAAGACTTGCCGGGTAGCCTGCAAACTTTTTAATAAACTAAATATTATTTTTATTTTTCTGTTGCCAGTATTATGGAGTATTTTAAATGAAATTGTTTTAAAGTTGTGTGCGAGTTGGAGAGCAATTCTTTATTAAGATGCCAAGATGTTGGATGCAGAATTAGAAAGGAAAATATTCATGTAAGGTTCCTATCAGTTTTATTTATTCTACAATGCTAATGTTTAATGTAATTTCACACATACCATTGCGGGGTGCCATAATAGCCAAGAAATTCTGACGAAATAGCTACGAATCACGTCGGAAACACGACGTTGACCCGTCATGCCGATCCTGCCTGACATCGTATAAATAAGGAATGTTCCCGTGTACTTTGCCATTTCGGAGCAAGGGTTGCTATTTCGAAAAAATATATTGGAACAAGGAACTTGCAGTGGATAAGACAAAAAAAAATCCAATTTAACAAAAACTACAAATGGCGGTACCAGCGTTTTTGAACTCAATCAGATAAAGTACTCCAACATCTGTGACTGAATATATTTCGAAAGAAAACTCGTCTTCCTGTGGCAACGATAAGTGGCATGGTGCTTTCAATTCCAATAAAACTTTTCTATTCAACTAGACTACTGTTTCAATCTATGTAAATCAAACTTGTGTTTACTTTTCATCTGGCTCACTAAGCTTCCTCCTTTGCGCTGATACGGAATTCGTAGGATGGAAAAGCTGGGAAAAGAGTTGGTTAAAGCAATATTTTCTTTTCGCTTTTTTAGACTTGCTTGGCGCATTTTTGTTATTAGTAAATGCGTCACAGCCGTATTCTTGTTAAATTGAATTTTGAATTCAAATTTCGTAATTACCGGAGTGTTAAAAAAAAGACTGTGATATTTTGCAGATACTTATACTCTAACCCCCTTACTAATAAACGTTGTATATCGTCTGTATAGTTACACACCGATTATTCTCTTTCGTTCGTCAGTAATTTTACATTCGAAAGAAGAAGACAAAGCGTTGTGTAACTATACAGACGCTATACAACGTTTATAAGTAAGGAGCATAGATGTAAGGAGGTTATATTATTAGCACGAAAGAGGATAATTACATTCGCTGTTAACAGTTTTATAGTATAGTAAATTTAAAAAAAAATAGATTTTTCAGCAATTATTAAAATTGCTCACCGTATCTAATAGCTATTAATTTCATTAGTATTCTGCATAAAAGACTATCAAAACTGAATTTTGAGTTTATAACTAAATGCATTCAGTGAAATAAACACCATTGCAAAGATCAGTTCATTCAGATTAATTGAAATTGATAAAAATTGCAACTTCGCTTTTCCCTCGTTTATTGTATCAATTTTGGTTTTATTATTTTGGATTGATACGAAATTAATTTACAGTGTATCGGTGTCTTTTCGGAACAGTTTTAACGATTTTCGTTTTAATTCGTCGATCGCTGATCTTTTTTTGCCGTAAACTGCGCAGTTATATCGAATTGGTAAATTGGTTTGTTCGTTAGACTAATGTGTTTAAAAAATACCATGTTTTATTGGCACGCGTCGAAGTATTTTGCTTTTTTTTTGATCGCAAAAATATAAATATCAACTAGTTTTATAATTCAACTAAGCAAATGGATATTGGACTAACAACTTAGGATTATTGAACCTGTCTTCCAATTTTCCAATGTGCCAAATTTGGAATCAATTACCTTATCGTTTACTATTTTAATGGCACAAGGTTTTAATGTATTCGATATGATATTTCTATGGAATTACGACGAGCTATCTCGAGATTCTTTAGGTTTTTCCTTTCTACAGAAGCTCGTCGATACTAGCCTATATTCTAGGGAAATTTCCTAATAAAGCTCCTATTATATAATTTTATCCATGTTTTCTATTATGAAAAACAGATACTTTTCTGAGAGAACAGCTTTTGTATTCTATTATTAAAATTGTGCTTTCACCATTTGGTGTGTTTTATATTTATGTACCACACAAAAATCTAAAAATAACATTCATACAAATCACTTGTGATAACTTTACTAACATTGAACAAAGAGTCTAAATCACTCGATTCCTCTGCATTAGCCGGCATCAAGATTACCAGTAAATCAAACGTTAAACCGGCAAACGTGTACAAATCTATCATTGGATCGTGTACGTTCGGACTGGGAACTTCATTTCACAACGTAATCCTTTCAATTCAAGAGTTAGATGTGAACTTTACTGGCGAGCAAATGAAGTAAATTGGATTTGATTTCCGACTTCGGCTACCGTTTGTGATTCTACAGTCACGAATCTTTCTATCAGCGATTTAGAGTGTACTCTCATACGTGTGCAGTAGTGCAACGTTCTGTTGTGGCGACTTGTTATTTCCGTTTTATGATTGTCAGCTATTTTTATGGTGAGGCGTGAACATTCTTCAGGGCGGATTTCACCAATGAAACTGAACGCGATCAGCACCATCTAAACTGCATTCAAGAGCTATCACTGTCAGTATTATTATGGAATATTGAAACCGACAGTTCTTAAACGCAGTTTAGGTAATTATGCTGATCGCGTTCAGTTTCATTGGTGGAATTGGTCCAGTCATTATGATCATATCTACAACGGAACGCGGAACTGTGATGTGTCGTCTCGTTACACGGTCTCGACTGTGTATTACAGCTTTTTACACAATAGTGTAAGGAGACAATCTAAGGCGAAAATGAACGAACGGTTGGCCAGTACAGCTAAACTTTGCCTCAGACTCATCGAAATTAAGCCACTTTAAAAAATGTGATGACTTAAATCACCAAATGAATCGAAAAAAGACATCTAAATAGTAATCGATTAATTATCTATTGTTCATGGCTATGAAACAGTGCCACGGAACATTGCCTAAGTCTTACTTAGGGAATGTTCCTAAGACGAAACAAAGTAGGTAAGTACCTACTTCCAATCGCATTTCAGAAATTTACGAAGTCGTATTAGAGGAACCCAACCTTAACATACAATCTTGCTATCGTATTAGCAGTGTACCGGTGTAGTATTACCGGTCGAACATTAAACACTGGCTGAATGAGTGCACCGATGCGTCCGAGACGATAAAACGAATCGTGAACGCCGGATTTGCGGTGCTTATTCGAATGTTTGTCGTGCAAACGAGACGGCACCTTAATTAAATTCGATTTGATTTAAATTGAATCATCGTTACTGGGTTAATGTATTCGGATTGTTTTTTGTTTATTTGAACTTTAACGTGTTGATTGAAAGGAAATGAATTGAGATGGTAAACATTTGGAATAATGTAAGTTATAATTCCTTAATTGTTATAATTCCTCTGAAAGAAAACTTTATCCAAAGGATGATAAAAAAAGCGAATTTTGGGCTTTTTCTAAATTCCTGGTTCAGTCGACCGCACGTCGCTGGTAACACTATTACCTTAATCTGGCCTAGCGTAGTACGGAGTTTCAATAGAATAAGATGTCAACTTATACTGGTTCTGTTACCAATTACGTACAGCTTACTGTACGTTATTGAGTTCAATGTCCATTGAAAAAAATAGAGTATCATCATATTATTCAAAACAATGAAGAATACGCTTCACTTCAGGTCATGATGTAGTAGATAATTTAATTTCCGTCAGCTACATGCATTCTAGCAGTCCCATTTAAAACTTTATGACGTCATTAGACACTTATCACCTGTCCACATAAAAGCTCATACCTCACCCAGGCAAAGGATCCTAACGCTAACAAATACCTCATTAAAAATTTACTACACATACTAGGATTACGGTACCATTCCGTACCAAACCGCAGCAGGCAACTACAGGCGACGTGTCGCCACGACACTACTGGTTTCTATGAAATACCTTCCGTAGCAAGCGACACGTCGCGCGTCGTTGGCAGCTACGGGCGAGTGATAGGCGACACGTGGTGCAGCCCGACAGCAGACCAGTAATGCCGCCAACGCTCGATAGTTACATTTTCCTATCTTCTATCTACCGACTGGTATACGGGGTGCTGCCGCCTGCGGTCGGGTTCGGAATCATGACTGCAGTGACATGACGCCGCGTCACGGGATGCAGTTGCCGCCTGTTTGTAAAGTAAAGTAAAGTAAAGTACTCCTTTCTTAGTCTCTAATTTAGCTATCAGAAATTACCTTATCCAAGGGGTGATATGAAAAATTATTGTGTTAAAAGTTTTGTCCATTGATTTGAGCTCCGGGTTCTATCGGTACAAAGAATTCATAACATGTCATCAATTTATTTTCCGTCAGATACATTGATTCTACCAATCAATATTATTTTATGTCACATTTAAAACTTTACTTTGTCATACGATAGGCTTATCACCTGTCCAGGTTAAACTTAATACCTCACAAAGCCAAAAGAGCCTACCTCAAATACCATACTAAGGGCGATTTTCACCAATGAAACTGAACGAGATCAGTATCATCATTGATATGGAACATTTGACACTGACAGCTCTTGAACGCGGTTTGATGTGCTAATCACGATCAGTTTCATTGGTGAAATTCACCCTAACAATTTACTATACGAAATTAGAATCTTTTTATGTATAACAGGATCCGCAGTTAAGGTGTTCAGTCACGTCGGTGCGCATTTAAGTCGTCGTTCCTTAGTCTCTAATTTAGCTATCACGAGCTCTTAACCTGAATATATCACCAAGTTAGTAATTAAGGGATAGTTCAGGTGTTTCTAAGTAATATAGGGGTTGGTATTGACGGCCATATGGAATTATAAATTTTTGTGTCACTGTGTTAAATGGTACTGGGATGCGTTTGGTACATTATAATTATTATGTGTGATTGATTTTAGCTATCTCTTTATGCGTACGTTTGTGTACTGAGATAGGACCCTTTTTGGCCTCGCACAGGTTGTTGTTATTTAGTTAGTTTTTAAATGCTGCTTTAAAAAAAAAAAAATACTGTTTGTATTACCTGTGCGTGTCCCAAATAAAATGTTTTTCTTTCTTTCTTTCTTTATTTCTTTTTTCTTCTTTACATATATCTTTTTTTTTTTTTATAGAAAACTTCGGTAGTTATAATTTGAAAATAAACTCAAATGTTACCATAATAAGTAATTAGTGTTACTCTAGAAGAAGAAGGCGTTATGTAGTTTCTGCCTACGCCCATGGGAAGAAGGCGTGAATTTTATTTTTGTATGTATGTAAGCTTTGGACGACGCCTTTACCTGAGGGGTGTTCCAAAGAAAATAATAATAAATTAGTACCTAAATATGTACTTAAAGTGTAAATGTTTTTTTTATGAACATAAAAAACTACATAGATATCAATTTTCTTTAAGTATAAAGATAAATAAATTGTTTATTTTTATTTTATATAATATGTATATTACTACAAGCTGCTCACCCCGGCTTCGCACGGGTAGCAGTAAGTACTTATCTACGACGCACCTACCTATCTACCTACTCTGCCCTACCTACCTACCTACCCTACACTGCCCGACCTACCTACCTACCCTGCCCTACCTACCTACCTACCCTACACTGCCCGACCTACCTACCTACCCTGCCCTACCTACCTACCTACCCTGCCCTACCTACCGACCCTACACTGCCCAACCTACCTACCTACCCTGCCCTACCTACCCTATACTGCCCGACCTACTTACCTACCCTGCCCTACCCTGCCCGACCTACCTACCTACCCTACCTACCTATTTACCCTACCTACCTATCTACCCTAACTACCTACCCTACCTACCTACCTATCTACCATACCTACCCTACCAGCATACCTATCTACCTACCTTACACGCTACCTTCACCTACCTATCCTAAGAACCTTCTCCTTATAATAACGAAAAAAGAATTAGTGAAATCAGTCCAGCCGTCCAGCCGTTCACGCGTGTTCAAATAGGGATTCATTTTAGGCCCTAAACTTTAGTTTGTGAGAGAGAGAAAGCTTATTGTGAGAGAACGACAGGAGACCGGCTTCGTCCTCATCCTTACTCTGTGCTGTTTACAGGATGAGAAGTGACACCGGTAGACGCCTGATGGGAATAACTGATCGAGTGGTAACTGATCAATATCGACCGCCAAGAGTAGAAAATTATTAAAGTACTAATATCGCTATTAAAAAATAGGGGTTGGTGGTAGAAGGGTGAAAATTTAGGGTTGTATGTATTTTTTTATGCCAAATCATAAAAAAATACAATTAAAAAAAAAAAACAAAAAAAGAGAAAAAAAAACTTGGGGTGGACTACCCTTATCACTTAGGGGTACGAAAAATAGTTAACGTCCTATTCTCATACCTACCAAATATACACAAAAAATTTCATAAAAATCGGTCAAGCCGTTTCAGAGGAGTTTGGCAACAAACACCGTGACACGAGAATTTTATATAATTATAGATAGATTAGATAATCAAAAACCCGTCACTAAATTGAATCATTAGAAATCTATTTTCCTTTGTTTTCCGAATTTTACATTTTAATGAACTCACTAATAAACACACATAAACAAAACTATTGAATTATCAGAACAATATACCGGAGTCCAAACAAGCAGGTACATAAATTATGTCAAGCAAACAATAAAGCCGTGTGTCCGCAGCTTTATTCTAAGGGGAGGACAGACAATAGCTTTCCGGGCAAGTGCGTACTCCGCATTACGCTGTTATGGGCCTTTAACAAATTGTTGGACCTTTTATCGACGAGAAAATTCATGTATCGTCTTACTTCTACTTTATACACAATTGGTTTTATGGTTGAAGAGTTTATGAGGTATCCAAAGCTTTCAGTGCTACTAAAAATATTTATTTACGGTCGTTTTGCTCGCGTCAGGTATGGAAACAAATGACGCTTGCTTATGAGATCATGACTAGCTTTTTCAAGAGAATATTTTGGACATCCTTCTTCTTTTAATTTGTTGTTATATTGGCGACCGTTACGCCCCGATAGGCATCGTGTATCACCAGCCTTACTGGCCTCAGTAGGTAAACGTAATTGATAAACCTGCTAGTTGTGATGGTGTATACTTCTTCCAATGTATTTTTTGAAAAATTATGTTAAAACTTCATCATCATTATTTTACGGCCACTACTGGACATAGGCCTTCCCCCAAGCACTGTCACTTCGACTGGTAGCACAGATGCTTCTTGCATCCAGCGCATTCCTGCGGCCTTCCCAAAGTCATCGGTTCACCTTGTGGCAGACCTTTCAACGATACGTCTTCTGGGTCGCGGTCGCCTCTCCAGAATCTTTCGGCCTCATCGACCATCTGTTCTGCGAGCAATGTGAGCCCATTGCCACTTAAGTTTGGCAATTCTTCGGCTATGTCGGTTACCTTGCAGCATAGTAGAACAATAATTTTCATTCTAAATCATAAAGAAATATCAAAATTTTTAAAAGCCCTACACATGTATGGACATAACTAATAATTAATTATTTGAATTACTAGATAAGGCCGTTCGACACTCCTTCAAAAGAACGTTCCCACAAATTAGTATTCAATTATTTCAAATTATAATTTCTAAAATGTTTTTAGGGTAACCACTTTGATTAAAAGTTGCCCAGTAGACTGTGAAATCTTGTCAAGACGTGTTCGCTCGACAGATAAATGTATTAGTACAGTTAATAGGAGTAGACAGCCGTGTGATTCGGGTGGCCCGTTTGTGTTGAAATTACACCTTTGTTCCACTAGCCCGAATGCTCGAATTGGGATGTTTTTACCACGATTTTTCTTTGACTTTTTACTTCCAATAACCAGAAGACATGGAAAGAAGGACATAGACACACAGTTAGGTTTTTTTTTTAAAATCGGCCTATTGCGAGTCGGACTCTTAAGCTGTTTTCAGATCAGCGCGATTTGTCGCGCGACGCGACACCGGTTATTGTTATACCGTGAAGTTTTGTATTGTTCGTGTCGCGTTGCGCGAGAAATCGCGCTGGTCTGAAAACAGCTTTACACAAAGGAAAAAGAAAAACGCCGAAAAAACTTTTCTTGTATAGGGAACCCCTTTAATTTTTAAGTTCGTTTTATTTTTATTATTTATGGTTGATAAAGCGGCCATAGTAGTTCACACTCTGTGGAAAAGTCAAGTAAAAATTTCTGCTTCTTACGGTTCATAAGATACAGCTCTGTGACAGACGGACAGACAGCGGAGCCTAAGTTCCGTAGGGTTCCGTTGGCACCGTTTGACTTCGGAGCACTAATGACTTACTAACTGTTTTTTTCTATGTCCTTCTGTTGGACGCACAAAAATTTATGAACGTGTTTTGCCTCTAATCATATTATTTTTTTTTTTTTTTTTTATAAAAAAAAAAAAAAAAAAAAAAAAAAAAAAAAAAAAAAAAAAATACTACTTGTCATGATTGAAAACCCAGACACAATTTTCGCAGATCATACTTAACACAGCATTATTTTTAAACATTCAAACTTTTTATCACAATCAGGAAGTGCGCTCGTCTGCTCGCACAGTAAAACCCAACCTTAACCAAGTCCGTAGCCCCAAATGGGTAGCAGTTGTACGTATTCAATTTCATAGTGGTTTTGGAGCCTTTCGTAGGGCGTGTTAGGTAAATTAACGGACGCGTTGAAACACACTGGGACGATGATTAGTATCAATTATACTGCACGTCAACTACTCTTTTTTGGTTTTACGTAATGTTATGAGCGCGTATGTGGAACTGCTGGTAAGAGCGACGGTTAGGGTTGTCGAAAATGTCGAGTATTTTTTGTTGTTTTTTTTGCGGCGTTGTAGCGGTTACGCCGCCACATACAAACTACGCTACAAAGACATGACGTCACACAATTCCTGCATCGCGCAGTTAGAGTTTACCGAGCGAAAAATATAGATAAGACTATCCGAAATCAACATATGGGCAGTTGCCCGCCAGACATAACAACCCGTCTGGTTGGAGGATCCTCCCTTTTCTAATGAGGATGAGAGAATTTTACACCCTGTTCCTCATACCTCTAAATTGGTGACCCCGAGTATGAACGTCAACGCAGCCTTCGTGCAACAACTTCAGCGTGACGTCATCATCATCACTCCCGCAAGCTTTCGTGAGGCAAGTCACACAGCCAGCCAGCACCCACGGCTTTAACGGGTATCCTGACCACCAGCATGCAGCAAACGCGCATTCCTGGTCATCACCCTCAACCACAACCCGGCGCTGTACCACATCCGACTCACTGGATGACGACGCAGCACCACCCCGACTCACTGGGGAATCACCGCAGACAGTTCCGACTCACCGTGAAGTATGCGGCACCCGGTTCCGACTCACTGGAACCACAGCTGGCACTGTGAAGCATCGCAAGATCCAAGACTCAGCCCACTATCGACCTCCGGTCTCCGGAGGGGAGTGATGTAGCGGTTACGCCGCCACATACAAACTACGCTACAAAGACATGACGTCACACAATTCCTGCATCGCGCAGTTAGAGTTTACCGAGCGAAAAACATAGATAAGACTATCCGAAATCAACATATTGCCCGCCAGACATAACAACCCGTCTGGTTGGAGGATCCTCCCTTTTCTATGGTGGATGAGTGAACTTTACACCCTGTTCCTCATACCCCTAAAGCGTCATCGTCAGTTTCGTGTTTTATTCTATATGGCTGCTATCTCGTGTTTACCGTCATGAAAGTTAGCAATTTTATCAGACTTTAAAGAATCTTCACTGTTTGAAATAATTTATTCATCACCTGCAAAGACAGAATCAGTTGTGATTTTTGAAAATCGGTCACTCTTTTAACTTCCCTAAAAATACAGTAATTGTATTAATTAATGTCATAATTAATCAATATTCGGAGGGGCTTGTGGCTACTTAATAACAGCCGCACGGATCGCTCAAGTCAGGTTAAGCTACGCTTGCCACAGTTGGTCCGTGAATGGGTGACCATCTTTACATACCAAGACCCTTCCGTCCTGCCTCTGAATGCACGTTATACCGTTGGTCTTGGCTGTCATTCGTGGATCTTTGACAGTCGTTACAGGTCGTCAGAATCCCGAAAGGCTGACAGCCAGTCTTATCAAGGGGTATCGTATTACCCAGTTACTGGATTGTGGAGGTCAGATAGGCATTTGCTCCATGTAAAATACTGGTATTCAGCTGCATCCGGTAAGACTGGAAGCGGATCCCAACATAGTTGGGAAGCGCTAGGCAGATTTTGATTAATCGATCATTCTTTCAGCTTCCGTAAAAATACAGTAATTGTTTTAATTAATGTCATAATTAATCAATATTCCGAGTGATGATCGGGATAAACCCAGAAACTTGTTCTATTTTTGATGAAGTAACTGGTAATGAACGGACGGTCGGCTTGAAGCAAAGTGGATCTGACAATAGTTTGTTAAAAAGCTAGAATGAAGAAGACTGAATTACGCTTAAAATCAAAAGTACGTGCTTGATTAAAAGCGAATAACGTAGATAGTACCTAAGTGGAACTATTCTCGGATCTCACCAATAGTACTAAGACTCGTAATAAAAACCGGCCAATGAAGGATTCAGTAGTTGAGATGAATTTATCCTAAAAACAAACTTAACACTGTAGTAGAAAAACATGTTCTCTCATACATCGATATATGTTACAGTCAATTCTCCAACTGCAAATGTAAGTTTGTATTCGCCTAAAAACATTTTCTTTGTGTGTTTAAACTACAAATTAACAATTTCGTCCTTTTTCCTTTACATGTGCTGTGAGACCTTGCTTCTTGCCAAACATGATTCTAGGTCAACGGGAAGTGCCCTGTAGGTTTTGATTTTTTGCGAGTATCAAAATAATATGTCGCATGTTTTTTATTTGGACGTAAATTTTTTAGAAGCTTGACTTTTTTAGAGATCCAAGAGACCATAGACCTTCGTATTTAATATTAATTTCAACTTGATACCTCCACACGTTCTTGAGAAAAAGGGTCTTGACAGACTGACAGACAGACGAACGGACAACGAAGTGATCCTCTATAAGTTCCGTTTTTTTCTTTTTGAGGTACGAAACCCTAAAAATGACTATGTAAAGCCGCCCTCCCACGGTGCGCCATATCGCGGACGCACGCGCACGACGCACCGTGGGAAACCTAGCGTGCGTGGTAGCGCAGACGCGCGTTGAACGCGTGCGTGGCGGTGCGTCCTCATGCGGGCTGGTGCGCGTCCGCGATATGGCGCACCGTGGGAGTTGGCTTTAATACAGGCAGCGAAGTCAAATTATATTCTAAGCTTGATTTATTTTGGGTTCAAGAAAAAGAAAAAGTAAACCCACCTCAGACTTACAAAGTCTTTAAATACTTCTGGCCAGCATCTTATTTTAGAACTTTTCCTACCACTGAGATTCGGCTAACCTACATTTTATTTATTCAATCTATCTTGTTCTTAATTGCACAGCCAAAGAAATGGTCTATAAATTTTCAGGAGAACTGACTAGAGTTATTTAGTGGGCAATTTCTTACCAGCAAAATTAGTAGAATTACTTTTAGACAATACAATTTGCTTTAACATCTCTTTATGGCCTTAAATGACATGGAAGTTTTGTTAGACGATGTCGTTAGCTTTTGTTTTATTCCTTTGTTTTCTTGAACTACATAAGCTGATACCGCTCGTGCTAGGTAAACAATTATGTTTCTCAAATATGCTTGAAAATTCGAACATTATTTTGACAACCTTCTTTGAGATAACTCGAAATTGCTGTACCAGGTCAAAAACAAGAGAGAGCCCGGCCGGCAATGTTACTATGAAAATCCATATCTGTCGTATTTTGCGGCCAAATAAATTACTATCAAAACTCATATCTGTCGTGTTATTTAAAATTGGAACTAGCTTTTTACTTCAACACATGGCAACCAAGGAGGTAACTTATCAAAGATTTTATTTAAATTTCGAACTGGCTTAGCAAATAAAGCAACAAATGACATAGTGGCGCGTGAAAAATTTTCTTTGTTCGTCATTGATTCTGGAATTATTAATTAAATTACTTAGTTTGAATTTCCGCGCATTGTTTGAGAAAACTGTTAAACGTCAATTTTATTCCACGTATAAAAGATATCTGACGTTGGAAAAATCAACCCGAAATCTAATTTGACTGTAATTTCACCTTAGTAGGTACCTATAGGATCTAATGCAGATGCAGCTGCAATCATAGGTACATAAACATACACATCACGCCTGTTTTTCTGAAGGGTTAAGCAAGGACGTAGATACCTAAAGTACACCCACATTAACATAAGAAATCAAGATATCATCACAAATTCGTTAACTTCCGATACCCATTTCAGAAACCAACAAAGTCGCCGCCTAATGAAACCATTCCATCTCAAACAAATTCGTTCTAAGCGTTACAAATAACATAACCAAATGAAAAGCGGCTTATAAATGTTGTTCAACTATAAATCCGAGCTAGTATGATGTCCACGTCACACGACTGATGTCTTGCGCAAGTAGGTATATACAAATGAATTGATTCCCGTCAACTCTGCTTAGTAATCCGATTAAGCTAAAGAGAGATGTAACGGGAATATCTGCCTACGAAATTACTTTGAGTTTGTTAGTAGTTAAGTTACCTACTTTAAGTACTGCTGGTATGTGGCTGTAAGCATTATTATGTAGCAATCGGATTTTCTAGTACTTGTATCGAAATATCGCTAAATGAAAGTGCTTCTCAAGTGGCCGAGTCAATACGAGCAGAAACAAAAAACAATATTTTATTAGGTAGATAATTTAATTTTAAGGTCAAAGTTTAAAATTGAAGTGAACAAGGTTCTTGTTCAAAACATGCGTGCTTGAAAATCGTTGTAAATCTCAACATTTTGAACAGATCAATCGTCATTTAGTTTAACTAATTCTTGTTAAGAAAAGCTTGGTTTAACTGGTCCGCTTACTGGCTGACTGGCAGTTTAACTTCAAAGTTTAACAGTGTTCTTTACAACGTTATGTCGAAACCAGAGTCACACGTATATTCCAAGATCTACAGTTAAATCTTGATCCTACACTAAAATATCAAGACATTTCCTACCGTCGGAATTCTATTAATGTCAATATCATATTCCATAGTATCCACTTACGAATTCCCAGTTATGAAAGGCGTTACACTGTTGCTCTAGTGACACTTGAGTATCGAAATTGTGGTTAGAATATTGGCCACTCACAAAAAAAAAAAGCAATTCGAGTTGACAACTGGCCTATTATGGCCGATGACATTTCTGAATCGGCGACCGCAACGAAACCTGTATATAATTAAAATAATTTTGACATCCCATTTAATTCTCGGATTATCGTAAGGTGGACAAGTTATCAATTCATTAGTCGAATGTCTGTACAGCTGTCTGAATGAAGGCCAAAACGTTTTTCACACCTGGTGTCCTGTATGTTAATGTTTGATAAAATGGTGGGATGCAACTTTATTATTTACTTTATGTGAAATTGGGTAAAAAAGTTACTGAATCATTTCAATCATTGACTAGTTATCTAATACAGAACAGTTTGCTTCATCTAACCCGTGAGTTAGCTCAAAGACAATCGAATTTTAATGTGAGATTCCTGAGAAAGCATGGCAACTTCGAATTTAATGATTTAGGGTACATTTAAACAAAATGCCCGCTTTACGCCTGTTGCCAATATTGACTTTCCATCTTACTATAATCCTCGACATAAATAATCCCCAGTGCTATTTCCAAAATGTTTCACACGAACCAAGAACCGCAGATGAGCAGATAAAATCTTGTCACGTTTGGTGGACTGTCAAAATTGTGCTCAATTTGCTTTCGGTTTGATTCAATGTATGGACAGCTATCCGCCTAATTAATTAGGTTTATCACAAAAAACGGCAATAAGCGGTTTTGATCCAGTGAACATCTGATTTTGTTTTGTTTATATTAGACATGAAACATTGTTGGTTGTTATAAAAGTTATAAGTGGGAAAATAAATACACATTTAAATAAAACAGTAAGAACTGGTAATATCAAGACAATTCCAAACCCAAAAGCGTCTATAAATACAAAATATTCTTCTAAATTAAAATAATCAAACTTTGAAAGACTGCACATAAAATTAATTTAACAAATTATTAAGCATTTTTAAGTGAGCCAAGAATAAAAGGAAACGCAGCGCTGTTTTTACTTAATAATTTTAATTTAAAACATCGTTGTTTCTGGACGCAAACAATGATATTAGACCTCAGCACAAAGCGTGGTGAAAAATTAGATTACTGTTTATGAAAAGTACGATGCAAATAAAGATAATGTTGCATTTATTTTTATTACTGAAATAATGAATCTTGTGAATGGAAACGCGACGAGTCCAGTAATAATAATGAAACAGTACATGAAGACGAAAAACATATTTTGAATCATCATTTATTCACCGATTCAAAACTTCACTACAAGTTTGTGCTAGTCTCTGCAATTTCACTTTATCAGTATAATCTCATTGAGCTTATACGAATAATTTGTTGGAAATGGCATAATCCATGCACATTTGGCTGAAGATATAAACGTAAAGTAGGCCGATCATAAGTGTGAATCACCTTCAGTATACTTATGCGAAGCGATCGAAGAATGCAGTCTACTAGAAGGTGCAGACGATTATGTTCCCAGATATTTGTGTCAGAGAGACTAGAAACGTAGGACACTTTTTATCTATACCTGTTAAATCCAGTTTGATGATAATATCAGCTATCTAATAACGCAACACATTTTCTCAAACGATTCCGACTAATCTGTTTAATTTTGACAGTTCAACAATATTCATTCCGTTATTTACGATGTCGAACAGATTTTTTTTTTTCGAACTTTGAAGCAATGGATTAGCAATCTGATTCAAAACAATTCAAATTGTGATTGATCGTGTATTACGTTATTAGGGTACATTATATCTTACTCTTAACTGTCCAGTGAGCACTGTGTTTTGCCAGCAACCACATCGTTAGAAACAAAAATGAAGGTTTTTAACAGTGATGGAATTACCCCCTACGTAAAGGGTTCTAATTTGAAATTATCATCAGTCAATGCCACAACAAATTCTTCTTCATCTGTTATATATTTAACATTAACTTCTTTGACAGCACCATTATAACAGTTAAAGTATTTGTAATCATACTCATCTCCAATCTTATAATTCTCATGTTCAATTCCAGTTAAACATAGTTTCGAAACCAATTTCCAGTAGTCAATTTCGCGCGTTTCGTGCCATAGAATCGAACGACCAATAAGCTTAGACCTCACATTCGTCGTACAGCCATATCGTACGAACAAACGACAGCATATAAGCTAGACAGTTCTAGTAGAAGTGGACCTCTCATTGTACCGAAAGCCTATCGTAATCAACCTATTATGTTCCCACTGCTGGGACATAGGCCTCCTCTATGTGAGGCGGAAAACCGAATGTCTATACAGGGTACAAAAATACCCACCATGAAGCTTTCATCTACGAGTTCTGAAATATCAAACTAAGAAACTTAGTGCAAAAAACAAAAACCCTGGGGAACTTTTATTTTTGGTGTTAATATTCGCTGCAATGCACTCAAAACAGTGTGTTTATGAATGCATGCAACGGTACAGAGATCATGGGAGTATTTAAACTTAAGTTTTATCATTTATAACTTGTTTTCGTAAAAAAAACGTCTAAAAAAGGTTAAAATTTTAACCTCCGCGGTAACCAGAAGGTTCACAGTTATGGTTTTCAGTACTTACCATAAAAATATAGTAACGGGAAGAATAAGTGACTCTCAGTTTTTTTTTTTACACAAGTTATACCAATGCGAGGTTGTCTTTTTTTTGGGGGAAACTAATCCCGCTCTGGACGGAGCGTGTCAGACTCTTACTGACTAAAACTCACCCGTGTTCTTTCAGTTGCCTGTACGTTGCCAGGGGCCACGGTAAACCTTTAAGACTTTCCCGCTCCAATGCGAGGTCAATTTATACTGGAAACGAATAGCTCTATGTATCGTTGTCTGTACGTACAAACGCCGATAACTATGCATTCTAGTGACAATATGTGTACTTATTTTCTTACCTCTGAATAGGTTATTGGAAAATTATATTGAGATATGGCGACAGGTAAATAGTGTTTGTGGAATCGGTATGCGATTGTGATCTTTAGCGCCGAAATTAATGGTATTGTGCTGTATACTAATAAATATAAATTGGAGTGAATTTATGAAGGATTCTCCATATAAAGCATTGACAAAGGTTAATGCTATATTCCTTTGGTACTTAGCTATTGTTCTGCCTAATATATCTCTTTTTAGTGCGTTTCGTAGTTTATAACTTCATGACGTCGTATGATGATATTTTACACACATAAAATCACACCTATATTATTCCCTGTGGGTCTAAGCAGAGGAGTATCTAAAGGTAGTACATATGAACTCGAAACTCGATTATTAGAAAACAGCTGATGTTTCTAAAACGGAATTTGACTCCCGGATATAGAATTAATTATTTAACAACTTTATTACCTATGTTGTAAAATTCGATAATTTCGGTAATAAACGAAATCAAACGAGGATAATCAGACCAGTTTATAAAAGCTTTATATTTTTACTGATTGATTATAATTGGTGAATGCATAATCATATAAATTAATAGCAATTAATTAATCTTGCTAGCTTTAATTGATTGACAATGGTGTTAGCTAAACCTGAATGTGTTTTCGTTTGAGAATTGATCTGGTTAATCAAGGCTAAAGAACATGGAATTATTTTCCGTAGACATCCTTATAGGAATCTTCACACGTTGTAGTGAATTGAACTCTTTTCCGTCATTGCTGCGATGGCAGTATCGCCCTGCCGCCGTGGCAGACCAGTAGGTAACTAGTGCGGCATTCATCACAACGATAAGATGTTGACAACTGTTGAGAAGTAAACCACGAACAGCGGTGCTCAGAATCACAGCAGGCAGCATTGACGCGCAGCAATGCCGCTTGTGACGTTTTTCGAAATCTTACCATAAGCTGTTAACAGAACTATATTCATTCAACGGTTTTTGAACCGCCAAACCAATTTATAAGCACTGAACGAGCTCTGTTAATAAATTTTTAATGTGTTTACAAAATTAAAAGCAATTTAAAGGACGTTGCACTCATTTAGTGACCGTGACAAAGACGCTGACGCAAATTTTAAATATGGATTTTAACAGCTACCGAAGAAAATGGCCGTTCTGTTTATGGTACAGACAAAATTATCTCCATTCATGTCTCGTGTTATAAAGTTAATCTTAATTGAAGAAAGATTCTGAGACAGCCTGCCAAAACTTTTCAAGATAATTAAGCCAATTTCTTGCACACGTTTCGATCGTGTCAGTTCATTATACTTTATCACGTCAGTAAGACTTACGAACGAAGATTGGAAAACCTTGATTGTTATATTCTAACGTTGGAGATGTTCTATATACCATCAGGCTTGATATGCTTTGCATCACAGTTGCACCACTTGGTGGGATTGGGACAGGTTCCCAGCATTCCACACTGGCACATCCTGGAGCCCGGCCTGGCGCGGACCCAGAAGTTACTATATACCATCCGGCTTCATATGCTCTGCGTCGCAGTTGTACCACTTGGTGGGGTCGGCACAGGCGCCTAGCTGGCCTAGCGTAGTTCAGCTCAAGGTCAAAGTGCTACCGCACTGAAGACGAGCGGGTTCCTAAAATTTTGCAATTAATAAGTCAGTGTCTGAGGAAGTAATCACAGAATGTAAAATCAATTCAAACATAACAAAACCTCTTCCTTTTTTAAAGTCGGTTAAAAATTAAGAAGCTTACTGTACAGAGTTTCAATAGAATAAGCGGTCATCTTATACTGGTTTTGTTAACACTGATCTGCGCAGACTGTACGTATTTCGATAGCTTGATATTGGTCTAATATACCAAATTGCTATGTTTGCAGCTTGTGCACAACAAAACTTTGTTCTTCAAACATTTGAATCTATATTATTACCAACATAACTACATCTTGCTTCCAACACCAAGGCAGGTAGGTATTAACAACATTTTATACTAAATTGCGCGTACGTGTAGCGCTCATACGTCACAAACATCGCGCGAACACGCGATAGGGCGTGATTCATACGTCCAACTCGCGTCCAACGTATCGCGCGTTTAATTGGGTGTTACGAGCCCCGTCACTCAAGATAATCCTTTAACGGTATCGCATTTCGCGATCGAGGTATCAGCTGCTGTTAATATTATGTGCGGAGTTCGGAAATCGGGGTAAAATTTAACTTTCCTCCGATGGTGATTATCAACGTCAATGTTGCTTCTTGATGACGTTAATAACACAGATAATTAAGTAATCTAATCATCAACTAGGTAATCACAAACTGAAAGCCAGAATGGTTAATGGTTTAATTTAATAAAAATTCTGCATTTTGACATTCATAAACAATTAATCCGCCTAGCTTTTTCCCAATTATATTGGGGTTGGTTTGCAGTCTGCATGGATGCCATGAATACCAGTATTTTGTATGGAGAGACACCACTCAATTACTGGGTACCACCTAAATGGGGGTTCATTATTGTATTGCGAAACGGCTGATAAAGAGAGATATATTTTATCTTGACAAAACATCATGGACTTGAGTTACGGGGAAAGAATGCCGCCCTCTTATATCGGCGGGCCGTGAGCGTACTCAAGCCAGCATACGAACGTTCTACCCCTTGGTTGTCAGACTTTTTGGGCTTCTGACTACCCGTAACAACTGGCATGGAAGGGTCTCGATATGTAATGAATGGTCACCCATCCACGAACCGACCGCGGCCACAAAAAAAAAAACAAAATCTTAAAAACAATTTGACCATTTTTTCTGTTTTGTCCTTTTGATTATACTTACTCTAAGTCCGAACTTATCCCATGGAAACGTATTACCGGTAGGTATCAAAATTTTCGTAAGTGTTAATCCAGGTTGTAAACTATCTGTCTGCCTCATCCAAATCTTATTAGTAGTATAACATAATGATTGAATACTATCGTGAATTCATGCAAGCCTAGTACCTACTTTTTGTTAGGTTACTGCTCAGAAATTGTCCAAAACTTAAATAAAATACTGTCTAGAATTCATGCAAGCCTAGTACTTATTGTTAGGTTGTGCCAAGATTCAAGTTTATTGACTCAAATATTAAGATTTTTCATACCAACGAAATCCCCCCTTTTCACCCCCTTAAAGGTTGAATTTTCAAAAACCCCTTCTTAGAGCACTTATTATAAGAGGAGGTGTGCAAAATTTCACGTTCCTAGTTCTAGTAGTTTTGGCTCTGCGTTGATACTTCAGTCAGTGTGTCAGTTTCTCCTTTTATATAATATAGATTTTCGAATGTGAAAATGTGCTTTAATTACTCAGCAAATAGGAGTTCTTGTTACTGATAGACAACTTACAAATAATAATACCAGCCTATTACTGTCCCACTGTAGGGCAAAAGCCTCTTCTCATACAGAGAAGGCACGAGCATTGATCACCACGCTTGCTCAAGACGGGGTGGCGATTTCAGACTTATATTAACTACAAGTCCAGGTTTCCTCACAATATTTTTCCTTCACCGACGTCCAAGATAAACTCAGAAAATACATAAATGAATTGAAAAAGTCACATTAGTACTTGCCCGGATTTGAACCCACAACCTCGTACATGAGAGGCGAGGCCTTAACTGCCATCTGCCACTGGCCCACCACGATAGTTTAATTGGGTTTGTTTAACTTATAAAACTCATAATAAATTAATAAGTTCGCAGTTCAAAAAATGCTTGGTGCGATTGCAAATAATTATGCTTTTGTGGTCGAAAGAATTGTAATTCTGGGTAAAAGCAACAGTTGTTAGCCTTCCGGGCACTATAACTGCCAACTGACATAATTGTCATATTTTTATTGCCTGATCAACATTAACCGTTGGCCCATTATACGACAGTATTTTCTATTAATATTTTTCCCTTTTTTCTCTTCTTTTTTTTTTGTGTGGTTAGTGACAAACCTCTTTCCCTTTCCCTCCCTCCCCCTCCCGCTTCCTTTGTTCATGATGTGTTGTGTAAAAGAAGAACTACATTATTAGTATGAACCCGCAATCCGCATTTTTCTCTATGACGAGGTTACACGAAATGATTTTCTGCCAAAAAATAAGTAGAGAAAAATGTAGGTCTCAACTCTTCGAGGTAACCCTATCAACGCGAACCGACAGTAGGCCGATTCCTTCTACTTTCTACTCAGAAAGTATTAGGTAGTAAAAGTAAAAAAAAAAATATTTTTACATTTACTCAATACTTTCTTTTTTAATTTAATTACCACTTGATAAAACCATTTAAATGCTTTTTGGTATTTGAAAATCCGAGCATTAATTGAAAGGATGGAGATATTATAATGTTACTTCTAAATACATGTATTTATGATGGAAATAAATAATGGATAATCTTGAGTATTATTAAGTCTTCTGAGCAGAGATAAAGATTATTATAAGCTGGGGACAGCTCGGTAAAATTTTATGACTGTATTAATATTGAATACATTTTACAAAGTGTTCGCGTAGCCATTAGCTCGCCTGTTTTCTTCAGATTTATAGTTTGTTAACATATTTAACTATCCTTATAACGAATAACAAAATAAAACATCTCTGACCATATCGGATAAGGCTATTAATTATTTACAATCAATCATTACAATTTTATAGCAAGGATGTAATATAGTTTTACAATAATCCATATCTAATAAGAAAACAGATAAAGTCACATCAAAGTTAGGTGTAAAATAGACTGATATTTTTACGACATGCTATAAACTGATCTTATAGTTTTAAGTTCAGCATCTCGGCTAACAAATTGCGTTTTATTAGGGAATGAAGCGTTTACGACAGTTGATATATTATATGAGGATGAATAAATGTACAATGTTGAAGTAAACTGTCGTTGATCATTTTGTTTGGGAGTGTAACTTTGTGGCTTTCTGCGTCCGATGCGGATATTTCAAGTGCGAACTTTCGTGTGATAATATTTTATGAATGTCAACGTATTCGCCTATTCTTGAGATCTTGTTCACAATTTATTCAAATTGGTCTTGGCAATTTTCAACAATATCCTAAAGAACACAAGCTTGAATGAACGGTTAAAAAAGTATTTCATTTGATTTAAAAGCTAGGACATTTAAAATAAGAACAACACTAACACCAGACCAAATTAAATGACTAAACAAATATAGAAGCTAAATAAAGAGTCATCAAACTTTTTATCAAATATTATTATCGTTCCGCGGCCGCGCGACCAACCCATCTTCGCGACCGTACCGCTAAATTATACACCAAGGGTCCATAGTACCCCATTACGGAGGAAATGCGCACTAATGCATCTCATTCTCTATTTGTCAAATTATAGACCGCTGCGTAGTAGTAATCTCACGAAATAAGATAATGGCATCGGTGAGAGTGTGTCTTGAGTGGATTTTTTGGCTCGTTAAATGACGGACATCTGATATTTGCAATAGAGGTGAAAGTTCTCGGGTTAGGTTACAATAGAAATTAACATGATTGGGGTATCAATTACCAGTTTTAGAGTGATGCAATGTCAGAATGGGATAACTGAATCACGGTTTTTGTTATTGATTAGGTATTACATTATATTATTTTCTTCGTAAAGTCCGATTCCATTAGTGTCAGTTATGTAAGTGAAAAATACAAAAAAATATAAGTAACACCCATTAGACAGTGATTTGTGTTGTTATGAATAAGCTAACTTATACAAAGGAGAAAGGATTTAAATATGAACGTGATATTTCTACTTAATGCCATAATGTCTCATTATATTGTCCATTTATGTCCGCAATCATAATAGGTCCGTTTAGAAAGCGTTCACCGTGTACAGGCTATCACATAAAGGTTACTTTTAAAAATACAATGAACTACCGTTTACATTTGCATACAAAAGGTAATCAGATAATTTATATTTAGACTGGAATTACTTTCAATCTATTTGATCTTTATTTAGGTACTTTTGCTTTGTTCTATATACTTTTGAACAAGTGAAAGTAAATAAAAATACTGGAAATCTTCAATTTAATACTTACTGTATTGGGTACCCACTGTATTGATACAACCTTAAAATAAAACAGGTTATACATATTATGGTATTTTAAATAAAACAATAGCTTCGCAATTACAACAACAAAAGTACATAAATGCACATGAATAATAGTACACGCCTGTCATCGTATTATTTAAGCAATTATTTCCCTTAATTACTCAAAAAAAAGGGCGAACTCGACTGTACCACAGCCATTAGCATACAAACAGTACTACCGAAGATATACGAGATAAATTGTCAAGATAACGCAGCGGTGAAAGAAGTACAGGCTGGCGTAATTACTAGTCGGCCGTGTCTAGGTGTAAAAGACCGCGTAAATCGCTTTGCGCGGATAAATTCCCCGTCATCATTTGCAGGGTTGGGTGATACAACTGTCATAATTTTATGCGGTTGCGAAGTGTGGTTGCACGTTATTAGTGTTTGAAATTAATTTTATTATACCGGTAATAACTTTAAACAAGTACATGGAATCTAATTTAGTTGCGAAGCAATTTATTCTTGTTCCTTTAGATTAAGTTTTGTTTTATTTTATTTAAATGTAAATGTCTTTACAAGGACACACGACATTAACCGTGAAATACAATCCGCATCTACAATTATGTAACTTTGTTTTATATAAAATTGCTGTACTTTAATAGCAGTGGGCACCACATTGCTCGCAGAACCGATAGCCGATGGAGCCGAAAGGTTCTGGAGTGGCGAACGCGTGTGGAAAGGCACAGCGTTGGATGCCTCCCCCCACAAGGTGAACCGATGACCTTGTGAAGGCCACGGGAATCCACTGGATGTGAGAAGCACAGAACTGGACGATATGGCGACTTTTAGTGGAGTCCTATATCCAGCCGTGGACGTCTTTCGACTGAAATGATGATGATAACTTACTCCGTTTTTTTTTAAGCTATTGCATAGCTTCTATCGCGGGCCTTGAGCGTGGAGACCGAATCCAGAAATTCCGTAACGAAAATAACCTAACATAACACCCCTGTCTCTTTAGTTCAGCAACTCGCCTCTAGGTGGCATTGGTTGTATTATAATTGCATAAGTATGCAATAGCTTTACCGCGGCAGTCTCCGAGTGCCACACGTCTTTTTTTTACAGGTCCAATGTTCTTACGTACTTATACTCGTATAGGTAACTTATTTTATATTTAATTAAATCAAGTCTTCAACCTTCAATCCGTCCTCAAGTTATGTTACAAGACACCCGCAAACAGATAGTGTGTCAGACTAGCTCACGTTCAAACAAGAGTCAAAATTAAATTAATTAGGAAAATTACTTTAAAGCTAATAACGAAAGAGAATCGTGTTTCGTCTCGGTGGATAATAAGATGATGGTAGTAAGGTAAGATGGGTGTAACTTAAATATACGTAAATTATGGAGCTGTGTTGGAAATTCTGGTGAAATGTAGAGGTATTTAATTTACAGATTTGAGAAAACTTTAAGTTGGAAGCAAGAGATATAACGCCAGTAGCACACCTCCGCCGCGAAACCATAGCAGCGAAAACGCAATAGTTCAATTTCAACTGGCTCGCGTCATGCAAAATTCGAATAGCGGAACTCGAGTAGCGGAACATGACGCGAGTCAGTTGAATTTAACTAATGCGGTTTCGCGGCGGAGGTTTACTACTGGGGTAAAAGATGGAAAAATGAACGTTAATATACAGAAAGTATCTAAGATAAGGTTCAAACGCTGACAGGCGCTTTTCTTTGTGTAAATTATTTCATCACAGAAGGAACACATCGTGGGGAAACCGGTATACCCTAGAACCAAAAATTCGAAGATATGGTGACGTCTACCAACCCGCACTGGGCCCGCGTTGTGAATTACGGCCTACTTCCTCTCACTGAAATGAGGCCTGTATACCAGCAGTGGAAACACTATATATAGGCTGATTATGCTACTCGTAAGTGTGTTGTAAACGGTCTAGTTTAGTTTAGTTTTATTTATTCATAAACAATTTACATTGTGTTAAATCCAGGCATATACACATTATACACGCAATTTAAATACAAAAAAAACAACTATGAATTATTAAAATACAACTATGAATATACAACTATAAATGATTATACAGTTTTTAACAGTTTCAAATGTGATGTCAAACAGTTTTATAGTTTATTTTTTCCAACTTACATCTATCATTACAGGGTAACCTATTGCGATAGCGTACTTACTAACTTTCAGAGAACAACAGAATAGTTCCGAGTCATTGGCTATTAGGTTGAAAGTGCGGAGTGCATGTGTCAGTGGCGCTCACTTATGTGTTTTTGCAGTCGGTTTTTTTTACGCTTAGCAGTCGACGCATTGCCTACCATAGCTCAACTTTTATACTACCTACTCGTACTATAACGGATAAAACTTAATGACTATCTTCCGTTGTCTGGAGCTGGATAATAAACTTGTCAAAATAAAACATTGAATCAAAAAAGCTGTGCGTAGACCTGACGGCCATCAATAAATTGTGGCCGGAAAAGGGGTGTTCCATTATCGCCATCAGCCGTCCACACTACTGGAAACAGGCATGTGTTTTTAAATTCTACTTGTAGATAACAGGTTTGAAACCTGTCATTATTTGTGCATTATTGCGAACGAGATACCAAACACTTCGTTACTATGGCAACATGTTAATTAAATTCTCATTGTCTGTCTTCATATGCCGAGAAAAAGGGATCGCTTTGTTTGCCATCTTTTTGTGATGCTTAACTGATCATTTGAAATGATATAACAAAGTAAATTTTACCTGTGTATGTTTCTAAATGATGAAGTTTCGAGTCTTCTTTCTTACGCTTTTGTTGAATACGAAACTTTGATATTCGTGAAGAACACAAGAGTTCTTTTGACCCAATCAAAGTTGGGATGGCAATTTTTGCAAGAAGTAGGTACTTAATCTTTTTTTAAGTGATCGTTATCATCAAAATCTTGTAATATCATACTGCTAGGCCTCTCCTTTTTACTACAAAAAGGAGGGTTATGATTTTGACCGGTATGTATGTACATAATTATGTATTTTTTCATAATTCTAAACTACTTATCATAATTTGACAAATGAGGTAAGTATCGTTAGAAGCTTTTAATTGTCCGCTGAATGAATAAAATCCGCAGTCACACGTAATCTGTTCGATTTACGCCCTAACACGTGTGACTGGATTTTTCATAATTGTCTGTCTATAATGTCTTGTATACAACCAACGTCTCAATCGCGAAAAAAAATCTGCCTTTCCCTACATTTTGACATAAATAGGGAACAGCAGATTTTTTTTTCGCGATTTCTGATTTGGTCCCTTGAAAGTAATGATGAGTACAATGACTCCTTAAGAAGTTTAGTATAAACAAAAAATAACGTTGTATGACCTTTTAGTTGACTTTTGGTTTCAGTTTTTATAATTTTTATTATTTGACTGTTGTCTTTAGATTCAATCTGATATCCAAAAACACGTGAATCACCTGACAATAATTCAGTGTCACTTTATTGATATTTTGATTTCTCAACCTCCAAGCCTTCTCCATAGTCCCTTCATAACAACATCTTACAAAAACATCTACATAAAATAAAATGCCTAACATAACATGCCGCTTTACAAGCTCACGGGCGGACGCTAGAAAGAGTAATCAAAATAAAATTATATTTATTCGAAGTGATAGTAAGTCTTGGATTCAGTTCCGGTCTTAATGGGCGCTCGGCAGGTGGCGGCGCGTGGAGACGAAGAAATATTATACACTGTGGTGTCAGACTACTGGTTGGGGTTCCGTATGTTCTTTGATTTAATGAGGATGATGATAATGTTTTTTTATAAATAGGGTTTGAATTTAGTACTAAATTAAAGAGGGTTACTCCTCTTTAATTCTTAGTTTCAAAGTTTAGCAAAATTCTTAGTTCCTTTGCCAAACTTTTCCGAACAGTTTCGGAAAAGGTTTACACAATTACGGACATAACAAAAGCGTAGACTTTAATCTTAAACAAATAAACAGTGGTTGTTAAAATTTTCACTGGAGTAACAACGTAAATTGTTAAACTTCCTATTATTAACAGAAACATTAACACTTTAATTGTGCTAACTTTTTTTTACATAATAAATATTTAAAGCAGAAAGAACACAATACAAACGAGTAAGGGAAATCACTTATTTTATGAATTAGCCAAGGAACGTTTTCCATAGTGTTGTAACCACCAGCGGGATAATGGCGTTACAAACTTACAATAGCGATACCTTTCAACATTCACTGTATACGTTGTCGAGTACACAACTTTTTTAAACGTGTGAAGCAATCGATTAGGAATTTCCTACAAAATGCTTCGGATTGTCATTGAAAGTGTGTTACACAATTAGGGTGCAGGAGTCCAGGCTATAAAAAAAGGAACTGGGCAACAATAACCATACCGAACACAATTAATAATAACAAGGAAGGAACCCTAATAAAGTAGTCGATTCACTCAACGTCGACGCCGAGTGTGACCGATTTGACATCACGCCAACGACACCTGCGGAGTACGTTTGTTTTACGTGCATTAACACCAGCTGCCCAATTTATGTGCCCCTGGTACATTACAACCGGTATTAGTACATTAATGACGGTAAGATTTTCATAAATATATACATAACGTATAAGGTACTTTTCTCTCCTTATTATCCGCCATTTTTTTAACTAATGTGGGCGTACTATGGGTAGTGTTGGTTCTTGTGCAATAGAAAATCCGTTTGCAGTTCAGATCAAATTATTATTTACGATCGAATTATTCACATTAGCAATTCACACACGACACAACTATACGGAACGCGCGATAGTTTCTAAACGTGTTCACTGCATGACCACCACCTACAAAATCTGCTTTTCCCCGGTCAAGCGTCAAGTTGTAGATTCCGTCGAGCGTCGCTAGTCAGCGCTGGCGCTCCGAGTCAAATCAGTGACGTATTTCCGACATACATTTTTCATATTTTTTCCTGTTTCTGCATGTATATTTTAATAATTCTGCAGGTATATTTTAATAATAATATATTAAAATATTGCACGAATTTTAAATACATTATGACATTATTGACAGTATTTGTGTTGGAACTGCGTTGATATTAGTGATGATACTGCAGAGATCAGAGATGTTTAGTATAAAATATGTAAACAGTAGACTGGTATTATACTATTTCAATATAGTAATGGTGGCTGTAACCGCAACATCGATGTATAGACTTGACTATACATTAATTAGGACTACAGTCTCGGCTATGAATAGAACCTACCTGTTTGGTACCAGACTAATCATTATTAACAGGATTGATAGCAGTAGCCTATTATATAGTGTCGAATGTACTGTTCACGCCAATATCCACTTGATTGCTTCCCGTTGTAATATGTACAGAAGGTCAATGAGATAGATATTCAATACGGACCAGAAATGTGTCAATTATGATTTCATCAATGATAAAACCGATAATGTATAAGATTTAGGTACATTATTACAGAATTTAAATTAATTTGTCGGTACTTACATTTTCTGGGCTGTTAAATACCGTAGCAAAATAGCTCTCTGAACTTTTATCGAAAATTCCTTCAACTAATTGCCGTAACGAAACTAAAGCCAGATTTTAAAGATCACTTGCAGTTATGTGCAGTTGTGAAATATCCCGTTACACTTACAAATCGTCCAACTTTAATAATCAACACAAAATTGTAACCAAGTCACAAGGACCTCTACTAACTGAATGACTTCGAATGTTTCAGCGAAGAATTTAAATGTATGGAAGTTCAGGTTAGACTGGTGTCGTTATGACAACCATAACATTCAATCAGTCAAGTTCATTATAAACAAACGACTGGGTTTAATACAAGCAACGTCACGGTTGCTTGTTTATACAAAATTTATAATAAACATCAAAAATTATGTGGCAGTTTACATATTTAAATTTTTACGCTTTAAATTAATGAAATATATTAACGACGCAACTCGGATAGGGTCAATTATATAAAAAGTTTTTAACACAAAAATTTCTATTCACATAAAGATGTTTAGGCTTAATTCACAATATATTGTCATTAACACTAATAGCGAATCAAAAATTCACTATGAATAAGAAATTAGGAATTACTCTCCATCGAAAAAACAACCGCTTGTGTGAATTGACGCTTAATTACGTTTATCAAACCGCCGTTTTAGTGCGGATTACACCAATGAAATTGAACACGTTCAGCACATCTGAACGCGTTCAAAAGCTGTCAGTGTACAATATTCCATAACAATTTTGACACTCTGAAGGCGAGGAACAGCTCTTTTTTTTTTTTTTTTTTTTTTTTCAAAAAAGTTACACAATGGGTATTTCACAATGATACTGCCAAACTGCAGGACAGTTTATCGGCAGGGGAAGGCAGGACAGGACAGTTTATCGGCAGGGGGGTTTAAGAAATGCTGATCCCGTGTTCAGTTTCATTGGTGAAATCAGCCCTTAGAATCCACCGAGTACGTGAAACTTCACTTAACTCAGTATAAACAGCCGACTCTGTCGTAAAAATGTTTGTGAATAAGCTTAAACATTCAAATTGCTGTAAGTACTAAGTTTATGTATTGAATAAGTACCGGATTTTCTTTAGGGTGTAAAGCTTTACCCCAGTAAAATACTTGTTAATGTTAAAGTTTAAATCTTAATATGCTTCCTTACATGAGGTATGTGAGGCATGTGGAATAATCACGTTTTCTTTGGGTTGGGTTGGCAATTAAAGTTCAAGCGTTCCAAGCATGGCGTTAATAGTTTTTAGGTCTGTGAATGTAGGTACAGTGCATTTTGTGCTGACTGTTGCAAGACCCTCGTTCGATAGTTGATGATATTCTCTTCTTCTTCAACTCACAGCTGGCCCACATCATGCAGTGCTATTGTAGGATCTCATAATAAAAATAATTTCATAGTTGGAATACAGACGAAATAGGGAGCTCTGTACTAACCAATATCGTCCCTAGAGAGACCACACCATACCCCCAAAAAAATGATAAAAAAATATGATCAAACCAGCCACCTACACAATACAACTCATTTACGAAGAAAACACAAATGAAACAGTTAACTAACGTAACAAAAAGGAATAATCGAATGAATTGGCACGTCGTTACAGCCCCCACACCTATTTGGCATTACGAAAAATATGTCTTGTTGCATGCGACCAATTGCAAGTCACGCCCTCTCCCCTTTTGAGTCAACGATCGAAAATTATGACCTTTTAGGGTGATGTCAAGGAAATATTGTGTTACATGTCTGGTTTTATATGTTTTATGACTCGACTATTATATTTTTGAATGGTGTTCTTTATGTGACCGCAGTTATACCAACATTTTAATGTGTCGTTTTATTATTTGTTGTTAATGTCCCATTTTAGAAGATTTGTTGTGCTGCAGCAAAATAAAAGTTCCATTGAGTTCAATTCACCGATCTTTTTATTTACCATTGTAAATTAAATTAGACCTAATAATATTTTTTCTTACAGCATCAGCAAAATAGTATCATGATATGAAATTTCTACCACGTGATCAGACCGTAGCAGAACCCATTCTAAATTCTTTTCAACGTTTAACGCATTTTCGCAACCGCTGTTCTCCCCTAACAAGCACATAGCCATAACGATTTAGCCTCACGCTCGCACTCTTGAGACCAACTGGAAAACGCTAACAAGCCATTCATACAGTTTTTTCCATAAACAAGTTACGCAAAATAAAGAAACACCCCTCTAATGACTTATATAATTATTCATAATTGGACACTTAAGCGATTTAGTTTGAGCGGAGTTTGTTTAGGCGCTAATTTAGAACGCAAATTCGTACGCATTTGCATTTTTGATTTGGATTATTCTTATTCTAAGGAATTATTATTGGTTTCATAATATTTGTCAGCGGTTTGTCTAATAAATAATCATTTGAAATATTTAAAAGGTTATAGAACTTTGTTGATGTGACATTTAAATCTTAGTATTTAACTCCTACTGTATTGAGACGGTAGCAATTCATTTTGCTACTGATAATGTTAAAGACATTTCTCATACACAGCACTTAACACCTAGGTTAGAGTTTAAGACATTCTTAGATGTAGTAATATGTAAATTGGACTGATATGCAAAAACACTATCTGCTCCTTATCTTCATAAGCCTTATCAAACTAAAAACAGAACAAAAGGGAGCTGGAACCAAACCAGAAACATTTACTCAGTTATCAAGACATATTGCAAGCCAGCGTTGCGGAACACGGTAGATTTATTAACATCGGCTCAACTGTGGCAAAATTATCTCTCATCGCTGATATATTAATAATAATGATCCGGTATTAATACGTCTGGCTACGGATCTAATGGTGCGTGTCTTCAGAAGCCCTGTAGCGTATCGTCTAGGGAGTATATACTAGGTATGTGTTGCTTTGAGATTTCTACTGCAATCAATCATTGTTTGGACGTGTTTGGAGGATGTCCAGTTTATTACCGTAGAAGTTCTGAGTGTTAAAAAACGTAAAAGAGCCTTGGATTTTAAAATAGCTTCACCCACATGTAAGCACAGTATGTCCAAAAAATTGGTTGTTTACTCAACAATGCACATATTTCTTCGTTCCTCTACTGAAGAGAAATGGTTGTTTTGTTGTTACGTATCCCATACTCTCAATATTTTAAATACACATGACCAATTCTAATCATGTGATTGCCAACCTTTAAACTGATCCCGGCTTACTGCGCCCCAGGTAACATTCAGACATTAAACAAATTGAAAACGCCCGATATTGTAGCCCTTTCGAATTTTAGTACTGATTGACAATTCGCCCTTGCTTATGGAGCCAACTTATATTTCCCATGAGCCTCGGGCTGTTTCATGGTGATTCCCCCTTTGAAACAGTAAACATATGCCTGTAATCCGACACTGTTCTGTCCCTTTCTGAATTCTAAGAAATGAGAGAGATGGTTGTCAAGTTATTGCCAGGTAGTTTCGACTTGGATAATGTGGTACGGGGGCTGGACGTACAAACATATTCCCTTGTCTCACCATACGCGGTGAATTCGACCCTAAAGTTCTAGGCTCCCCTAATAAGCTGTCGCGTCTCACCTTAGGGTAGTGCGATGTTGCTTTAGGCAAAGATCAGGCTTATTGAGATATGAAAGGGGAAATTGGTGGAGAACTAAGAATGATTGATGATAAAAATTATAAGGCACAGTTTTTGGTATAATACAAATATTGCAAAGAGGAGATCGCAGCTAAGTAATAACAGCCGCACGGGTTGATCCATTAGGTTAAGTTAAGCTTGCCGGGGTTGATCCGTGGATGTGTTGACCGTGCCTCGGAGATCACGTTAAGCCGTTGGTTCCGGCTGTCATTCGTAGATCTTCGACAGTCGTTACGGGTCGTCAGAAGCGTGAAGGTCTGACAACCAGTCTTTCCAAGGGATAGCGTGTTAACGATACCCCTTGGAAAGACTGGTTGCCAGATCTGAACTCCACAACCCAGTTACCGGGTAACCCCAGTAACTTGGTTGTGGAGTTCAGATAGGCAGTCGCTACATGTAAAATACTGGTATTCAGCTGCATCCGGTTAGACTGGAAACTGATCCCAATCCCCTGACTGATTAGTTGGGCAAAGGCTAGGCAGATTGATTGACAAATATTGCAAGGTTACAATGTATTAAGTACCTACAGTCGTTGCGGTGATGCTTGGTCCACGGTTATGTTCAGCAGAGAACGTCTTTCGGCTGAACGATAATGACGAAGATCATAAATGAGTTACTGAGTTACGCAGTCCACTGTTTAGTTTCGTAGTGAGGTTGTTGGCTCAGAATGCACAAAAACATAAATAAACAGGCAAGGCACCTATATACAGTCTTGTAATCACCTTACATAGTACTACATTCGTCGGATCTACCACCAACATGTTCTTTGGCCGCAGCAGAGGTGAGGTCACGTGATTAATGTGCGGGGGGCGCCGTGACGGACGATAAACGTAGCACCGTCTGATCATCAACAAGTTGCAAATTAATATTGCGCAAGTCTGCCTAATGTTTATGAGAACATACTAGGGGTGTATGCTTGTAATTTATGAATTTAAGGCGACAGTCTCGGCGTAGACGGTAAATGATGTAGGTGTGAATATGAGCTTTAATATTGCGTGGGACAAAGGACTTGAATTTCGTGGTTGTTTTGTGTTTGACAATAATTTAGACGGTGATCATCCATTTGTCTTCCATGATGGTTATGGCAGTGTCTTTAATGGCCGTTCATTGAAGCTGTTATTCGAAATTCCATTTTTTGTAATAGTGAAGCAAATTCTGAATCTATAATTAGTTTTATTTTATCGGACCAACTGACCTTCAACCAAATTGTCGATAAACATCTAAACAACCACACAGTAGATACTTTTATCTACAGATATGCAATTAAATGCAATGGTTCCTCTTACAAATCTCAATCAACAGCGTATCTTTTTAATTCCTTACAACCTTTTTGCGTGCGACCGTACTATTCTTTTTATTAACACCTTACTAATTAACCCGTTGATGCTATCTTGGACAATCTAACCTACTGACGTCAACTTTTTTCAATCTTCACACGTCAAAATATCTAGCGCTATCTAACCGATCGGTGTGACGTAGACCGTCAGCGTTTCTCGAATACAATGTAACAAGTTGAAACATGGGAGATAGCATCGGCAAAAACGGAATAGGATTAGATATATTAGTTCCTGTTCGGTTCGGGCAAAAGTTGAAACTGTAATATTCAAGGCGAGAATTCTCATTTTTCTTGAGAAATTATAACATAAAACTGTTAGGTTCGTCGGTAAGGAAGCTTGATTATTTTGTATCTTGCCAAAATATGTAGCGTGTTTCTGACACCAGCTGCTTGTATGGACAAAAAAGTTAATTCAAAAAGTGGAGTACTTAACTACATTCGTTTTTAACGAGAATGTTACCTCCACTCAAGTACGCATCGGCCCCATTTTCAACAATGTTTTCGTGCTGTAACAATTAAACTACATTTGTACAGAGACTATTACGAAGAAAATATTGACGCGCAGAACAAAAATGTGCCAGCGGAACAGAGCACTAAAAACAAATGCCCGCGTAAAGTGGCCAGGCGACTGCGCGGGCGCCGTTTCTTTGACGTTAAAATGCTCTCGTGGTACCGAGCGTTCGAAATAACGAGCTTGAAGGAAACCGGAGGATTTCTTAGTAAAGTTAACAATCTCACATCTGCGATACTTTAGTCAGGTACATTTACACCGAGTGTTTGGCTGAGATTCTCTCAAAAGAGTATTAAATTACAATCAGTGAACTGTTTATCAAGAGATCCTTTACTTTGTAGTTAACAAAATAAATTAAAGTAATTTCGGGAAAAAGTTCTTAATTGAAGGGGTATTTGTTTCAAAGGGATCTGTAAACACCTGAACTCGTGTGAATGAACTTCATGTTTCTTCATCTCTTTATAATTTTTGGAATAAAATACATTAAAAACTTTTTACAAAAAAACAACAACCGACTTCCAAAAAAGACACTACAAAGTCAAAAATAACTTTAATTTCGGAAGTCGGTGTATTTGGTTTTGAACTTTCGTTTTTTGCCACCGACTTCCGAAATTAAAGTTATTTTTGACTTTGTAGTGTCTTTTTTGGAAGTCGGTTGTTGTTTTTTTGTAAAAAGTTTTTATTTTGCACTTTTTAGTTGTGGTACCTACCCCATACAAATTCGAATACCCCTAACCTGCTAAAATAACAGTGATTGGAAGTTATCATTATATCATCCATATAAACTAAGTGGGAAAAATACGTATTATTGAAGCTAACTCAAAAACTATCCAAGTAAAGTTAATAAAATTAATATGGAACCACCTCGGGAGCATACCCTTTCAAACAAAAAAACAATTTTCAAAATCGGTCCATAATTGACGGAGAAATCGCGTAACAAACATACAAAAAAAAAAAAAAAAAAAAAAAAAAAAAAACATACAGACGAATTGAGAACCTCCTCCTTTTGGAAGTCGGTTAAAAAGGCAGTGTTACTCTTCAGAATTAATCAGTCGGTGAACTGAGACAAGTAAGTAAGTACATAATTATAGAAAGAAAGAAAGAAAGAAAATACCTTTATTTACGGTAAACATGAGGCAAAGAAAGAACAAAATACGAAAATAACAATTTCCCCCCAAATTGTAATAATATGCCTCACATTCACGCAAAACGACAATCGCTCAGCACAATGCTGAGACCCTATGCGAGACAGACCCCAGACCTGGTTTTCAGCGACAGCCCTACCTATCTACCCAATTTACTTGATCAGGTGGATACTTATCTCGGTACTCTAAAACCGATTACTATTTTAAAGATAAAACCAATGCATTTTGATGATGCAGTTGAACATTTAAAAAATTTGTTGAATAAGAAAAACATTGCATTCTTTACAATGCTAATCCTTAACTTCCTTGAAAACACACGCAAATCCAATCCAACGCGAACAAAAGCCAAGCCAACGAGAAACACTGAAAGTTAACGAAGCATTTGAACGTACTAAAACATTAGAAATCCCATTGTAAAAAATAACCCGTCCCGTAAAGAGTATGCCTTCATCACGACATCCTGTAACATAAAACATTTTCTTACATAATGAAAGGTAATTTATGCGAACAGAAAAGTATCTGTCTTCGACTTGAATAATACTGCTAGGAGAGAGACCACACAAACACTGGATACGTTAGTTAGCTAGAACGTAACTGTGGCAGGGAATGGGAATTTGGCTAGGTAATTAATTATTACCCAGTACTAATGTTATATGTGGCTCGTCTTGTAATAGGTATTTTAAAATGTGGTCTTGGAGTTACGTATACTTCATAGATATTATGTTAAAGGGCGTTCATCCAAAAATTTGGCAACGTCGCAAATAGCTGTCAAATATTAACCTGGTTTTGATTAGTTTGGCAATATTACTGGAAATAAGAAATATGGTTAACTAGTGAACTAGAATATTAATAATGACTTGCAATTATAACACTGAATTTGACGTTGAAACCGTTTGAGGTGTAAAAAAGGCATTTGGAAAGTTTCCTAATACTTTTACATTTAAAACAAAATATTCGTTGTTACGATATTAATTATTGCATTTCATAATTAATATTTTAGTTCACTAGTTAGCCGTATTTCTTATTTCTAAACAGTAATATCGCTAAATTAATCAAAACAGCGAAATATTTGACAGCTATTTGCGACGTTGCCCACTTTCTGTGTAAACGCTCTTAACGCTATAGCGTTAAGAGCGTTTACACTTATAAGTGAAGAATAAGAGTTTATAGAGCTTTATGAGAGAATAGTCTTGATGATAAATCTATAGTTATCAAAAACTTAGGCCATGAGTTCCATGGCTACATAATGTTGATTGCAACTTGTTATTAAAACGTTGTCGCATGTTGTTGTCGTTGCAGGCATGTCTTAGAACCAAAAATTCGAAGACATGTGACATCCACCAACCCGCACGGGGCCCGCGTGGTGAATTACGGCCCACTCCCTCTCCCAGAGAGGAGGCCTGTGTCCCAGCAGTGGGAACATTAATAGGCTGATGATGATGATGATGATGATTAAAACGTTACAGTGCATTGAAAAAACAAGTATTATTCATACCCTTGTGTTTACTTAAAAAGAATATACCTATATTATATTTATTATCAGGTTCAATATCACTTGAAAAAATGATTAAAATTATCATTTACAATGGTTTATTACCAAAAGAAATAATATTTTACTATCATTTAAATACATTTCAATACATTATTTATTTTATATTTTCTACTAAACGCAAACCTAGGAGCTCTTTATCCTCTACAAATCTATGATTATTTCATCAAGTCTTTGTATCCAGTGCTACGATTTATCCAATTACATCCTGTTTGTATTGTTAAGTGGCCTTTGCAAATAATGTTCTACCCACAGGACCAACTAATGTGGTTGTTGCTGTTGCTAAAAGCATTCTAGTAACAATTAACCTACCATCATACCGGGTGTTCTTGAGAGGTGTCTATATTTAGTCGCAGACAATCCCCAATATACTTGACACTAATCAATAATATCGGACTTCGAAGACTATAATGAAATACTCTTCTTTAGAAATGAAATGATTTGAAAGAGATAAATATCTTTACGAAATAGAAATGGAATAACTCAAACTCAAGAAGGTTCTAATTCAATTCAGTTTTCTTTGACCCAAGACTGAGCTCAGACGTATGGATAAAATACATTGCGAAATTTATACCACCCTTACTCCATTCCTGCTAGAACATTCCAAAATAAACGTCCCCAAAATATAGCACACTAGTTGCTCTACTTCCAGCAAAATTTCATCAGCAGACAAATCTTCGTCTAACCGAAGTTTATCAAGAAGTCACCTGTTATTTACTCTAGGCACGAGAAGTGTTTCCGTAGAGTATGCAAGCATATTTGCATTTCATTACCACACCTCCGCTAGTTTGCTTTGTTTATAGCACTAGAGATATGCGGCACCGCTTACTTACTCGGTACATAATTTATTTTACCCACCCGCACGGAGATCAAAGAGGTTTTGTGCTAAGAACGTGTAGAAATTTTATGAGTCTTATTTTAGCAGCGGGTTTGTTAATTGCGCGAGTTTCGTCCATAGGCATGGTTATTAAGAAAATTGCCGAGGAAGTAATTTTAATGACATTGTTTTATTTATAAATAGCTGGTGCTATGAGGGTTCGTTAACAAAATCGCAAATTGAAAGAAATTCTAAGTAAAATGCTGCAATATATTCTGTCGTCTATATTAAGAATAATTCAATCCATTTCAAACACGTTTTAGGCAAGACAAAGACGTTTCAGTAAAACGAAATACACATGATATGAGAATTGAACAAAGGGAATTCTTTTACTTATGAAATTATCTTTACCTACTTTCGCTCGTTCTGCCAATAAGTTCTGTACTTTATCGAGGTACGTTTACATTGTGACAGTTTTACTGAAATAGAGTAAGAAACGAAGAAAGAATATTACGAATTCAATAATCTGGATTATGTAATTCCTTATCATGCTTCCAGAGACAGTCGAATCAGTATTAGCATAAGAGCATTTTCAATCGGAATGATCTCTAGAAAGAATTTTCTAGACTCGACTTAAAAAGGCGATATTGGATTTTGATACCAATTTATCGAAAACGCCTCAGCGGTGTCAAAGCGCCCCTCTGGCGATATCAAAAAATTATATCAGAACTTTATCGTCAATGTTAAAGCTGAATGCGCAATCCCAGTGACTGACGGCTAATGACAAATCAATGAATCTTGCGAATCCAATTATATTTACTTGGAAACTGCCCTTGGGATTTAAAAAATCTGGATTGAAGTTTGAAAGAACGACTTATTTTACGAAAGTTTTATAATACCCAACTGTGTTAAATCTGCGAATAGGTAGGCGTTTATTTCGTCTCGCTGATAATGTAATTGCAAAAGATTTGTTGCGAATATGTGTGACGATGTGATTTTATTAGAGTTCTTAATTTTTTTTCAGATACTTACATTTTAAATTATTAGTCAACTATTATTATGATTACAAATTAAGTAATATTAATTAATTAACCAAACAGAAAGAATTACAAAAATGTAAACATAAATAAAACCAAACAATTAAAAACGTGGATCTTTTAAAAAATTAATATTTCGTCCATCCTTACACACATTTAGAACATCCTGCAGGATTTTGGGCAGTTGCACCAGAGTCCAACATTCTCATACACACAAAAAAATACCACTTTTACTATTATAATCCGTGACACCATAAAACACATCACTCCCGTATCGGATAGCTAGTCAAAACGGACACAAGCCCACTTCAAAAACAGCGAGGGCCCAAATCCGCGCATCACGGTCTAACTCTATTTCACGGCGAGTATGTCACGCATGCATATTTCATTGTAGACTACAACAGAGGGACTTCGTCGTGGGAAATCAAGCGCTTGTAGCCATAGAGTATAGAGAAATGTTTGACGTAATTATGCGTTATTTATTGGCGTGCGTACGGGGAGTGTTCGATTGCGAGTAGGAGTTCGTGTATTAATTGGTCGCTGTAAAATTCATTACAAGTTAGGTAGGAGTAGGTAATCAATGAAGGACGGCTTAGACCATTTTGCAACGGATAATCCTAACTAAACAGCCGAACAGATTTTCATGAAATTTGGCCCATGGGTAGACCATGACCGGGGTTAAGACATCGAATTCCGTATAACCCGATATGCCTACGGGATCGAGACTTATGCGAGTGAAACCGCGGGACGCAGCTAGTTTTAATCATAAAATCTGTGTTTAGGAACACTAAAAAGGTTTGTTTTCATTCGCCTTTTCAGGTAACATGATACTATTTCTACATAACCTAAGATTTGCCGATACCATTTTCAACATTTTAGTTGCCTTGGTCTCTTTTGTAGATAATATATTTGCAAATGTCTAAGTGCCTCTTATTTTTAGTTTGCGCTTTAAAGGACACTACTAATGAAGACATTGAGAACGGTGTTGACACATTCGTTTCGAATGCAGTCGATTATTTTACACGCAATACATTCCAGTATTGTAACCATATCCAAATGGAAATTTTAAGACGAAATTTTAACGTATAGTACACAACATCTGACAACACGCACCGTATCTTGACTTACGTACCTACTGCTCCGTTTGACCATTCGAGCGATCATCAAGATGAACCAGCTGACCTATTTACTGAACCGTGGAAAATTCGCGGTGTATCTGTATCGGAGACATGTCTTGAAAATAAAACAATCTATATGCATGTATTGATCATACTGGGAGATATCGAATTCATAATATTGAAGGAGTTTGCAAAGGAATTGAAGATGAAAACTAAGAGTCCAATCTTAGAAGTAGACTTTGAAATGGTCTGGCTTCAGTAACATCTGTTTTCTGACACTTCAAAGAGATACGGCAATTTTACGTATATACGTTTGTAAAGGAAGATTGGGACTCCTTAGTTTACTTAACAAGTTTGTACGAAATGTGAGGAACAATACTGAATGTTTTAAATGTAATTATTATTTTATTTAAAACATAATATCTACATAGTACCATGCTTCAGCATACAAGATAAATTCAATTGAATAATTATACATTACTATATTAACATATTCTCAATTATAATTCAGAATTCATCTTCAATATGCTATTGAATGAAATAGCCTGCATTAATAAATACGACACATTTATTCAAATAAGCCGACAAGTATATAGAAATAAATTCACTACAAATCCATTTAATTAGTTGTTTAGCTAACATAAAGCTTGTATATAAACCGCAGTGTTAACTCAAAGCCATTAGTCAATTACCTATCATAGATTAGCACATCAGTGCTCGCGAGATTAACGACCTAACTGTACAGCACTCATGTTTAGTAGGTGAATAGTGCAGGAATTTAATGCTTATTTCATAGTTGGGACGATTAATTTGGTGATGAATAGATATTAAGTAGATTGATTTTAGAGGATATACATAGGAGCGCAATAAAAGAGCCTACAGTAGTGACCATACTTTCGTGGTCCGATCCAGAGTGACCCTTGATGTTCTTCCCCAGCGACACCCTAAGCCGAGGTCCGTATCCCACAGGAGGTGCCTATAGCGTGTAGTCGCTTAGTTTATAATTTTTGTGACCTGGCTGGAGGCCTAAATTTATTAAGCCATTCACAGGGTAGCCCGGTCTTGCAGCCGATAGCCGCCTAGGTTGAACTGCGACATGCCCTTTAAAAAAAAAACACATTAGGGGCAGTCTTTGGGGACTGCCGATGGAAGTGAAAACTAAGTAACGCCATCTAACGAAAATGTCAGGAATTTATGTGGCTTGCTGTCAGTACAAGAACGAAAGCTGTAGCTCCATTAAAACAATAAAACAGAGTGCGTTGTTAGCAAATTTCACTCTTCCTCCGTCTTATGAATTTTCGATCAGGTCACGTGTCCTGACGCGGTGTCCTGAGTGTCTTTACTCCCGGTGCCTTGCGTAGTCAGTCTTACTAAATTGCGGATTGTTTCATCATGGCATGAGATTTTTCGTATTGCGGTAAAGAGGAAAGGCTACTTGCCGAGTAATTTATTACATTTAGGGCTCATTTTTCCAACACCAGAGATCTTTATCCGAGACACAATATGGAATTTGTTACAGTTTTTCTGCACGAAAACTTTTAAACGTCAATTTTATTCCACGGATAAAAAATATCTTACGTTGGAAAAATCAACCCGGAATCTAATTAGATCATTTATTATATTCTAGGTTGTAATTAATACATTATTTCTGGGCCAATATTACAATGATTAGATGATAACTTTTACCTGAAGAATAAATCTGACGTTTCGACAGATTATCCATATAAAACTGTCAAAATGACCAACTTACATCTGTCGATTGGCCTTTATAAGGCCATAACAATTAAAAACTCTATTGTGCCGTCTACCCTATCGTTAATGACAGTTGAAGGTTTAACTAACGATTCGAAAACTGGCCCTAAATGTTCGAAGAAATTTATAATATTTCACTTCATACAATATAGACACTTTTCCTTCGGTATCCACATTGCCTTACTCCCCCTTCATATCAACATCTTCCATCAACATAAGAGCGTGCAAATACCAGGTTTTTCAACCCCATAACAGTCGATAAGACACGGCAAAGTACGTGAAAAGAGAAAGTGATAATAGAACCTCTACCACAGCGATCAGCCAACCCATCGCAAAGAGTTTTGGGGAAAAATGTCAGCATACAGAATCAATTTCCTGAAAACCAAAAAGTTATTGTGATATGGATATTGCAATTCCACAAACTAAACGTATCGTCAACATAGGGCTTATAATATAAATACATTTAGAACATAACTTAACGCCTGTATGTCCCAAAGAGTAGAGCATATGAGTATAGTGACATCTACATTTCGCTAGCTATTATAGAATCAAGTTTTTTCTAACTGAACAGACAGCTGTACTGCTAGGGTGTTTGATGCGCCAGTTCTTCTTCCCAGCTACTAGAAACTGGTGAAGGACGGGCATTTTTAGAGGACTGTCGTATGTAACTTTGACGTTCGAAAAGTGCTGATTCTCAGCCTAGTTTGAATAAAAGACTTATGATTTTTTTTTTGTTTACTCTTTAGTCCAATACACGTATTAGCGTGCTTGCACACTGCACACTATTAGGTCCTATAATCGGTCAGATTTTTTTCTGGTATAGTTCTCGTTTTGTAGGACGTGTGCGTTGATACTCGTATATTATTATTTGATACAGTTTCATTTAGTGCCTAAAAAAACTGACCACCGATTGTATGGCGTCTGCAAACAATCTTAGAGGAAGAGGGCGAGCCTATTGTCATCAACCGTGCATTTTTCCAGACTCCGGGCTGCTAATAGGAAAATTACTATTCGAAAAACCCAATTACATGTTGCCTGAGCTGGGAACTGAGCTCAGGATCTTACACTCAACAGTCATGCCTGCAACAACTAAGCCAACGAAACAGTCACATACACAGTTAGAAATTACTGGGAAAAATTGTATTTATGGGAGAAACGTGGGTTCTTTGAAGTATGTAATGTTTTCTTGTTAACTATTGGAACGGGTAATCAATCCTCCTACATAGTGCACCGTTTTATTGAATGCAATATTATTTCTCAGATAGCGTGTTATAAATACGTCACTATTTGAGTTAAGGAGTACAGTTGCCCTCGCATGATCGCGCGGAGTAAACGTAGCGTAAATTCAAATGATTTTAAAATTGGAAACACTCGTTTCGCATATAGTTTAGTTATAAGAATTTATTCATATCTTCGGGTGATTTTAGTAGTTTATTTTCTTAATTTAAGCCAAATTGCTATAAGATAGCTGTAATTTCGATTCAAAAATCTTTCGTACTTTTATTACATTTACTTTTCATGATAGGGCCTGGATATTATGGTTTCTGTTTGATTTTGTGGCTGAATCGCCCATAGGTTACACACTAAAACATTCGAACGTGAAACTAGATAAATCTTTACCTGAGAGCCACACACACATACACATATATAGGTATACACATAGGTACATATTTTCCTTTGTATCTGTATCCGATCGATTGACAATCACTTTGAGGACGTCTTTTTGATTGATTGAGGAAAGTCAATACTTACTTATATTGAGCATCTATCCATGTAGTTCTATATAATTTTATATTTTTGTACGTAGGTCCAATTATTTTGGCTTTTTTGGCGTTTTCGTAATCTACTAATTCTCTATCGCGTGGGCTGACCATCCTTAATCTTCGTTTATTTAATTGCCTGGTTGAAAGAATTTCTCGAGTTATAAAATATATGTCAAGTAATACTTTACAAATTAATATCCAGGCCAATAAACATCGAGTTAGGGTACACTTACGAAGAAATGTAATAAAATTATGTATCATGTGAATCGTGATGGAAAACGGCTGGTTCCTGTTCAAAGCGGCAACGTTTCTTTGATATTACTTTATTTGGTTACGTATATATGGGCGAGGATATGTAAAGAGGCTTATTGGGATAAGCCTTTGGGTGGATACGATCCTTAGTGAAAGTGAATAAAAATATCTTTTTGTGATATATTTTGTTACTATTTTATTTGTACCCTCTCTAAATGTGGTGGGTGTTTAAAATGAGGTCACGGTTAAGTGACACGTGTCGGACCGTCTGGTCACTTCTATATTTACGTTAATAATTTCAGGCTCAAAGTGATATCATTTTTAGCCTTTCCAGTCCCCACGAAAGCTCTTCAGTACTAAGTGGTCCCTGTAGGCGTAGAAAACTTACCAGTGTAACTTGTTTTTAGATGTCTTAGGTACCTATGTCGTCAGTTACATAGGCGTTTATATTTTCTATTAAATGAAACTGCTTTTGTACCCATTTTTGGAATTAAAATTTCTTTGTAACTGTATGATTTTATTGAAATTGTATCTTACTTTCTTTACCAATTAGGCAAGTTTTGAAGAAGCGTAGGGAGTTATCTATATCAAAAGGTATATTTTTATAGAGTTAATCTATATCTGACCTGACATGCACCCACATACGTAAATTAAAATTAATTTAATCAATTTTATTTTATTGCATGAGCGATTATCATTATATTCTCCGATTACCAAAGATACATATAGGAAAGAATCGTAATAACCAATAAAATTAATGTCTACATTTATATGTCAAACATCAAGTTTTACATGAAGTTCATTATAATTTTACTGTCGATATTCATGAGATATTCATGTAAATTTTTGTTCATAGAAATGGTTAAGTTTACTTTTTAGGGTTCTGTACCCGAAGGGTGCCAAATGGAACCATATTACTAAGCCCCTGCTATCCGTCCGTCCATCCGTCCGTCTGTCTGTCAGTGGACTGTATCTCATAAGCCGTAATATTTAGATAGGCAGTTGAAATTTTCACGGATTGGATATTTCTTTGGCGCTATATCAACAAAAGATGGCAGGATGACTTGGTGAGGACGGCGGGAAAGACATGGACTAGACAGGCAAGGAACAGGGAGAATTGGAAGGGGATGGAGGAGGCCTTTGCCAAAGGGCACACAGAGACTTAGAACTAATTAAGACAAAATGTTATTAAAATACACTGTAACTCTGAATAAAGGCTATAAATAAATAATATCGACGAATAATAAAAATGTAATCAAATTAATAATAAAAGCCACACAAAAACGCCGAAAAAAGCACGTTTCTTGTATGGGGGGGTCCCCATACAAGAAACGTGCTTTTTTCGGCGTTTTTGTTCGATCTTAATATGGTACGGAACCCGTCGTTTGCGAGTCCAACTCGCATTTGGCCGGTTTTGTTAGTGCTTCATTTTTGAATGTCATATACATTTTACCTGCTTTATTTGACTGGAACACCTGTCATATTCAATGTATTACTTTATTGAGGTCCTGAACAAATAATTGCGCAAATTGATAGAACCTTCAGAAGTTCAGCCTTGGCTGATCATAAGGGCGTAACCTTTTCACTGATTTAATTCAGAATTTCGATTTAGCATAATAATCAATAGATTTATTTTAACACGGATCTTCAGGTAAGTCCTTTGGGTACTTGTCTCACTGCCGATGAGGAAGCGACTAGTTATCAATGATTTTCTCTTTCAAAAAACGTACAAAAGACTGTAGGTTCCATGTAAGTAAAAAAAAAACATTTATAATATAATTAATCGCTAACTGATCGTGATCACACTGCCGGTGAGTAGGTACTTATTTGTAGCAGCGATAAGAGCTATCAAAGAGAGTACTCGCTCAGCGACGCTCACCTCGCAGGCAGCTTCGCTGAGCGACTCACGCTTGGTACATACTCATGCCGGCGAGTAATCGCTCGTCGCCTTCGCACTCTCGTTGCTCGTTGTCGCAAACTCGTTTTTAGTTATGTCAAGGACAAGCGAGGTGGCACCAGTTCTTATCCCCTAACAATGACTGACGGCATCACATCGTCTTCGGATGGTATCAATATCTCAGAAATGTTCGCTGCTCACTTCTCTTCCATGTACAGACTACAAAATGTGACTCAATTATCTTCCTCAGAATACATGCAGGGCATGTTGGCTTACAGTTTACCTTTAACTACGCCTACGATTGAAAGTGATGCCTTGCTCAATAAATTGAAATCATTGGATCGTCGAAAAGGTGCTGGTCCCGACGGAATCCCTCCTTATTTTGTTTCCATGTGTGCTTTGCCTCTGGTAGCTCCCTTACTACAAATATTCAATCGATCACTTGCGTCCGGCATATTCCCAAATATTTGGAAGGTAGCAAAGGTGGTACCGATTCATAAATGTAGTGATCGTAATTATGTAAGTAACTATAGGCCAATTTCAATTTTATCCACCCTCGCCAAAGTTCTAGAATCCATGGTTTGTCCCTACATACAGTCTCATTTGAAACTTTACCTTACTAATTCCCAGCATGGCTTTGTAAGTTCCAGATCTACATGCACTAACCTAGTGACTTTCATGGAAACCCTGACAAGTGCCATTGACTCTGGGAAACAAGTTGACGTGATATATACTGATTTTAGCAGGGCCTTTGATCGCGTCCCCCATAATATACTTCTGCACAAATTAACTGCTTACGGCATCACTGGCTCCCTCCTTAATTGGTTTAAATCCTATCTCGATGGTCGTTCCTTCTTTGTTGCTCTCAATGGCTACCAGTCGGGCTCCTACAGGGTTACATCTGGCGTCCCACAGGGTTCACATGTTGGCCCAGTTTTATTTAACTTGTTTTGTAATGATCTCGCCAATGAGTTGAAATTTTCTGAGTGTTATATGTATGCTGACGATTTAAAATTTTGTAGAATAATTGAATCAGACCTTGATGTTCAGTTGCTACAGAGAGACATTGACATGTTAGTAAAGTGGTGTGATGATAATGATATGAGCTTGAATATTAGCAAGTGCTACCACGTGAAATTCACCAGGAAAATTAAATTAACGCGATCTGCTTATTACATTAGTGGCAACTTAATTCAGGAAGTGGAACAGATAAGAGACTTGGGAGTTTTGTTCGATAGGCGGTTAACATTTGTACCCCATATTGAAAATGTAGTTAAAAAAGCCTCTAGAATGCTTGGGTTTGTCATTAGAAATGTTACTTGTTTCCGTCGCACTAAGACAAAAATTCTTCTTTATAATTGTTTGGTCCGTAGCTCGTTGGAATATTGCAGCACTGTATGGAGACCCCATTATGCCACCCACACACTAAGATTGGAAAGGGTTCAAAAACGATTTTTGTGGCATTTAGCATACTCTTCCGGGATAGCAAAAAAGAAACGATCGTATAAAGATAGACTCTTGCATTTCAAGATGATATCCCTACAAAAGAGGAGAGATTTACTGGATTCGTTGTTTTTATTTAAAATTTTGAATGATAAAATTGACTGTCCCCAATTGTTGAGCAGGATCAAAATCCGTGTACCCACGAAAAGCCCACGAGCCCCTATAACCCCCTTATGTCCTCCTCTTCGCAGAACTGTTCTTGGGGCTAATTCTCCAATCCCCCGCCTATGTAAATTATTAAATAGCTGCAGTGATGTTGTTGATGTGCACTCTGACTCACTTGGTAAGTTCCGAAATACTATGTACAAAAATTTGTGATGAAATTTGTAAAATAATTTCAATAATTTCAGGGTGAATTTAATTTTAATTTTGATTTTAATCTTAGTTTTAGTGTTAATTTTGATTTAATGTAATTTTAATTATGATTTTATTTTGGATTTATATTGGATTTATTTTAAATTTTAATTTGATTTTAAATTGTAATTGGTTTGAAAATAATATTACATTATCTTAGATGAGTATAAGAACTCATCTAATTTTAAGTTGTCGCTACTTATCAATATCAACCAACAACATAAGTAATGCATGATGTGCTTACCTGTAAGAGATTGGTACACTAGTCTATAAGTATATTGAATGTATCTCATTATCTTTGTATCAGTGTATTCAATTGTTGGTGAGCCAAATAAATAAAATAAAAATAAAATAAATAAAAATAGTTGCTAGCTCTATACTCGCTTCTCGTTGATCAGCGCCGGTGAGACCGGTGTCTAAATTACCATTGCTACGTAAATATTCAAATTACCACAAGGAACTATCGAGGATACTGGCGCTGACCACTTTTCGATCTTATTACTAAGCAATAAGGTCGAACAGTGGTCAGGCGTCAGTGTCCACGATGGTCAATACGCGCCACAATAGATGAGACTTGACCGCGCCTCCTGCCGCTCTTTCCGCCACTCGACGCTGCGGCCAAAATTCAAAATTCAAAAGTCATTTATTCAAACTAGGCTGAGAATCAGCACTTTTCGAACGTCAAAATAACATAAGACAGTCCCCCAAAAACGCCCGCCCTTCACCACTTCCTAGTGCTTTACCCGTTAGATGCCAGGAGGCCAGACGTTATACCGCTAAAGAGACCCATTAATCGTCTACTGCGCAAGTCAAACCACGTGGTGTGTCAAGTCTCATCTCTAAGGCTGCCTGTCCACTGGAGCGGAGCGGAGAAAAGAGGAGCGGAGATGTGCCAATATTAACCAATAGAATCTTGACTCCTCCCCAGAGTTTAGATCAGTGATCCTGAGTCAAGATTCTATTAGTTAATATTGGCACATCTCCGCTCCTCTTTTCTCCTCTTCGCTCCAGTGGATAGGCAGCCTAATGGCACGAACTGTAATGTCAGTTCTAGTTCAAAAATAGAATCTGCGTCAATCACCAGACATGTTAATGCATTGTTTTGTTGTATGTTGTATTTTTTTTGGAGTTACATGCACACATAAATTACAGTCAATTATTGTAATATTTATAAACAAAGTCACAGTCTACGGGAAAAGCCATATGGCCAAACCAAAAATTAAAGTACCTACAAATTACCTTTGTGATTTTAGGGAGACATAGTAAACATGCTGAACAGTTTTCTGCCAACATTGTTTTATTTATGTTATGCACAATCCTCATTTGTTTTGCAAATTAATACCCGAACGCACTTACAGTTTGTTAAATGGCTGCGAGCGAGTGAAAACAGCTGACGTTTCTCACAATAGGATTTATGCATAACAATGTATCTAGTTGAATATTGTGTCTGTTTAAATTTTTTGTTTTTATTGGCACCGAATTACTGAGTTGAATGATGTTTCTTTTGACAAGTGATTTTAGGGGCACGTGGGATTCCTGCTAGTCACTTTAGGTACTTAAAAAAGTTTGTTACAGGAAAACTGTTTCTTGTCCTGAAAGTAAACCACAAAAGGTTTTCCAGGAACCCTCAATTTCAAAGAAAAACGGTACCTTTTTCTTTTTCAGGAACGTTTTCATTATGAATATTAAAATAAAGGGGCTGATTACCGAGATGCCAACTAATAGAGAGAGTATAGAAGAATAAGACAAGTTATGCCCCAAATAAATTGGGATAAGGGTGAGACAGTGATGATTATGAATCCTAATAAGTACTTGTTCACGTTGACTCGCGGGCGCGGTGGCGGGCGCGGTCACGAAATATCAAACATATGGCGTAATATCTAAGTGTTCACGTACGAAACGCACGTGCGGTGTAAGTAGCGGGCAAGCTAGCGACTGGCGCGCGCGCGCCGCTCGCGTCAATATCAAACGCGTGAGATGTTTGTGTGTGTTCACGTCGAACTAGCGGCGGAGCGCGCGATTCACTCGCGACGTCAGGTAAGTTCAACCAGTATGAACTTGTCGCTAGAAACGTTAGCGCGTCTTCATCATGTCTTTCAATACAGAAGAGTTTCGTCCATGGTTACAATCTCTGACAACACGTCACACCCGCGCAAACGCCTGGCGGCCAATGTGAACACGAACCCGCCACGTCTTCGCGACCGCACCCGCCACCGCGCCCGCGCGATCCAACGTGAACAAGTACTAACAGTAACTTATGTAGTTTAAAATCCTAACTAATATTATAAATGCGTAAGTGAGTTAGTTTGTTTGTTACGCTTACACGCTAAAACGGCAGAACGAATTTGAATGAAATTTGGCACATGGTTAGACCATAACCCAGAGAAGTACATAGGCTACTTTTTATTCCGGATCACAGACGAAGTCGCCGGTAACAGCTAGTAATAATATTATAAATGCGAAAGTGAGTTTGTATATTATTACGCTTTCACGGAAAAACGGATGAAATTTGACACATGGGTAGACCAAGACCTAAGTTAGGACATAGGATGCTTTTTATCTCGGTAGTACGTTCCCGAGAGCAGCAGTCCCAGTAGGAAAGCATAGGTGTCCCAGTGGGAGAGCAGTGGTGTCCCCGTGGGAGAGCAATGGTGTCCCAGCGGGAGAGCAGTGGTGTCTCTGTGGTAATGCTCCGGAGTTGTAAGTCATGGATTCGTACCCCAGCAGGCTCGTTACTTTGTGTAATTTATTTCATAACCACATAACCACTGTTCTCAAAACAGTGAAGGAAACCGGCATGTACTAGAACCAAAATATCGAAGACATGTGGCGTCTTCCAATCCACACTGGGCCCGCTTGGTGGTGCCCACTCCCTCACAGAGAGAAGTCCTGTATCCCAGCAGTGAGAACATTATAGGCTGATTATGTTAGTACGTTCCCATGGGATAATTTTCGACCTCCACGCGGGCGAAAGCTAGGCAAAAGCTAGTATTGAAATATGCATACCATTTAATAATGTATTGAAAAGTATTCCATAATCCCGAATACAAATTCAAAGTTATTTACATTATTGACGAAAATATTTTTAAATCAGTATATGGCTACTAAAACTCGTTTATCACTCCGCATAATCTCACGGCTTTTCTCAAATCCGCGGCGATCAGCCGCACACTCAGCCAGGCACGCGATACATCGACAGCTCAGCTGACAAATGTGCACTGATTCATTTAAATTGATCTCGCTGCTATTGTGGACGGAAGTTCAACTATTGACTCTACTCTTTCCACTCTCTCAGTAACTACTGCATCGACTTATACTATCGCAGTGCTGGGCAAAGGTTGCTCCATAGACGTATTTTACATGAAGCGACTGCCTATCTGACCATCAGAACCCGTTAAAGGGTTAGCACGAAACTATACGGCAAGACTGGTTGTCAAACTTTCGGGCTTCTGTCAAATATCTAGGAATTTCAGCCGGGACCAACTCTTAACATGCTTTCCGAGGCACGGAGGTGTCCCGGCATGTAATGGTCACCCGTCCACGGACCGCCCTAGATGTTACATGATATGAATGCTTTTGCAAATCCGCTGCGATCAGCCGCACACTGTTCCACTCGATAGATCGACAGTTCAGTTGACAAATGTGCATTGATTAATATAATTGTGTCGCGATTCTCGCGTTCGTTTGTCTCTGTCGATAACTTTTCGATAGTACGGTTGGTTAGCTTGATTTATGTGAACAATTGATGGTTTGAAGGGGCATCGGAAATAATTTGTTGGTTCATTCGATTTAAATTGGAATTGGTTCATTATGTATATCATTTCAGATGTAGTTGCTGTATCCAAACTCACTTTCGCATTTGAGCGAGTTTGTTTTGTAACCCTTTCACGCTAAAACGGCTGAACGGATTTGGATGAAATTTGGCACATAGGTAGACCATAACCTATTGGGACATAGAATACTTTGTATTCCGATATTCTGACGGGATCGAGAGTTATGCGGGTGAAACCGCGGGGTGCAGTTATAAATATTGTTGTAAAGGTATTTGAATACATGGTTTTTTTATCGTCCGTTTCTCTTCCGACAATTCTATCTTCACCACATTCACTTTTCTTAATACCGTATAACATCATTACGAATGTTCGTTACTCATAATTAGCCATCAATAAAACAATTACAATGTTATCAACATTAAATTCACTATTTCTGATTGAGAACCGGCTTCAAAGCATTTGCTTACTAAAAATCCATATAATTGACCGAGACGATCTTGATTGAGCCTACATAAAAAATAGCCTTCATACCCGTAATAGATTTTCAACGGCAATTTGATATAGTATACAATTGAATACTATAGAAAAACTGATAACTAATACTTTGTTACCCGTTTTGTTTGTTCTCGAAACACTTAAAAATGTTCCGATGCACGTTTTTGCTAGCGTCTTGTTCCGTCAAAGCAAGTTCGAACAGATTTAATTACAAGAATGGCTGCGTGTTTTAGAACAATTTCTAGCGATTCGTTCCTCAACCGATGTGGGTTAAATTTATAACTGCGGTGTTTTTAAATTATTGTTTATCCTTGGAACAATTTTTAGTGAGTAAATTTTTTGGCTCAATTAGAGATTTCAAGCCCAAAGGGATTGCGGCTCTGGGAAAATTGTTATAAAAGTAACGAACTCCAAATATTTGAACGCGTTTATCTGGAACTCCTCGAGATTACTCGCTTTTGACATGCTCTTACATGAAATGAAACCGTTGAAAATCATTTAAACACATAGGTTACCAAATTATTCATTAATATCTTAGCATACATGACATCACGCCTGTTTTATAAGAAGGCTTAGGCAGAGGTGTATCTTAGTAGACCCACATTTCGCCAGTTATGTTTAAGTCCCATGTAATAAGGGGCGAGCCTATTGCCAACAACCGGGCACAAATCCAGGGGCCAATTCTACTAATTTACAAACGTCACAATGGTCTCTCCATGGTAAGTTTTTGACAGATTTTGTATGGAAAATCTGTCAAAAACTAACAATCGAGAGACCATTGTGACGTTTGTAAATTAGTATACCTACTTGGACTCCAGACTCCGTGCTGCTACTGAAAAATTCCTTATGGAAATACCCAATAACACTTTGCCCGACCCGGAAAATGAACACAGGACCTCATCTTCAACAGTAGCACTTGCGACACTATTCATTAATTTCAGCAGGAAAAAGCAGGTATTCAGAATAAACCAGCGTTCACCTCAAAACAACAAAAGCCGGTCGAAACAAAAGCCGAATCATGTGATAAAAACAAGTGACAAACAAGTGCTCAAACAATAGACGAGAAGATCACGCCAAATGAACAATATGTGAACATAAATGTACAATACGACGTAATTACTGCCACAATGAGATGTCATACCGATTCCAGCTATGACAATCGGTGGGGTGACAGCACCAATAGGTGACAGTTACGGCGAGGGTGCGAGCCACAGAAGGGAGCGGGATAGAAAAATGAAATGGAATTTTATTTGTGAGGAAATTTTGAGGCACAATTCAGGCATTTTTAAGTATCTTAATATCATTCTCAATCAAACATCTTTAAAAGAAAAAAAAAAAGAACATCTTTGACAAGCTTTTTAAATTGTTTGTCGCTGCGATGAGATTGAGATTTTAATTTGAATGTTTTTTAAGTAGGTACTGAGATTTGGCCTTCAGCAATAATAGGTAGGTACTAATAAGTTTCCTACATCAATTTGGAACAATAGCTCCATATCTGTAGAAAAATACCTTTTGTCTAGTTAACTACTACAAAGCTACGAATGAGTGGGTTTACTTACGACAATATTGCAATGGGGTTTAAATTCAGGACCTGATTCGGCGGAAATGGCGGTCGTCGGCGCACGTAAAACTATGATAACTCTTCGATTGAGACCCGAAAATGTGTTAGAACTATGATCTTAAATGTGCAGAAAAACATTTTCTGGTCTCAATCGAAGTATAATCATAGTTTTACCTGACCGCCATTTTGGTTCCACTTACGTGCCGTAATCTGCACGCTCGACGCTCGCGCTTGTCGTTTGGCACATCATGCTCAGGGAATTAGTACGCGGCAAGCAACGTAACTTGAGCCAGCATACATATGGTATTTATTCCATTCCGTTCATCCAATAAGGGTTGATATAATTTATGTCATATTCCGAAAATGTTCGCGACACATTCAAGTTCAATGTTGACATTTCCATTGAACAATACAGGCTGTTTCATTGTTTCATGATATTTTGTGTTCTAATCAAATGTCGGATAAAGGTCGCTCAATTAGCGATTTCAGTATAATGTCAGCGATTCATTATGTAACAATAAAAATATAAAGCAAAAGAAAAACGTTGCTCATGAAACCGTTCTTTATTTTCGACAACTAAAACTACAATCAATGAAATAACTACTTGCACATCTTTAACTGTCCTTAGGAAAATTCATATTATTTTAATAAAAATAAAATTAAAACTGATTGATGTATTTTTGTTAATTAACATTGGCCAATCAATAGGATCATCATCTCGTTATTAATTGTTGCAAGTTTGCATACACCCACGTCCAATTTATACGTTACGAAAGACTAATTAATTTTCTGTTTTTGAAATTTTAATTTTGTCTTAAGTCAATTAAAAGTCATAAACGAATGATGTTTAATTTATTTTTTAATTAGTAAGTCTTGTAATTGAGAAATATTGTTTCACAAAACTAAGCAATGTGTTTTCATCAAAAGCCGTAATTAAATTATTTAGTGAAGCAGGCTGCTAATTAAAGTTTTATCTATTGCTAGATTATTATTAAAATTAAAAAAGTCAAATGCACTAATAATATCTAATTCGAGCAAGTTCCTTTTATAAAGAAATTATTTTTGACGATAACTAAAACAAAATAAAAGTAACGCCAAAAAAATAATGAACCGTTGCAGCACGCAACACAAAAATACGTAATTACAGCTTCGCCTAAAACATATTCTCTTTTCGTCCTTATACCAATACATTAACGTATTTCACAAATGAATCTATGGCGTGCATACAATCACCCTGTATGTAAGACTCCGGTCAACCGACTCCCGAGCGGAGGTTAATCATTTTATTCAACAGTATACTGTTACTCTGCATTATTATTGACATACCAACTGTCGGGGGACGCCATCAAATTGAATGTGTGATTGGAAAATCAATAGTACTCGTAATAGTATTTTGTGTATAAAATATAAGAATTGTTAACACGCCTTCTGTCAACCTTCTGTCTGCCTTCTTCAATAAATATTAGATCATTAATTATATGTATAGAATAGGTACCTATTTCATTTGTGTCTGACATGTTATTATGGATTGCTGTGAAAGATCGTTTTCTGATGGTTTTCTTGATAGACTTTGATTAGAAGACTGGTTAAGTCATTAATCGCTCTGCTAAGCCTTGTGATAAAACCATAAAACTTGAAATTTTAATTATTACTTATAAACATCAAAATAAACCAGATTTATATTCACATTGACATTATTTAAAATTATATACAAAATGACATGATTACTTTGTAAAGTATTAAATTATTTTAATTATTGTGAATGTGAGGACTATGTGGGTTTTTTTCCTCTTTAAATTTTATTTCTCAGGTAGTTTTAATGATGGTCTGGCAGTTTGAGTAGTTGATGCGGCCTACATTGTCCTTTCTTTGGTATTGTTCGTCGATTTGAGCTCCTTAAGTTCTGAGTTGAGCTCCACGATTACTGACAAATGCTTGCACTGGACAGGTCCACTCAAATCTGTGTGATTCTTTCCTCAAAAGACCATTTCAGACACTAATCTACATGGTTCTCATATGGCTTGACCAAGATTATGTCTGGACATTAAAATAGACTGACCTCTGAGTTTGTTTCGGCCTTTCTTCTCAGAGTAGTCAGTTAGGAAACGCCGACCTCATCTAGCTTATTTTAAACATTTTTTTTAATATGACGTGTAAAAGTGATTCCGATATCCTATTTACAGAATAAACAATTTCATTTCATTTCAAATACAAATTTCACCTAGTAATGATCTGACGTTAAAGTACGATAGAACGCCAATTTTGAATTGTTTGTACAAAAGTTGCTGTCAGAGTAAAACCCACAAAAATTGCGTGAATATAGAAATAGACCATGGCATTTTAATCGTCTTACAAAATCAGCCCACTTCATGTATCAAATGACTACTAAACATTCATAAAAAAAAGATATACTGTAACAATTTTTTAATTGCTCTTAGAGGCATTTTATGTCGGGTACATTGAGTGGCCCTTCGTAAGACGACTAAAATGTCACGGTGTATATCATTTTATTTTTAATGAATCCTTAGTAGTCATTGGATATATTCTCTACAAAAAAAAAATCTAACAGTGCTCTGAAATTCTAAAATATTTACAAAAGCACCTTAAGTCTTGAAAAAAAGAAATAATTCCATACCTTCCACGAGACTGAGTAAAATATTCAACACAAAGCCAGCGCTGTGAGGAATCAAGCCAGATAATATCTGAACCAGTTTCAGTAATGTCTGAATTCCTGTAAATTATTCCACTGGAGAAATTCAGACCGGCTTGTAAAAATACATAAATTAGTTACCTGTTCTCTCGAGGTATGCTATGCATTTGTATTACTGTATATTTTAATCAGATTTATGCGAGTACGCAGGTAAGGGAAAAATAGTATATACGTAGAACTTGAGAAACAAAATTCTCTTAATTATGCTCTACAGACTTTTCAACTCTGAATCATTACTAGGAATTCCAAAAAAGGGGACCGCAAAGCCACTAAGCTAAAATAATTTCAGAAGCGGAATGGCTTTAAGCAATATTTAAGTGAATTATTAATAATGAATATCTTATGGCATGAATTAAGACACCCAATACATAATGTAGTGCGTTATGAATTCTTCAAAGGATATACATTTGAAAATCGTAATACTTCCGCAAATCATATCAGTGGCTTCGATCGACGCGCGTCGATGGAATGAAATCAATTTCAGAGTTAGTGCGCACCGCCGATCGAGATATCGAGTACCGTTCTTCATTAACTCGATTTTATCGACAACGATTTTTTAATAATTGGAACTCGCCTCAGATTTTTGACGGGCCGATTAAGATTGTTAACTCACGTAGATATATCTCGCAGTTCCGCGAATTCTGTACTGATTGCAGAGGAATTATGTCAGTAAGGTTAATCGCTCTTCCATAGTTTGAATATCTCAAAGGTAGCGGAACTTCGATAAAAGGCGTCAGTTGAAGGTTGCGATATCTATTGTGGAATACATTTTGAAATCAGAGCAGTGTATACTCGTTACGATATAAACAGTAAACACCTCACCTAGTGTATAATTTTAAAATAAACCGTGTTTCCAAACAATATCCCATAACATTCAATATCTATTCTACTTATCTGATTCACACTAACAATCGCACTCATTCTAAAGGCTTTGCATTTTATTGTTTTAAAATCAGCTAAGGCCATTATGGAGCGCGCCGTGAGATTTTATCTAAAGCTAAATGTTTCGT